>CM062818.1:1789245744-1789845744 GCA_031772625.1 Pinus tabuliformis
GATGTCATGTTTTCCTCATCATCTCCATGTGGCACCTCCATAGTGGTGACACATGTCACCTTGATTTTCCCCATTAGGCCACCCAATATTGTTGAATCTAGCTACCATGTTCCCTCTGTACAACCACATCATGCCGATGTCATGTGCCACTTCAGATCCTCAGGGCCAATCACATGTTTCCATGTCATAATAGGAGGAGAGATAAATGGTCCAACGTTCCTTGGTTTTTCAATGATTTCCTTTGTATTTCATCTTCTTAGAAAACCTCGACACTTTCAAAGAATTGAAATTTATAAGGACTTATGAGGTTTTGAGGTTTCGATGGCCTTCACCTTCAAATATTCTGATATGACCTCTGCTTCGAGATTCTGATATACCTTCTTGTGCCATCTTCTTTGACCTCTAATATGACCTTATCAGTCCTTCCAATATCTGGTCTCGATGCTTTGAGCCTTCTAATATCAGGCTTCCAAAATTCTGTGGTCCCTAGGTTTCAAACCTCCGAGGTTCTGATTTTTTGACGTCTGATATTTTGCATTCCAGATTTTTTTATGCTATAGTATTTTCCCTTCTGATCTTCAAACTGCCAACCTACTCTGATATTTTAGGTTTTAGAATCTCTAGGGTCAAAAATTCAGCCTGCGTTGGAATTTAAGACCCTAACTTCGACAGTCAATAACTTTTGATTCAAGAGGCCATTTCTGGACTTCCAAATAAAGTTGGAAATGTCTTTCAAATAACTAACCAATTATCCTAATTTAAAGAGTCTCTGAGTTGATACGTTTGGGAATAATATCCTCCAAAGTATATGACTCCAAACCACCATAGTCTTCTTTTTATGGCTTCTCTATTAAGCCTACTACTATGGTGATTCTCTACCATAGAATGTAGCAACCATAAGAGTCCCCTTGATATTGACACATAAAGCACATCAAACTAGCACAATTACCATCACATCTAGGTTAGGGAACATCAAAGCCAACATCTTCTGCCACAAGCATCCATGCTATCTTGTTGACATCAATGCCAACACTCTTGCCAACAAGTGGACAATTCCAATTTCCCAAGACATATCCCAACAGTCAATGCCAACACACTTGTAGCCATTATCCATACATACAATGCCAATTTTCTAACAATATCCCCCTTTGGCATTGATGGTGTTAGAGTAGGTTAGTTTGTCAGTCGAAAGGCATTTCAAGTTAATTTTTGCTGTTTTAAAGGAGGTCAAATCCATAAACTTGTTCGCTATAATTATTTGACCTGTAACTGCCTAAAGGAGTCACCATAAGTTGGGTCATCACTCTGGTCATCAAAGTCATTCATTGGAAAGGGGTGTCTATTGTATGGGAAGATATTATAATAAATTGCCAAGTCTGGGTATTAGGTAATGATAAGATTGTTATATGGTCAATGTGTCTGCATTTGAAGGAAATATCTCGAAGGGGTCTTAATCATAAATGTTATGATATATTCCCTTATTAGATATTATATGTACCCCTCTGCCTATACCCCTTTTCCCTCATTACATTACTTTCTATCATTCCCCAATTAATCTTCCCTTATTCCCCAGTGTTTACATTATTCATATTTATCAATTTAGGCCTAAACCCTCATCCCCATTTTAACCCAACCTCGGATCCCTAGGCCTAAATACCCCTTCCCTAAGCATCATCACATACCATGATTGACTCATGTCCTTTTTTCACCCCCGACGAACTTTGATTACAAGTCCATCATGTCTAAAATTTTCGCCATCATACAATACTCAATCAGTGATCACCTTAACATGTGAATTTCAAGTGGAACGTAGGTTAACTGTCAAACTCGTTACATCAACAAAATTATTTGAAATCATTGTAAAGGCCACCAATTTCCTTCATGATTAATCGCAGGTGATGGGCTCGTTCTTCATGTAGGGATTGGGATAACTGGTCGTATTCTGAAGTAGAGATCACATAAGTTTAGATATCGTAGAGAAGTTTACAAGCCGCATAGGCATGCGAGCATTGTGCTGTGTTTTTATACACAGAGAGGGATTGTGTCTTAGGCTAGCTATCAACACACAGTTTGACTGCAAGGATCAGAGAGGTAAGAAGTTAGTCACATTTCCTGAATTCTCATTGCTATATATCCTAGTTAATGTTGTCAAAACAGTGTCTGTTCCTACAATTTTTCTTTTTTGTTGCACACACTTTGTTTTACTTGAAAAATACATTTTCGCTTCTAAATTTTTTGTCACATTGCTATAGATATGAAGTTATTCCGATGGATGTTTCCTGAAGGGTTCATGTGAGTTGTTTTATAATCCTCAAATTCTCTTTCTTGTATTTGACCCCATAACACTTCATTATCATCATCTTACTGTCACAATTGTTGAAGAAGAATTATGTTGTCACCCTTGATCATATTCATTTCTTTGGGTATGTACACGTATCCCTAGCTTAAAGTCAAATTTAGTATGCCAAGTATTGAGATAGGATGGTCCTTGCTACCAAAAAAAGGGTCAATTCCTTGTGTGTACTAAACCCAACACCTTGAGCCTACTGAATTCATCCCTTGCCATTAGAGTGGTCTTTGAAATTGGAGGGTGCATTCCTTTTTGTCAAAAGATCAAGAAAATCAGTCACAACACTAGACTTGCTAGTTTGTTTTCTCTTAATTTCCAAGATGGTAGAGTAAAAGTAGGGGACCTGGAGATTGTATTGACTGAGAAATTTATTTCTCATGCAACCAACCTCCCTACAACAAGGGAGAAATGGTTTAAAGGGGATGAATTAGACATTTTAGCTTACAAATAGTTTGTGAATTTGGAGTTTCTGGAGAAGTTTGCCTCCACTTTCCCCAATATTTATCTTGAAGAATAGTATGTCAACCTTCTGAAGGTTATTCAAAGATACTTCACCTATGAGTGCAGGTTCAATAGAATATATAAATACCATCTCAGGTTATTATGGCATTTCACAAAGAACAACCTAATGAACCTCCCTTATTTTTTCTCAAGAGTTTAGAAAGAATGGTTTCCAAAATACAAATTCAAAAAGACAATCATACATCAATTCTGTTTCATTTTTATTTAATCAAAATATTTGTTAAGCATGTAGTTGAGAGGAAGAAAATGTTTTGGGCTGATTTTCTAGAAAGTATTGATCTATTGCCACAAACTGGGTCACCATCAATGAAGACAAATAAGGAACAACCCAAGAGGGAAATCCCAAAAAAGGAGAACATCCATTCAATCATGAACATGAAACCCATAAATAAAGAAGGTGACAAGCCAAGAAAGAAACTTGTAGGAAAATTGAGCAAGAAAGCTAAATTGCAAAGCATGAAGGATGATAAGGCAGTCAAAGAAACAAAAGAGTAGGTGACATCAACTCAACATGCCAAAGTTAAAATCAAAATTGAAGACACAATGCAAGATGAGTTTGTGATGAGACCCAAAACGAGGTCTAGAGTCAAAAAGATCCAGGAAGAGGAAACCCCTCAAGCAGTAGTGGAAATTTATGAAGACAAGAAAGTAGATGTACAAGTTGGTGACAAAGTGGATGAAGTCAAGGGTCCTAAAATAGTACAGGAAGACTATGAGGAGGACATAGAACCACCTGAAACAGGTGCTATGTAGTATCAAGAAGAGGACCCTAAGATGACAAAGATGAAAGAAGAATTATCAAAACATCAGATGAGAATAACATTTCTAGAGAAGAAGAACAAATATTTAAAGGAAGTTATTAAACTAGCAGAGGAAAAGTTAAAGTCACCAACAACAGTTTCCAAAGGAAAGGAAAAGCATGTTGCTTTTGTTGAACAAGTCAAGAATGTTGCAGTGGGGCCTAGTTGGCCATCAGTTAGGTTTTTCAAATATAAGTTTAAATATGTGAAGAAAATGAAGCAAATAGCTTAGGGTCTTGGAAGACCCCCCTTCAATTAGTGGAAAGAGTATAAGAGGTGCCTGGAGGGGTTAGAGTAAAGTAAAGACCAGGTGAACTAGTTCAGGAAGTGAAATATAGAGTATAAAAATTCCATTCAACATATTCTTGATAAAAGTGACCATGAAGTCAGAGAAGCATCCAAAGCCCTAAAAAGGAGAAAACATTTTATCAAATGGTCCCAACCAGTAAGGAGACAATGCAAAAGTTTTTTTATTAGAAACTTTGTCTTGAACGCTCAGTTGAGAAGTATGAGGTAAGACTTCAAGGAGGAACAAAGATTGTTAAACAGATATGAAGGAGTAGTTGTGGTACCTCCTCTCATGAAGCTGCCTAAATTTGATCCTAATCTCATGACTAACGCCACAACCACTTTATCACAACCTTTCAACTAACATGACTTTACTACTCCAGATTCCAAGACCAAAACTCATAGCACCAAGGCTTCCAATAGTAAAGTGTCAAGCAAGAGGAAAAGGAAGTGACCAAGCCTCATTTCTTATTTTCAAGTTTTTTTACAAGTTTATGGTATTTTAATGTGTTGAATTTGATATGTTGAGTGACATATAGTATCATGATAGAATTCAAGAGGACTTGAAGGCACTCAGAGAACAGTTGCAGAAATTTCACTGCGTAGGCGCTGCGCACTCGCTACGCAGGCCGTGCCCAAGCTATCACATGAACGCTGGATGATAGCCAATTGTTAGGTTTTAAACAGGTAGACGTGGGGTACATGTGGTGTTTATCTCACCTCCTTAACAACTCACCACGTATCATTTCTAGAAGGATAAAGTTTCAAGTGCTGTGCAGCTGCAACACAGGCTTTTTGAACAATTAGAAAAACAATTTTTGTGTTTTTTTCTATTTTAGTGATGATGATTAGTTTGAAGACTTATTAAGTTAATATGTATAAAAAAAAAATATTTAAGGAAAAAATATGTTTTATGATTTATGTATTGAGGAAAAGCATTGGAAAAATAACAATTTACTATTTTTGTTTAAGTTTTAGATCAATCCTCTGTTGGATCGAAGATACAATGAATCCAAACATATTTTGATCCTATGTATTGATTATGTATTTTGATGAACGAATACATAATATGTTGTTGATGGTTGAGTGATGTGTTAGTGTTAATTTTCCGAAATTAATGCTTGTTTGATCAATTCATGGTGCATGTTGCTTATGTATTGAGGGTTTTTGATTTTACTGTACAAGGATTCTTACAGTATGGTGTATGGGATTTGTTCTATTTACTGTTCAATTGTTTTATTTCCTCTCTATGTTTTATGACTATTTTATGTCAATTTATTTAGAATTCAGTTTAGCTTCTCTTTTTCAACTGTCTTCATGTTTCAGTTTCAAATGAAATGCTATATACTCATGCATGTTATCTTCTATGTTTAGTCTCTCTTTCTCCTATATAAACAACATTGTATTATTGCAAAGGAAGAATTTGTTTTGTTTTAGTTTATCTCCTCTATACTACAACTTGTCATTGTATCCCAAAGTCATGCTTACAAGACCTTGTAATAGTTTTCGGTTTACTTGCATAAGTAAATGAGTAAAACGCTAAATGGATCATGTGTTATTACCCATCTTTCCATTCACAATTCAAAAAAATACATTTAGAATTCCTTTGTCAGAATTGATCTCTTCTATAAATTTGTGCTTTAAAGTCCTTATATTTTTTGAGTGAGGGAGGCCCCTCTGACTAGAAAAGACCAATTTATAGCCCAAAGCAGTTTATGGTTACCTCTATAACCCTTTTCTTAGCTTGAAGGGATTTTACAGAGTGCTAACATAGTGGCGACATTGTCGGGGATCCGAAAGTTTAAATTATCCTGGAAAGTTTTATGTCCAGAATTACATCATAGGCTAAAGTTTAAAGATTTTTTTGACCGTTAGAAATTTTCACTTCATGCATCTTTGTCTAAGAAGATCTAGCTTCTAGGAGGTTCACTAGGCAGAACCCTGACCCAAATCCACCTCTAGTGGTTCATGATCCTGAAAAACTTCTTAGGAAGGAAAGAGTCACGTTGGAAACTCAAGCTAGTTATTGTCCTCTCAGGAAATCTATTTCCTCACCAGAAATTTCCTCTGAAATCCCATTGTTCAGAACGATATCTTGCTCTATTATCTATGAAATTCTAGAAGATTTAGACACTTTAAGTTCTTGTATGTCATCCCCAAATATTGAGTCTAGTCATAATATCATCTAGCAGTTCAGTAAACTTAAAGGCCTAGTTGACAAAGTTCAGAAGGCTGCTGAAAACACAGTCTTATCTTAGAAAAATATCCTTGTTCAATCTGTTTTGACTTCTGGCTCTGTTTTGACTTCATTTCAAAATCCTTCATCATCCGTTTCAAATTTCATTCATCCAATCCTTCCATTGTCTACTATTTCTATTACACCGCCTGTCTATCATCAAGCTACTCAAGTAATAACTATGGAAACAAGATATGTTCCTCTGGTTTTTCCTACCCAGCTTCATGATTTACCTCTCAATCACGGGCAGAAGCTTCCACAGTATGATGACACAGGAGAAATTACTGTTAAGCAACATGTTGACAAGACCAATGATTTCATAGATTTGGAGGAGTAGACCATGATGCTATTAAAATTAGATTATTTTCTCAAAGTTTTTCCAGTGATGTCAAGAAATGGTTTAGGAGTTCTCACCTTGGAGCATTTGCAAATTATCAGGAGTTAGAAGATGCTTTCCTTGCAAGGTGGGGTGAAAGTAAGAACCCCTTGCAGGTCTTGGCCGAGTACAATAATTTGAAAATATAACCCCAAGAATCTATTCAAGGTTTTTCTACAAGGTTCAACAAATTGTATAATTGAATTCCTTCAGAGATTAAGAATCCTCTTGGGCTAGCCTTACTGCATTATCTAGATGCTTTTGAACTTGAAATGGATTATCAACTCAAAGAAAGAAATCTGACAACATTGGATGACATGCAAAATAATGCAGTCAGTGTGGAGGCTAATCTATTAGCAAAGAAGTCTAAGTTGAAATCTGAGAAAAGAGTTAGCATAAAAGAGGATCCAACCACTTCTGCAAATGCCAAAATTGAAACATTGGTTAATACTATGCAGAAGATGATGGAGAAAATCTCTTTGGTCGACTGAATAATAGTTCGAGATACCCAAATTGGACCACAAATAAAAACTCCATGTTTTTGAAGGCAACCATAGTTTCCTAACAAACCTTAGGAGCAGAAGAGTCCAGAACAGTCACAATAGTAGAAAATACGACTGCCCTTCCAATAAGATTTTGCTCAAGATCAATATGAGGAAGATGAAAAATATCTGAAGATCAAAATATTTTTTTTGGTGATGGGTAGCAGGAGGTTTATTTGACTAAATAGGATCAAGAACATTTGAAAATTTTGAAGTAGAAGATGAAGAACTATTTCTGTCCCAATCCAAAAATGATGCATTGAGGATTGAATCAGAAGAATATAGAAAGGGTTTTCTGATCTAGGTGGATATTGGTGGCCACCTGCCAATTCCACCTGGACCCCCACCATTGTATTTCTCAGCATTTTCAGTTTCCTTAATTGTAGCACAACTTACTATTTTTAGCAGTTTTTCGGGTCCTGAACTTCCGGAGCCATTTTGAGGCCCTACACGACGTTTTTTGGGGAATCCGGAGGCAACATGGGTCCATGGAATGGACCGATGTTGCCCGTTCCAACAATGATAGTGCTCGGATAGATCTTTCTAATGAGCTATTGTATGCGTCAAACGGAGATCATATGCAAAAGTTACGACCCCGGGAAGTTGATGTACCAATTTACCCCAAACGGGGCCCATAGTTTGGCGTTTCATCTCCTAGGGTTAGGTTTTGGAATGTTAAGGGTTTTTCCATTGTTTCTCAACAATAAATAGGCCTTCGAGCCTCATTGTAACACAGTTCAGAGGCATGTAGCCATCACATCTCTTCTCAGAGATAAGCTACCATCGCCCTAGCTGGTTTATTTCCATTTCTGGTTGTAAGCATATTTCAGTATTTTCCATTAATGAAATGAAGTATTATTTCCGCTGCATCTTTGTGTATATGGTTATCTCTATAATTTGTTGCGTTCCTGTTTAAATTTGGATCAATGGTATCAGAGCGGTCTGCTTTTTTTCTGTTTTTCTCTGCATGTCCCCAACAAGGTCGGGATATAAGGAGTTAGGGATTCAACTGGTTGAACCTTTGCAAGACCAGCCTCGCAAATCCCGACGGCCTCCCATGGCGGACGAGAAGAAAGACGAGGGGGCAGGAGATCCCATCAAAATCTTGCTCGAAGAAGCCCTCGAGCGACAACGGAACGCGATGATGGACAACTTTGCCCAGATCCTTCAGCGGCTACCCAGAAGCGGCGCATCGGCTTCCAGCAGCTCCTCTGGAAACGCCACACCCTTTAAGGTACAAGTTAATTTTGAAATCCCCATATTCGAGGGTCAGATAGACGCCGATGCCGTAGATAAATGGTTAAATCTGCTAGAGGGTTATTTTTCTGTTCATGAATTTTCGAGTCGGGAAAAGATTGTTTTTGCTCTTCTCAAAGCAGCCCCCCACGTCAAGGACTGGTGGGAAACCTACTGCGAGCAGAAGGATGAAAGTACTGGCTCACTATTTTCAGCCGCACCCACCTGGGATTCGTTCCGGGATGCCATCAAGGAGCAGTACTACCCTGTCGGAAGCTATGAGGATGAATACATAAAGTGGACCACGCTGCGGCAGGGAAGGGACCAAGACGTGCCGGAGTTCACCAATCTTTTCCATACCCTTCGCACAAAGTTGGGTATCAAGGATTCGGAGCAACATTTGATACTCAAATACCGTGGCTGCCTGCACAAGTACATCCAGGAAGAAATACAATTCCTAAACATCCCCTCGCTCGGCGCAGCATACCGATATGCCGTCAAGGTCGAGCAGAAGTTTAAACAAAAGAAGCGAGACTTTGGATCTGCGAATCCAAAGCAGGGAAAGGTGCCCCTAAACCACAAAACAAAGGACAAAGCCAAGGCGGGACAGCCCAAGACAACCAGCCGAAGCTGCAAGCAAAGAACAACGCCGCGAAGCCGAGAAAGGACACTGGAAAATGGTGCGAGTTCCATAAGAGCTCCACTCACAACACAAGTGAGTGTCGGGCCAAGCAGTCACTGGTGGCTGAGCTAAAGGTTTCAGAATCAGATGCATGTTCCGACTCTGAGTCAGAACCCGATAAGGGGTATGAAAAAGGGAAGCAGATCATTGATGCGGATCCCAGCGCCACTGTTGCTACCGCAAAGATCCAGAAAAATGAACCCGAAGATCCAGAGGAGGAGGAGCGTCTCTTCCACTCCCAGATGTGGGTAAAGGGCTCCCCGATACAGTTCATTGTTGATAGCGGGAGTCAAAAGAACCTCATTTCGGCAGAGGTCGTGAAGCGGTTGGGCTTACCGACCACAGCACATCCACAACCATACACCATTGGGTGGCTTCACCAAGGGCGAGATCTTCGCGTGAGCCAGCAGTGTCGCCTTCCATACAACATCAAGCCCTTCACGGATGAGGTATTGTGTGACATTGCTCCCCTTGAAGTTTGTGATGTATTACTAGGACAACCATACTTGTGGAAGCGACATGCTGTGTATGAATCAAGGCCCCGTGCTGTTATTATTACATTGGGAAATAAGTTGTTCAGGATACCAGAGGTAGCACCACCTGCCGCCATCTCTTTGATTACTGCAAAACAATGCAGTAAGATCATTTCCAAAACCAGGAAATTTGTTTTCCTGATGATACGCCCTCAAGGGAAGAAGAAGACAGTGGCCGCGGCCTCCAAACGGGGTCCCTCTGCACGACAGCTA
The DNA here is from genome assembly GCA_031772625.1 of Pinus tabuliformis. Lineage (NCBI taxonomy): Eukaryota > Viridiplantae > Streptophyta > Pinopsida > Pinales > Pinaceae > Pinus > Pinus tabuliformis. Next base: position 1,789,255,523 of record CM062818.1, read on the forward strand.
CAGATGGACAAGATTGTGGAGGAGTACGAAGACATCTTCACCTCCCCGGCAGGGGTTCCTCTGCACTGTCAAGTCAAGCACTCCATCGATCTGACCCCAGGTGCGCCGCTACCCAATGGACCAATTTATCGGCGCTCCGTTCTGGAGAACAATGAAATCAAGAGGCAGATTCAGGAGCTCCTGCAGAAAGGTCACATCCGTCCGAGTTCATCGCCCTGTGGGAGCCCGATCGTGTTGGTACAGAAGAAGGATGGGACGTGGAGACTCTGTATTGACTATCGGGCGCTGAACAAGATCACTGTCCGTAATAGGTACCCGATCCCGCGGATTGATGACCTCCTAGACCAACTAAAGGGGGCGAAATATTTCAGCAAGATCGATCTGAAGTCAGGATATCACCAGGTACCAATCGAACCCTCAGATGTGTGGAAGACTGCCTTCAAATCCAAGGAGGGCCTCTTCGAATGGTTGGTCATGCCTTTCGGATTGACGAATGCTCCTGCAACCTTTATGAGGCTAATGGATGACATCTTGCGGCCATTCACCAACTCCTTTGTAGTAGTATACTTGGATGACATTCTGATCTTCAGCCAGAGTTGGGAAGAGCACCTCCACCACATCCGACAGGTTCTCCAAACACTGCGGCAACACAAGCTATGTGCCAATTTGGAGAAATGCACTTTTGGCATGACCGAGGTTCAGTATCTGGGATACATCATTGATGAACAGGGGGTGCATGTCGATCCAGCCAAGGTCCAAGTCATTCGGGATTGGCCCTCTCCAACCACTCTAACAGAGCTCCGCAGCTTTCTAGGTCTTGCCAACTTCTACCGCAGGTTTGTGTTGGGGTTTTCTCATATTTCTTGGCCCTTGAGTCAAGTCACCAAGGGAGGGGCGAAAGCAAAATTCTTTTGGTCTGAATCTCAACAGAAGGCATTCAGGGAGTTGAAGGATCGCCTCTGCACGGCACCAGTGCTCGCGTTACCAGATTTACAACAACCATTTGAGGTCGAGACAGATGCCTCTGACTATGCTATTGGGGCAGTCCTTACTCAACATGGACATCCAGTGGCATATCACAGTGAAACACTTTCAGACACAGTCCGGAAGTACCCCACTTATGATAAAGAGATGTATTCCATTGTACAGGCCTGCCGACAATGGAAGCATTACATTTTGGGGAAGGAAACGGTCATCCACACAGACCACCGACCCCTGCAGTTCATACAGACCCAAGGGAAATTGCAGAATGATCGCCATCAGAAGTGGTCTACATACCTGCAACAGTTTCACTTGAATATCAAGTATAAAAGGGCAGCACCAATAATGTTGCAGATTGCCTCAGTCGACCACCGATCATGGCGCTAACCACCGTGCTCAACTCTTGTGGGCACGAGACTTCTGATTGGCCACTTCTCTACAAAAGCGACCCAGAATTCGGCCACACATACCAGACACTCTTGGAGGGTCGGCATGTTGCAGATTTTCACCTCCAGGATGCCCTATTATGCCACCTCGGTCACCTTTGTGTTCCTTCAAGCGAGCGTGCCAAGATGATTTGGGAAGCACACTACAGTCGGGCTGCTGGGCATTTCGGGGTCGAGAAAACAGTGGCAGTACTGCAAAATTATTTCTATTGGCCGAATCTTCGACAGGATGTTGGGAAGTACATCCGATCATGTACTGCCTGTGCCATTGCCAAACCGACCATTAAGAAGCAAGGCCTCTATACCCCGTTGCCTACCCCTAGTCGACCTTGGGAATCCATCTCTATGGATTACATGTCAGGCCTTCCTTCCACTAAGCATGGAAACGACTGTGTTTTTGTGGTCGTTGATAGGTTCTCGAAGATGGCCATTATGGTGGCCTGCAAGAAGAATATCACAGCAGAAGCCACTGCTAAACTCTTCTTTGAACGAGTGTGGGTGCACTTTGGGATCCCACAGTCTATCATCTTAGATCGGGACAGTCGGTTTCTCAGCACATTTTGGTCCAGTCTCTGGTCAATGCTGGACACCAAACTCACGAAGTCCATAGCCTTCCATCCTCAAACTGATGGCCAGACAGAGGTTGTCAATAGGATGATTGTGCACATTCTGCGCATATATAACTCAAAGCATCCACGCACATGGGACGAGAGCCTCCCCTATGTTCAGCACAGCTACAACCGAGCTCTTCACAGCTCCACTGGCCATAGCCCTTTTCAGGTGGGTTTGGGATTCCAGCCACTATGCCCCATTGATGTGGCCATGCCACTTGCAGCTACTCACATGAATTCAGCTCATGTCCAGTCCGAAACAGATAAGGCCACCAGCTTCATTGAGCGCATCCAACATATTCGCTTGCAGGTCCATGACATTCTTGAGAAATCAAATGCCAAGTACAAGCAGCGACATGATCAACATCGGGTGCCACACAAGTTTCAGGTGGGCGACAAAGTCTGGTTGCATTTGCAAAAGGAACGCCTTACTGAAGCCTATCGGAAATTGAGACCACTCCGATATGGTCCTTACACCATTACTAAGGCTATGGGAGACAATGCATTTGAGCTCAACATTCCCCCATTCCTTGGCCTGCACCCAGTGTTCAATGTGGACCGCCTTCGGCCATACTTTCCACCATTGCTAGGCACATCCGACATTGCAGAACAGCTCAAACCCACAGAATTAAATCCAGATTGCATGGAACAAGCTGCAACTGATCGAATCATGGACACACAGATCAAGAACACTCGCCAATAGAATATCCAACTGTATCGAGTTGTCAAAGCAGGCCAACTCCTTCAGCAGGGCAAGTGGCTCACCAGGGAACAAGTTCAGCAGAAGTTTCCTCATCTCATGGAGGAGCTCAACGCAATGGGGACCATTGCTTCCTAAGGGGGGAGGAATGATCCAGGTGGATATTGGTGGCCACCTGCCAAGTCCACCTGGACCCCCACCATTGTCTTTCTCAGCATTTTCAGTTTCCTTAATTGTAGCACAACTTACTATTTTTAGCAGTTTTTCGGGTCCTGAACTTCCAGAGCCGTTTTGAGGCCCTAAACGACGTTTTTTGGGGAATCCGGGAGCAACATGGGTCCATGGAATGGAACGATGTTGCTCGTTCCAACAATGATAGTGCTCGGATAGATCTTTCTAATGAGCTATTGTACGTGTCAAACGGAGATCATATGCAAAAGTTACGACCCCGGGAAGTTGATGTACCAATTTACCCCAAACGGGGCCCATAGTTTGGCGTTTCATCTCCTAGGGTTAGGTTTTGGAATGTTGAGGGTTTTTCCATTGTTTCTCAACAATAAATAGGCCTTCGAGCCTCATTGTAACACAGTTCAGAGGCATGTAGCCATCACATCTCTTCTCAGAGATAAGCTACCATCACCCTAGCTGGTTTATTTCCATTTCTGGTTGTAAGCATATTTCAGTATTTTCCATTAATGAAATGAAGTATTATTTCCACTGCATCTTTGTGTATATGGTTATCTCTGTAATTTGTTGCGTTCCTGTTTAAATCCGGATCATTTTCAGAATACTATAATACAAGTGCAGCGATAGTATAATTTGAGGAATATAAATGTGGGAGGTAATGCAACAAAGAAAGATGCATTAATCTGCAATGCATCAAGGAAAGAAGTGCCCGCCAATGGTGTAGAAAAGAACCTCCCTAGTACAAGTGCTTAGTATAAATATATTCCTAGCACAAGTGACCAAATGAAGGAGACTCTTGTCACTATCTTGCAGCAGAAGGACAACATACCCAAAGACAAAGAGGTTGTAGAAAAGAAGGATGTTGTTCACAAGGAGATTGAAAAGGTATCAAGTCTATTTAATATTGAAGCTGAAATTTCTAAGTTGAAGATTTCTATTCCTCTTGGTGAATTAGTAAGAAATGATCAATATAGATTTTAGATCTTAAAGGTGCTTAAAGTAGATAAAGCCTATGATACCGTTAACATAGTGGATGATCATCGAGCTATCATCTTTGGGCCAAAAATTGAGGATAAAACACAGGATGGTGATGTTCTTTCCTTTTATGTTAGTTTAAATGTACATGAATAAATCCTACAAAATGCTATGTTGGACTCTGGGGCATCACATAATTTAATTCCTAAGGTGATTATGGAAAGGTTGGGATTAGATATTACAAGACCATATAAGGACCTCTACTCATTTGATTCCAGCAAGGTGAAATGTTTGGGCTTAATTAAAGATCGCAATATCCTTGACCCAAATTCCTTCTAAATCCATGGTGGTGGATATCATGGTGGTAGACATACCTCCCAGGAGTGGTACGCTATTGTCTCGATCTTTGATGGAAAATATGAACAAAGCATTACATACAGACATGTCCTACATTAAAATTCCATTTTTTGGAGGTTAGATGAGAAGGTTATACATGGAGCCTCTCATGAAGAATATGATCAACAATAAGGAAAACCCTGTAAACCATCCAATGTATTATTTCCATTATGATGTAGATTGATTTGTTCTGTTTAATTCGAGCTGTCCCAATGATGACGGGCTTGTCTCATAGATTAAAGAATAAAGGGACAACAATCAAGAAATAAAAATTCTACATGAGGATTAAGGGCAGGACAATGATAGCAAAGTAGATGTCAAAAAGAAGCTAGACAGAGAAATGGAGTTAGATGTTTCGAGTAATGATAAAGAGACATCTACAAAATAAAGTTCTAAAGTAGATATTCATAAAAAAGAAGGGCAAGACAACAATGAAAAGGAGAGACAAAAAAAATCCTACAAATTTCAAAGTCAAAATCGACAGTAAAGGGAGGAAAAAACATCAAGTTTGGACCATGCATTTTAATGAAGCAGCAAGCAGAGAAGGATCTGGAGTGGGAGTGTGGATTATCAATCTAGAAATTGGTAAGTCAAAGATGTTTTCATATAAACTAGAGCTTTATTGTACTAACAATGTGGAAGAATATGAAGCTCTTATTTTGGGCTTCAGAAATTTAAAAAATCAAGAGCTAAAAGAATTATTGTTTTTGGTGATTTTGTGTAGGCAGTTAGGCAAATCAAAGGTGAATATCAGACCAAATGTTCCCACATGCAAGCTTATTAGAATCCTGTACTTGATTATTTGCAGAATTTTGTTGAATATAGTTTTTCAGTGGTTCTGAGGAAAGACAATGTTGTTGTAGATGCATTCGCTCATTTTGCCTTTGATTTTGACATGCTTGATAATGCTAAAGGAAAATACAGGATAGAGGTGAGACAAAGACTCATGGTCCTAGATTGTAATGGCATTGGCAAGTTTTTGAAAATGACAAGCAGGTGAAAAATTTCTTGTTGATGAAAGAAGAGTTTTCTAGAATGAGACAAGACAGGGACAACGAATGGGAAGATGCAGATAAGGAGAGTTTCATAAATCAAATGAAGGAGGAATTGGATATGCAAGCCTCTGAGTTGAAGATATTCCAGCTAAAGGACAATATCCTTACAAGAGGTATGGTACATTTGGAGGAATTGTTTTACCAGAATGATACAACCAAAAGACCAAAATTAGCACTGTTTGGAGAGGGAATTGAAGAATGCAATATAGGTACAACATAACACTCGAAGATGATAACGTTTTCCAAAACCTTGAGCACTGACATGAAAAGAAGATATTTGGAATTGTTCATTGAATTCTCTAGTGTTTTTTCTTGGGGGTACAAATACCTGAAGGTGTATGATAAAGAGATTATTTAGCACATAATACCAGTCAAAAGATATCAAAATCCATTCAAGAAGAAGTTGCGAAAGACAAATACGATGTTTTTTCCCTTAATTTAAAAAGAAGTAAGGAAACTGTTTGATGTTGGTATTATAGTACCTCTTCATTTTTCTGATTGGTTGTCTAATTTGGTACTAGTAAAAAAGAAAACGGGTGAAATTAGATTGTGTGTAGATTTCAGGAACATAAATAGGGTGTCCCTCAAGGAAAACTATCAGCTACAAAAAATGGACCATGTTCTCTAGAAAGTAGTTGGTGCGAGAAGAATGTGATTATTGGATGGATTATCTTGTTATAACCAGATTTTGGTTTACCCAAAGGACCAAGATAACACCTCCAATGCCTTGGAGTACTTTCAAATATGCTAAGATGCCATTCAGTTTGATGAATGCGGGGGAAACATTTTAGCCGGCGATGGATATAGATTTTGCAGAAGAAAATGATAAGTTTCTTGTCATATAACTTGATGACATTATTGTTTACTCACATTCTGATGAGGAGCATTTGTAGAACTTAAGAGACGTTTTGGAGAAGTGTATGAAACATGGAATCTCATTAAATCCCAAAAAATCCTTGTTTGGTCTAGAGGAATGAAATTGGTTGGGTCATATCATTTTGAAATATTGCATAAAAATAGACCCTAATAGAATTGCAACAATTCAAAAAGTGGATGCTCCTAGGGGTAAAAACGAGATTCAGTCCTTTTTGGGTAGAATTGATTTTTTGAGAAGGTTCATTCCCAATCTCACTGAGATTTCTAGGAAAATTACAGACATGCTGAAGTGGGATAACGAGGTGAAATGGAATGAAGACTAGGAAATTGTCCTCTGAAGTTCAAGCAACCTTATCCCATGCTCCTACTTGTAGAAAATTTGATGGTAGGTTAACCTGATAATGCAATATAAATCAAAGAAGAATACTATAACCTACTTCTACTATCAATTTGCAGAAGCTTAAAGATAGAGCTGAATAATATAACTAGAAGAAGAAGAATCAATGGCACAATACACATGAAAATAATTTGGGGAAAGCCTCAGCTAAAAACCCCACACTATTGTATTATCATACATGTGGAAATACATAGGAATTATACAAAGCCTTAACTCTCACAGCTAGCCAACTCTCAGTACAATCCTCACAGATGCTCACAGGAAATCTTAGCTTCGTTCCAGCCTTCCTCTCTACCCTCCAAGCTCCTATTTCCTTGCGCTATTCCTTGTGGATGATTCTCTTGTTACCAAGTGGATGATCTCCTCCAAAACTGCGCAATCCTCATGGATTAAATCATTGACTGCATGCATGAGTTTTGTCTTTGAGAAAACACATGCAACTGATAGTACACTTTCCTTGACTTTAATCTCAATTGGGTCTTTCTCAGAATAGACATGCATGAGTTTCTCATGAGGGAATCTTCAGTTAACTAGAGTAGCACTAGTTGAGTGCATGCATACATCAACTGACTGTTAACTCTCTATTAGTTCCTCAAACAGTTTGGGACTAATTTAACTGGACTTTACTCAGTAAACTGAGTTAACTAATTACAACTCAAATATAACTCAATCTTATCTCCTTAATTTAAGGGATAACTCTTGCATAAATTCAAAAAGACTTCTAACTTGTATTTCTCCAACTAATTAATTTAAAATAAATTAACTAATTATTTCCATGTATCTATTAAGACTAAATTTGATTTTAATTCACAATTTAATTCAAGGATAAATTAAATTGGAATATTCTTGTTGCCATATTTCAAGACTCCCTCTGAATAAGAAAGGGATTATTTGCCACCCTGATCCTGTCTCTATGGAACTTGAATTTACACTTTGACAATGCCTTTGTCAAAATGTCAACATCTTGCTCCTCTATCAAAATATACTGCAACAACATGATCCTCTCGACTTGTGAAAAGTCACTGGAAACAAATATTGCCTTATACTTCTCCACACTACCATAAATAACTTGCTTTACCTTGTAAAGCCAATGGAAACTCACAACTGACTTGTTCTCTAGTCTCGAAACCACGTCCCAAACACTGTTACGAACTATGGAGTCATACTGCTCCACCATAGCACCAACCCAAATTGGTTACTACACTGCTTCCTCAAAGGAATATGGCTCGATCTCAACACATTCCCCAGCAAGGGCCATGTATCCAGTGTACCTCTCAAGTGACCTACTTTGTCTGCACTGAGAAGGTGGTGCTCCCACATTCTCTCTCTCATCCTCCAACAATATGTCAACTTCTCTTGTGCACTTTCATCCATCTCTGGAAGACTCTGCTTGAGTGGATCTCTCCACTCCTAGAACCTCTGCATGCGGCTGCTCCCCATTAGTCTAAGGCTCCTCCTCCTTAGGAACCAATAGTTCCTCCGTAGCCTATAGTTGGAGCTCCCTCTCAAGGCAAACTTGCATGGCCTTCTGCTCATCAAACTTGAGTTCCCTGCGAACCACTGTCCTCCAACTGGTAGGCAAGTACACCCGATAGTTGTGAGGTATATCAGTGTACCCCACAAATATCCCTAACTCTGCTGTCGTCTCAAGTTTCTTCTGTGCATCCTTTGTCACATGGAAATATATCGATGAGCCAAAGATCTTGAAGTGACCCACATCTGGTCTCTTACTGGAGAAAGCTTCCTCTGGTGTCTTCATCCCAGGTATGTGATGCGGGCTTCTATTATGCAAATAGATCGCTGTGTTGCATGCCTCAGCCCACAAGTGAAGTGGTAGGCCTTGGTCATACAACATTGCTCGTGCTTCCCCTACAATAGTTCTGTTCTTCCTCTCGGCCACCCCATTCTGCTGTGGGTTATGAGGTGCCGTTAACTCTCATTTAATTCCTTCCACTGCATAGAAGTCCTTAAACTCTTGAGAGACATATTCTCCACGATTGTCGCTTCTGAAGGCCTTGATCTTCTTCCCCAAGTCTTCCTAGACCAAAGCATTGAAGTCACAAAAATTAGTGAAACTTTGGTCCTTCTTCTACATGAAATAAATCCAGCATTTATGAGAATAGTCATCAATGAAAATCACATAATACCTTTGCTTCGCTGTGGATGCCGTTGAGAATGGTCCACACATATCAGTATGAACTCGCTCTAAGATAGCCTCTGCTCGACTGTCTCGATCATGAAAGGAAGACTTGGTGTACTTTCCCAAGGTACAACCTTTGCATGTGTCAACTTGCTCAATTTTACCTTTGGGAATTCCTGTAGATATCCATTGTATTATCTTTAAAGCCTCATGATGCAAATGACCCAACCGCCTGTGCCACAACTCACAAATGTCTTGGATTTGCACCAATTCTACTTTCGTACTCAGTGCTTCACAATCATCTACCTCTAGATTATAGAGATTCTTCACCCGAATCCCTATCCTCTTGGTTTGACTCATGGCTATGTGCCTTAAGAATGCTTTTCCTTTACTGAAGACAACATCGTAGCCTTTGTCCTCCAACATCACGATGAATACCAAGTTCTTCTTCGGTCTAGGCACATACATCACATCTGTCAAGATGAGAGAAGCTCCATGCTCCCTCTAAAAAGAAACCGTGCCCACTCCTGAAACACTATACCTTCTATTGTCACCCATCTCTATGCAAATCTTGAGGTCTTTCTCCTCCAAGGCACTGAATAAATTTTTATCACTGGTCATGTGGAATGAGTCTCCATTGTCAAGATACCAAACACAACCCATCATCGATGACACCATGCATGCGATGAGGGTAAAGTCCATTTCGAACTGACAGGCTAATGCCTCACCTTCCGATCCTTCCGAGGATCCCTTCTTGGACTTCTTCGATGGGAAATTGGTTGCATTATGTCCCATCTTGTGACAATTAAAGCATCTTACTTTAGACATGTCACTCTTCTTCTCTCCATGAGAAGAATTTGATTTGAAATGGGAAGCCTTCCCCTTCCCTTTCCTTGTCGTACTTGTTAAGGCTAGATTTTCTTCATCATCATTATTGGATGAAGCACCATCTCCTGTGCTCCTCCTGATGTGCTCCTGCATAATATCCGGCCACAGTCGTTCCCAATCCGACAGTTTCTCCCTTCCATTCACAGAGTCCTAGTAGCCATTCCAACTCTTTGGAAGGCCAAGGAGAGTGAGGCTCACCATATCATCATCGACAGTAGTTATTCCCACTCTGCCAAGCTCATCTCTGTAGGTGGTGAGCTTGTTCAGATATGTGGAAATAGTATCACCCTTCTCCATCTTGATTCTTCGAAGCTTATCCTTGAGCGCCAATTTCCTCTGGTTGCTATTGTTCTGTTAGAAGTCCTTCAATGTCTTCCACATTGAAAATAGAGTATCCTTTCCATGGAGAGTCGAGACAATATGGTCTTGAACTCCCTCAAGGATGATCCGTCTCGCCTTCGCCACACATTTCTTCCACTCAGCCAACTCTTGTGCATTAGTTGAATTTGGCTTTGGGATTTCTTGATCAACAAATTCCTTGAAGCCATTTTTTTCTAATACAACCTCCATTCCATATTTCCATGCTATGTAAATTGAGCTACCTTCGAAGGCATACTCGAGTCTCAAGCCATAGAACTCCATTGGCCAACCTTGAAGTATGATATGAATTCAATTTGCACCTGAAACCCCGAACTTCAAACTTCAAATTCTCTTCTTAGTATACTATTCACAGCTATGATACCATGTAGATAATTTCTACAAATCCAGCTTCGATACCATGTAGAAAATATGATGGTAGGTTAACTAGATAATGCCATATGAATCAAAGCAGAATACTATAACCTACTTCTACAATCAATTTTCTGAATCTTAAAGATCGAGTTGAACAATATAACCAGAAGAAGAAGAATAAATGGCACAATACACATGAAAATACTTTGGGGAAAGCCTCAGCTGAAAACCCCACACTATTGTATTATCACACAGGTGGAATTACATAGGAATTATAGAAAGCCTTAGCTCTCACAACTAGCTAGCTCTTAGTACAATCCTCACAGATGCTCACAGGAAATCTTGGCTTCTCTCCAGCCTTCCTCTCTACCCTCCATGATCCTATTTCCTCGCGCTGTTCCTTGTGGATGATTCTCCTGTTACCAAGTGGATGATCTCCTCCAAAACTGCACAATCGTCAAAGATTAAATCCTTGACTGCATGCATGAGTTTTGTCTTTGATAAAACACATGCAACTGATAGTGCATTGTCCTTGACTTTAATCTCAACTGGGTCTTTCTCAGAATAGACATGCATGAGTTTCTGATGAGAGAATTTCAGTTAAATGGAGTAGAACTAGTTGAGTGCACGCATGCATCAACTGACTGTTAACTCTCTATTAGTTCCTCAAATAGTTTGGAACTAATTTAACTGGACTTAACTAAGTAAACTGAGTTAACTAATTACAACTCAAATATAACTCAATCTTATCTCCTTAATTTAAGGGATAACTCTTGCATGAATTCAGAAAGACTTCTAACTTGAATTTCTCTAACTAATTAATTTAAAATAAATTAATTAATTATTTCCAAGTAGCTGTTAAGACTAAATTCGATTTTAGTTCACAATTTAATTCAAAGACAAATTAAATTGGAATATTTTTTTTTCCATACTTCAACACTACCTTGGCCAGTCCAGATTACACAAGGGAGTTCATATTTTTTTCTTTGGCATATGAGCATAGTATAGCTGCGGTCCTTTTGTAGAAAAATCAGCAGGGAGTCAAACAACCTATTGTATTTTCAGCAGGGTGCTCAAAGATGTTGCACTCAAATATGACATAATTGAAAACCAAGCATTTGTGCTTGTTAAGGCCTTGAAGGACTTTCGATTGTACATTTTTCATTCTCATGTCATGGCTTATGTGCCTAGTGTTGCAATAAAAAACATATTGACTCAAAGTGATCCAGATGGAAGGAGGGGCTAGTGGATCACAAAATTTCTTGAATATGACATAGAAATCAAACCAAAAATGTTGATTAAAGTTTAGGGTTTGGCTCGAATGATGGCAGGATCAAATTTTCAGTCCCTTCAAATTAATTTTCTCACTGTCCTAACAGAAGAAGAGCTCTCAAATGTTGTTGAACAAGTGTTGAAGAAATTTTCTTCTTCACCGTGGTATGCAAATATTCTATATGTTTTACAAAATTTACAAGCACCACTAGATTGGCCCAAAACTAAGCTCGGTTTATGAGATTAAAGGTAGTGAAATTTTGTATTATTGATCAATTCTTATACTAGAAGGATCTCGGTGGGATGTTACTTAATTTCTTAATAGAGGATGAGGCTCAAGCAATAACAGAGGAATTCCATAAGGGGGATTGTGGTGGTCAATTATATTGGAATAATACAGTGAAGTTGCTTCCCATGCCTCTAAATCCTATAACAATCAGGTTACTGTTTCAATAATGGGAACTTGTTTTCATTGGAGAAATTCATTCTTCCACGTCTGAGCATTATAAATGGATTTTAACAGGAACATATTATTTTATGAAATGGATTGAAGTAGTCCCTAATAGGCAGGCCATAGATACAAATAGCATCCAATTTTTGGAAGATAAGATTCTATCATGTTTTAGCTGTCCACAAAATATTATCATAGACAATGTAACTGAATTTAAGTAAAAAAAGATGATTGAATTCTTCTACAAATATAACATCATTTTGGGTCATTCCAAAGCCTATTAACCTCAGGGAAATGGCTTGGCAGAGTCATCCAACAAGAGTTTGGTCAACATTATTAAAAAATTTCCATAGGAAAATAAAAGGAACTGGCACAAAAAACTAATTCGTGCATAATGGGCAGATCATGTGAGTACTAAGAGACCCATAGGCATGTATCCATTTTAGTTGGTGTATGGAATGGAGGTACTTTTTCCTTCATCTCTGAGAGTGTCAGTCATAAGATTGTCACAAGAAGAAGAATCAGAGCTGGATGACATACAACAGAGAATTGGTTAAATGGTTCAACTCCAATAGTTAAGAGAAGAGGTGTCCAAGAACACATAATTGTTACAAGATCGGATAAAGAAGATCTATGATAAAAGAACAAAGGCAACAAATTTTCAGATTGGAGATTTGGTATTGAAATGGGATGCTCAGAATGAAGATAAGGGAAAGCATGGAAAATTTGAAAACTTGTGGAAGCGGCCTTTTAAAGTTGCTGCATTTAGAGGAGAAAATGCATATTTACTTGAAGATTTTTCAAATGAGCCAGTTGGAGCAGGGCATGTGAATGGCAGACTACTCAAACATTTCCTCACTTAAGTTGGAGTTCGAAGGATCATTTCATTGTCTATACCATTTTAGTTTTGAATAATGCAAGTGTGAGTAGTTATAGTTAAGATTTGAAGCCTGAAGTGAAGGCCATAAGATCTTAACTAGTTGCTTCCATAAAAAATTAAGTCTGTCACTCAATTGTTTTTATCATTTACAGTCAGTCTAGTAAGTAAAATTTTTCTGATTCAGAGTTTGTATATCAAATTTTTCATCTTGTGCTCATATTTCACAATACAAAGGCTACTAGTCTATGGTGTCATTCTTGGCACCTCACAGGGAGGTTGTCCTCCCCAATGGAGCCCATGTTAGAGTAGGTGAGTTTGGTAGTTGAAAGGTATTTCAAGTTAATTTTTGATGTTTGAAAGGAGGTCAAATCTATAAACTTGTTTGTTGTCATGATTTGACCTATCACTACCTAAAGGAGTCTTCATAAGTTGGGTCATCACTCTCATCATTAAAATCAGTCATTGGAAAGGGGTGTCTACTGTATGGGAAGATATTGTAATAAATCACCGAGTCTAGGTATTAGGTAATGATAGGATGGTTATATGGTCTATGTGTCTGTAGTCAAAGGAAAGATCTCGAAGGGGTCCTAATGATAAATTTTTTGATCTATACCCTTGTTAGATATTATATGGACCCCTCTGCTTATCCCCTTTTCCCCTCATTACATTACCTTCCCTCATTCCCTAATTAATCATCCCTTATTCCCCAATGTTTACATTATTCATATTTATCATTTTAGGCCTAAACCATCATCCCCATTTTAACCTAACCAAAAATACCTAGGCCTAAATACCCCTTCCCTAAGAATCATCACATACCATGATTGACTCATGTCATTTTCTCACCCCGACAAAATTTGATGACAAGTCCATCATGTGTAAACTTTTTTCCATCATGCAATACTCAATTAATGATCACCTTAACATGTGAATTTCAAGTGGAACGTAGGTTAAATGTCAAACTCGTTACATCAAAAAAATTATTTGAAATCATTGTAAAGGCCGCCAATTTCCTTCATGATTTATTGCAGGTGATGGGCTCATTCTTCATGTCAGGAATGGGATAAGTGGTCGTATTCTAAAGCAGAGATCGCAAACAAGTTTGCAAGTCGCATAGGCATTCGATCATTGTGCTGCGTTTTTCTACATAGAGAGGGATTGTTTCTCGAGCTAGCTATCAACACACAATTTGACTGCACGGATCGGAGAGGTAGGAAGTCAGTCACCTTTCCTGAATTCTCACTGTTATATCCTAGTTAATGTTGTCGAAACAATTTTTGTTCTAGCTAAATGTTTTTTCTGTGCAAACTCTGTTTCTTCTTCACAAATACATTTTCGCTTTTGAATTTGCTATCATATTTCTATAGATATGAAGTTATGCCAATGGATGTTTCTTGAAGGGCTCATGTGAGTTGTTTTATAGTCCTCAAATTCTCTTTCTTGTATTTTACCCCATAAAAATTCATTGTCATCATCTCACTGTCACAACTGTTGAAGCAGAATTGTGTTGTCACCCTTGATCATATTCATTTCTTTGGGTCTATACATGTAACCCTAGCTTAAAGTCAAATTCAGTTTACCAAGTATTGAGATAGGATGTCCCCTACTACCAACAAAAAGGGTGGAGATCTTGTGTGTACCAAACCCAACACCTTGAGCCTGCCGAACTCATTCCATACCATTAGAGTGGCCTTTGAAAATGTAGGGTACATTCCATTTTGTCAAAAGATCCAAAAAATAGGTCACAACACTAGACTTTATAGTTTGTTTTCTCTTAATTTCCAAGATTGGAAAGTAAAACTAGGGGACCTAGAGATTGTATTGACAGATAAATTTATTTCTGATGCAACCAACCTCTGTACAACAGGGGAGAAGTGGTTTAAAGGGGATTAATTAAACATTTTAGCTTACAAACTATTTGTAAAGACTAAGTTTCTAGACAAGTTTGCCTCCACTTTCCCTAGTATTTATCTTCAATTATAGTATGTCGACCTTCTAAAGGTTATTCAAATATACTTCACTTGTGAGGGTAGGGTTAGTAGAATATAGCAATACCATCTCAGATTATTATGGAATTTCATAGAGAACAAGCCAATGAACCTACCTTACTTTTTGCTCAAGAGTTTAGAAATAAAGGCTACCAAAGTACAAATTCAAAAAGACAATCATGCTTCAAGTTTGTTTCATTTTTCTTTAATCAATATCTTAGTTAAGCATGTAGTTGAGAGGAATAGAATGTTTTGGTTTGATTTTCTTGCAAGTATTGATCCATTTCTATAAAATGGGTCACCATCATTGAAGATAGATAAGGAGGAGCCCAAGCAAGAAAACCCAAAAAAGGATAACATCCATTGAGTCATTAAGATGAAACCCATAAAGAAAGGAGGTGATAAGGCAAGCATGAAACGTGTAGGAAAATTGAGCAAGAAAGCTAAATTTCAAAGCATGAAGGATGACAAGGTAGTCAAAGAAAGATAAGAGCAGGTGACATCATCTGAACATGCCAAATTTAAAATAAAATTTGAAGACATAGTGCAAGATGAGTTTGTGATGAGACCCAGAACAATGTCTTGAGTCAAAAAGAGATAGTAAGAGGCAACCCCTCAAGTAGTAATGGAAATTTCTGAAGACAAGAAAGGAAATGTACATGTTGACGACAAAGTGGATGAAGTCAAGGACCCAGAAATAGTACAACTAGACTATGAGGAGGATATAGAACCACCTAAAACAAGTGTTATGAAATATGAAGAAGAGGACCCTAAGATGACAAATATGAAAGAGGCACTGTCAAAAAATCACATGAGAATAGAGTTTCTGGAGAAGAAGAACAAAGATTTAAATGAGGCTATTAAACCAGGAGAGGACAAGTAAAAGTCACCTACAACCGTTTGCAAAGGAAAGGAAAAACATGTTGCCATCAGTGAGGGTTTTCAAATCTAAGTTTGAATATGTAAAACACATGAAGAAGATAGCTCAGGCTCCTGGTGTTGTTCCTCTTAGATGATAATGGTCAACTAATCATGCGAGAGCATCTAAGATATTTGTTTTAGGGATTTTGGTTTTGGTTTTTATGGAGGACCAATACATAAAACAAACTGTAAGAATGGTGTATTAACTCTTTTATATTGTATTAATAGATAATAGAAGGGAAGCTATTTCACTTCACATAGTGATTTGAATTTATAAGGTATTTAGAAAGAATAGTAAGGAGGTATGATGAATTTAGATTTCAGACAGAAAGATAAATTATCATAAGTAAGAAAACCTTTGTCCAGTATTCAAAGTTAAACAAACTATGCTTAAGATTACATAAGATGTTGAAAATTTTATGATTTAGAGGGAGCTTTTTAGATAGACAGTCCAACATCTTAGTCTCTTTATGAGAATAACTTTAGAACGGAATTTTAAGAATAACTGTAACGCATTTATTCTCACCTGATATCTCTGTAAAACTTAAACATATGCAGAATAAACATAATGAATGAAACACATGAAAAACTTACAGAAGAAAACAAAACTATATGAGACCAAATTTAGAATCCTTCTCTTTATTATCAGTGTTCTAGAAATAGATTGTACATCAATGCTTTTACAAAATTGCTCATTAAAGTTACCGCCTTTAATAACTCTTAGAAGAGAGTTATTTATACAAGTTCTAAACAAAATATCCTAAACTGATTACAAGATAGCTTGAAAGAAGATAGGAAAAGAAAAATTGTTGCATGATGTGTCCCTATTAGATAGGAAGTTGTTGCTGACTATTCCTTCAAAATCTGCTATTGTTATCTTCTTGTTGGAATGAAAATTTAATCAATTGTTTCACACAATTGATCCCACCTTTTCTCACTAGGTATCTCAAGGTTTACCATCCTTCTAATATCTCATCAACCTCGGTATATCTCTCAAAATTGGGTTTGGTGAGAAAAACATGACCAATTTCATATTTGATGGAGAGGTCTAAGCTTAAAGCTTCCATAAATTCCTTGCCAGTAATATGCCTTTTTATCCCTGCAAATTGACTTTTGTCTACTGCAATGGTATAAAGCCTTTCACAACAATCCTCCAATTTTATTAGCTTATCATTTGATGATACTATCTCTGGTAAACCTTTGTTATGTAATACTGAATTTAGAGTGAAACCTCCTGACTATAGCGTTCAAAGCATCACACTTTGTTTTTAGCTGAGTTAAGAGATTCTTCTTCATTAGGACTTTCCAAAATAGTAGTTGTCCTATCTGGAATGTTCATCTCTTGTAACTGATGTCTAGTCTTAGAATTAAGTACCTTGATCATTCCTGATGCTTCTTTGGGTTTTATGCCCATTGCTACCTTTTGGGTCTCTATTTATGCTCTGCATTTAGGAATTAGTTCTAGCTGCTCAAAAATGATTTGTATGGATGGCCATACTTCTGTGATAAAGTGGCTAATATCTAACCAGATATCTTCTTTGGCTTGGGCCAAAGTGTGTGCCATTAGAGTCCTGCTTTCTAATTGTTTAACCTTGAGCTCTAACCTATGTGACTTATGCATTTATTCTACATACAAGGTATCATTTTTTACCTTTTGTGACTCTAGGGCTTGGAACTTCTGGAGTAATTTCTCATTTTGTTTTTTCTGTGCTTGTAGCTCCTGTGTTATCCGTCTTGTTGCACATGTTGCTGAAGATGAGGAAATGTTAGTAGGAGATGAACTTAAATCTACACTTGTCATTGGAATTGTTGTCACTGAGGTCACAACAAGCTGTTCTGTCTCTTTTTCCTTGAGCAGTTGTTCTATATGCTCCTCCATTTCCTTGATTTGTATGTTTTGCTCAATAATGAGCTTTAACATATCCTCCCTGTGTTGTTCATTTTCTGCCATTTCTTTAGTCTATGGATCCTCAGTTGAAGGCAGCTTCAACTGTTTCTTCAAGGATGTAATCTCAACATTCTTCTTTTGCAGTATTTCTTCAATTTATTTATAGTCATGGGGATCATATCCAATCTTGATAATGATATCTTCTAAAGATTTTAATTTTTTATCCTTAGACAAGGATGACAACTTTTCAATCTTAAGTTGTGACTGTACATTGGACAAAGCAGTTCTAAGCTTGGAAAGAGTCATGGCAGTTGTGGTCATTGTTGAAAATAGCATCTCACTTGATTGCCTATGCAAATCCATTTGATCAATGGGATGTATCTAGTTTACATCAAATGAGAAGATGGTCTTCTTGTAGTCTGCTCTGGATTTAGGAAATGGAATCTGAACCTGCAAAAATGCCATTTTCATCCTTCCTCTTTCACTGTTGAAGGTAGAGAGAAGCCTATGTTAAGAAGTGTATGTCTGTTTCCAAAATTGACTGTAAACTTGAGATTTAAGACTTTCATTCTTTTGCTTGATTTCCAAAAATGTTGAGAAAATATTAGTATCCTCTGCTAAGCTGGTCTCAGTTGATTGGATAATCTCCATAGGTTCAGTTGAAGGAGGAGTTGAAGAAGTAGAGGGAGGCTTGGGATTAGTGGTCCCTACGAATGAAACATCTTCCAGTTCTCCAAGATCAATTATCTTTGTTGGATTGCTTCTTGATGACATTGACAACCCAGTTTTCAATTTCTTTTGCAAGATATAGTACTCTTTATCTGGTTTAGTGGCTGATTAAGTTTCTTCTCTGGCTCTTTTATGCCGAGTGCTCTATGTAGCTAGAGTCTTTGTCTGAGGAGTTGATATAACCTTTTCATCAGCTTCTATGAGAGTAACTTTAGACCATTGTTCTTGTTTCACGAACTTCTCCAATTTTGGCCTGGGAGTATGGTTGTAAGGTGTTGCCTTCAACTACACTCTAAGAGCTGAAATAATCCCAAAATGATCATAATACCAAGTGAAGCTTGGCTGGAGGTTCATGTTCTTTAGCAATCTGTCTACTTCTGTACCTGGAGATCTAGTGTTACAGCTAAAATTCCCTACTTTGGCTTTGAGTTTAAACTGTGATTTCTTCTTGCCTGAGATAAAATGGACTTCATCCACATTTATCATTTGCCTGATGTATTCCAGTGAGAATATTCTCATTGGAACATACTTAGGCAGTTTGTATGGAGCCAACTCACTGCCATAGATCCTAATCTTAGTGTAATTCTGGTATAGGTACCAGTCACTAGTCTTGGTTTTCTCTGATAAGTGCAGTGTCTTTTTAATTTCTTCTCCAATTTTGGGCTCTGCCTGGCTGTTGAGTAATTGGAGAATTGGATGTATGAAGGAGTCAATGAACTAGGAGAATGTAAAATTTAATGATCCCGCTCTTACTAGCTCTGTCCAGTGAATCACTGATTGATTCACTCCTTGCTCATCTTGTCTGTTGAGATGAATAGGCAATAGATCTCCCTGTTGAAACAAAATTAAATGATTGATAACTGAGCTGTACCTAAATACTCCATGTGTGGTAAAATTCATAAACTGTTCATGTATACTATCAGCCAGAAAGTGGCTATAATTATACATGAAGGTAGGTTGATATTCTTTGCTAAAGATAGAAAAGAACCCAAGGATGGATTCATCAACTACTTGGTCATTTTCATAACCTAGGAGGTATGATAATAGAGAGATAATATGTCTAGTAGCTTCTGGGAACATGGATGATGAATATGGAGGATTTCTCTTAGGTAATTCAGCATATTCTAGTAAGAAAAGTTCAAAGATAAGATCTCTTTGTAGGAAGGTGAGTTTATTGTAGAGGTCCATGAGAGTTGCAGGTGAGAAATGGCTAAGGGAATTAGATGGAGGTATCATTAGCATCTAGTTTATGCTCTGAGTAGTGATGGTAATCTAGATTTTTCCATCCTAAGTCATCACTGTTATTTGCATGCGGTCATACCTGGCTTGACACCAAGTGATTAGATCAAGGAATTGATGGTTCTTAGGAAAAGAAAAAAATGGTAGAAGAGTCTCCTAGAAGCGAATGGAATCCTCTTGATCGATATATTTAAGTTTTAACCATGAATGTAATTCATAGAAATCAAATTCACATTCACAGTCATTGATGGATGGAAGCGACAAACTGGTGCTTTTGGTTTATGGATGGAAGCGAAAAGTGGAAAACATTGGAGCCATGGAGGATTTATAGGTTCAATTGGGCTCAATTAACTATTTGGATCTAGCCGTAGGCATTCAATTTGTAGGGGAAATGCGAATTAATGCTTAACGACTATTTAAACGGACAATTAGGCACAACAACGGCTTTGGAGCATATGGGCAACGATATTATGACATGGCGGGCGGTGAATGGGTAAGTGAAAATGGATGAATGATGTGGAGGTTTGTTATTGGATGGAGGATAACGAATGCAAAAGGTGCAGGAGAAGTCAACGGTCGGATGGAAGAAAGAAACAGATTTCCGGGGTGGGGGGGTCACAATGGTTTGTGGTTTCAGGCCTTGGGGGTCCGAAACATTTTGGAGGCACCACGTTGCAAAAAGTGGCAGCCATGAAAATTGCTTTTCTGACCCCCCCCCCCCCTTGCATTAATGGGAAATGGCCAAGGGGGGGCCGAAAGGCTTCCTCCACCGTTGATCCGGAAGGAGTGGAGGATCTTCGTTGAAAAGAGCATGTTGGGTATTGGTGCTTGATGCGTTGTTTTGTCGTTTCCACCAATACAACAAAAGTGTCATTTTTCACTTATTTTATAATCTCATCAATCTTTATTGCAACAATTAAATCATAATTAAAGAACTTAAGCATGATTAATCAAAAGGACATTTTTCAAAGGTGCATTTGAGCTAGTAACCTTAATTTATTTTCTAAAGAAAATATTTTTCTTTTATTGCTTGTCTATCCTTTTCATTTTTCCTTCCTTTTTCAGAGCAACTAATCTATCATTTTATTTGATATGGGCCTGCAATAATAATCACTCCTAATATTTTTAGTTTCCATCTTGTTTTTGGTCCATATCCTAACTTATCATTTTTTGTATGGCATTTTGATTTTTTACCTAATAGTTAACTTAGCAAAAAGAAGAATGTTACAACACCTGGAAGACCCCCCTTCAGTTAGTGGAAAGAGTATTAAAGTTTCCTAGAGGAGTTAGAGGAAAGTAAAGACCAGGTGAACCAATTCAGGAAACAAAATCTAGAGTATAAAAATTCCATTCAACATATTATTGAGAACTATGAACATGGAGTCAGAGAAGCATCAAAAGACATCGACAGGAGAAAACACTTTTTCAAATGGTCCCAACCAGTAAGGATACAATGCAAAAGTTTGTATGTTAGAAACTTGGCGTTGAACACTCATTTGAGAAGTATGAGGCAAGACTTGGAGAAGGCGTCAAGATTTTTAAAGAGACATGAAGGATAAGTTGTGATACCTCCTCTCATGAAGATGCCTAAATTGGATCTTAAGCTCATGAATAAGGCCACACCCACCTTATCACCACCTGTTGAGCAACATGACTTCACTACTCTAGATTCCAAGACCAAAACTCCTAGCACCAAGGCTTCCAGCAATAAAGTGTCAAGCAAGAGAAAAAGGAAGTGACCAAGCCTCATTTCTTATTTTCAAGTTTTGTCTTAAGTTTATGGTATTTTAATGTGTTGAATTTGATATGTTGAGCAACATATAGTATCATGATAACATTCAAGAGGATTGAAAGGCAGTCAGAGAACAATTACAGAAATCTCGTTGTGCACTCGCTACGTAGGTCATGCCCATACTATCACACACATGCTGGATGATAGCCACCTATCAGGTTTTAAAGAGGCTGACGTCGGGTACGTGTGATGTCCATCTGACCTCCTTAATAGCTCGCCACGTGTCATTTATGGAAGGATAAAGTTTCGAGTGTTGCGCAGTTTCTATGCAATCATTTTTTTGCTATTTTAGTCATGATGATTAGTTCAAAGACTTATTAAGTTAATTTGTATTAAAAAGTTTGTTTATTTTTTAAGGAAAAAAGATGATTTATGATTTATGCCTTGAGGAAAGGCATTAGAAAAATAAGAATTTACTATTTTTGTTTCATTTTTAGACGGGTCTTATCCTCAAGGCATTGCAAAATAAGAATTTACTATTTTTGTTTCATTTTCAGATGGGTCTTATGCTGGATTGAAGATACAATGAACCTAAACATATTTTCATCCTATGTATCGATTATATATTTTAATGAGTGAATACATAACATGTTGTTGATGGTTGAGCAATGTGTTAGTGCTATTTTTCTGAAATTCATGCTTGTGTGCTCAATTCATGGTGCATGTTGCTTATGTATATAGGGTTATCGATCTCACTATACAAGGATTCTTACGGTATGGTGTATTGTATTTTCTTTGTTTACTGTTCATTATTTTATTTCCTCTCTGTGTTTTATGAGTATTTGATGTCAGTTGATTTAGAATTTAGTTTAGCTCCCTTTTTTCAACTGTCTTCACGTTTTGGTTTCAAATGAGATTCTATATACTCATGCATGTTATCTTATATGTTTATTCTCTCTTTCTCCTATAAAAGAAAAAATGCTCTTATTGCAAAGGAATAACTTGTTTCATTTCAATTTATCTCCTCTATACTACAACTTGTCATTGTATCCCAAAGTCATGCTTACTAGCCCTTGCAATAGTTGTTGATTTACTTGCATAAGTAAATGAGTAAAAGAATAAATTGATCATGTGTTATTACCTATCTAGCCATTCACACTTCAACCAAATACTTTTATAATTCCTTTGTCAGAACTGGTCTCTGCTATAAATTTGTGCTTTAAAGTCTTTATATCTTTGAGTGAGGGAGCCCTTGTTGACTAGAAAAGACTAGTTTCTAGCTCAAAGTGATTTATGGTTACCTCTGTAACATTTTTTTCAGCATGAAGGGATTTTACGGAGTGCTAAAAAATGGCAAAACTTGATACCTAATTATTTCTTTACTTTTGATGACCAATCCTCATGCTTCTTCCACAATTCTCTTGTAGAATCCACCAATGGATTTTTGTCCTCTGCATGGGCCGTCACAGCTTCGCCATAACTTCTCCAATAATTCTCCCCTGCTTGACATCAATGGAAAAGGGATACAAGCTACTTCTTCTCCCCCATGCAATCATCGACTGCCAATGACGAAGGATCTAGTTGTTGATGTGCACTATGATCTGCAAAATTCTATTTAAGGGTTGATCACTACTGCTTCTCTATAAACTGGACATATGTGATATGCTCCCCCTCAACATATACTTCCTCCTTTTTAATAAACCTCTAGTTTTGACACCTTATGGTTACCGGCTGAAAACTCACTTGCAAATGCATATTTTGTATCAATTAAAAGGAAACTGTTGGCTTAGTGGGCCCTGACCTAGGTTCAACGTTAATTAGCTAAGCAAATCCCTACACTACTAGCCCTTTTGGCATCAATCTGCAGAGTGAAAACTAAAATCTCAACTGAAGCAATATAGGGGGATGCAGGAACCAGGTTTCTACACCTAGAGATGGTAGTGATGTCGTTTTATACCCTAAACCTTGCCTTCGTGTAGATCGATAAGCCTTTTAGTGCTTATCGATATACTTCTCTTATCCGACTTCTAGACCTTCGCAAAGTTCTGGGATCGTCCTTCATGGACCCTAAACAGGTGATTTAGCTACTTACACGCTTCTGTGAATGTTCTTACCTTTGTATTTACCCCGATCGACTAAAGAATCTGATAACTTCAACATGCATTAAGATATCCTTCGCGAAAACAGATATTATTACTTGCGTTCATATAACAAAGTAAAACATATAGATTCAAGCATCAATATAGCATTAAATCATGAACCCAATATTCTTCATAACATAATCAAATGCATTCCTAACAGAAGTGAATAGATCAAAACAAAGATAGTTCTAGAATAATCTTCTTTATTAATGCTTCAAATCTTCTTAGAGGCTCTAACTATCCTGCGCACTCAGCTACAGGAGTCCGCGCAGTGAGCTACGAACTTCTACCCTAGGCCTCTATGCACACAGATGTATAGCCTCTTTCCTATGCTAGGACTCTTTGCTCATAGCTCTTACTGACCCATTACATTCATTATCCAAAATCTAACTAAACTCCCTTAGACTCTTCTAAGACTTTCTTTTTTATACAATCCCCTGGCCCGTGGACCATGGGTAGATCTCCTAAAGCCGACATGACTTACATAAAAGAAGGGTGGAAAACCCATTATGAAAATTTACATCTTCGCGCTCTGTGACCACAAAATGTGGAGACTTTACACTTTTTATACAAAAACTTGGGCTTTTAACCTCAAAATTGCCTCTAGGGGACCCGTTCCCAACAGAAACTGATACCAATTAAATTGCTCATGGTATTGTTGCTGATGCAAATACTAATCATTAGTGATGCATTTTAGATTTCTCTTCACCATTGCTACTGCTTCCAAGATGATGTTTACTTCTCTTGAGCACCTTCAATCACTTATCCCCCTGAGATCATACCTTAAAACATGGGACATTACTTAAAAAATACCAGTTGCACTAAGAAATAGATACAAATTGGATGTTGTACTAGGTAACCTCTTATGGCTCTTTCTAAAAAAGAAATGTCCATTTACACATAGAGGCCACTAGGAAAAATAATATTCACAACTTAAATGAGATAAGGGTATTCCGCCCAAGGTGAAAACCTTTCATTTAATTAAGATTATTTCTTCCCGAGGCTGATAATTTTTGTCTGATACTGCTATCAAAGCAATCCCCCCGAGCCAATTATCTTTGATCTCCTACAACTACTTCTTTGCATCTGCGTGTGGACCGATCCTATGCACCTGAGTTGACTATGGGTTTATTGTCATTCCACACTTCTGTTGGAGCTCATCTTCTTTTCACAATGAAAACTATGTTGTGTACCCCACTTGAAACCAAACTGGATGCACTCTCTTATTCTCTTGTAATGTTGATACATTCAAAATAAAAGAACTCATCACTATAATTAGCAAGGGGACTCGACCATACCTTGAACAATTAGATGCACCTCTCTACCTTTTCATTCTAGCTCCTATCATCTAACTTATTTGACCTCCATTGAGGGAATTCTATTCTTTACTGAAGATAAAAAGAGGATCTACTCCCCATGAGCAGATCATCCTCCTTCTTCATCCAAACCTTGTTTGGTTGAGCCCTGACAGAAGCATTACTTTTCAACTTCTTCTTTGCCCATGTTTGGGATTTATCTTGGCTACACATGGATAGAGGAAAATTCTTGTTCAATTCCCTTTTCTTAACCCAAACCTTCTCGTTTCCTTTTTTCTTTATTTGCACGTATATATTTCCTTGGTTCTTGTTGCCCCCTTTCCTTACCAAAAGCTTACGCTGATCACAATGGAGACTATAGAGAACTATCTCCTTCCTTTATTCAGTTAGTCCTTTTGACAAAGAGCGTTGAAGACAAACTTGGCTCCCTTTGCTCTTTTAACTATTCTCAACATCACTGGCTGACTTTCTTCATTTTGTTGCATCATCTGTGAGGCAGGCTTTGTTCTATTATGTTTGCAATTCACTTACTTATGACCAAAATTACCACAAATGTAAAATTTGATTTGACTTAAGAATGGGGAAAAGGAATTTCTATCACTGACAACAATATTTTCAAGGCCACTACTCCTGCCAACATGCCTTCTCCTGCTATTGTTACACACACTTTTTTTTGTTGCATTCCATCTACAATCCATTGCTTTATGTCCAAAATTATTGCAATAAAAATAATACCCATAAAAAGGCTTTTGATGAGAGAGGTTATATTTTCTTTGAAGGATTTCCCTTGAGGAGGAAAGGTCCTCTTCTGGTTCTTTATGTGCCTCCCATGATAATTTTCATTGTTTCCTTACACCCACTCTTGCAACTACCTACCTTTCTTCTGATGCTATACTTGTTGCTACTTCTTATCCTTCTGTTGTTGCCTTTTATTCTCTGACTCTTGATTATTTCTTTGTTGTTGCTGCTGTCTAACAACCTTTTTTCCCTTGTTGTTGTGGGAAATAATGAGCCTAGGTATTGCAACAAGAATTCTGCAACTCCCGGGGCTACTAGCTTTACTTATCAACCTAGTGTTAGTACAAACTTGGAGGTGATAGTGCTATATGCACAAGTAAAAGTGAAGGTACTTCCTATTGTCACTGCTCATTTGAAAAGAGACCCCAGGGGTTCCAAGCTAGACTTCTATAGGGTTAGAAGAAGCTTAACTCTTTGATGGAAGAAGAGAAAATCTATCCTAATGGAGAGCTAATTCTACTGCAGTATTGAAGAAAACATCATGAAATGATAAACCATACCATAACCTAACTAACCATCGAAACATCTATGCTAAGAAGAATTGCTAAATTAACACTAATCTAATGCTACTATCTAAGTTGCAGAGATAAATAATATCAAAACCAGACTAAGGTGTAAGCAAAGCAAACTAAGCTAAACTAGTTTTCAAGCAAAAGAGCAATTAGAGGTCGAAATCAATGAAAGGAAGACATAAGGATGCAATAGCACATAGGGACCATTGGATTGATCAACGAGTAGAAGATGGACGGTGGAGATATTATCGCAAGGTCTTAAGTGAATAAATTGATGAACAAGGTTAATGAAGTGATAAACGGTGAAGATCATATCGTAGGGTCTTAAGCGAATAAATGGATGGACAAGGTTAATGAAGCGATGAATGGCGAAGATTGTATCGCATGGTCTTAAGTGAATAAATGGATGAACAAGGTTAATGAAGTGATGAATAGTGGAGATCGTATCGCAAGGAATTAAGTGAAGAGATGGGAGGATAAGGTTAACAGGAGCAATGAATGGCTCAGATCTTATCACGCAGGTGAAGTCAAGAGATGGATAGCATAGATCATATCGCGGGAAAAATAAATGTGTGGAAATGATGGAGCGGGTT
The DNA here is from genome assembly GCA_031772625.1 of Pinus tabuliformis. Classification (NCBI taxonomy): domain Eukaryota; kingdom Viridiplantae; phylum Streptophyta; class Pinopsida; order Pinales; family Pinaceae; genus Pinus; species Pinus tabuliformis. The sequence continues at coordinate 1,789,282,366 of CM062818.1, forward strand.
TCTAAGGCGGTAAGTAGTTTCTCATTTGCCCTCAAGGATGTAAGCTATATTTTAAAATTTCACGCGATTAGCCTAACTACATGACACGTACCATGAGAAAACCACTTTTATCACGTGCTCTTGGGCAGATAATGGCCATACACTAATCCAATCAAGATTGTGTGATAGCCATTGGATTAAGCAGGGTTGATCGACAGTGGAGATTGGCCAAGCTAGTTGGTGATTGGGTGAAGCGATAGCTGTCAGATCAAGTGAGGCAGATCGATGGTGGGGGTTTAAAGTGCAGGAAGTTCTGAAGTGAGGTGATAGCCATCATATTAGACGAGGCAGATCGATGGTGGGGACTTAAAGTGCATAAATTAAGTGGAAGACTTCATGCGAGGTAGCAGTTAGAGAAAATAATGAATCAGACGGTGATTATGAAGGTTTGTTGTGGATCGGACAGCGAGGAAGCGAACGTGTTGAAGGCGGTTTTTAAATGAAAATGACAGAATAACACACTGAGGGTGAACGAGTAACTACATCAAACGAAAAAATCCATAGCTCATGTGAGAACCAGGAACCTATGTTTTTGGGGTTGCTAAAGGGTCTCTTCCTCAAGTGATGGTCCTAGAGGGAGGAGATGAGGCCGAGAACCCGTGCATAACTTGATAGTGATCTTTTTCACCTAGCTAACCTATAAACTGAAAGGAGGCATAAACTAAAGTAAACTGGAGCACAACGCGGATGAACAGAACTAGAAATGTATTTAAACAAATGAATAAGTAAACCAGAAAGATATTTAAACAAATAAACAGAACCAGGAAGCTATTTAAGCAAATGAACAATGAAAACCAGGAAACTATGCTAGCATTCATGTACAGTAAAGAGGAGATTTGGCTACTCAGGTCAGGCCCTAACCCAAGTGCTTCAACCCTCTGAGTTAACTTAGAGCTGGCTTAAATAGAACTCATTCTTATTATGAAAACCATGGATTACAGAACAACTGTCACAAGTCTCCTGCAGCTCAAAAACAAAGTAGAGTTTTACAATGAAATTCTGAATCCTATTGAGGTCCTAAGCCTCTTTATTTATACATTTTAAGTCTCTAACGACTTCCTTCCTATTAAGGAGACTTAGCCTCTAACTCAAGAAAAACTAGTTTATGTCCTTTTCACTTGCTCAGTTGTCTTATAGTCTTCAAAGTGATGGTTGTTTGCACTTCGAGTTGGTGGAGGAATATTCAAATGGAGGGGTAGTAAATGAGGAGGATTTACCTCCTATAATTACTCTCCCTTGTTCCATTCTAGTTTTATGAAGGTCTTTTCCATAGTTCCTTGCTTTTATCCTTTATACCTACATTTTCCCTTGCTTTTATCCTTTATTCCTGCATTACAACCACATTAGACCACAAAGCCAAATATCCAACTCTAACTCATTTCATAAACAAAATATAATCAAAAGTATGCAATAAGTTGTGAGACTAGTTGGTTTGACTAAACTAGGAGGTGAACTAAGGCCAATTAAGGCCCATATAATTACTCAATGATGAGGCTCATCATCACCCCCCTACTGAAAGTGTTGCTCATCCTCTGAGTAGCTTAATCAATGTCCATGTCCTTCATGGCTCTAGTAGCCTCTCTAACATCCCATGCTTCTGCTGTGGTCTCTTCTTCTTGTTCATAGAAGCCTGCTTTCCTTTGTACTTCTTCCCACTGCGTCTTTTCCTCTTCTTCTTTTCTCCCTTCTAGCATTCCTAGGAGTAGTGGAGAACTAGTTTTAGGCCTATCCAATTGACCTTCAACCTTTGTATTGATTGCTTATACATAGGTGTCCTGTTGAGTGCCTCTCTAAACCTTTTAGGGGAGTGATGTTCTCTAATCTTCAAGTTGTGTGGCAGTGTGTTCCATCTCCTTTAGTAGGCCTGCATATTATCATCTCTTACCAGTCTAAACATATCCTCAAAATGTGAAATTGCTTGCTCTTAGGTAGCAGGATATCTAGGTGCCATCTGAGGATCATTTGTAATTAGATTATGGGTGTTGATTAAGGCCATTGGGATTTTATTATTCAGCTCTGATGAAAAAAAGGTTCATTCTACTCTCTGGTCAATATTCTTTTCATCTCTACAACCCTTGACTTCTCATGGTTCATTGATGATGCCAAAGCCATTAATTGTAGATCTCCTACCTTTGCATTAGGATCCCAAATATTCATGTCTATGTTATGGAACCAACTTAAAAAAATATAGAAAACATAGATAAACCTTTAGAAATAATCCTCTTCGAGGGGGAAACCTCCTTTACATTACACAAATGAACAATTATTCGATGATACAAATGAAAAGGCCTCCTTTCTATATATAGGAGTCTAAGGGGTCATAATATAATCAGAGCTGACATAACAATAATAATGTAAGGGCACAATAATAACAATAGTGGGCTTATATGTGGCACATTAATAACAATATGGGGACTACATGGGCACAACAATATAATAAGGGGTTTGTACTAATAACAATAAGCGGTTACACTAGTAGTATAGGGACCTAACATGCCCCTCTCCTTCAAAAAGTGTTGTCCTCAATGCTTGAGTAGTTCTCAATGCTTCTGTATAAAATTCTTTTCCTCCCATGTGGAATCTTCAATGGTAAGTTCTTCCACTTGATGAGATACTCTGAAATTGATCGATTTCGTAGCTGTCGGGTTCTTGTTTCTATGACTACTCCAGGTTCCAATATGATTTTTCCTTTATCGTCAAGTTCTAGCAATATTGTTTGAACTGTGATCTTTTGCAACTTTTGAATGAGTGACCACACTTCATCATCCTTATTCCATTCATCCCTTGCTTCGTTTATCCAATCTGGTTGGAGAATAGAAATAACACAAAACAATGCTTCCACATCTTCATCCATTATTGAGAGTGCATGTGTAACAACATTTTGCTTCCCTTTTTTGTACATGATTTCAAAGTCATAACCCAACATATTTGTGACCCATTTTCTATGTTCTTCTAAAGATAATATTTGTTCTAAAAAGTATTTAAGGCTATCATGATCCATTTTTATCTTGAAGTGTCTTCCCATTAGGTAAGGTCGCCATTTCTTAAGTGCATGTAGTATTGCCAATATTTCCTTCTCATAAATAGCTTGCTTGAGATGTAGCCGTAAAAATACCCAATCGCATACATCAAAAATTGTTTCACTGCGATGTTGATCTTCCTATTGTTTCATTTGATTATGCACCAAAGTGGCGTTATCTTTTAAAAGTTGGAGAACTTGTTGTTGATGCTCAATGTGATATTTCAGTGCTTGAATCTTTTTCTTCTTGATATGTCCTTCTATCTTGAGAGTTTGAGGAGTGGTAATTTCTTCCAGTGCATTAAAAGATATGGTCGGGTTCATTTCTTGATGCTCAATGTGATCTTTCACTTCTTGAACATTTTTCTTCTTGTTATGTCCTTCTATCTTGATAGTTTGAGGAGTGGTAATTGTTGCCAATGCTTTACAAGATATGGTCAGATTCATTTCTCCTTTCTCTGGGGTTGGTTCCTGGTGTATATCCTCTTCATTTGACGTTTCTTGATCATTTTCTTCCTCCTATTCACAATCAATGTAAAATAATTTCTTCTCAGCACACTTATGACCTTTAATGTATTTGTTATCATAATTGTAACAAAGTCCTTTTGCTATTTTTTCTTCCAATTGTTGTGGTGTCAACCTTGTAGGTTGTGGAAGGCTAAGAAAAACAACACTTCCATCTTTATAGTTGTGAGGGGTAGACTTCCTTGTTACCATAATTTTTCTTTCCACTTTTCTTACCAACCTGAATGCCTTCTCTAATGAATCAGGTTCCAAAAGACAAACCTCATGTTGAATGTTATTCTTTAAAGTCCCTATGGAGACATCAATCCTCTACTTCTCAGGAATATCATTTTCCCTTATATTGAATTTTTGAAAGTCTTCAATGTGCTCTTCCATTGAACACTTTTGTTTGAGATTTATCAATTGGCTAAAGAAGGTGTTTCTCTTTGTATCCTCATAATCTGCTATTATTTCCTCTGTGAAAATTGACCATGTAACAAGTGGTTTACGAGAACAAAGCCCTTTATACCATAAAAAATGATTTGGTTCTAAATATGAAGATGCAATACATACCTTTTGTAATAGTTGCACCTCATGTAAATCAAAATATTGCTCCGTCTGTAGTATCCAATTTAACGTATCCTTGCCATCAAACGTCCTCATATCGCCTTTTCTTGATTTTAGGAGCTCGATATTGAAACAACTTAACTCTATAATTTCAGATCTTCTAGTTCTAAAATCATGACCTGCAGTAGCCCTATGAGTCCTCTTTCCAATGCCACCAATTTGATTGAAATCAGATTCTCCAAGAAAGAGTTATGCACAATCTCCCAAGATGACCTTATTATATACCTTTTTAGAAGAGAGAACTTGTATGAAGTTCCACGTGTCACTATTTTGACCTTCGGATCTAAAAAAGACGCACAGAAAACTACAGTCTGTCCTCTTTCTATAACTTCTAACGAAATTTCAATCTGATCCTTAGAGAGACAATTATGATGATTTTCCCTAGTTCTCTTGTTTGGGATGTAATTCAGGAGCTTTCAGAAACCCTAAATGTCTTGGACTATATCTCTGCAAATTAGGCGAAACAAGATCTGAAATTTGGGCCTGAGATTCCCTACAATTTCATCTCAAATGGTTTGACTTTAGAGTTTGAACCTTCATATAAAACAAATTATAGCGACAATTCCACGATGACCTTCTTGAGATGAAATTGTGGAGCTTGTAAAAACCCTCACTTCCTCAGATCATATCTCCAAAAATGTAGTGAGACAAGATCTGAAATTCGAACACGAGGTTCAGACTGATTTCTTCTAAAATGAGTTTTTGTTGTAGGTTCTGAAACTTCATAGCAAAAAAGTTATAGTGAAAATTCCACGATGACCTATTTGGAGTAGCAAAACCCTAGAATCCAAAGCTCTGATACCAAATGTTATGAAACCAACTCACAAAAAGATAGAAAAGATAGATAAACACGTTAGAAATAAGCCTCTTCAAGGGGGCAACCTCCTTTACATTACACAAATGAACAATTATTCGATGATACAAATGAAAATACCTCCTTTATATATATAGGAGTATAAAGGGTCATAATATAATCAGAGCTGACATAACAATAATAATGTAAGGGCACAATAATAACAATAATGACCTTCTATGGCGCACAATAATAACAATATCGAGACTACATGGGCACAACAATATAATAAGGGGGTTGTACTAATAACAATAAGGGGTTACACTAGTAGTATAGGGACCTAACAGTCTGTGAGGGCCATGTTATGCAAGTAAAACTCAGCCGTTTTGGCCCTATCCTCTAGTGCACTTTGATCACAAAGATCAAAAAACTGTTTGCAGTGCTGAAATGGCATGGTGACTCTCTATGCTAGTGTTTTAATATGAAATTGTAGCCATTGTTCTCTGAGGTAAAGAGCATAGGATTTAGCTTGCATCCTACACTAGATGGCCTCCAAGGAGAGGCTGGCCATATATGCTAGTTGGTCTTTCTTTTCCTGCAGCTATCCTCTCTATTTTTCTTATCTTCTTCCTTTTGCTGTTCTTTCACATCTCCATCAGTTTCTTCCTTTGTTTCCTCCTCTTGTTTCAGCGTCCTCGTCCTTGTATTCTTTCAACATGTTCCTCTGTATTAGTTTTTTCTTCACCCATCTCATCCCCATCTAGCTCTGTATCTTCTTCTTCTTGTTTTTCCTCCTCCTCACTGACAGAAGGATTAACATTATAGGTGAGGGTTTTGATTTCATCCTCTACTGGTAAGTTTCTAAATATTGACCATGTTATGGGGATCCTGAGGCTTTGGAGGGCATCCTTAATGAGGATCCTGATCAACCCATGGTGAACTAACTATTGGGAATTTCCTTCCTTTGCTTTACTGCTGGAGTCTATGAGTGATTGCATCAAGAAATAAGGTATGTTGAGTCTTTGGTGAACTGGTGTTTCTACCCCAAATCTTAATTCTTCAAGCATTCTCAAATGGTTTCCGTAACAACACTGTATCTATGGACTCTTGCATTCTCTTTTGAATTATTAAAGATTTCCTTTTTTTGCACCTTTCCACTTATAAACCAACTTACTCTTAAGCTTTACAACTTTTGATCTAATTATGCATATGAGTGAGTGAGTGGGATACTTACCTGTGGTCTTGATGCCTTGCTGCAGTTGTCAAAGTTCAGAGGTGCTGCTGATGGTCTTTCTTCTTTCTCCAACTATTGCTTGCTGATGGTTTATTAGCTTTTGCAGGTATCTATGACTGAAGATCTAATGTTGTTACTGCTGCTGTGGAGCTCTTAGATTTGATGTTGCTGCTATTGTGGAGCTCCTGGATTACCACTTGGAAATGTTTGGTGTCTCCCTCAGAATTTCTTGATCATGTTGTTGGATGGTGTTGTGAGGATGTTGTAATGAATGGACAAAGGGAGTAGGAGTGTATGTGGATGCAGGGATGATGGTAATGGTTGAGGTGATTCTGTTAGAAAACACAATCTTCACTTGAATTGAAGTAATGAAGTGAAAAACAATAGAATTGATGGAGGGATGCATGGTAAGTAGTGGAGGAGATGAAATATATGTGAGGCAGGGTTCCCTTTGGATCTTCTCTTTTCTCCTTAGTTTCCTTTCACACCCACCTTCACATAAAAATTATGTTTTTTTTCTTTTATTATTATATATGTTTTTTTTTAAACACCTAGGCTACCTCAGAGAGGTTTTCACCTTAGATATCTACCCTAGGAACCTCAAGGAAGGTTTCCACCTAGGCATCTTCTTATCCTTTTCATTTTTCTCATCGTTGGGCTACCTCACAAGGCTTTCAATCCAAAGATGGGACTCAAGTGCCTCATGGAGGTTTTCAACTACATCCTTATTCTTTTTTATTTCTCAGTGTCCTGATGAGGGAGGAGCTGGAACTTGGTCCACCATCATCACTGTCTTATTGATATTGTCTATGAAATCTTATTTTGATAAAGGCCTCTTATACATTTGCAATTGGTTTCCATTAAATAGAAATGGAATGGCTTCTTCATCAATAGTTCTAATTTTCACTGAACCATTTTCATGGAATCTTTCCACCACATAAGGTCCGAGCCATATTGTCCTTATCTTGCCCTTGAAGTCTTTATACCTTGAATCATATAAAAATGCCCAGTTTCTCTCTTGAAATTGCTTCTCCTTGATATTTTTGTCATGCCATCTCTTCCTCTGAAGATGAACTATCTCTGTATGTAGGAGGGCTTTCATTCTGAATTCATCCAAGCCATTTAAATGTAACAACCTTTCTTTCTATGCATGACTGAGATCCAAATCTAGTTGGGATGCCATCCTTAATGTGTTATATTCAAACTCAATGGACAGCAAAACCTTTTTCCCATAGACCATCTCATAGGGTGTAAATACAGTGGTGGTATTCCATGTTGTATTATAGGCCCGGGTGGCCTCAACTAGTCTCTCTACTCAATCCTTCCTGCTATTGCTCACTACCTTGGTTAAGATGTTCTCTAGTGCCCTGTTGGTCACCTCCACTTGCCCATTATCTTGTGGATGATAAGGAGTGCAGGTCCTATGCCTGATTTTGTGATGGCTGAGAAGTTATTCAATCATGCTCGAGGTAAAATGGCTGTCTTGGTCTATGACTAGGGTGCCCGAATTTGTAGAATACATTCTCCCTTAGGAATTCATCCACCTTCTCTTCTATTGCTTCCTTAATTGCCTTGGTTTCAGCCCATTTAGTCAAATAATTAGTGCACACAATGATGTGCTGTTTTTGCTTTGAACTAGGGTTGATAGGCCCAATGAAGTCCATGCCCCACTTGTCAAATGGCTTGAAAGTCACTTGAGGTTGTAGGGGAATTTCATCTCTTGGAGTAGGCTTTCCCATCATCTGGCACCGATGACACTGACTAATATATTTTTTACATCTTGATGAAGAGTAGGCTAATAATAGCCTTCTTGCAACACTTTGAATGTTTTCCTCTTTGCTACAAAGTGACCTCCACAAGGCCCATCATGATAGGTCAAAAGGATGTCAAAGACTTCCTCTTCCCTTACACACCTTCTTAAGATTTGATCTAGGCCAAGTTTGAACATATTGCCCCCAATCTAGGTGAAGGGGGCGCTCTTTCTGACTATCTTGCTCTTTTCTTTGGAGGGAAAGTTTGGTGGAAATTGTGCTGATAATAAATAGTTTGCTATATCAGCAAATCATGGGGAGAGCACTGAAATAGCAAACAAATGCTCATCTGGTAACTAGTCATCCACCATTCCTTCTTCGCCTGTAAGTAGATTCATCCTAGATAGAAAATCAGCAACAACATTTTCCTTACTAGGTTTATCAACAATAGTTAGATGAAATTGCTATAATAAAATAAACCATCTTATAATTGTAGCATTCACATCTGGTTTTTTCATTAAATATTTGATTGCAGCAAGATCAGTATGCACAAATTTTTGATAGCCTATAATGTAATGCCTAAATTCGTTCAATGAATGCACAACATCCAGGAGTTCCTTTTTTTGTCACAGTATAGTTTAGCTCCGCCTTTGACAGGTTCTTACTGATAAAATAGATGGCATAGGGAAATTTCTCCTCTTCCTAACCTAAGGTTGCTCCTATGGCTTTGTGTGAGGCATTGACATGAATATGAAAAGGGAGGGCCTAGTTTGGGCCTCTAAGGATTCATGCAGTGGTTAACTTATCCTTTAGAATGTCTAAGGCCTCTTAACAATTATTTGACCATATAAACTCAGAATCTTTGGCCAACAACCCAAACAAAGGAGAGGCCAGCTTGATGAAGTCCTTAATGAACCTTTGGTAGTATCTAGCTAACCCTAAGAAACTCCTGACATCTCTCTGCTTTTGTGGAGGTGGGACCCTTTGGATGATTGCTATTTTGTTTGGGTCCACTTGCACTCCTTGTTGAGATATTGAATGACCTAGCACAGTCCCTTCAGTTATTAATAATTCACATTTTTCCAGACTGAGAGACAGATTCATTTCAATGCATTTGTGTAATACGTTTCCTAGGTTAGTTAGGGCTTCTTGAAAATCATATCCATAAGGTGCAAAGTCATCCATATAGATTTCCGCAACATCATGTACTAATTCAACAAAGATACTCAAGACAGCTCTCTGGAAAGTGGCAGGAGAATTGCATAGGCCAAAAGGAAGGACCCTATAGGAAAAATTACCCCAAGGGATAGGTGAATGTGGTCTTATCATGGTCTTCTGGGCAGATTTGGATTTGGCTGTACCGACTGAATCCATCTAGGAAGGAAAAAAACTTCTTCGCTACTGGGCCATTTAGCACTTGGCCAATGAGGAGTAGGGGAAAATGATCCTTCTTTGTGGCTTTGTTCAACTCCCTATAATCAACACAAATCCTCCACTTACCATTTTTCTTGGGAACTAACACTAAAGGAGAGACCCACTCACTGTCTGAGATAGGGTAAATGAATCCTGCAACTAGCAATTTTTGCAGTTATTCTTTGACTATGTCTTTAAGAGCTGGATTCATCCTCCTTTGTGGTTGCCTGACTAGTTTGCAACCTTCTTTGATGTATATGTGGTGAGTACACACTGAGGGGTGTACTCCCTTCATTTCCTTATAACTCCAAGCGAAGGCTTCTAGGTGTTCTCTCAACATATTGCATAGATTTTCCTCTTCTAAAGCAGAAAGACATGGGTTAATTTTCAAAGTTCTCTCTAGGCCAAATTCTATGGTTTTGACATGGAGTGGATTGGAATTGGCCAAGCATAAGTCAATTGGATGATTGCTCTGGGTGTCCCTTACTTCCTCTTCTAATGGTAATGAGTTAGGAGTTGGAATTTGGAGCAGGTGTTCAATTAAGTCATCCTCATCTTGCTGTCCTCCTCCTATGGTTGCTTGCAAAGCATAAAATTGGGTAGAATAAACCTCATCTTCCTCGTCCTCCTCTAACCATAAAGGTAAATCATGCTCTAGGGTAGGTTGAGTAGGAGCGTATAAGACTAAATGTTTGGACATATGCCCATCCTTGATGGTCATATTCCTAGATCTACAGCTAATGTAAGCATCAGCTGTGGCCAACCATGGCCTCCCAAGGATGAGAGGGTAACCAGTAAGCTTAGCCATAGGCTGGAGAACTAGGAAATCTACAGGGTATTCCCAGGAATCGATGGAGACAACCACATCCTCCAAAATTCCCTCAAGGATGACTATGGAACGATCTACAAGTTGCAGAACTATTGTGGTCTTCCTCAATGACCCTTGGAGGTTGAGCTTGAGCATGGTGTCTGTTATCTCAAAATCAGGCCCTGGAAGGCTGCTGACCAGGAAGACTTCAAGTAACTATTTCAGACCTACTTTAGGTTGAGGCTTAGCCTCCTCAACCTGAGAGGGCTCTCTCTAAATGGGTTAATGATTTTTACTTAAGATAAGATGGCTAACTCTTTGTGATATATCTGTGATAAATATGGATGCTGGAAAAACATTAAACAAGTTTCCATTGGGCCTATGGAGTCAACAATACCTCAATAAACAATGATCTTGACTTTACATAGAAGTCAGGGCATTCAGCATTTGAAAATTCAGAACATAACTCATAGGGAACCACAGTTTATAAATGCATATAGGAAATCAGAGCACAATCAGTGAATTCTGAGTGATTATACATCTATACAACTGTAAAAAACATTAAGGAAAGGATAAGATCACACATTCTGAACATAGAAATCCTTCATGAATCCTGAGAAGTAAAGCCAAATTATATTACTGATACTGTGTCTTCACATAAGCCAAATACAATGCTCTGTCATAAAGTTTTCCAACCCTCATTACATTGCTGTTTCAGCTATATATAGAATCCTTATTCTAACTAATTCGAGCTTCCTCCTCCAGCATGAGGGGAATTCGATAACTACCTCTAATGACACCTATCAGCTATTTAACTAACTAATAAATACAATAAAGTGCTGACTGGAGTTTTTAAAGAGTTCTAAATTAACTATGACTCTAACTCCATTTTCCATGCATAATGGCTTCTCCTTGTTCTTTGACACCTGGTCCTCTTTCGATTTGGCTGAGCTGGATGTTTAATACTCCATATTGACCTTGAACGCTGAATCTTTTAACTGCTCAGAAGTATTAGGAGATTTCCCTTGCTTCTCGGCTCTAGTTTTCCTCAAAATGCTCGAATGTACAGAAGCATGTTTTCTAGCCTTTAATAACCCAAAATATGGAACACTGCCACGTTCTTGATGTGTTGTAAGCTACATCGATGGACATGTGTGCAGGCAAAAGTTCCTTGTATGAAAATCGTTTGATACCTCTTGAACGGTGATAAAGGGACTTTACAACAGAAATTTAAAATTGGGTCGAAATATTCCACCTTTTTAAAGCATCCACCTGTCTTGATCTGATTGACTATTGTTGTTCCAGCTGATGTCTTGCATACCCTTTTGGCGTTTCCCTTTCAAAATTCCCGCTCATAATACAAAACTGCCTGTCTGTGTTAAAATCATCACCTACAGCAGTTTCGTAGCGCGCTACGAAACTGCTGAATTATTTGAAACAACTTGCCTTTGACCCGAGATCTTTATCACCAAAACATTTGATTGCCAAAAACTCCCTTCAACTTTTCATATGTATAACAGGGATGTACATTTCTTCAGAACAATAAGACTAAGCAAATTTGACAAAATTTGGAGCAAAACCTTTCTTGAAAAGAAAATTTATTTAGCAGGTAACTGGCCTAGCTGTGCCTTCAGGTCTTCAATTTTCTTCTTCATAGCTTTATTCCCAGCTCTTAGTTGCATATTTATCCTTCTAATGTACTTGGCCTTTCTGATTGCTGGTATTGTCCATGTGTGAAATTGTGCATGGCCATCAACTACTGAATTCAACTGGTTTTCTAGGGTTTCACTCCCTTTCCACAGAGCTTTACGTTAATTTGCATACACGACTGCATGTTCTCTAGTGGCTTTCTTCAATTTGGCAATCTCATATTTAGCTGCTTCTAATTGGCTCTTTATGGCTGCTATATTATCTCCTTGAGATGTGGTGACTGTTCTGCTTGTATCTTTTTGCCTAACTTTCCCGGTTTCCTCTGTTCTTGGCAGCGCTTCCTTTACTTGCTTCCTTGTAATAGGTCTTCTGGGTTTAAAAATAAATTCTTCACCTGGCTCATCGAATTTAAGCCTTTTTGAGGCCTTAGACTTCTTGGTACCTTCTTGCGGTGACTGTGTCAAATCAATATGGACTGGTTCAGACTGCTCGAATTCAATGGCCTGTAATAAATCATTCAAACTTGCCTTAGACACTGGGCTCTCTTCAACTGCTATGGCTTTACCTTTTTCCTTATTTATCTGGCTTCTTGTCCTTACCCTTGAGACTGCTTCAGATCTGCTTGTTTTAGGTATAGTCTTCTTATCATGAGTTTTTTCCTTTGTTGATTGCTGAGGTTGATCTTGAATGATTAGTGGCTTCACTGGTTTTCTTAGCTGTGACTTGGTTTGCTTTTTAGCTCTTGCTTCTTTTTGGAGCTCAGCTATTGTGAATTCTCTGGCTGGTTGTGGAGTAAGGCCAGTCTTGCTTTGGAATCCAGCCATGAAAATAAACGAATTCCAGTCTCTGCCTATCTTTTGGAGGCCATCTAAAACTAGCAACTTGATCAAACCATGATGAAACAAAGAGGTTTCACAGTCCTCTTTCCTCAGCTGCACCTTATCACACATCTTACTCAAACTGCGAAACAAATAAAAAGGAATGTCTATGGAGACTTTCCCTGTGAAATGAAAAAGCAGTTTGAAATGGTAAGAATAAACCTTATTGTACCTTCCTTCACAGGTCAAATATTTCTGTATGAAGGTGAGAAGAAGAGCATAATGTTCCTTGACATAATTCCTGGGCACTGCTTTTGTTAAATCTTCGTTTACATATGCCTCCTTTAAAAACTCCTTACAAGGATTCATGTCAAACTTAAAATTTTTAAACCATTCTTCTCATCCTCTTGGGATCTCTGTCACAGCAGATATTGCTTCTGGAGAAACCTGTACTTCTAACATGGCTACCTTTGAATTTAAACTAGTGAAGTTTAGCGCAAATTCTTTAGTTACCTGCGCATGTCCTCCTTGTAGCTTTTTACAAAAGTTCCAACACCCGGCATCTTTGAACGCTTTCTTCACACCTTCATCCCTCAGTGTTATGTCCAAGCCCTCAGGTTCAGTCCTCTGGCATTTACCGGATCTGTGCTCTTTTTTCTCCATTTTTTCTTCGAGATCTTCACACACAAAGTCTAACAGCTCTGGTTGAAATGGTGATTCAGCTCCTTTTTAATTCAGCCTCGCTTGAAATCAGCCTCGCTTGAAATTCAAATTCTTTCATTTAAAACTCTTCAATACATAATCAGGTAGATTTGTCACTCATGCAGCACTTACGACTATCATTAAGGTCTATGCACGGTAAAATCCCTTGGGAATGATATTTCTGTGCATATCAACAGATCTAGTGGTGGGGTAGTGGCAAATGAGCGTTCAAACGTGATACGAGAGGTACATAAACTGACATGAGTGGACACAATTGGTGACTCACCTAACGGACTTGACATTTCGGGAAAGATTCGCTGCGGAATGCACGAATCCATGATTTCGCAGCGCTGTTAGTTTTAAATTCTAATGATGCGCTGCGAAACGGCCTAATCATGACGCGCTGCGAAATTGTTTAACCATAATTGCGCTGCGAAACTGGCAAATGGGATTACGCTGCGAAATCACTAAAAGACACGGTGACTCGGATAAGACAAAATATGACTATGGAACAATGATAGGTGGAGGAGAACCAATGGGAGTCGAGTATGGTTTGAGTTAAAAACTTTTAAAACTCCAAATCCTAAGTGAGGAAAAATAAAATGAAATCAACTTAACACAGACCTTTGTCATCGGACTAGGACAGACAATTATATGCATCAAATTTTTAGTTCTAAGTGATAACAGTGTCCTTGGTCATCACATTAATGTTAGCCCCAAGATCAATCAGAGTGTGTGGGACAATGGTGCCATTGATGTGCACATCTACTACAGGGCTTCCAGGGTCCAAATATTTTCGACATATTACCTGCCCCAACATTAAGTGATACCATTGCCTAATGACATTAATGGTAAGGGCATCCCTTTTTCGTCTTCGTGGATTCTTGAAGCACTTTTCCTTCATAAATTTATTGTAAATGGGACCATCTTTGATTGCATGGAGAAGGGGGATCTTTATACATACATTTTTCAATTCTCCCAGAAGTTCAGTTTCTTTTGGGGTAGGCTCGAGTGGTTGGGTTAATCTCTCAGGAAAGGGTGGATTTACTTTAAGGTTGCTTTCCTCTATTTCTTCCTCAACATCCCTAGGTGGAGAGGGAGGTTGGCTGTCTGAGGTAATTCTCCCAGATCTTAGGTTGATCTCCTAGATTTCTATAACATAAGCTAGGTATGATGTCTCTCCACTGTATGCTTGTTGATCCTGCCTATTGTTTGGGTTCGGATTTGGCTGGGCATGCATCTGGGGTTGCCTGGGTGGAGCAGAGTGCAGGAGTTGTGGTTGGGTAGGTGGTGGAGGCAATATGACTGGAACATTATTGAATTGGGGCCTGCACCCGTGGTGTGGGGTATTCCACTCATCTTGTGGCTGAACATAAGGTTGAAATGACTGGTTGGCTAGCTGGGATTGATACCGAGATGCATAGGACCAAGGAGGGGCTGCAGACTAGGAAGGATGAGTAAGGGGTCCCCAATAAGGTACAAATATGGTTTGTTTGGGGTTGTAATATGCATGGGATGACCTTTGCATACCTTGCTGGTATGGTCTAGGCCCAGGAGGCCTCCTTTGGCGGATGTAGTAAAGCTGCTTAGTGACCCCTTCAGCGCCTTGATATACAACTTTGAGTTTAGGTAAAGAAGACCACTTGTCTGTGGAGTGGTTTTCTTCATAGACTGAGCAAATCTTAATACAGTTCAATGGACATTCATTCCTAGTATGTCTCCTTGTGCATCTAGGACAAAAGATGGCAAAGGCTCTCTCTGCTTCCTCTTGCTTCCTTTTTATTTTCATGGTGTCCAATTTCAAGGCAAGGGTTCGCAACATATCACTTTTTAAATCTTCTAGAATATTTCCAATTTCACCCTTGATGGATGAGTTGGAGGATGATGTACTGGCCATAGGTTGACTACCACTAACCTTTTTCCTGGCTACCCTAGAATGGTTTCTAAAGATAGTCTTAATATCCTCATAGGGTAATTGGTAGACATCTCCTCTTGCTATCATATGTAAGGTATCCAGGAGACCCTCCCTTGCTTCTCTAAGCAGGACCAGCTTTAGTGACTCAGGGTCAACTGTGCACTTGACCCTTTTGTAACTGAGTTGGAATATTTCTTCATAGTCTTCTAAGGATTCATCCTGGCCTATGGTCATCCTGAAAATATCTTCTTTAGTATCCTTTGACCTACAATAGTCCTTATATTTGTTTTTGAAAGTCTGTTGCATCTAAGCCCAAGTTGTGATGTTATCTCTAGGTAAACCCATGAACCAGCACAATGTTGCATACTTGAGGGTAGATGGAAAAAGTTTTAACTTTTTCTCATGATCTGTATAGTCATAGGTTCGGCATATAACAAAAAACTAAAATAGGAAAGTGTCAGGGTCCTCTGTGGCCAGGCCATAGAAATGAGGTAGAGAAGAGGGGCTTATATTCTTCATCTTAGTGTCCCCATTGGTTTCCCTGATGGGAAAGGCACTCCCAATTCTCTCTCTATCTCCCTTGTCATTTTGGTTTCCAGCCATTGGTTCAGTAGGAATGGGTTCTTCCCCTTCTTCTTCCCTTGTAGGTTCTTCAAATATGTAAGGTTTCTCACCTAAAGGTTCTTCCACTTCATAGTCACCAAAGAAGAGAGAAGGTTGACTGTTGGATGCAGTGGGGGTATTTGTCAAGAATTTCCCTAAATTGTCCCTATTCCTACAAGGCATGAAAGGAAATGTTTTTGGGTTGGTTTTTGTAAGATTTTATTTAAAGCTAGAAAGTACTTGCAGAATGGAAAGGAAAGCAGCTAATGACAAATGAAAGAAAGGAAGCTACTAGATTACTTTTGTAGAAATAAACTAATGGAAGAAAATTAAAGACTAGAAGTAGAAGAAAAGAAAGTTGGAGACTATAAAATAGAAGAAAGCAGTAATTACTTCTACTTAGACATCTCCCCAGAAACGATGCCAAAAGGTGATGAGCTTAGGTATTGCAACAAGAATGCTGCAAATCCTAGGGCTACCAGCTTTACTTATCAACCTGGGGTTCTTACAAACTTGGAGGTGACAGTGGTATATGCACAAGTAAAACTAAAGGTACTACCTGTTGTCGCTGCTCATTTGGCAAGAGACCCCAGGGGTTCCAAGATAAACTCCTATAGGGTCAGAAGAAGCTTAACTCTTTGATGGAAGAAGAAAAAATGTATCCTAAGGGAGAGCTACTTCTACTACAGTATTGAAGAAAAGAATATGAAATGCTAAACCATACCATGAACTAACTAACCATCTAAACACCTATGCTAAGCAGAATTGCTAAATTAACACTAATCTAATGCTGATATCTAAGTTACAGAGGTAAAAAGTGTCAAAACTAGACTAAGGTGTAAGAAAAGGAAACTAAGCTAAATTAGCTTTCAATTGGAAGAGAAATCAAAGGTCGAAATCAACGAAATGAGGACATAAGGATGCAGTAGCACATAGGGACTATTGGATTGATCAACGAGCAGAAGATGGATAGTGGAGATCTTATCGTGGGGTCTTAAGTGAATAAATGGATGAACAAGGTTAATGAAGCGATGAATGGTGGAGATCGTGCCGCGGGGTCTTAAGCGAATAAATGGATGAACAAGGTTAGTGAAGTGATGAACGATGAAGATTGTGTCATGGGGTCTTAAGAGAATAAATGGATGAACAAGGTTAATGAAGCGATGAACGATGAAGATCATATCGCAAGGAATTAAGTGAAGAGATGGGCGGACAAGGTTAATAGGAGTGATGAACGGTTGAGATCTTATCATGTGGGTGAAGTCAGGAGATGGATGAAAGAGATCGTATCGCGGGAAAAAGAAACATGCAGAAATGATGGAGTGGGTTTCTAAGGTGGTAAGTAGTTTCTCGCGTGCACTCAAGGCTGTAAGCTGTATTTTAAAATTTCACATGATTAGCTTAACTGCGCGACACGTAGCACGAGAAAACCACTTTTCTTGCGTGCTCTCCGGCGGATAACAGTCGTGCACTAATCTGTATGAGATTGCACGATAGTCTTTGGATCAGGTGGGGCTGATCAATGGTGGAGATCGACCAAGATAGTTGTTGATCGGGTGATGCGATAGCCATCGGATCAACTGAGGCAAATCGACGGTGGGAGTTTAAAGCGCATGAAGTGCTAAGGTGACGCGATAGCCGCCAGATAAGGTGAGGCAGATCGACGGTGGGGACTTAAAGTGCATAAAGTAAGTGGAAGACTTCATGCGAGGTAGTGTTAGAGAAAACAATGAATCAGATGGAGATTGTGAAGGTTTGTTGTGGATCAGACGGCGAGGAAGCAATGCATGAAGAACATGCTGAAGGTGGTTTTTAAATGAAAATGACAAAAAAAACAGTGAGGGTGAATGAGTAACTGCATCAAATGACAAACTCCATAGCTCATGAGAGAACCAGAAACCTGTGTTTTTGGGGTTGCTGAAGGGTCTCTTCCTCAAGTTATGGTCCCACAGGGAGGAGATGATACCAAGACACCTGCACACAACCTGATAGTTATCTTTTTCACCTAGCTAACCTGTAAACTGAAAGAAGGCATAAATTAAAGTAAACTGAATGACAACACAAATGAACAGAACCATAAATCTATTTAAACAAATGAATAAGTAAACCAGAAAGCTATTTAAACAAATAAACAGAACCAGGAAGCTATTTAAGCAAATGAACAATGAAAACCAAGAAACTATGCTAGCATACATGTACAGAAAAGAGGAGCTTTGGCTGCTCGGGTCGGGCCCTAACCCAAGAGCTTTAGCCCTCTGAGTTAACTCAGAGTTGGCTTAAACAAAACTCATTCTTATTATGAAAACCATGGATTACAAAACAACTATTACAAGTCTCTTGCAGCTCAGAAATAAAGTAGAGTTTTACAATGAAAGTCTGAATCCTGCTGAGGTCCTAAGCCTCTCTATTTATACATTTGAAGTCTCTAACGACTTCCTTCCCATTAGGGAGGCTTGGCCTCTAACTCAAGAAAAATTGGTTTTTGTCCTTTTCACTTGCTTTACTATCTTCTAGTCTTCAAAGTGATGGTTGTTTGCACTCTGAGCTAGTGGAGGAATATTTGAATGGAGGGGTAGTAAATGAGGAGGATTTACTTCCTATAATTACTCTCTCTTGTTCCATTCTAGTTTTACCAAATTCTTTGCCATATTTCCTTGCCTTTATCCTTTATACCTACATTTTTCCTTGCTTTTATCCTTTATTCTTGCATTACATGCAGATTAGACCACAAAGCCAAATATCCAACTCAAACTCATCTCATAAACAAAATATAATAAAAAGTATGGAATGAGTTGTGAGAATAGTTGTTTTGAATAAGCTAGGATGTGAATTAAGGCCAATTAAGGCCCATATAATTACTCAATGATGAAGCTCATCAAGAACCTCCAACTACTATTTTGGAGCTTGCTTCTTCTTTGCAACCCAATCCAGCCTTGATGAGAGGATATATTTACTTGGAAAGCATCTCATCCAAGAATTTTTTCTCTCCTCAAGATTTTGATATTGAGACAAATATTTATTTGAATTTTCTAAGTCATGTATCAATGAGACTACTTCAATTTGTAGTCCCTCACAACAAGCTTCTCCATCATTTACCTGATTGGTCAACATCCCATTCAATATACTAGCACCTTCTTGTTAAGAATTAATATTAACTATTTTTTTCTAAAACTCTCGTTCTCAAGCTCATACTCATGTAACTCATCCTTTTTCTTGAGATTTTCATATGATATCTCCTTGATCTCTTTTAGAGCGAAGATCAATTTTTTCTCAAATAGATCCTTTCATGTAGTTCCTTTTCTTTTCTATCAGAGGTGTTGGATGAGCCACCACAAAGATCTTAAATTATCTCTATGTCCATGGAGTCTTCCATGGGTCTAAGGGTTTTCCATTGTTCATCAATACTAGGGGTACTCTTATTTTCTCCTATGGATGAGCACACTTGGAATCTCGCTTGTTTCTCTAAGGTACTCTCATTTGCTACTGCGAGAAATTTAGGTCTCTCTTCACAATGACTAGATGTATAACTATATTTATCTTCAAAATAAGAATATGTACATATAGTTTCTAAATGACCAATCTCCTTACAATTATCATAGAACAATAACTTAAATTTAGAGAAACATAGTCTCTCTTCAGAGTCTTGATCATCCTCTTGAGAATGATGGGAAACAAATTACTTACTGGAAGAAGGATCTTCAATATTTTGAGCATATTTCCTTTGAGATTCCTTTGTCTTCTTCTTGATTCTCTTTTTCTCATTATCAACAGCCTCCACAGATTCATGTTCACTCCTTGAGAAGCAAGGTGATTTGAACTCCTCTTAAGCTATGTACCTTTCTCCTCCATATAGAGATTGCAATCTGTCTGAAATTTACTTTGCTCTCACAAGGCCTCACTTTATCAGGATCTGTATTAGACAACCATTTCATGATGATTTCCTCGGCTTCTATATTGAAATCATTCCTCTCTCCATATATCATAAACAACCAATGTCTTCATTGATGATCATCAAGTAGGCTTCCATTCTGATATTCTAGAGCTCATAGTTTGATCCATTTAAAAATGGAAATCCTTCTGTTGTTAGCTAAATCTAATTAGCCATTATTTCACTTTGATCTACCTTCTTATGATTAAGCTATTCTTGAAGGAACTTCGCTTTAATACCAATTCTTGGAAACAATATTAATATTGAGGTGGGGGGTGGGGGATGAATCAATATTGAGGCTAATTTTAACCTTTTATGCCAATTTATATTTCTTATTCAAACTTGGAAACCTTCCATATAACTATCAACAACATATCAAGTGGAGATAATATGAAATCAACATACAAGCACACCCCATTAGAAGCATGCACATGAGACAAAGGTTTTACGTGGAAAACCTCTTGGGAAAAAAACACCAAATCTAACAGTTTTTATTGATGTAAAATTAGAGCACATACTCCATTACATCAATCTATTTTTGAGCCACCACTCATAGGAAGCACCAACTCCCTTTGATTATTTGCTAGCACCCACTAGAAGGAAGCAACAACTCCCTCCTTTTGTACAAACCTGTCCATATTACCAGAAGCACCATGTCAAGCACCAACTTCAGTGATTTGTTGCAAGAAACAACTTGTAGAAGACACCAATCCCCAAGCCTTCTCAAGCACCCACTAGAGATGGAAGCATCAACTTCCTGTATGCAGGATCCTACCCACACTCAATAAGGAAATATTGTTCACTGTCATTGGAAGCAACTCTACTAGATATCCACATTGTTTTCTTCAATGCTTGGCTCACGCAACACTCTGCTCACTCTGTAGCATGCCATTGATCTTATCAACGACAATCACTCATCACATCCCAACCAACACTTTTTTCTTTTCTCTTCATCAACATACACTTAGCTCTTGACCTTCTATTCCTCAGTCTCTCTTGGCCTCTTACACCGTAGCATAGTCTCTCTCGGCCTTGTCCCTTTGCACATGCACCTTTAGCCTTTCTCACAATAACACTCACTTTCTCTCGTGGTGTAACATCGTCTTCCCACATCTACCTAAGTAACTGACCAACCGGGGTAAACATGTGACGAAGAGTTACTACGATATGATTCAACTCCCCATGTGTCATTTAAGGAAGTGGAACTGATGGAAAACACTACATAGAGCTTTCAGACATACTGCAGATCCCCTAGGAGCCATCCAAAGGACCTTGTAATACATTAAACCCTCAGCCACTCCCATGTCATGGTCATGAGTGTGACTCGAACCTTATAGTCACTCCCATAGCATGGGCATGCATGCAATTGAGGAATTTCCCAGGTTGTTCTGTGCCCGTGACTCCGAATCTTGTGCCACCTATTGAGGGCCATGGCACAGGTCATTGCCTAAATCTCCATGAAACATCCATAAATGAAAGATAACATCGAAAAAATGATGCAAATGAAATTATTTGAACAAGGACTTAACTGGACCCCTACTAGCCATGCTAGGCATTTCGTCAAACATGTCACCAATATATGCATTCTACAGGTTTAAACAACATATATGAGCACAGGGGTCTCATAATTATATGAGAATCACTAAGAAGCATTGGTGCCTTGTCACATTAGTTTCATTATCATCTATTACATCATATATTCATTTTTCATTCAATAATTAACCAAAACATGACGAGATCCATACATTTTCATTGTCATAAATCTCATTCAGATGCAACATATAACCAAAAACAATATGAGGGATATAATGGCCATATAAGCCACATATAAACAAGTATAGTTACCCATAAAATACCAAGGAAAAAGAGAGTTCTTATTGATTATTTCATAAGGCGACTAGGTATGGGACTTCCATGAACAAACCAATCATAGACTAGGATGAACCAAATATTTCTTCATCCAGTCACCCTTGTGCCATATTCCAAGAATGAATGTGGGATCTCATAAAACAAATAAATCAAAACCATTTACGGCTTCCAGAGGCCAAGCCACCTCACCCCTCAAAAAGTGATTCCACCTCACGTCCAGACATCACTAGCCATCATCAGTAACTCAACCCATGACTGATGCCAGGCTCCAGAGTGTTTTTCCAACCAAGGCTCCAGGACTAGTAACTTAACCCATGAATGGCTCCAGAAATTTTTTACAACCAAGGCTCTAGGACTAATAAGTCAACCCAAGTCGTTACAGGGCTTCCAGAGAATTTGTCTAACCAAGGCTCCAAGAACTAGTAACTCAACCGATAGCTAAAGGGACATGATAACCAACCATAAAAAAAGGAAATGAACCCATAACACCATGCCTATCCAATAAATGGAAAGGATAGGAAAATCCACCATCAATCTAAGAAATCCTCCATGTCAATGAAAAATCATAACCAAGAAACCACATGCATATGCCATGCATGCCAAAACTAGTGAGGAAAACATACATGCAACTCAGTACCTGCAAGAAAAACACACTATAGATGCTGAGCCTGATGTACTCTTGAGCTTTCCTTCTCTTAATTTTCCTTATTTATGGAAAACTCCAAGTATGCCACACTCCTCCAAGTGTGCTCCAAGAAAACTCTAAGTGTCCAAGAGTATGAGAGAGAGAATAGAGAGAGAGCTTCAAAACTGAACTGACAAAAAGTTATAAACTGATCCTCATAAGCCATTCTATCAATGAGGCCGCTTTTCTCTTCATTTTCCTTCATTTTCCTTCTCACATGCAACATGCAACCTTTCACCTTTCTTTTCTCGTAATTTCCATGATTTTCATAAATAAAATTCCAATAATTGCCACTTTTCCTTTCCCATACCTTTTCCATTTGCTTTGCCAATTTACTTAGCCATTAATTAATCACAAGTGATCCCTATCACTATGTTTCTGCCCAACATTCATCTTGGAATAAGTGTCCCATAACCAAGGTCTTATTTTACCTTTATTAATTTTACATGGATTTTTAACCAGGGGCGTTACAGAACCCCCCCCCCCCCCCTTGGAGGAACATCGTCTTCAGTGTTCAATGACAAAACTATTGTAAACAAAACATATTGCCCAAGGAGCTTTATAACTTAGCTCGTTGTAGTGTTTACAATGATCAACCTACCGAGAATAAAACCAACAAGGAAACATAACAACATGACAACAATACCACTTATTGGAGCTTTATAACATAGCTCGTGGCGGTACTTACATCCATATAGATATGTACATATGAAAAAAAAACATACCAAAACATATAGTGAAACATATACCAAGAAATTTGCTCAACCAATGATTAGAGAAGGATACATAGCCCACATCTGATTTTCCATCTCCAATGCAGCTTCATTGTGCCCAAAGTGCTTCCACTGCACTTTAACCTACTCGATTGCTCAGTTCAAGAGCACGAGTGTCTTTCTTTGCAAAATGCACTGAGGTTCCGACTCAAATTCTCCTTCTGGCTCCACCTACAATATAAAATGTTCAAATACATGATCACCATCTTTAAGATACTTTTAAAGAAATGACACATGTAAAACATAATGGACTTTCATTGTTGGATGTAGTGCAATTCAATAGGCTACTATTCCAATCCTAAAAGGTCCACAAAACTGAGGTGCCGGCTTGGCACATGATCCAATCTGTAAGGATATCATCTTTGGTTTGATGCACAAGTACACCTTCTCGCCAACTTGAAACTCTTTAAACAACTTGTTCTGATCTACATAGATCTTCTTATTATCTTGTGTTGCCCTTAGATTCTTCTTGATTACTTTCATTTCCACCAAACCGTTTGGTCCAATCAACACCCTGTTAACTCGATCACTCCAACTATTGGGAGTATTACAACTCTTCCCATACAATGCCTCAAACAGATTCATCCTCAAGATTCTAGATGCCCATTGTTTTAAGAAAACTATATCAGTGGAAATAATCTTCCCACTTTCGTTGTTGATGCATCACATACATCCTGAACATGTCCTCTAATATCCTGTTGACCCTGTTTGTCTATCCATGTGTTTTCGGATGATAATTTATATTGAAGGACAACTCTTTATCTAACCTTGCAAACAACTCCTTCCAAAAATTGGAAGTGAACTTCCCATCCCTGTCTGGCACAATCTTTTGTGGGATACCATGCAATCTCACTGCATCTCTAATGAATACCTATGCTACATCATTTTCTGAGTATGTAGACTTCACTAGAATGAAGTGTGTATCCTTTGTCAACCTATCCACCATGACCATTATGGAATCATGCTGCCTATATGTCCTTGGAAAACTTGTTATAAAGTCCATGAAAATTCCCTCCCATTTCCACTCTCGAATCAGAATCAGATGTAGTAGTCCATTTGGATTCCTACACTCTTCCTTCACCTGCTAACAATCCAAGCACCTAGCCATGAAATCTTCCACATCTCTCTTCAAATTTGGCCAATAATAAAGCTTCTTCATTGCTGTCAATGTCTTCTAATAGCCTTGATGACCTGAATATGGTTTCACATGAAATTCCCCCAAGATCACCTTCTTGAGTTCACTGCTTTGTGACACATATAGCTTATCTCTAAACCTAACCAATTCATTTACCATGAGATAATAGTCCACATTTGGTTCACCTATACCTACACCTATACCTGTACCTTTACTTGCACTCGATTGTAACTTATGCCTAAGCTCCATATACCTAACATCTTGCTAACCTGCCTGCAAAATCCTATCCTGTAGATCTGTCCCATAGGAGCTCATAGCTGCTATATGATTCACCTGTATCCACCTATTAAGAGCATATGCAACCTTACTCTCTTTAACTTTAATATACTTGATCTCAAAGTCAAACTCACTGATCATGGCCAACCATCTAGCTTGCCTGGCATTTAGATTCGGTTCGTCAACTAGATCCCTGTTGATGGTGTTGGACCCACCAACATGTCATGAAATCTCCCCGATAATAAGTCCCAACTAGACCTGAGACCATTTGGAGTAGGAGTCCCAACAGTGGGTAGTAAAGTAGTGCCTTGACCCTGGTAGCGCACAAAGGTAAGTATGATAACTTTATCGGAAGCAAGTGTGTGACCTTGTAGCGCGTTAAGTGAGATGCATGGGGGTTCTAACAAAAAGAGGGGAAAAGAAAGTTTGTCCCTTAGAAGCCTATAATAGTACATAGCCAAAAAGGAACACATGCACGGAATGACATCACAGGTTGCAAGTGGAATAGTCCACAATCCAAAGTGATGGGTTAATACAACAACATGTGTTCAAAAAGATTTGTACAATTGCATACAAAATATTTCATACACAAATGTGTAAGTTAAATAACATGAATTGCTAAAGTAACTAGAATAGTCAAACTACACTAACAACATATGCATGAAAACATGTTGGCTCAGTTATATTATTAAGTGACAGTTCCATCCATACATACACCATTGACAACCACTAGCCCCAATAATGGAACATTAGAGTTAACACCGCCTGCTCCCCCAAAGAGATGTACTCGCTCTACGTTGTGGAGAAGCCAAGGCTCATCAGAATACTCTCCAAGCCTTCTCTAAGCGATTCCTAGCCAAAATCTTGGCTCCCAAAATTCTGTACTATGAGTTATGAGTTTCTATATATAAGAAAGGGTGGGGTGTTCCACATATACCCATGTGGGACAAAATAGGCTTGTGTTGGCATTATGAGACAAGTGTTGTCCTTGATGGCAAATCACACTGATAACAAATCATAGTGCAGAAGGATAGCAGCAAGGAATTGATGATCAGTCTACAAGTATGAAGAAAAATATATACACGCTGGTTCACTATATACCAAGTTGCGTATACAAGCAGGTTCACTATATACCAAGTCGCGTATACGCAGGTTCGCTATATACCAAGTCATGTGTACACGCTGGTTGGCTTCAGTAAAAGCACGTGTATGTGGAAAACTTATCTTTGGTCCACGGTGGTTATTCCTTGGAAGTTGTGCCTATGGTTTTGGACCTTGGTGTCTCGACGGACGTGTTGATCCCTAGTCTTGAAGATGATGGTATTGGATTTCTATGGTTTTGGCTCTTGGTATTGAACAAGGCCTAAGGCTATATAAGGAGAAGGAAATCATTAGGCAAGGGTATCTGAAATGTCTTGAATATCTGATGAAGTATTAGATCCAGTATGCAGGTTATTGGTTGATGATGTATTGCTTGATTTGAGCTAAGGAGAGATCTCATCGGTTGATGGAGAACAAGATCTAAGGAGAGATCGGGATCAAATGGTTTGAAATGAACTATCTTTATATAGTTGATTATGCTTATTTCTAGATCCGCATGACTGACGCAATATTATGTTCTGGGTATAACTGATGTTTGGTACAGCTGCAAGTTATGAAAAAATATTTTTTAGATCTGTACGCAGGTTGTCTTTGGTAAAACCGCGTGTATACGCGGGTTGCCTTCATTGAAGTAGCGTATATCTTTTGGAGCTTGATTTTTGGGTTGCAGCTGGGTCTGACTGTTATTGCAGAGTTCTGTAGTCTACTCTGTGTTCTGGTGACTGGGTTTGACAGGGTTTCAGTGGTTCAGTGATTCAAAGATTGTTGATGTGAGTATTGGTTGTTTTGTAATCTGCTATGAAGGTTGAATGAATTGTGGTCTTCAGATTGTAATATTGTGCTTCAGGAATATCCAGTCTGAAAATGAATGAAAAGTGGTACCTGAAGGAAAGAAGATTGTAGGCCTGCACCTACGTACTAGTATCTTAGCTAGTACAAGAGCAAAGGGGGTTGAAGCTCCCTTCCAAGGAAGTTTGGAGAACGAGAGAAGGTGGAAGCCTTCTGCAGGTTGTAGCCTGCGTACTGGTATAAGGCTGCACTAGTACAAAAGATTGTAAACTGAAGTTCTTATTAAAGAAAGATAGAGACGACTTGCAGCAGGTGGTTTTCACCCACATTGGGTTTCCACCTTATATCATGGTGTTAATGTGTGTGGCTTTTGTGTGATGATCTGTTCTGTTATACTGTTTACTCTTAACATGGTGAATAATGACCTGATGCACTTAACTGAAGATAAACTAACTGAATTATAAGTTTTCTGGTTATACGCTATTTTCTTTAGACACAGTAGCGTGTACACGCTGGTTCACTTAACTGAAGTAGCGTATATGTTTCTGAGCATTGAAAAAGTTTTATTGATCTGATAATACTGATTCACCGCCCCCTCTCAGTATTATTTCCAACAATTGGTATCAGAGTAGGTCCTTCAGAGAAGCTTGATCGCTTGAAGGTAGATCGTTCATCATGAGCAACTACGAGAGAGAAGCATCAATCAGGCCACCGGTTTTTGATGGGACAAACTTCAATTATTGGAAGGTAAGAGTTACTGCCTATCTTCAATCTCTTGGTACAGAAGTCTGGGACATCGTAGAAACAGGCTATGCTTTTCCTTCAGCTACTCCTACAGATGCAGCTGAGAAAAAGAAGTATGAAACAAATGCGAAAGCAGTCAGTACCCTATTAGGATGTATATCCCAAACGGAATTCATGAAGGTAATGCACTACAAATCCGCAAAAGAGATATGGGACAAAATTGTCACGAGCTATGAAGGAGATGAACAGGTAAAGCGTGCTAAACTTCAAACTCTCAGGATTCAGTATGAGACTCTCAAGATGTATAATGATGAAAGTGTGGCTAACTATTTTCTTCGGGTAGATGAGATTGTTAATTGTATGAAAAATTTGGGTGAAGAAATAAAAGAGGCTATAGTGGTTGAAAAGGTTCTAAGATCATTGTCCCCCAAGTTTGAATCTAAAGTATCTGCAATAGAAGAAAAGGAAAATCTACGAATTCTTACTATGTCTCAGCTACATGGAATTCTAACTGCTTATGAAATGAGAAAGGGAGGTCCATCAGACAGAAGAGAAGCTGCTTTCAAGGCATCATGCAAAGAAGATTATTATGAAGCAAGCCACGTCCCAGAAGAAGAGGAAGAAGAATCAAATTTTGTCAGAAATCTTCAAAGGGGTTCTGGAAGGTTCATAGGTAAGTTACCTTTTAAATGCTTTGCTTGTGGAAGAGTAGGTCATTATGCTGCAAAATGTCCTTATAAGGATAAAGGAAAGGAACCTGCTAGATGGAACAAGAAACAGAGTGCAAATAAGAAAAGCTACTACACTCATGAAGATAGTGATGGTCTATCGAATAGTGATGAAGATGAACGAGGTAATGAATATAAGTTGTTAATGGCATTTGAAGATGATGATTATATGGATGCTATAGATGTGGATAACCTTTATGATGAAATTACTAGACTCAAGAGATGTATAGAAGAAAAGAATATGATCATTGATACTCTACAATTTCAAATTGATGAAAAGGAAAAATATCTTGAAAAACTAGAAGGTGAAATTGTTGGTCTTAGAAAAGAGATTGAGAAAACAAAAGCTATTAATCTTAAATTTGTTAAAGGATCTGAAACCTTGGATGAGATTATCAATGTGCAGCGATCTCCTCTGATCAAGACAGGTCTTGGATATAATGGAGAAACATCTCAAGCCTCTACCTCTAAAAGTTATCTTGATGCTGCAAGGAAAAGCGAGCAAAGGCCAAATAAAAGTAATCAGGTGAATCAGGGACAGTTTACCTCAAGAACAAATAAAGACCATCAAGAAATTTGGGGACAAACTGCCTTAAGGACAAACAGAAGCTACAATCAGCCACTTCCCAATTTGCTCCAAGAATAAATAGAAGCTACAATCGGTTGGATGATAGATCTGATTATCGCAGAAGTTTCTTTAATGGCCAATGCTTTTCTTGTCATAACTTCGGTCACAAAGCAGCTCAATGTGTTGCATACAAGACAATCATGACTAGAGAAGCTCAAAAGCAAGGGAGAATGACTGAAACCATGAAAAGGACTTATAACAACTTTTCGGTTCTTGAAAATGAAGTTGAATGCTCTACTTGTAATAACTTTGGTCATGAAGACTCTGAATGCAGGAGCAAGTTCCGGAAGACAATTCAGAAGGAGAAAAACTCAAATGTCAGAACATGGAGAATAAAGGAACCACAACCAGAAAGATGTGGGATAGCCTTTTATGCAGAAGGTCAAGAAAGTATATGGTACATTGACAGCGGATGTTCGAAGCATATGACAGGGGACAAAGAAAAGCTTGAGTCATATACCGCATTAGAAAAGGGGAAGAAAGTTTCTTTTGGAAACGATATCTCTGCAGCCATAAAAGGAAAAGGTGTGGCTCCATTGAAAGAGAAGGTCAAAGCTGGAAATGTTTTGTATGTTGATGGATTGAAGCATAATCTTCTGAGTGTCAGTCAGATGTGCGATCAAGGAACAGAGGTAATATTTAGATCAAATGGATGTTGTGTTCGTGATCTTGATACAGGTAAAACAATGATCAAAGGAAGAAGGACTCCAAATAATCTATACATATTTGAAGAAGGACCACAACAATGCTATTTGAGCAAGGATGATGAACACTGGCTATGGCATCGAAGGTTGGGGCATCTAAGCTTTTCAAAAATAAGGAAAGCATGCAAATATCAGGCAGTTCGTGGTCTTCCAGATATCAAAATTCCAGACAACACTATATGCAAATCTTGTCAGTTTGGAAAGCAAACCAGAACTAACTTTCCAGAGAAGGAAGGATCAACTAGCATGCCTCTTGAACTAGTACATACAGATACATGTGGTCCATTCAGAAAAAGAACACCTCGAGGAGAAGAATACTTGATATTATTCATTGACGATTTCTCCAGGTTTGTCTGGTTAGGAATTATGAAGCACAAATATGAAGCATTCGAAAAATTCAAATCCTTCAAAGCCTTGGTTGAAAATGAATCAGGACACAAAATTAAGTGCCTCAGATCTGACAGAGGTGGGGAGTTTACCTCAAACGAATTTTTCGATTTCTATGAAGAACATGGGATAAGAAGAGAATTCTCTACAGCTAGAACTCCTCAGCAAAATGGGGTGGTGGAAAGAATGAACAGAACAATCCAACAAATGGCTCGTGCTATGCTTGATGAATCAGGTACTCCCGCAACTTTCTGGGGTGAAGCTGCACATGCTGCGGTTATTATTCTTAACAAAACAAATGTCCGAGTAAACAACACTCAAACACCTCATGAGCTCTAGAGTGGTGAGACTCCTTCGGTGAAGCACTTCAAAATATTTGGGAGCAAATGTTATATTAAGAATACTGATGAGCAACTTGGCAAACTTGAACCAAGAGCAGATGAAGGCATTCTTCTTGGTTATTCTCCATATAGCAAAGCATACAAGTGCTACAATAAAAGACTTGGCAGAATTGTTGACAGCATTGATGTAGTGGTTGATGAGAAGGGATATATTCCTAGGCAAGTTCATCATGAAGACATTGAAGAAGATGAAGGCTACACTCAAAGGCAGAATGATGAAGAAGAAGAACCTCAAGAAGAACCAGAGGAGCAAGCAAGAATAGAAGAGAAGACTCCATCCAGATATGTTCAAAAGAATCATCCAGAATCTCAGATTGTGGGGTAGAAAGAAGCAGGAATACAAACAAGAAGAAGAATTGCAGAAGCTTCAAGCTATTTGGCATTACTCTCTTCCACTGAACCACAAAATGTGAAAGAGGCATGCAAAGATGAATGTTGGGTCAAAGCAATGGATGAAGAACTTGAGCAGATCGAAAAGAACAACACTTGGGAACTGGTTCCTAGACCAAAAGATAAGAATTTCATAGGGACAAAATGGGTCTTCAAGAATAAATTGAATGAAAATGGAGAAGTAATTAGAAACAAGGCCAGACTTGTTTGTAAAGGGTATGCGCAGCAAGAAGGGATAGATTTTGAAGAGACCTTTGCTCCTGTAGCAAGACTTGAGGCCATCCGAATGTTCCTTGCTCTCTCAAGCTTTCAAAACTTCAAGATATTTCAAATGGACGTGAAATCAGCCTTTCTGAATGGAGACTTAGAAGAAGAAGTATATATTGAGCAGCCAGATGGTTTCATTCTTGGGAATGATCCAAACCTTGTATGCAAATTAAAAAAGGCTCTCTATGGTCTCGAACAAGCTCCAAGGGCTTGGTACTATCGATTGGACAAATATCTTCACCAACAAGGCTTTTCAAAAGGATTAGCAGATAGCAATCTCTATATAAAAATTGAAAATAACAAATTGCTAATACTTGTTGTTTATGTAGATGATATTATCTTTGGCAGCAATGAAGAGACTATGAGTCAAAACTTTGCCTTGGTTATGCAGAAAGAATTCGAAATGTCACTACTTGGAGAATTGACATACTTTCTTGGATTGCAAATCCAAGAAAATGAAGGAGGCATCTTCTTGTCTCAAACCAAGTACCTCAAGCAGATCTTGAAGAAGTATGGCATGGAAGATTCAAATCCAGTATGTACACCCATGGTTACAGGATGCAGCCTCAGTGCAAATGATGAATCAACAGCAGTTCATCAACCAACTTATAGATCCATGATTGGGAGTTTGCTTTATTTGACAGGTACCCGACCAGACATCATGCATGCAGTCGGAATAGTTGGGAGATTTCAGGCAAATCCAAAGGAGACTTATCTTCAGGCAGTGAAGAGAATCTTCAAATATCTTCAAGGGACACAAAATTATGGATTATGGTATCCTAGAGATACAGACCTCACACTTCATGCTTATACAGATGCAGATTGGGCCGGAAGCGTGGATGACAGGAAGAGCACAAGTGGTGGTGCATTCTTTATGGGCTCCAGATTAGTATCTTGGTTCAGCAAGAAACAGAGTTCGATTGCCTTATCTACAGCTGAAGCAGAATATGTGGCTGCAGCATCTTGTTGAACACAACTTCTTTGGATGATGCAGACCTTGCAGGATTTTCAAATCACTTGCACTTCACCAGTCTCCATCTTATGTGATAATACAAGTGCAATCAGCATTTCAAAGAATCCAGTCATGCACTCAAAGACCAAGCACATACCAATCAAGTACCATTTTCTTCGGGAACAAGTGCTTGAGCAGAAGGTCAAGTTGGAGTATGTTCCTTCTAAGGAACAAGTTGCTGATATTCTCACAAAACCACTGCCCAGGGAAACTTTTGAATATCTCAGACAAAAGCTGGGAGTAGTTGATGCTTCATCCTGCTGTTGAAGCTTGTCTGTTCTACAGAAAATTTGGTATACGCAAGTTACGTAAGGGATATCCGCGTATATACACCGATTTATACTGGGAAAGTCGCGTGTATGGTGTACGCGTGTTGCAAAAAGCATATCCGCGTGCATACGCCATTTTCTGCAGGAGAAGTCGCGTATATGGAGTTCTGAACAGCAAGGGCAGACTCTGGTCGGAGAAGGTCTGAGATGGGTATGCCAGAATTCTTCAGGCACAGGTTCAGGGGGAGCAGCAGGCACAGGTTCAGGGGGAGCAGATTAAAGTCTCATAAAGCATTGTTGGCATTTAGATGCTTTTGGTTCTAGTACACAACTGTTGTTGGTTTCAGGAGAAGGAGCTCAGAAGGAAATCTTGGATGCTGATCTAAAAGAGGTGTATCAAATGCTGCTTGTGACTTTCATAAGTCTTGGTCTAGATTTGTTGTCTCTATGTCATGTATCTCTTCTGTGATATCTCTTTTATGGTGTCAAGGTCATGTAACGGCCTATGTTGGTTTCCCCACTATGCCTGGGATGAATGATGTAATATAATTGGTTGTTTCTGATGTATCCCCTCTTGGTTGGGAGTATGGATGTATGTATTGAGTCTTTTGGTAATAGGAAGGTCCCTTATGGTGTATAAGTCTTGGTTCCTTTGAAGAACATCTTTTGCAGATCTTGCCTACAGTCAGAGGAAGCATGCTTCAGCATAGCCAAGCAAAGATATCAGCATGTACTCAGGGGGAGCACAGCCCTTTGCCCTTGATGACAAAGGGGGAGAGTGATTTGATTTGGTATTGTTGCCATCAAGTCCAAAGGGGGAGATTGTTGGCATTATGAGACAAGTTTTGTCCTTGATGGCAAATCACACTGATAACAAATCATAGTGCAGAAGGATAGCAGCAAGGAATTGATGATCAGTCTACAAGTATGAAGAAAAATATATACACGCTGGTTCACTATATACCAAGTCGCGTATACAAGCAGGTTCACTATATACCAAGTCGCGTATACGTAGGTTCGCTATATACCAAGTCACGTGTACACGCTGGTTGGCTTCAGTAAAAGCACGTGTATGTGGAAAACTTATCTTTGGTCCACGGCGGTTATTCCTTGGAAGTTGTGCTTATGGTTTTGGACCTTGGTGTCTCGACGGACGTGTTGATCCCTAGTCTTGAAGATGATGGTATTGGATTTCTATGGTTTTGGCTCTTGGTATTGAACAAGGCCTAAGGCTATATAAGGAGAAGGAAATCATTAGACAAGGGTATCTGAAATGTCTTGAATATCTGATGAAGTATTAGATCCAGTATGCAGGTTATTGGTTGATGATGTATTGCTTGATCTGAGCTAAGGAGAGATCCCATCGGTTGATGGAGAACAAGATCTAAGGAGAGATCGGGATCAAATGGTTTGAAATGAACTATATTTATATAGTTGATTATGCGTATTTCTAGATCCGCATGATTGATGCAATATTATGTTCTGGGTATAACTGATGTTTGGTACAGCTGCAAGTTATGAAAAATTATTTTTTAGATCTGTACGCAGGTTGTCTTTGGTAAAACCGCGTGTATACACGGGTTGCCTTCATTGAAGTAGCGTATATCTTTTGGAGCTTGATTTTTGGGTTGCAGCTGGGTCTGACTGTTATTGCAGAGTTCTGTAGTCTGCTCTGTGTTCTGGTGACTGGGTTTGACAGGGTTTCAGTGGTTCAGTGATTCAAAGATTGTTGATGTGAGTATTGGTTGTTTTGTAATCTGTTATGAAGGTTGAATGAATGGTGGTCTTCAGATTGTAATATTGTGCTTCAGGAATATCCAGTCTGAAAATGTATGAAAAGTGGTACCTGAAGGAAAGAAGATTGTAGGCCTGCACCTACGTACTAGTATCTTAGCTAGTACAAGAGCAAAGGGGGTTGAAGCTCCCTTCCAAGGAAGTTTGGAGAACGAGAGAAGGTTGAAGCCTTCTGCAGGTTGTAGCCTGCGTACTGGTATAAGGCTGCACCAGTACAAAAGATTGTAAACTGAAGTTCTTATTAAAGAAAGATAGAGACGACTTGCAGCAGGTGGTTTTCACCCACATTGGGTTTCCACCTTATATCATGGTGTTCATGTGTGTGGCTTTTGTGTGATGATCTGTTCTGTTATACTGTTTACTCTTAATATGGTGAATAATGACCTGATGCACTTAACTGAAGATAAACTAACTGAATTATAAGTTTTCTGGTTATACGCTGTTTTCTTTAGACACAGTAGCGTGTACACGCTGGTTCACTTAACTGAAGTAGCGTATATGTTTCTGAGCATTGAAAAAGTTTTATTGATCTGATAATACTGATTCACCCCCCCCTCTCAGTATTATTTCCAACAGCGTGAGTCAACCTAATAAGACAAAAATCATCGCTTGGGGTCTTGGGGAAAGACCAACTCAACAACATCCTCTTGATGGTCTTCAGTGATGAATTGATACCAAGCTTGGTACTATGCTACTGTGTCCTTGTACTGTTTGGTGATGTCCTTCTTGAAACAGACTCCCACATCCATGGCTTTTGGGTATATTGTTCTCAAACCTCTGTCCAACTCATCTTGAAGCATGTGCAACATTTTCCTAAGTATGGCTGGACCACCGATGTACTTCTTCATGTTTTCTACACTGAGATGCAAGTCATTGCTGGTGGCCTCTCGCACCAACTTCTCTATGTACCTGTCAACCTTCAACAGGACTTGGCTCTTCTTCACGGCTTGAGTGAGGGTTCCAATTGAAGGGATCCTATGTGTGCTCACTATTACATCCGGACTCTTAAACAAATATGCACAGGAACCCTCAATTCTGGTGATGAGCGGAGGGATATGATCATAATTATGGATCAACATCTGAATTTGTGTTTTGTCTAGCACTGCCTGTAGCTTCATTATCTTCTCCAAGTAAAGAGAGGCCCCCTTATATCTCATTTTCCATTTGTGTACATAGATAATAACAACGTGGATATATTTGAGAGTTCGGGCTATCTTCATGCACTGATGTTGAGAACCATATAGATGGAAAAGCACCTTGTGCACGTTGACAAATATGCCATACAACTTCCGCATGGTGCTCTCAAAAGATGATACTTCAATAAGCATTTATTTTCTCATCTCTTCCATAACAGATCCTGTGAATTTTTATGTTCTCTTCCTGGCCTCTTGCAAGTCCTTTTCCATTCGATCATTCTAATATACTATTAAGAACTTGATCATTGAACTCGTGGCTTCTACATAAACCTTAGAAGCATCGACCATGGCAACTGGATGTATTCTAGCATCTACAAAATTCACCCTTTCCTCTATGTGTGTAGGTGATGCATTGTCATCTGGGTGTTGCATTCTTCGCACCTGTAAAATCCTTTTTCATGACTCATCAAATGATAGACAATACACATCCATCTCTGGATCATCATCAAGGAGGACAACTTCTCCTTTCTCACTCAGGATTGGTTTTTATCTAAAGGTGGCAGAGACTATGGGGCAACCTTAAATGCTCTCGGCATGAGGTCGGTGTCTTGGTCATGTGGCTCTTGTTCCAAATCCATATTCGTTGCTTCAACCATCTGCTGAATCTAATGAGAAGGTTGCTAAAACTACACCTACTCACCCTCTTCTTCATCTTCTGGCTGCTCTGATTCCTCAGCCTATATAAGCGCAATTTTCTCTATCATTGTGCCTTGCCTTTCCTCCTATTCCTGCCTCTGTTTCTCTTCCCTTTCTCTCCTCCTTAGCTCTTGCTCTTCTTTCAGCTTCTTTATCATTTCCTGCAACCTCCTCTTTGCATCTTCCAACCTTTTCTTATCTCTCTTCCTCTATTCTACTCTCCTTTCGTGTTGTTGCCTCTTTGTCTCTATCTCCAAAGATACTTTCTCAACAAGAGGTTCTTCCATAAACTTGTATCTTTTATCATCCTCTGTGCCCTTGGAAATCTTTCTCTTGCCTTTGTCCTGTGACAGTTTTTTGCTCACTACTGTTGTTGTTGTTGCTTCCTGTGGTGTTGTTGCCTATAGAGCTTCTTTCCATTCTACAGCCATGGTGACTAGTTCTGTAACAAACCTATCTCAAATCATGAATAACATAGCAATATTAGAATGCATGTGAGGCATGCATATTATAGTTACATATGGATGCATAATATACATTGCACTAGTATATATATATATATATTGACTATTCATGGAGAATGTCTAAATATAAGATAAGCGAATTAATTATCAAAAGTGTTAATTAAATACCTAATTCTCGTAAATAGAAGGAATATACATTTAGTAAGAAATATAGTTGAGTTTATTCATAGGTTTACCAGCTCATATATAACCCAAAATGTATATTAAATAAACTAAACCCATAAACCTTATTATTAAACCTGATATGTTATAAACATAAAATAATATTTAATATTTAAAATCATTATGGTCATATACTATTTAATAAATTAAAGTACCAACCATCATAATTAAAAAGTGATACCACTCAATGTTGTAAGGGGATTTGATTCAATTAAAGGAAAGAAGCATGACAAAGCAACCACCACTTAACAAAAAAATA
The DNA here is from genome assembly GCA_031772625.1 of Pinus tabuliformis. Classification (NCBI taxonomy): domain Eukaryota; kingdom Viridiplantae; phylum Streptophyta; class Pinopsida; order Pinales; family Pinaceae; genus Pinus; species Pinus tabuliformis. The sequence goes on from CM062818.1 coordinate 1,789,318,899, forward strand.
ATATCCTTTCATAAAGGCGGTGAACGGATATGTAGAGGTGAAGGGACCTCTACTATTTAAAGAGAGGAAGGAGGATTTCAAGGGAGGGGGAGAAATACAGAGAAGGGTGATAGAAAATAAAACTGTTTGAGGGATGAGCCAGGGGCTAGATTTTGGAACTGAAAATTGGAAATCTTCAACTATTCTTAGAGTTTTGGGCACGAGGGCCCGTGGACTTCCATTTCAAAGCTCTCTGGATCCGGGAACCATAGAGGTTGATCCTAGATAGGCAAGGAGGAATTAGTTGGTTTGGTAACGAAACCAGAAATTTGGAGCAATGTGATTGACACCAGATGGGAGAATCAAGTACACAAAGAATCAGGTACGAAAATGCATTTAATTTGATAGAATTAACTTGATAGAATTTTACAAAAGGAATCTGTCAATCTTATTGAAATTGAAATTTAATATTAGTCTTTACATTTTTTTTTACGAAAGAAATCTATCAATCTGATTGAAATTTAATATCAGTCTTTACATTTGGTATCAGAGCGAGTTTAAACACTTGGGACCTTAGTGGCTACCATCATATTGCTGGAATTATAATTAACACTAAGATAGTTCTCCTATTTAACACTAAGTGTTAAGTTTACATATTCAAAACTTTTGGCACAAGAGCAGTTAGAAGGTCATAATTGTACAAAGAAGTTGACATTCTGAGCATAACTACATGATTAGGCCGCAACCTGAACAAGACAGTGAAGTAATTTCAAGAGTATAGAAGTACTATTTTTGAAAGGACCAAGAGGCTAGATGAATAACCCATTCAAGGTTGAATCCTTTAGTAAAAGGAGGGAAATTCTGGGCATAAATATTAAGATAGCGAAATTCTGAGTATAAATATTAAGATCTGAAATCACTTTTCAAATTAAGAATACTGTGTCACCTCAGTAATCTGAAATATTCAAAATTCTATGCATTTTCTATGGATAGTCACATCAAGGAATAAAGAGACATTTGAGGGCTAGTCAGCTAGTAAATAAAGGACTTAGTGTCAATTTGATTAGAGGCACTGTAAGTATAGTTAAAAAAAAGATCAACTTGAAGCTACAGTCACAAAAGACCAAGACCGAACTGTGGAAGATCTGTTATAGTCACATATATAAAGTCTGATTTGTAGACAGAGATATAGTAGCCGAAAATATGTATCCGAAAATGTCATCCCAACATTTATAGTTCTGTGCATAAACAAATGACTGAAAATTCTAAGTTAAGAAGGACTGGAGATAGCTCTTGAAGCAAGCGAAAAGACTACTTAATACCAATTCTCAGAAAAGAAGTTGTTATTTCATGTAGTCTGTATTCATAAGAATCTAGGCATCTATATAAATAAGATCTGAGCCCCTCAGTAAGGGAGAAACCAATCATATTCCATCAATAAAGAATCTTCTATAAGGATAAATAAAAATCTCTACTTTGGGTCAACTACAGTACTTGCTTCTTTGTTATATCCTGAAGTTGTCATAAAAAAACTTTTAATTATTTGTTGTCTGTCACAACAAGAAGCTTCTAGTCGATGTAAACATCATAATAACCTGTTAATAAAAACAATGAAAACATATTAGAAACCATTCTTGCCAAGCCTACAATTTAATAATCTTCATGTTGCTTAATGTTTCATTAGTAACCTTCATACGGTTATCTTTGGAAGACAGTACCTGTGATATGCATTTCTATTATTTAAAGGCTAAAAATAGAGTCATAACCATCATAATTACCATAGTAGCTAGGCCATCCAGCAAAGCAAATTGAATCATGCCAAAGAGAATAAGAAATGCAATTGATATCTGAATTGACATTGACCAAAAGTCATGAACACTTTGAACCATTCGACTCATTGTATTCTCATCAACTGACATATAGTTCACAAATTTTCGCATTTCATGGCTTTGTCAAGAAGACTTTGAAAGGCACAAACCCTTTTGGTAAACCATACAAATTAGCGACGATTGCAACGACAACCTAAGATTACCACAAAGAAACTTGTATTGATAATAGATAATATCTTCAGAAAATTTAGCTAGAAACAACACTGGTTTGTGTGTTCAACCTGTTCTTTTATTTCTAGGAGGTGAATAGCCAAAAACTAGCAGTGATCTAGTGTGCATAGTTGAGTAACAATCATCTAAGGAGTTTGCATTTCTTAACTTATTGTTTGATCGATATTGTTGTTTGGGCTGATTGGATCCCTCATATTCTTCAGAAGAGTCCCCATCACTATTGCTTATATCCAACATATTGTAATGATCAATCATCATCACTATAAACCCAACTACAGATCCAACTCGATCAGGAAGAGACAGGTAAGCCTTGTTCATGTTGTAGAGAGCTGCGACCATTTCAGCAGTTCTACTATGGACAGATGAAGCTACCTTCTTCCAATCCATCCCATGTTTGTGGTAAGCCTTGTAGAAATTTTCTAGACCCTTCTTACTCCATTGAGAGCCCAACATATCTGACAATTTGCGCTTCCATGGCACGCTTTTAGCTAGTCTTCCTTCTTCATTTTGGTTTGGAGTCTCCCTCTTGTATATCGACGATGTTTCTTTGTTTTCTTATGGAGGCCATTTGTCGCATTGAACTGCAACTATTGCCTAGAAGAAAAATCCTCGATTCACCTAATCAAATTAGGATGCTCAATTCAGAGCTTCATCTTGTAGACTAAACCAATTTTATAAGGTTTGCTCAGCCCGTCAATCCCAAGCATTCGAAGCCAAGAAAATCATCTGTCTAGATTTTCTCGAGCTCAAATCTCACGAGTATCATCGCAGAATACCAAGACACAAAAGGCGGCAGATGTATAGTGAAACTGAGTATTGCATACAACACTGAAGCACAACGGATGATAAATTCAGAAGAAATCCATGAAAATAGAGGAAACATATGTATTATTAATATCAAGGATGGTCATTTGAGTCTTCAAAAAGAAAAAGAAAAAGAAAAGAAATGCTTCTCCATAAATAATACACCTGTTAGATAAAAACTAACGACCTTGCATGCATATAAAAGGCATGATGCTCACACATGGATTTAAACACCTGACGCATTGAAATTTATTCTTAAATGGCGATTAGTGTTAAGCGATGAAATTAATGGTTTAAACCTTTGATGCGTGTCAACCACCGAAGGATAAAGGAACATGTGATGGTATGACGGTGGGGGGTGTTCATCAAGAGACAGGTGGCAGTGGAGACCATAACCATTGCTGTATTCATATTCTAACCTGAGAGCCATCGTAGGCATATCTTAGGTTTCTGCTTCCAGTTCTGCAATAGGAGATTGAACCCACGCCATATTTTCCGGAAATCACTAAAATGGCAGAGGCTCTAGCACATGTTTCTGTAAGACCATATCCTTGCAAAATCGATGCCCCAAGGCATATGTTCACAAACCGCTGAGTTTCTCCAGATAGAGGAGCTTCGCCAGTAAGTAAACAATGAACATGCCCTCCAAGAATTTCATGTATCGTTGATTTGGTTTCACTAAGGTTATTGAAGCACAACATAGCATTCCAACCAACCCAATCAACCTGTCACATGAAAGTTCAGTGTTTCGCACCTGATACTTACATGTGTGACAACCTTGATACTTACATGTGTGACAACCTTGTTTTATAATCTTTTTCTAATGGGTAGTTGAGCTTACAATCATCTTCGTGATGTGGATGGATTTTGTCATTTTTTTGAGAAGTTTGGGGAGCATGCCTTTGAAATCTTTATTAACCATGCATATACATAGTGATATTTTGAAATTATGGAATAAATTTGTTGCCAGGGTCAGCATTCCAGTAATCAACAATATTGTAAGCTTTGGATGTTGATCTAGGTTTGATATTGGTGTTGATTAGTAAATTGTTTCCAACTCCTCTAGGCACATCGGCCTCCTTCATTGGGTTTGAAATCTTTGGATGCAAAAGATATTTCAAGACATTCATATTTCCATGTCTCTCATTTTTGCTATCATGAGGCTCTATGAGAAGGTTATAGGATAGATTCATACATCTCAGGAATTTTCTACCTTCATCAAAGCCACCATTGGGGAAAGGCAAGGTTTCCCCCTATCACCAACATTCTTTGGGATTTATATTGGTGAGATAGAAAAACACATTAGGGGTGTTGCTGACAATAGCTCTCTACACAAAATCTTATAGTTACAATACTCATGTTTACAACTAATATGGTCCTCCCGATCTCTTCTCTCATTACCTACTGTATTAACTTTTGATTTCTATAAAAGTATGGTCGCATTGAAAAATGGTGGGTATCATCATACAACATCCATTCAAAATATAATGAATCAGTTCAATCATATGCATTCCTTCTCTGGTATATAGAATGCATAATGACAACCTGAGAATTTTTTTTTTTGAGTTGAGACTGATGTTATATATTTATAAGATCTAATTTCTTGATTGGAAGCCATTCAACATGTTTGGAATTTACGAGATTATAACAAACTGATATTTCTCAGGTAGGCTTAAAATTCCTTTCGATACCACCATTAAATCAAAGAAGTCAAAGTTCGATGGAAATTACAATGTGAGCCAAAATTGCAACAAAATATTATAATTCATTCCTCTTATAATAAAGATAAAGGTCTTACCTCCTAGACTCATTATAATCATAGATGATGAACTCGTCGCTATCCTTCTCTGAAATTGAGAGGTATGGGCAGCAGAATCGTGCTAAACCAAATTTACCTGTACCAGCTGACATTGCAGTTATTATGTATACAAGTGGCAGCGTAGGATTGCCTAAGGTTGGGAAGTACAGGGGGTTATGATGACTCATGGAAATGTTGTAGCAACAGTTGCTGCAGTAACAACAATTTTACCTGATCTCATAGATAAAGATAAATATTTTGGCATATCTACCATTAGCACATATCCTTAAATTAGCAGTCGAGTGTACAATGATTTCTGCAGGCTGTGCAATTGGTTATGGTACACCTTTAACAATACTTGATAAGTTAAACATGATCAAAAGAGAAACCAAAGGGGATGCTACAATGCTCGGCCCTACGCTTATGGCTTTAGTGCCAACGATATTAGACTATCTTTGAGATGGTGTAAGGGAAAAAGTCCAATAAAAGAGCACATATCAAGGAAATTCTTTGAAATTTCATATAGGCGTAGATAGAATATTGAGGAAAACTACAGGATATATTGAATTTCTGTACGCTTTCCAGATAGATGACGAAAAAAAGCCTTCTGCGATACCTTTTCCTTTGGTTGTGGCTTTTTCCTAGTATTCGTAATTTTCATTTTACCTTCGTCCATGTTTTTTATCCAAACTAGTCATTTCAATTTAAAAAAAAAATCGATTAAAAAGAGTATATAGTCGGTTCATCAAACACAATCTAATCTACAAAAAGTTTTGCAAGCATTAAACAAAGAACAAATTGTAAGAATATAAACATCATTATAGATTGTGTCAGTGTGTTCACTGTTCACTATGCCACAATTTCTTTAGGTATTTTACATCCAATCTGTAAGATTCCGCCTTGACAAACTTCTGATTTTTCTTTAAAAATTTCTGAGTTTGTATAAATTCTTCTGTGAGACCTTTCTTCAAGTTTGTGTGAAAACTTCTATAGGTTTTTTCTTAATAGTTTTTACTTCAGAAAATATATACAGTGGACAAATAACATCTAAATGAGGCCTCTAAAGAGTCAAATATGATATCTTCATTACTCAGAAAATTACCCCAGACGTTATACATAATTTGGCCATATTATTATCACAATACCACAGTAAAAGATGTAGGATTCCCTCCTGTATGGTCTCTTAATTTCCAATAAATTTATGAGTTTGTGTGAAGGTTACAGTGATATTTTTTTTACACATCAGTTTATTATCTATTGGCTGTAGGTGAAAAATTTTCCATTATATTTCAAGTTAAATGATAACAGAACCAGACAATTGAGCTCAAATGGTTATATATACCATTCACAATTAATCAACAAGGAATACACTACTATTAAAACACCATGTGATGAGGAACTAAACATCTTTCATCAAGGAGAATAAATCAGAATTGCAACAGCCATTAACTCATTCTTATACAGGCATATAAATTACTAGTATAAGGCATAGAACTTAAGTTTGGGACCTGAAATATGCTCTAGCAACAGATCTGGAAACAATAGTTCACTCGGCGTGAATATCAGCTCCTTGGTAGTGAAACAGTGAATAAGAACGGATGCATACACAACATTCAGACCTAATTTAGCAATTCTTATAATGGATGAATACAACTGAGCATAGGTTCCATGAGCATAAATACAACATATCGGGCTGAGGTATTGAAAGAGTATACCACCATTTAAACAAAAAGTAATGTATGGTGTATTATTGTTAGAGGAAATGTTGAGTACAAGATATGTTCCCCAAATGTTGTTGCATAACAAACAACATTATTGTTAAAAGGAATGAATTGAAGTCTATCTTTGCTAATGACTATACACATGATGCATTTTGTTACCAAGTAAGATAAAAACCTAGCTAGTTGTTACTGGAGAAAAAACATATAGATTAATGAATGTTTGGGACGTAACGATATGTGCCTATGAGATCAAATATCAAGTGTCAGTTAATAATCCAAAGTCACAAGTTTTGTGCACAATCAATACATGAAAGAATGATTTCAAATTATTATGCTTAAACAATGCTGGTACATGGATACCTAGATAAATCATGACTTATGTTATGAATGTGATATCTATAATTTTTTTTTTATTTTACATATCAACACGAATGATGAAATGGAAATAAAATAATAAATACACTAGAATACTTGATGTGAAAATGAATTTACAAATATATTAGTTAGACATAGCCAAGTATATTATATGAACTCAAAGGTTAATATCATAGATGAGAGTTTATTAAAATGCATAGAAAATCATTATTTGAATACAATTGATTTTGATTATATCGATGCATATGTTATAATTTGTGGGCAAGTGTTTACTTTGTAGATAGTATCATTACCAAACTGACTACGTGATGACAAAATTCCAAGAATAATTGAAGCACAATAAGATTCCATGAGAGGGTATTGACCCTAATTCTACTAGGAGGGGTGGAGGTGTTTCCCACTGTTTATCTTCCAATACATGGAGTCATGGGAGGACTGTGCGAGTCACACTCCCCTAGACGTCTGATGATGACTGCCGGATGCCTACTGGGAAATCAGGTCAATATAGTCGATGCTGCCATCCTTAGAGTTTATGAATGGTTAGGTTAGTATAACTAACGCCATGGCATACTCCAGTAGAGGATGGATAGTGTTAGCCTCCTGCTGCAGCAGGTTAATCATCTTTCATGATCGACATTTTTTCATGCCAAATATGTCGTGCTATGCATGCTGCAATGCTCCATATTTGCTACAGATGGCCAAAAAAGTATCCATAGGATTGTGTTGGTCTAAGGGCCACTGCTGTGTTCCAATTTTGATAAGCAATTCATTTTTCGGTCCGAGGCAGTTTTTTTTTCAGTTGGAGGTACTCAGGTTGGAGTTCACTAACATCTCTCTTTTTCTCATCACCCTTATTATATAACTCCCTATTAGTTTTTCCCTTCCCTTATTAAAATCATGTATATAAATCCCCCTATGTAAATACCCCTCCCTGGCATTATAGCCATAATTCTACCAAGTCCGGGAAATCTCAGTCCATCTGGGACTGTTTTTAGCCCATCCGCGTCATTGAGGAACTGGTTTGACATCTGGTCAGCTAGTAACCTCTCCCTTAACCCCAAAGGCCCCCAAAAAACCCATGATTTCACCTTTCCCCATGAAAAATTTCACCCCACCACTGGAAAAACCCACATTCCGCCCCTAACCCAAAGTTCCTATGCATAAATATTAACCCGTGCCTTTATTTAATCCTGTAAACCCATTTTCCTAAGTTTATAACCCATCCGCCGCGCATATTAAATTCGAAATATTCCTACGAATATTCCCGCCCGTTAACCCCCTATCCCGTCGCGTCCGCCGCCAGCCGTCCGATCCATAGCCCCGCAGATCTACGGCTGGCGGGCATCGTCATCCCCGACGCGCCCGGCCTTTAACATCTGGGAGTTCGGCGGTTTTGCCACCGTACTCCCGCCACGCGTTAGGTGCTGGGCTGTGGCGGAGCCCCCCCCTCCGAAACCGCCATCCCTTAAAAGCGGTGCGCCACATACCGCTTACCGCCCCGCCCGGTGACGTCACCAGCCCATGTCAACCCCTGCACAGTCATGCCCACGTCACCCCCTGCCCAGTCACCCGATGAGTCACCTGCCTGCATGGCCTCCTGCCACGTGTCCCTGCCACCGTACCTGCCACGTCATCGACCGTATGTGATGACGTCATGCTGACGTCATCTCGCCACGTTGCCATGCTGACGTCACCCGCCGTACAATGCTGACATCATGCTGACATCATCAGCACTTTTTGGGCGCAGAGGCGCAAAAATCGCACTTCAGAGCCCCGGAATCGAATTCTGAGGCAGCTTTTGATGTAGCGCAAATCACTCATCGCAAGATTTTTTAGGCCGAAATGGAGAATCTTCAGGGAATCTTTAAGGAATCTTCGCTCCATGCAGCCCCAGGAAGCCCGAAAAGGCGCAAAAATGATCCGTTTTCTTCACAGAGCATATCAAAAGGATCAGAAGACAATTCCAGATGATACAGAGGCCGAACAATGGCCATTTACTGGTGATTAGACCCGCAGCACATCAGATCCGCAGTCCAGATTTTGTCAGAGTGTCTCAGTGGAAGAAAAGACGCTAGAGAGAATCAGTCATGATTTTTTAGGGACTCGAGGCACCTGAATATTGATGAAGCCCCCAGAAAGTCAAATCGATAAGCATCAGCCCATCCTTGCCTTCAAATCACCGTCAAGGCATTCAAAGCACCAGGACAACAAGGAAGCAGAGACCCATGCTCATTTATTGCAGAAATCACTGCAGCAAGCCACCAAGGACAACATCATTTATTCAGTTTTGATACGTCGGCCCTGAGCACGGCCCGAGATATTTTTTGTATTTATTTTAGGATAGGATTAGGTCAAGTAGTCATTTTTTATGACCTAATTAGGTCAAGATGTAATAAAGGAACTCTGCAGAGAGTTTTTCCCTATATATACCACCCTCTGTATAGTTTTAAGGGTTGGTCAATTGATAATTTTCACTAGAGACTCGCTGTGTATACCTGAACTTTTCTGTAATCAAAGATTGCTTAAAGCTTGGAGAGCGAACTGTTTGTTGTTGATGAATGTGTTGAAGAGTTGAAGATGGAATTCCTGTGCTGCGGCCTGAAGCAATAAGTGCCTCTTATCTCTGTTTATGTGTTTGCGATTATCTAAATAGCAGGAAGAAATAATAGCCTAGAATTAGTTTAAATACTCTCTATGCTCAATTCCTGCTGTTTCTTGATGTTTTCTTCTGAATGAATTGGTTATGAAAATTGAATTCCTTCTGGCTCATGTTTGCCCCAGTTCACCTGTGCTGGCCAATTACCTAGGGATTCTTAACTTCCCCTAGGTAGCGCCCTGTTACTTTCTCTGCTAATTTGTTGGAGAGATTCTTAACTGCCTCTCTTTCTTTAGCGTTCAGTTCATCCATTAAACCTGAAAATTGCTTCAAACTCAGTTATCTTGCTCCATGTTCCCTCACTGTTATTAAGGAAACACACCAGCAGTTCCCCTCCTCGACTCCACGCCCAATGGTTTGAAACATTCAGACTATACTCAGCCTCTCTACCTGAAAGTGTCAGTTTTCCCACCAAAACTCAATAAAAACCCCTTCGCATCATATCTAGCCTAAAATCACCCCTTTCAACAGAGCTAAATCATAAAGAGAGAGCCCTCTCTGACTGCAGGTAGGCTAGGGCCTGCAGTCCAAAGTTGGTTTGTGGTTACCTCGGCTGTATCCTTTTAGGAGTCAAAAGGGACAACCTGAGTGATAACATAATGACGACTCCGCTGGGGACATGAATCATGCGTTTATTAGTGTAAATCCTCAATTTTGACCAGTTCGCCTCATTTTCTGGAGAAAGTGTTCCTTTTCTTCAGGGTTTTTCACATTCAGCTCTGATCTGTGACGGTGGACAGAGATCAGGCACTTCAAGGTTACATCATCCACCTGGCGACTCCACATCATCCTCATAATAAAGACTCCGCTGGAGAAATGAACCCGAAGGAATTATATAAGCAGATCAGGCTCTTGATTTGGATGATTATCCAAGAAACCATGTTCTTTCTCTTGCACCAAATTTTGTTGTGCATATTGTACTTTAAAAGCGATTTTATGTCAGATTTTTGTGTTTTTCCTTTGGAAAAGATTGTTGAAAAGCCTCCTTGCACATCAGAGCAGCAACTTTCAAATGCTGTTGAAGATCATCATACAGCCAAGGAGGAACCAAAAATAGAGCCCAGTCTTCTAGTTCCTGTACATACTTCCATGCCTCGTAAATTTCCTGAAAGATATAAGCTGCTCATTTTGCCTCCTGTGCTTGGTACCCTGCCGGCAAATCATCCTGAATATCTCCCTAGATTTGATGGAGAGAATGGCACTACTGCCCAGAAACATATCCAGGCTTTTGAAGATTATCTTAATACATTTGAAGTGGAAGATGAAGATGTCAGTCTTAGACTATTTGCCCTTTCTTTGCAAAGCGAAGCTAGGACTTGGTTTAAAGCGTTGCCTGAGGTGAGCATCTCTAAGTTTCAGCAGTGTGCCAAGCTTTTCCTTGATAGATGGATGATCAGAGGTAATTTCTTCTTGCTCATCGAAGAATACAATCATTTAGAAAGGCACCCAAATGAATCTGTTCAGCAGTTTTCAGACAGATTCAATCAAGTTTATCAAGCCATGCCTCTAAATATAAGACCTCCCCTTGGTTTAGCTCTATTGCAATATCCTAGAGCATTTGACATAGAAATGGAATTCTGTCTGAGAGAAAGATGCCCGTCCACTTTGAAACAAATGCAGGACATAGCTGTGGACGTAAAGGCAAATCTAAAAAGGAGGGAAGAACAGCGCAAAGCAGAGCAAGAAGAAAGATTTCATAGCGTGTTACAAAAGACAGAGGAAATGATGCAGCTGATCACAATGAAAGTGGAAAGTTCAGAGCACCAGAACAGATCTGTTTCGCAACAGGAAAGTAGTGACATTCACGAACAAACCTGCCACAAAACAGATGACATATTCATCCAGCCATACATGATGGAGCAGTCTCCTGATATACTGTGTGAATATAATAGCTTCTCTTCTTTCAACTGTCTGCCCAAGTACGATCTGTATGATGATGATTATGAGATTAACAACCAAATCAGCCTTGCAGAGGAATCAGATCCTATTTTGGCAGGAAGCAGTGTTCAGGTTCAACTACCTGAACCCAATGATCAGTGTGCCCGTCTCAGCTATGAAGAAAAGGAGGAAAACGCAGAGTGTGTTCATTTCAGTGAAGGAACTTTACCCTTTTGTTTTGAATCTTTTCAATTTATCAAGGATAACTATCATGCTATATATGATCATGTGTCACCACGCGCTGCTATTGATCGTCTGGAGGTTAATCAAGATATTGTTCCAAAGGTATCGCCTCTAGTTTTGCAGCCCCAAAGAGCCATTGAATATCAGATTGAGGAGGACCCAGAAGCAGAAGCATATGACCAAATGATCCAAGTGGATCCCCTGCCTCTTTGTTTTCAGCCATCTGAGTTATTCAAAGAAGAAGAAGACCAGCAGCCTGCTCAGATCAGTCAAGTCCTATTCAAGCCAGATTGTAATAAATTGCAGACACCTCTGCAAGTTCTGAATGACCTATCCGCTGGCAGGCAGAATGATGAAAGAGATCAATGCACGTCGCCATCAACAGGCTGCAAGGCTCAGTATCGAGTTGTCAATGATCTCCCGACTCCAAGGCATGGTAGTGATCCTGAACCTTTGTACAGTCCTTTAATTCAGCCAAAAAATTGTATATATATGTTGCAGGACAGTTTTGTACAGTATTTAAACACTGCAAAGGAGGTCAGTAGCTTCCTGATCTTCTCAAAGATTGACAAAGCCATAACAAATTGCAAAATCTCAGTTGGTGTCACTAGCAAGCACAAGCAGCAAATCCCACTCATGTTATTATTACTTAAGTGGTTGCATTGGCTATTTCACTTCACCTAACAGCAAAGTAAGTGCTGGTTAGGGTAGGTAGGTAGGTAGGATCAATAAGGCAGCCAACCAAGAGAAATTTGCAGAACACAGCAACAATTGAATACAAGGCAATCTGACCTGTTGTTCTTGGCTTTTCACAAGGAAAAGCCATCCCCAAGTGGAGCCACTTTTAGCCTCCTGCTGCAGTAGGTTAATCATCTTTCATGATCGACATTTTTTCATGCCAAATATGTCGTGCTATGCATGCTGCAATGCTCCATATTTGCTACAGATGGCCAAAAAAGTATCCATAGGATTGTGCTGGTCTAAGGGCCACTACTGTGTTCCAATTTTGATAAGCAATTCATTTTTCGGTCCGAGGCAGTTTTTTTCAGTTGGAGGTACTCAGGCTGGAGTTCACTAACATCTCTCTTTTTCTCATCACCCTTATTATATAACTCCCTATTAGTTTTTCCCTTCCCCTACTAAAATCATGTATATAAATCCCCCTATGTAAATACCCCTCCCTGGCATTATAGCCATAATTCTACCAAGTCCGGGAAATCTCAGTCCATCTGGGACTGTTTTTAGCCCATCCGCGTCATTGAAGAACTGGTTTGACATCTGGTCAGCTAGTAACCTCTCCCTTAACCCCAAAGACCCCCAAAAAACCCATGATTTCACCTTTCCTCGTGAAAAATTTCACCCCACCGCTGGAAAAACCCACATTCCGCCCCTAACCCAAAGTTCCTGTGCATAAATATTAACCCGCGCCTTTATTTAATCCCGTAAACCCATTTTCCTAAGTTTATAACCCATCCGACGCACATATTAAATTCAGAATATTCCTGCGAATATTCCCGCCCATTAACCCCCTATCCCGTCGTGTTCACCGCCAGCCGTCCGATCCACAACCCCGCAGATCTACGGCTGGCGGGCATCCTCGTCCCCGACGCGCCCGGCCTTTAACGTCCGGGAGTTCGGTGGTTTTGCCGCCGTACTCCCGCCACGCGTCAGGCGCCGGGCTGTGGCAGAGCCCCCCCCTCCGAAACCGCCATCCCTTAAAAGCGGTGCGCCACATACCGCTTACCGCCCCGCCCGGTGACGTCACCAGCCCACGTCACCCCCTGCACAGTCATGCCCACGTCACCCCCCTGCCCAGTCACCCGATGAGTCACCTGCCTGCGTGGCCTCTTGCCACGTCACTGCCACATGTCCCCACCACCGTACCTGCCACATCATCGACCGTATGTGATGACGTCATGCTGATGTCATCCCGCCACGTCGCCACGCTGACGTCACCCGCCGTACAATGCTGACATCATGCTGACGTCATCAGCACTTTTTGGGCGTAGAGGCGCAAAAATCGCACTTCGGAGCCCTAGAATCGAATTCTGAGGCAGTTTTTGATGTAGCGCAAATCGCTCATCGCATGATTTTTTAGGCCGAAATGGAGAATCTTCAGGGAATCTTTAAGGAATCTTCGCTCCATGCAGCCCCAGGAAGCCTGAAAAGGCGCAGAAATGATCCGTTTTCTTCACAGAGCATATCAAAAGGATCAGAAGACAATTCCAGATGATACAGAGGTCGAACAACGGCCATTTACTGGTGATTAGACCCGCAGCACATCAGATCCGCAGTCCAGATTTTGTCAGAGAGTATCAGTAGAAGAAAAGACGCCAGAGAGAATCAGTCATGATTTTTTAGGGGCTCGAGGCACCTGAATATTGATGAAGCCCCCAGAAAGTCAAATCGATAAGCATCAGCCCATCCTTGCCTTCAAATCACCGTCAAGGCATTCAAAGCACCAGGATAGCAAGGAAGCAGAGACCCATGCTCATTTATTGCAGAAATCACTGCAGCAAGCCACCAAGGACAGCATCATTTATTCAGTTTTGATACGTCGGCCCTGAGCACGGCCCGAGATATTTTTTGTATTTATTTTAGGATAGGATTAGGTCAAGTAGTCATTTTTTATGACCTAATTAGGTCAAGATGTAATAAAGGAACTCTGCATAGAGTTTTGCCCTATATATACCACCCTCTGTATAGTTTTAAGGGTTGGTCAATTGATAATTTTCACTAGAGACTCGCTGTGTATACCTGAACTTTTCTGTAATCAAAGATTGCTTAAAGCTTGGAGAGCGAACTGTCTGTTGTTGATGAATGTGTTGAAGATTTGAAGATGGAATTCCTGCGCTGCGGCCTGAAGAAATAAGTGCCTCTTATCTTTGTTTATGTGTTTGCCATTATCTAAATAGCAGGAAGAAAGAATAGCCTAGAATTAGTTTAAATACTCTCTATGCTCAATTCCTGCTGTTTCTTGATGTTTTCTTCTAAATGAATTGGTTATGAACATTGAATTCCTTCTGGCTCATGTTTGCCCCAGTTCACCTGTGCTGGCCAATTACCTAGGGATTCTTAACTGCCCCTAGGTAGCGCCCTGTTACTTTCTCTGCTAATTTGTTGGAGAGATTCTTAACTGCCTCTCTTTCTTTAGCGTTCAGTTCATCCATTAAACCTGAAAATTGCTTCAACCTCAGTTATCTTGCTCCATGTTCCCTCACTGTTATTAAGGAAACACACCAGCAGTTCCCCTCCTCGACTCCATGCCCAATTGTTTGAAACATTCAGAATATACTCAACCTCTCTACCTGAAAGTGTCAGTTTTCCCACCAAAACTCAATCAAAACCCCTGTGCATCATATCTAGCCTAAAATCACCCCTTTCAACAGAGCTAAATCATAAAGAGAGAGCCCTCTCTGACTGCAGGCAGGCTAAGGCCTGCAGTCCAAAGTTGGTTTGTGGTTACCTCGGCCGTATCCCTTTAGGAGTCAAAAGGGACAACCTGAGTGATAACAGATAGGATGGGAGCGGAAGAGATTAGGAAGGACAGGATGATTTTAGAATAGCTTGGGAACCTGGTTTGGGCAAGGCATGACCATTAAAATTATAAATCTATCAACGTTCAAATCACAAATTTTAAATTGTTCTCACAATTATAAATGAAAATTCAATTACATAACACAATCCTTACATACCCTAAAGGAATTACCGATATACTTTATAAACCCTTAACTTCGGGATGAAGTTTTTGTTTAAAGGAGGGGTGTATGTAACAACCTATCTCAAATCACTAACAACATAGCAATATTAGCAAGCATGTGAGGCATGCATATGATCAATACATATGCATGCATCATATACATTGCACTAATATATATATACATATATATATATATACATATATATATCGACTATTCATGGAGAATGTCTAAATATAAGATAAATGAATTAATTATCAAAAGTGTTAATTAAATACCTAATTCTCGTAAATAGAAGGAATATACATTTAGTAAGAAATATAGTTGAGTTTATTCATAGGTTTACTAGCTCATATATAACCCAAAATGTATATTAAATAAACTAAACCCATAAACCTGATATGTTATAAACATAAAATTATATTTGATATTTAAAATCATTATGGTCATATACTATTTAATAAATTAAAGTACCAACCGTCATAATTAAAAAGTGATACCACTCGATGTTGTAAGGGGATCTGATTCAATTAAAGGCAAGAAGCATGACAAAGCAACCACCGCTTAACAAAAAAATAATATCCTTTCATAAAGGCAGTGAACGGATATGTAGAGGTGAAGGGACCTCTACTATTTAAAGAGAGGAAGGAGGATTTCAAGGGAGGGGGGGTGAATACAGAGAAGGGTGACAGAAAATCAAACTATTTGATGGATGAGCCAGGGGCTGGATTTTGGAACTGAAAATTGGAAATCTTCATCTGTTCTTGGAGTTTTGGGCACGTGGGCCAATGGACTTCCATTTCGAAGTTCTCTGGATCTGGGAACCATAGAGGTTGATCCTAGATAGGCATGAAGGAATCAGTTGGTTTGGTAACAGAACTAGAAAATTTGGAGCAATGTGATCGACACCAGATGGGAGAATCAGGTACACAAAGAATCAAGTACGCAAATGAATTTAATTTGATAGAATTAACTTGATATAATTTTACAAGAGGAATCTATCAATCTTGTTGAAATTGAAATTTAATATCAATCTTTACATTTTTTTTAATGAAATAAATCTGTCAATCTAATTGAAATTTAGTATTAGTCTTTACAAGTTCATTAAACCTAGAGGAGTTCTAGCAATACCTCCAAGGGTCTTCCTCTGGCCAATGACATGCCCTGTCGATCCATGGATAATACACCTTCACACATTGGTTCTTGCATATGCAGTGGGGATCATACATATTGAAACTCTTGGTGTGGAACTCAAATTCTTCAAGTCCCCGACCTCAGCATCCACATCCGTCAAGCTCTAGGTCTCGTACAATCCAATATGAAAAGGAAGATCAGGCCATGGTGCCTTCTTCCTCTCATGCTGTCCTACTGATAAACCTATGGAGATGTGATATGCAACCTCTTGCATCACCAATTTATCCATGGAAAACCTTGGTAGCACATGTAGAGGCTTCTCTATGCCAAACATCCTGATGAAGGCACCATCGAGGGAGGCACGCAAATCTGCAATGTTAAGCAATGTTTGCATCACTTCTTGGGATATGCAAGGTGGATCCTATTCGAATATCATCTTATACACCGGGGTGATGAATTTGTCAGATAACATCACAATGACTCCTTGATAGCTGCACTCAGAGAGAAACTTGCAATAGATGTTCACAACATCATCTGATGGTGTCTATGTCAAACCCGTGCCAGGAAATTGTTGCTAGGAATAGATTGCATCAAGAAGGTACGCAGACATATAAAATCTCTCTTGCTCGTCCTTAGGTGGATTCCAGGTATTAGACACATGCACTTTCAACTAAAGATCCAACATATCCAAACAGTTGAATGGCCTTTCTTCATTTTCAAACTAATCCAACACAACCACCCAACTCTGTGGAAAGGTCTCTATTCTCTCTTGACCGTACAAGTGGAATGCAAAGATGATCAAGAGTTGGTAGGCCTTCTTGAGTAACTTAGTCTTGTAGACCTGGTTGGGTGTCATCTTGAAATTCGATGGCTCTTTTACCCAATGATTCATGATGTCTCTAGTGTTCACATTAATACTGGGAGTAAATAAGAGTGTATCCATGCAGTTCACCGATTGTGGTAAGTGATACATCTAATCATAATTTTGCATCTGAAGCTAGCAAGCTGTGTTCCACTAGAACTGCTCAATGTCATCGTCTTAGGATCAGTATGTGAGACAATTCAGTGAATGATATCCGTACATGGGAAGGAGGGGTACCTGCATGTAACCATGTAGAAGCTTGACTTGTGGATGTTGACATAGACCTGCCGATCTTCTAGATATTCCTTGAAACTTCCTACAAAAATTTCCTTTATTTCCTTCCATGTAATCTTCATGTCCTTCTTTATGAACAACTATTTGTCTACATAGACTGGAAAGTTCATTGAAACTGATTCAATTACATCTTTGGTGCTGATATCGATAGTATCCTTTGATACAAATCTCTTAGAAGCCATGCTACCTGTACTTCTGAGAAGATTCTCAACAACTGTTGTACCTAGAGACTAAGAAGACACTCATGGCATGCAAATGTCAGCTTAGAATCAAAAGCACTTCAAGGACCAATCATGCAGCAAATTGGGAAACCGCTAGGAACGATTGCACAATTATGACTTCCAAAGGTGAGGGACTGTTAGGTGGATCTACGCATTGCGTAGTCCCAATTGCTAGTGAGAGGTGTTGATCCCTGGAACTGTGCAATGCGAAGTCCATTGTGGCTTGCTGGTGACTGGAACTGTGCAATGCACAGTTCAATTTGGCTCTGATGCTGGTTGGGACTGTAGTTTTCGCAATCCCAGAGGGAAATAATCCAAGAATGTCTCATAGAATTGTGTAGAGCGCAACTGGAGCCAAGGTAGAGTCTTGAGATCTAGAAATGCACAGTGCATGCCGGGAAGAGCTAGATCTGGGGTAAGGCAACCCAAATTTGCCTAAGGGAAACTTGTAAATGAGTAGATCTGAATGTGTGAGCAAAGGATGGTGAAGATTTGAGTCAACAATGATGCATGCAATAAAAAATGCAGGAATCAATCAAACAGAAGAACAACGAAGCTTGTGGGGAGAGTCATCGCAAGAATGACCATTAGTGCAAAAATTGGGTTATGCATGTGCCGCTTAAGAAAGGAAATGAAAAACTTAAAAAAAAACTTCTATAAGATAAATCAAATCAAAACACAAGCGGTTGTCAAAGAAATAGGTAAAACAACATTCACATAAGCCAAGGAAACAAAAGCAACAAAAAAATCTCAAAAAGACAAGAAAATAAAAACTTACCCAGAAAAGCTATGCCAACTATGCTGATGGTTCCTAAATGCCTCAGGAATGCCATAGCTCCAATATTGAATGTGAAAATGAGCTTTGGCAGTGTCCATTAAATAGATTTGATCGATTTTGGGTTTATGAAATGAAGGCCAAAAATCTAGGAAAAAGAAACAAGTGGTGACAATTTCTGAAATTAACTCAAGTATAACTCCCACTGCTAAAGATACATCCCTATTTTTTAGGGATGTTTTTTTACTTTTCGGGAAGGGATTCCATGCATGCATGGGGAAATTGCATAGTACCAGGGTAACCGTACAACTTACCGACATATGCATTAGGCAATAACTAAGGGAATGCTTCTACACAATTCTTGGGATGAGTGGCTCTCGCTGCCTCTCATGCTCTACACAATTTCCTAACTAAAGACAAGCTTCTAGATGGGTCTGCGCATTTTTGGAGCAGAAGCTCACTATCGGGTTACACTGTGCATTTCTTGAGAGAAACGTTGGTTTCCCTCTAGGACTACACAAATTGCCAAGGCAGTGCAAGAACTGGATTATAGCCAAGTCATGGGGAGGTCAGCTTGTGGTTAATCAACAAAGAAATTAAGTGAGGACAAGTTGTACAAAAAAACATAAACTTGATGAAAGCAGAAGTACCTGGGTAGTGCATAACAAGTTGATGATATTTTAGCATGGAGGCTCCAAAATGAAGCCAAGGAAACATTTTGGAGGGTGGCTGCTACAACATTGACGACACACTAGTATAACTCCAATTCTCTTTATGGACCTTGTCTCATGTAAAGCAAGTCTAACGCGTGCAGAAGTATTGTTTGATTCTTTGATCATCATGGTTCCTTCACTAGCTTGAGTTAAATATATAGTCCCTGCCATTTTCATGATCAATCAACACACATACCAAGCCAAGTCAACTGAGTTGTTTCGATTGGGGATGAGGGCTATATTGATAAACAAGTTATATAGACTATCAGAGTTTAAGTTTCATATCTTTTGTTGCTTCGCTACATGAAAGCCTAGACAGTACCCTGACAGAGTCACTTAGGGAACACAAGCATCGCTCCACTGCTAGTGAGCCTAGATAGTTCCCTGATAGAGTTTCTTGCTTCACCTCTCTACACAGGAAGCCTCTCTCTTCTTTTGCCTAATTTTTTTTTTATTTTTCATTTTCTCATTTTTCAGAGAACTGCGCATAGTAACTTATTTACTTTCATGAGGCGGAAGAGGGATCCCAACTTATTGAGAGAAAAATAGGTTGTCCCTTTAGAGAAGGATGTTATATATACCTCTGACATACTTTTTATGGTTTCCCCCCTAACATTACTCTACTTGACTGAGTTGACAAGGGTTAACTGAAAATAGAATACTGATTAGAGTAGGCGATACTATTTAAAAGTGCAGGCATTGTGTTTTCAACATGACTCACTCTAAACAGAACAAATTTTCCATTAGGGTATCATCGACTGAAATAAATGCAAGATCTTTGTAAAGGGAGGGGATAGATAGGTAACCAAATGTTGATAGTTGTACAAGTCCTCTTGTATATCACCCTGCTTATTTCAAGAAGCCAAACATGGTTTCATGGGAAACTAATCCTATGGGTGCATAACAAGAAAAAAACAAGAAAGAAAAGGACAAAAGTAAAATGAAAGAAAAGCAAGTAAGAAAAGCAAAACATGAAAGAAAAGCAAATAAGAAATCAAAGAAAAAAAGAAAGAAAACACTACTCCTACTCCTAATATAAACAATGCATGGGCCTTCTCATGTGAAGTGATATTTCCAATGTATCCACTGATGCATTGGTTGGCCCATATAGGTGAAGGAGTGGCTGACAAGAAAAATATTCAGGTAAAATAGAAAGAAAAAAAGTTAAAACAATGAAAACAAACCTGCTCGAAGTGTAAATGTGTCCAAAAAAAGAAAAGAGTAAAAACACAAGACAAACACTTTGTGGATGTACCATGGTGTTGCATCACACTGTGCACAAATGAGAAACATGCACACTCTTTTGATTTTTACAAACGAGAAAACATGAAGAAAGAAGAAAACACTAGCTTAACAACATGAATTTCTAAGTATGACCTCTCCAATACATGAGCGATAAGATCATGAGATTCTGGTGGAGGGTGTGAAATCTGTAGAATACATTGATTTTCAATGTAAACAAGAGAGTGATGAGGTGCTTGGGGAATTTCAACAAATTTCTGATCGGCAGTGGAACTAACCTCAAGACTGCGATAGCCTAACATAACCATTAGCTTGGGTTGAAGTGCCTTGAAAAATTGAGGGGTTCCCACTTCATCAGTAGGTAGATCATCATATATCGGTGGCTTGGAGTATCAAAAACGAGTGAATCAGAATGGTGATCGAATGAAGGAGTGAAGAGATCATGAGAGGCACAAAAAAAAAAAATCAAGATGTACATCAACATCCTCATGATTTGACGGATCATGTAGAGGGGTTGATGAGAAACACAATTTTTCACTCTCTGAATTTCCAAAAAGAAAAGATGGTAGATTGGGTGGATTTGAAAAGTAATATTTGTCCTCTTCACAATTAGATGGAAAAATGACATCCTGTGTGTCCTATGAATGATCGGAAGTAGAATCATCCGGGTATTAATTTTCACAAGAAAAATAAGAAATGGTAGGATCACAGAAGATGTCAGGATAAATCAGATGAGGTGCGGACAGAAGGAGGTCATTTTTCACCATGGGTTCTTCTTCATATTCCCACACATACTCATAAAAAATGATAGCGTAGGTTGTTTTCTAAACACCAACTCCATCGACAACTTGATCCTTGTGAACAACAGATGTGGAGTCCGAAACAGATGAACAAAACATAGTACAATCTAGAATATAAAAGGAACTAGAGGATGGAGGTTGAGAAGACAAGACCTCATGACAACAATCAGGGTTGAAGCCCAAATCTGTACAAATTTTCAGCGAAGGTGGGGTGGGATGATGTGACAGTTCAACAGATGGGTTCACAACTTATCTCACCTCATCCTGCGGAGCTAGAGTTGTTTGATGAGAAGAGGACATAGGGTCACTTGTGACAGAAACCCTGTCTGTCTTATATTTGGAAGCCCTAAAATCGAGGTATGCTGGGAGGGGTTTGAATGATTCCAACTCATGTGGATTTTCATATACATGAGGAAGACATTGAAAACTTTCTTTGAGAAATTTCCAATCAATTTCATCTTCAGGTGCTTTCCATAATTTCTTAAATTTTTTATCAATTTCTTTATGGTCACAACGATAGAAAGCATATATTAAGTCTCTGATCATGTGATCATACAAGTGAATAGAGGCTGCGGGAAATGTACTGCGTCGATTTACTGCTCACTTTGTTGTTGTTTTGCTTCTTGTCGTGTCGCTTCCTGTAGAGTTGATTTTCACTCTATAGCCATGTTGACCAATTCATTAAGCCTAGAGGAGTTGTAGAAATACCTCCAAGGGTCTTCCTCTAGCCAATAACATGCCCTGTGGACCCATGGATAATGCAAATTCTCATAGTTGTTCTTGCATATGCAGTGGGGATCATACAAATTGAAACTCTTAGTGTTGAACTTAAACTTCTTCAATTACTTGGCCTCGGAAACTACATCCTTTAATCTTCGAATCTCGTACAATCCAATCCACAAAGGAGGATCATGCCATGGTGCCTTCTTCCTCCTATGCAATCCTGTTGATAACCCTATGAACTTGTGATATAGATCCTCTTGCATGAACAACTTATTCATGGAAAACCTTGGTAGCACATGCAGAGGTGTATCTCCACCAAACCTCCTCATGAAAGTTCCATTTGTGAGGCATACCAATATGCAATGTTAAGCAATGTGTGCATCGCTTCTTGGGACATGCAAGGTGGATACTGTTCGAATATTATCTTGTACACCAGGGTGATGAAGTGATCAGATACCCTTGCCATGACTCCTCAGTAATTGCACTTAGAGAGAAACTTGTAATAGATGTTCACAACATCATTTGATAGTTTCCATGTCCAACCCATGCCAGGAAACTATTGTTGGGCACATATTGCATCAAGCAGGTATATGGACATATAGAATCTTGCTTTCTTGTCCTTAGGTAGATTCTAGGCATTAGACACATGCAATTTTAGCTTAAGAGCCAACATGTTCGACCAGTTGAATAGCCTTCCTTCATTTTCCAACTGATCCAAAAAAACCACCAAACTCTGCGGAAATGTCTCTGTATTCTCTTTACCGTACAAGTGACATGCAAAGATGATCAAGAGTTGGTAGTCCTTCTGAGTGACTTAGTCTTGTAGACCTAGTTGTGTGTCATCCTGAACTTTGATGGCTCTTTTACCCAATGGTTCATGACATCTCTAGTGTTCACAATGCTACTGGGAGTAAAGAAGAGAGCATCCATAGGATTCACTAGTTTTAGTAGGTGATTCATCTGATGATAATTTTCCATTCCACTTGCATTGCTCATTGTCATCATCTTGGGATTGACATGTGATACAATACAATGAATGGTGTTCACACATGGGAAGGCGGGGTATGCGCATGCAACCCTTTACAAGCTTGACTTGTGGATGTTGACATAGACCTATCGATCTTCCAGATCTTCCTTGAAACTTCCTACAAAAATTTCCTTTATTTCCTACCATGTAATCTTCATGTCCTTCTCTATGAACAACTGTGTGTTATCATAGATTGGAAAGTTCATTGACACATGTTCAACTACATCTATAGAGCTGCTCTCTACATTATCCTTTGATCCAACTCTCTTAGAAGTCATGTTGCCTATACTGCTGAGAAGCTATGTGACAATTTCTATACTCGAAGATAGGGAGGACACTCATGGCATGTAAATGTCAGCTTAAAATCAAAAGCACTTCAAGGAATGATCATGCAACAAATGGGGAAACTACTGGGCAACATTGTGAAATTTTGAATTTTAGAGGTGAGGGATTATCAGTTAGATTTTCGCATTGCGTAGTTTCAGTTGCCAGCGAGAGGTTTTGTTCATTGGAACTGCGCAACTCGTAGTCCAGTGTGGCTAGCTTGTGACTAGAACTATACAATGTGTAGTTCAGTCTAGCTTTGATGTTGGTTGGGACTACGAATTGAAAAATCACATAGGGAAAGACTCCAGGACTATCTCGTGGAACTGTGCAGTGCGCAGCTAGAGCCAGTCACTGGTAGCCTCTCCACAATTCTTGGAGCCAAGGTAGAGCCTTGAGATCTAGAAATGAGATGTATATGCGGGGAAGAGCTACATCCGGGCTAAGGCAACCCATATCTGCCTAAGGGAAAATTGTAAATGAGTAGATATGAATGCATGAATGAAGGATGGTGCATATTTAAGTGAACAATGATGCATGAAATCAAAACAAATGCAAGAATCAGTCAAACACAAGAACAACAAAGCTTGTGGGGAGAGTCTCCGCGACAACGACTGTTAGTGCAAAAACTGGGTTATGCATGCGACAATTAGGAAAACTAATGTAAAACTTAAAACAACACTTATAAAAGCTTAAACATATCAAAATTCCAATGTTCGTTCAATAAAGCGGGTAAAACAACATTCACGAAAGCCAAGGAAGCAAAAGAAATAGAAAATGGTGGAAAATATAAGAAAAGAAAAACTTACCTGGAAAAGTTGTGCCGACTGTGCCTAAGGTTCCTAGATGCCCTAGGAATGCCAAATCTCCAAGATTGAAAGTGAAAATGATCTCTGACAGAGTCCATTAAATCTATTTGGTTGATTTAGGATTTATGATGTGAAGGCCAAAAATCTAGGAAAAAACGATAAGTGGCAGCAATTTCTATAATTAACTCAAGTGTAAATTCCACTACTAAAAATAGATCCCTATTTTTAGGGATGATTTTTCACCTTTTTTTTTCTTTTTTTGGAAAGGCTACCATGCATGCATGGAGAAATTTCATAGTCTTGGGGGGAACTGGGAAACTTACTGGCACACGCATCGGGCAGCAGCGGAGGGAATGCTTTTGTGCAATTCTGGGGCTGAGTGACTCTCATTACCTCTCATGCTCTACAAAATTTCCCAACTGAAGACAAGCTGCTAGTTGGTTCTACACATTTCTGGAGCTGAAGCTCACTGTTGGGTTGCAATGTGCATTTCTTGAGAGCAAGGTTGGTTTCCCTCTAGGACGGCGCAAATTTCCAAGGTAGTGAAGAACCAGATTGTAACCAAGTCACGAGGAGGTCATATTGTGTTTAATCAACAAATCATGTAAGCGAACACAAGCTGCAAAACAAAAGATAAAATTGATGAAAGAACAAGTACTTGGGTAGTGAAATACAAGTTGCTTAAATTTAGTAGGGAGGCTCCAAAATGAAGAGAAGGAAAAATTTTGGAGGGTGGTTGTAACCACTACAAGAATACCTCAATCCAATGTGATCACTCATTAAATCAAATCATCTTCCCAGAAGATAGTGCTTCCACATTTTCAATACATGAATGATCGTTGCCAACTGAAGGTCACGTGTCAGATAGTTCTGCTCGTGCTTATTTAGTTTTTGTGACTCATAGCACACTACCTGTCCTTCCTGCATAAGGAATCTGCCAAGCCCTCTCTTGCAAGCATCTATACATACCACAAACTTTTTATCCATATCTGCGATCTTCGGCACTGGAACATATGTCAACCTGCTTTAACTACTCAAAATTGGTTGCACATTCCTTTGTCCATTCAAACATCTTTCCTTTCCTTTACAATGATTTGATAGGATAAGAAATCTATAAGGAGTTCTTGATGAACCTCCTATAATACCTTGCTAACCCCATGAAGGATCTCAACTCATCCACATTCCTAGGAGTTTCCCACTCCATGATAGCTCTTAACTTTTCTGGGTCCACTACTATGCCTTCCTTGGAGACCACATGTCCCAATTAATGTACCTCAGTGTGAAAGAAAATTCACTTGCTAAGCTTAGCATACAATTGGTGCTCTCTCAAAAATTTCAATACTGTAGTTAAGTGTTCGACATGATATTCTTCATTTTTAGAATATACCAATATATCATCAATGAACACAATAATAAACTTTTCCAAATAAGGACACAACACACTATTCATTAACAACATAAAAGTAGCTCGTGCATTAGTCAAACCAAATGGAAATAAAACAAACTCATAATGTTCGTACCAGATCCATATATTTTTCTTGTGAATGTCATATTCTTTAATGCATACCTGATGATATCCAGATCTCAGATAAATCTTTGAGAACACTGCTGCTCACTTCAACTGATTGAACAAATCATCAATCCTCGACAATGGATACATGTTCTTAATGGTCACTTTCTTCAACTACCTGTAATCAATACACAACCTGAGAGTACCATCCTTCTTCTTCATGAACAGTACCGGTGCACCCCAAGGTGATACACTTGGCTTAATGTATCCCTTGTCCAAAGTTTCTTTCAACTGTAGCTTCAACTCTACCAGCGCTAGTGTGCTAATCCTATAAGGTGCCTTAGATGTTAGTGTTGCCCCTGGTACCAACTCAATAGAAACGTATACTTCCTTTTGAGGTGGCAAATCTGAAATCTCTACGGGAAATGCATCCTAAATTTGTTGTAGAACTAGGTATCTACTGAAAAAATTTGCATCCTCAACTTCCTTACCTTTGTCACTAGAAATATGCACTAGAAATAACACACACCCTTTCTTGTGACTATGCTTGGCCTGCATAACTCTCACCATTCTCACTAATGTGGCTTTCTTCTTACCCTACAAGACTATTTTTTCCCCATTTTCATATAGTAACTCAATAGCCTTGCCATAAAAATCCACCTTCGTCCTATGAAGATACAACCAATCCATACCCAACAACATATTATATGATCACGACAGTCATACATTAAAACTTTCTGAGGTAGGCATACCATTCACATCAAATGCACAAGCTCTTACCCAATGATGAACTCGCTTCTTTGTACCTGTAGCCAACTACAATAACTAAGACTCTTCATGTACTTCTTTATTAAAACCTCACTTATCCACTAGGCTAGGATTAACATAAGTATAATTAGGTCTAGGGTCAACAAAATAGAAACAACTTGATCACAAAGCTTACCATCCATCTCGATAATAGACGCCTAGTGATTCGACTACTTGTTATCTAGTACTACGTAAATCCTACGAATACTTTTTCCAACATCTCCCAATATATGTGCTTCTTGAGCACTGTAGATCTTCGGTATACCACCTAGATGAGGTGGACAATCTCTCCTACGATGCTCACGTCCATAGGTCCAACACCACATGGGCTCCCAACTTCACCCTTATTCTACTCCTTAGAACGAATTCCCTATCCTCTGCTAGATGTATTGAACTTCTTAGGTGGTGCGACATTCTCTTTGTTACCTATATCCTAAGGTCTTTCTCGCTTCTTGACCCATTTTCCTCTATTCTTATCATTACCCTTCTAATCTACTTAGTCTCATATTTGCGTTTCGATTGCTCATAATGATGGTTTAGCTTTCTGATGGCTTCCTCCAATGATTTAGGCTCATCAAAATCAATCCTTTATTTGAATTCTATGGGCAACCCACTAATGAATCTCTGAATCTTGGCCATCTCCTCCTTGAGGTAAGGCACATACCTCAATAACTCCAAGAATCTTCTATTGTACTCCTCATTGGTCATGGATCCCATATTCATCTATATAATTATTTTTCCCTCTCATCATAGTATCTCTCCAAAAAATTACTCTTCCGGAATATCCTCTCGAACTCACTCCAAGTCAACTCCTCCTCATAAATATCTTTGACGTTCTTCCCACTCGATATTTGGTTTACCTTTAAGACTGAATGTATTTATTCTGGCCTTCATGTTCTCTGAGTAATCGTGCAATATGAATAACTTATTCATTCCAAGAAACCATGATTTTTCATCCTATTACTTCATTTCTCCATCAAATGTAGGTGGCCTTGCTTTCTTATACCCATCTAGAAGATATCCCTTGTCACTCCTCCTGTAAGGATGATAACGATGACAATCATAGTGCCTGTCAAGACCATAACTAAAATAGTACCCGTGTCTATCACCTCTCATATTCGGAGTGTCCAAGAACCTGCCATCTCTAATTGTGTCATCTTTATCTGACCTATACCCACCAGGAGAGGTAGTTCCATATGCCCCATTAGTTCTGTCTTCTTGTCCATGGCTGATCCAAAGTGGCCCTTGTCACTTGAATTATGATAAAATATGAAGGATTATTGCATTGACCTCTACTTGTTTCTCCTGTGCTTGTATGATTTTTTCATTATATTCTTTGCAACTCCTTATTTCTACCTTCAAGCTTCTCAATGTGTTTGATAAGTCAAAATAATTCCCAACACCACGTTGCTCATCTAATCCATAAGGAGAATCTCATGAAATTTAGTCTACCATT
The DNA here is from genome assembly GCA_031772625.1 of Pinus tabuliformis. Taxonomy (NCBI): domain Eukaryota; kingdom Viridiplantae; phylum Streptophyta; class Pinopsida; order Pinales; family Pinaceae; genus Pinus; species Pinus tabuliformis. The sequence goes on from CM062818.1 coordinate 1,789,346,808, forward strand.
CTGCTAGTCATCTTGATCTCTTTCCTACAAGACATCTTATGTCAGCTAAACCAAATCATAAATGAACCAATGCACCTTCTTATCATTTGGGGAGAATATCTCTTGCAAGATCAACCAATCAATGTAATACATTTATAAACATAATCATAACAACATGAAAATATGTAGCATATAGATAAAAAACCATATAAACATCATTCTAGTCATAGTCCAATCATAAATGCATGACCATTTCAATCACAAACCATGACCTCATGCATGACAACAAAAACCATACCAATGTACACTTGACATGGATAAAAAATGCATAACCAATCATACACTCATGACGAAACATTTGACAATAACACCATGAACGTTCACCAGGATACATCACTACAACCATGAACTATTGGGCGCGGTAGAGTCCGTGAAGTTCTATTTACCATCTAGTGTCTAGGGGCTTCGGGGTGGGTTGAAGCCCCTCATTTTGTAACGGGTATCAGGGTTTTTGTTCATTGTTTTGTTGAGTCCATGGTATGTGGACCATGGTTTTTGTAGCAATGTAATGTATTTAAAGACATGTAATGCTTTGTCAAAAAAATAAATTATTAGATCAAATCGTAGAGAGAGAGAAAGTGATTGAGTCTTTTTTGTGTGGTTTGGGTCTTAAGGAAAGGCTCCACAGCTAAGTGTGTGAAGGCCTTGTAAGAGTCTGCAGCTGAGTGCACAGACCACTTGCAGCTAGGTGCACACATCAAGAAGTTGCATGTACTAAAAGATCTATCTTAATAAAGAAGAAGAAGTTTTGGTGGAGTATTTTGTATCTATATCTATTATTTGTGTTCTATCTATTTATGTGAAGTAATTGCAAGTAATTGATATGTTAGTGCAATTTTTAGTGTTCTATAATGTGTTTATATTAAAATGAATGTGACGAAGTGTGTAGTTAGAATACACTACGCAACAATGTTATGAATGTTAGAAGGATGATTGAAGATACAAAAAAGTGAAGTTAAGAGTCACTTCGCACAGTCCCTCAAGGTTGTAGAAGCTTGGTTCTACAATCAACCATAGCCATCCCGGGCGAGACTTCGACTTTCTTGCAGGTCCTTCTCAAAAGGGTTGGTGTCTGAGAGTTTTGTTGGTGCGAACTACAAGATGAACCTGTGTCAAGCCCAACTGATCCAACATGAACAACACCATTCATATGCAACAAGCACATAGACCAAAAGCATAATGAACACATATGAAACTGACATGAATGCATGACTAACACACCGCCCATCTAGTCTAAGGGGCGAACCATGCTCTAATACCACTCTATAACACCCTCCTCCCACATCTACCTAAGTAACCGACTAACTAGGGTAAACATGTGGTGAAGAGTTACTACGATATGATTCAAATTCCCATGTGTCAATTAAGGAAGTGGAACCAATGAAACACACTACACAGACCTTCCAGACATACTGCAAAACCCCAAAGAGCCATCCAAACCTTCCAGGTGTCTAGCCCCCGAGAAAAACTGAACTTGTACTACATTAAACCCTCAGTCACTCTCATGACATGACCGTGAGTGTGATTAGAACCCTATATTTTCTCCCATATCATGGGCATGCATGCTATTAGGGACTTTCCCAGGTAGTTGTATGACCACGACTCCAAATTTTGTGCCACGTTTTGAGGGCCAGGGCTCAGGTCACTTCCTAGAACTCCATGAAACTTTAAAAAATCAAATATAACATAGAAACAATGATACAAATGTAATTACTTGAACAAGGACTTGAATGGACCCCTACTAGCTATGATAGAAATTTCATCAAACATGCCACAAATATGCATTCTATGGGTTTAAACAACAAATATGAGCACAGGGGTCTCATACTTATCTGAGAATCGCTAAGAAGCATTTATGCCTTATCGCATTAGCTACATTATAATCTCTTATGTTATATATTCATTGTTCATTCAATGATTAACCAAAACATGATGAGAGCCATACATTTTCTCTCTCGTAAAACTCATTCATAACCAACATATAACTAATAGAAATATCAAGGATATAACAACCATAAAAGGCACATATAAACAAGTATATTTACCCATAAAATACCAAGGAGAAAGAGACATATTATTGATGGTTGCATAAGTCAACCATGTATGGGATTTCTAAGAACCACTTGACCATAGACTAGGCTGAACCAACTATTTCTTTGAACAAGTCACCCCCATGCCATATTCCAAGCATGAATGTGGGATCTCATAAAACAAATCAATCAAATCCATCTAGGGCTTCTAGAGGCCAAACCACCTCAACCTTCAACCAATGATTCCTCCTCATGGTAGGACATCATTAACCATCACCAGATTGGTCTCTACCTAAGATGTTTAGAGCTCCATAGCATTTATTCCAACCCATATTCCAAGTATAGTAACTTAACCCACGACTGTTGTTGGTATCCAAAGCATTTGTCCAACCAAGGCTCCAGGACTAGTAACTCAACTCACCATGGGATCCAGAGAATATTTAAAACTAAATCTCCAGGACTAAAAACTCAACCCAATCTGTTGCAGGGCTTCCAAAGCATTTTTCCAACCAAGGCTCCAGGAAATAGTAACTCTACCCATAGTTAAAGGAACATGTGACCCAACCAAAAAACAAAAGGAAATGAATGCACAACACCATGGCTATCTAGGTAATGGTAAAGATAGGAAAATCCACTATCAATCTAGGCAATCCTCCATTCCAATGAAATATCATAACCAAGAAACCACATGCATATGCCATGCATGCCAAAACTAGTGAGGAAAACATACATGAAACCCGACACCTTCAAGAAAAATCCATTGTAGCTATTGATGTCGATTTCATCTTGCGTTGTCTTGCTTTTCCTTTCATTCTTTCTCTAAAACTCCAAGTATGCCACACACCTCCAGGAGTTCCCAAAAAAAATATATTTGTGTCCAAGTGTATGAGAGATAGAGAATAGAGAGAGAGCTTAAAAAATGAACTAACAAAAGGTTACAAAATGACACTCAAAATCCTTTTTATCAATGAGGCCTCTATTTTGTTCATTTTCCATTATTTTCCTTCATTTTCCTCCTCACATGCAACTTGTGACCTTTCACCTTCATTTGATCCTAATTTCCATTATTTTCATAAATAAAATGGTAATAATTGCCACTTTTCGTTTCCCAAGCCTTTTCCATTACCTTTTCCAATTTCGTTAGCCATTAATTAATCACAAGTCATTCCCATCACTATGTTTCTGCTCAAAATTCAATTTGGAATGTGTGTCCCATGACTAAGGTCTTATTTTACCTTTAATAATTTTACATGTACTTTTAGCTAGGGTTGTTACATGAGGTCTCTTTCTTCGTCTTAGGCACTCTCAACCTTTCACAGCTGAACAAGCTCACTTTGCTTCACTATTCTAACCTTATTTTCCACTCCATTATAGTGAGAGATACCTAGTATCAACTTACCTTAGTTGTTTGGATAAAATGCATCCCTTTTCACCTTTTCTTTTACTTATGTGAGATTTATCCCATGCTAAAAGGGTGAAATTACATAATTGAGCAATTTATCATAATTATTTTGCCAAATTATTATAATTATGAGATAATATTTATTTCATAATTGAGATAATTGAGAAAAATCTCATAATCGTGAAAAAGGTTTCTCAAGTTTTCCATTCCCAAGGATATCAACTTCACCCACTTGTCTATGAGTTGGAGAGGGGTACATTATTGTAGAAGTTTCCTAAGTTCTCCAGCCCCTAGGTGTCTAGATATATTCTCCTTGGGGATAGAATGAGCCTATATAATCTCACCAAGAGGAAAGGGGGTAAGGGGGGACTATCTAAACTATAGTGCAAGAGCTATGCTATGTTGGGAGAGGAGACCATACTACAAGTTGGAGAAAAACATCTTATTTTTTGAAGGTATATTGATGTAGTTTCATTTATATGGTTAATAAAAATCTATGTTCCTGCCCCTTATATCAGTTTTGCAATAATTTATATGTATGATTTATAGATGTTTTGAGATGATGATCTTCTGTAGATTATCAATTGTCGTATTTGTTTGGTTATGTTTGTGTGTAGGATTTGGATCGGGAGAGGATGAAAGAGATCGCTTGATTGGAGCACAAGGATTCTTCATCAGGCCAAAAACCCTTCACCAACCTGCGATGAGGCAAGGTACTTTCTCATACTTTATAGCATTAAGAATTGCATTGAAATTACATGCATGGCCATTTGGATTGGGGATTGTTGTTAGATTGTATTAGACATTCTCTTTTTCTATTTGGTGATCTTAATCGGGCATGAGATCGCGGAGCAATATATCCTTGCATAATTCAATGCAACACTCACACGTAGTCACGCACTATCATCACTTATCTCTCTTAACAACTCTCTGACAACAATGTTTCTTTACCAACTTTTTCTCATCTGAGCTCTTGGGTTTTGTTCCTCTGTTACACTCTGGTCGATGATGCCTCTAATTCCTATTTCCACACTCCCCGATTGTACCTTTTCATGGCTCTCCATTCTATTATTACATGTGACTTGGCTAGTTCATTAAATCATGAGAATGGGCTCTTGGGCATTCTCCGTAATGAGATTTAAATGTTTAGTCCATATACACAGTCCATTAAGACCAATCATTAATTTTGTATGCACACATAACACGGTTCTCCATCCTTCTCAACTTCTCATAGATATAAGGGTGTACTTCTAGCATGGTTCTCCTGTACTGTGATCAACACTTCTGAACTTATCCATCTTTTACATTTAATTATTCATTAACATTCAAGAAATCTCAAGCATGGCCATTTTGGATTCAACTGCTACCTCTAAAAATCATGGTCCTCTCTTTCTTGACCCAACGATTTTTGTAGCCATCATTACCCCTACGACACCAACCTTCTACACAAATTTTCTTAGATGCCAACCCATTCATCCTCCTACGCCTTCATATACATTTGTATAGTAATATCAGAGCTTTTTCATTTCGTAACTTCTTATTAAAAGGATCTTACGAAATCACAAGCTTATAATTTTACCTTTAGCTCCTTTTGCTCAGCTCCTTTTTGTTTTATAGCATGGAAGTGAGAGTTGTGACCAATGACATAGTGCTAAGGTTCTAAGGCCTTTAGATCTAGATGGGGACCTACCTTCCTTTGTTGACTGCTCTCACCCTTGCTTCTTTTAGGTTTCTATGTCTAGATGCCAACATACATCAGAGCCCCTTTCATCAGAACTTTTTGTTAAATCATTTGCACAAGAGTTATGAAACTCCAAGCTCCATATATTCTTCATACTTCTTAGGTGCTAACCCCTCTCTACACCATTGGTTCTTTGGGTCTCCCATGACGATGCGCCACCAAATCAGAGCTCCCAGTATCATGACTTCCTTCATAATTCAAGTTCGGAGTAGTTCCAAAATTCCAACATTTGAAATACTCATAGCACTCAAGTGCTGAGTATTATTTCTATGCCCGCGGCTCTATGGATCCTGTTAACCATATGCTAAAACCATCGGAGCCCATTCCATCATAAATTTTACAAAAATAATTTATAATGGCATTACGATGTCTCCATCCTCTGAAATTTTGACCTCTAACATGACATCATGTTTTCCTCATCATCTCCACGTGGCGCCTCCACAGTGGTGACACATGTCACCTAGATTTGGCCCATTAGGCCACCCAATATTGTCAAATATAATTGTCGTGTTCCCTTCATACAACCATTTTATGCTGATTTCATGTGCCGGAGAGAGAAAGGGTGCAACTTTCCTTGGTTTTTCAATGATTTCCTTTGTATTTCTTATCCTTCACAAATCTTGACACTTTCAAAGAATTTCAATTTATAAGGACTTATGAGGTTCCAACGTTCTTATGGCCTAGACCTTCTAATATTTTGATATGCCCTCTGCTTCAATATTTTGATATGCCTTCCTATGCCATCTTCTCTGACCTCCGATATGACCTACTCAGTCCTTTCGATATCAGGTCTCGATGCTTTGAGCCTTCCAAAATTCTATGGTATCGAGGCTCCAAAACTTCGGGGTTCTAATTTTTCGACCTCTGATATTTTACCTTCTGAATTTTCTTTTGATGCAGTAGTCACCCTTTCGATCTCTGAACTGTCGATGTAGAAACCCTGGGGAAAAATAAATTTAATAAAAGTTAATAAAGGAAAAGTAATAACCATGGTTGATGGGATGCTTATTCCACGCTGAATTTTGGGCAAAACATAGTGATGAGGATCAATGGTGATTGATTAATGGCTAAGGAAATTTCCAACATTTATTTGTGAAAAAATGGAAATTAGGAGAAAAGGGATGTGAAAGGTCATAGGTTTCATGTGAGGAGGAAAATGAATAAAATAGAGGCCTCATTAATAAAACGGCTTCTAAGGATCAATTCACAGACATTTTTCGGTTCAGTTCTGGAGCTCTCTCTCTATTCTCTCTCTCTCATACTCTTGGACACAAAGTTTTCTTGGAGCACTCTTGGAGAGTGTGGCATACTTGGATTTTTGGATAAAGAAGGAATAGGAAGAGAAGGAAAGTAAAAGAGGACATCAGGATCAACAACTACAACAGGTTTTGCTTACAGGTATTGAGTTGCATGTATGTTTCCTCAATAGTTTTGGCATGCATGGCATATGCATGTGGTTTATTGGTCATGATATGTAATTGGCATGGAGGATTGCTTGGATTGACAATGGATTTTCTTAGCCTTTCCATTTCATAGATAACCATGGATTTGTGGGTTCACTTCTTATTTTTCAGGTTGGTTCTCATGTTTCCTTTAGCGTCGGTTGAGTTACTTGTTCATGGAATACCTGGTTGGACAAATGCTCTAGAAGCCATCTAACAGTTGGGGTTGAGTTACTGGTCCTGGAAGCCTTGGTTGGGAGAATGCTTTGGAAGCCCTTGGTGGGTTAAGTTACTAGTCCTGGAAGCCCTAGTTGGAAAAACACTCTAGAACCACAGAGTAAGCTGTGGGTTGAGTTACTAGTTGGAAGCCTTGGTTAGAAAAAACACTCTAGGGCCCTAGAAGGCTTAGGTAGATACCAATCTAGTGATGGCTTTGTGATGTATGACTGTGAGGTGGAATCACTGTTTGATGGGTTGTTGTGGTTTGGCCTCTAGAAGCCCTGGATGGTTTTGATTGGTGTGTTTCATGAGATCCCACATTCATGCTTGGATTATGGCACGGGGTGAATAGATGTATAGATATTTGGCTCAGCCATGTCTACGGTTGGGTGGTTCGTGTAAATGTTGAACATGGTTTGACTTTCATAATTAATATGAGGTTATTTCTCATTTTTAATTAATGAGTATTGTACTGGTTTATATGTGGATTATATGGTTATTGTTTCCTTGGTATTTCTATTGTTATTATGCTAGTTATCAACATGTATTATGACATTGGCTATATATGGCTCTCATCAGGTTTTTACTTGTAAATGAATGAACAATGTATCTATGGACTAATGGATGAAACTGCAGCTAATGTGTTGGGGAAAAAATGCTTCTTAATGATTCTCAGATGAGTATGAGACCCCTATGCTCATATCCATTGTTTAAACTTGTAGATTAGATATTTGTGACATGTTTGATGAAATGCCTATCTAGCTAGTAGGGGTCCAGTCTAGTCCTTCTCAATGTTTTTACAGATGTATCATTGTTATGTTGTACAAATACATCTCTGAAGGTGTCATTGATTTCTAGGCAGTGACTTGGGCTCTCGGCCTGAAAAAGTGCACAAATGTTGGGGTTGTAGGCACAGGTTTGAGGAGAAAAGTCCCTCGACACATGTATACCCATATTGTGCATGCATATGGAGCCTCCTGGATCCATGCATATCCACATCAATGGCTTTTCTGGGCCTCTAATGGTCTAAAACCTTAGTAGGACCTAGGCTAGTTACCTAAGTGGTTGGGATGTGTTCTGGGAGTTCTGTTGCTGATGTCGAAGGTCTTTATGGTACGTTTCCATCGATTCCACATCCTTAACTTATACATAGAGATTCAAATAATATCATAGTAACTTCTCATCACATCTTTACCCTAGTTGGACGAGTACTTGGGTAGATGTGGGAGGAGGGTTTTACAATCGACCTACTCCGATATTTCGGGTTCCAAAATATTTAGGGTCCGAAATTCAACCTACCTTGGACTTTAATACCCTAAATTCAATAGTCAATAACTTTTGATCCAAGAGGCCATTTCTGCAATTCCACATACCATTGGAAATCTCTTTCAGAGCACTAACCAAGTGTCCTAATTTAAAGAGTATCTTAGCTGATATATTTGGGAATAAGCTCCTCCAAAGTCTGGGACTCCCGACCACCATAGTCTTCTTTTCTAGTAAGCCTGCTACTATGGTGATTCTCTACCATAGACTACAACAACCATAGATTTTTGCCATAGCTTAACACATCAAGCACATAAAAATAACCCAATTATCATCACAGCTAGGCCAGGGAACATCAAAGCCAACATCTACTACCAAAAACATCCATGGTATCTAGTTGACATCAATGCCAAAACTCTTTCGAATAGTTGGGTAATGCCAAATGCCCAATACATCTCCCAACATGATTGTTGACATCAATGCCAACACACTTTTAGCCACTAGCCATCGGATAATTCCAACTTTCCAAAACACTCCGAGTACATGGTCCAGAAAAATCACATTCAACTAGCCATAGGATAGGACACAACTTTATAATTATTTTAAGAGTAAACTTGAAGGTGGTTTTCCTTACATGCAATCCTTGAATTAAAATTCCATGGAATGGAACTACCTTCATTGATCCATATTGGATAATTATATTATTTTTCATCCATCGGGATATATTTAGAGTGGAGAGAATGGATGAATCAACTCATGGGGACCATTTTTATCGACGGGACCCAGTTTAGCAAAACAGGTTCTAAAAACTTTCGACAACATTTTAGGGCACCAAACAATGTTTTTTGGGGACAAAACGTTTCCACTAATGCATTGTACCTTTTCATATTATTCTACACATAAATACCTTTCCAACAGTGCATAAATAGTATCAATTAGAGTCTGTATGTGAAGGTTATGCCACTCAAAAGTTGACCTTCCTATTTTAACCACCATGGTTTGAGAGGATGCCACATCAGACCCCATTATTCATGGAAAATGGGATAGCCACGTGAGTATGATGTAAAATAATATAGAAGAGTTTATATTGTAACTCTCGTTAAGATGTAGTCAAAGTTAACCACTAGTAGGCTATCGGGCTTGTTGGGACAGGGTCCCTTGGGGTCAATTTTGCTATTGTGTGAAAAAAGGGTTATGCCATGAAAGTGGAAAGGCATTCAGAAGAGATCCAGATTTAGGTGTTGAGTACAACCCTTTGTTGGGAGAATTTGATAGTGATGAAGAAGGTACTATTTTGAAAACACCTATAGGTTCGTTGCAAATGGTAAATCACGGTATCACAGGAATACCACATCCATGCACTCGACCTCCGCAATCACCTCCACATCACATACCTACACCTACACCTTCGCCTCCATCTACACCTCCACCTGCACATCCACTATTCAATATGGAGAACGCTACGAAGATACCTACATTTAAGGGTATGGGGACAGAAGACCATGAACAATTTTGGTTTGTAGCAGATGCCATGTGGAAGTCACAACAGATTATAGATGATGCCATAAAAAAAGCGTAGCTAGTCACAACGTTATAGGATAGAGCACTACATTGGTATATTAAGTATTGTTCAACCCATCCAAATGAAAAAATGAAAGAAACAAACAAAGAGATAAATATGAATTCAATAAGCCTAAGTCACAAGCCTAGTCAGTAATAGAGGTCAACAAGATCCAGCAGAAGGTGAATGAGTCCATGTGGGACTTTGATCAGAGGTTGAAATGTTTTCTTCGACAGACTAATATGCACATCAAGGATGACCAACACAAGGACTGGTACATTTCTCTGCTATTGCCCCATTTGAGATTGTCGCTATCACACCAGAGGATTGGAACATAGGCTGAGGCCCTAGAGATTCCTATGAAATTGGAAGCATGACCTATTCAGGATATGAATCTAGGAGTATAGTAGATTCAGTCACAATTGGCTAGCTGCATATGGAGTTGTAGAGCACCAAAAAATGGAAAAAATTCTAGAATGAGATCCGCACAAAAGTATGGTGTTTGAAATGTAAGGGCCATGGTCATGATAAGGATCATCTCCTGGTGTACCAAAATTATCTTGGTGGGGGAGGACCTATCCCCTTGAAGCCAGAAAACACCGCTAGGCCAAGTATAGGAGTAGTACCATGGTGCACTATTTTTCAAATTACCAGAAAACACATGATGGACAATTTTCATTTTCTACAAAAAATTGTGCAGACTCCCCAACAAATATTCTGTAATATCTGTAAGTCTATGGGTCATGATGAGCGTAACCGTTAGAGTTATGAATTAATGATGGACATAACACCAACATATAGAGTATAGATGGAGGCTCGTCCTTAGAATACATGCGTAACTACAACATGGGGAGGGTTTCAGGGCCGTGGAAGGGGACGAGGAGGAGAAGCTTGAAGAGGTCATGGCCATATAATTTATTACAATTGTGGAGAACCATGTCACTTTGCTTGAGATTGTTAGAATCTAATGCACCCATCATGTCAATATTGTTTCCAGTTTTATGATGTCATAGAATATTGTCCTATGCTCATCGATAATATGAAATGAAATAAGACCTAGACTCAACAACCTACTAAGAAAATCCATATGATGAGGCTAAAACCATGCGAAGAGGGTCCTAGTGTTAATATCATAACGTGAAGTGGCATAGCTACCAGGGAGGATAAAGGGAAGCAAGCATAGGAAAATGTATGGGTTCACAAGGCTATTGACAAGGAGGATAGATTCGATGTAAATAAAGTAAAGGAAACATTTATGGAATCAAAAGAAGCTTTGCCGATGTAGGAGGTTCTACATCAAGGACATAAAGTACATGCACGGGGAGGTCTGAAGACGTCAATACTATGCAAGAGGAAAACCCCTTGTTATTAACATCATTTTTACAAACCTACATGAAGCTGCTAAGGGATAAGAAGGTAGTAGAGTGACTACAATAATTGATAGATAACTCCACTGTCAAGAATAAGCAATTGCTGAAACATTGCACAGTACATAAGGTGGAAAAAAGTAAGAAGAGGACTCGTCACGAAATGAGATTGATTGCCCAATTTGGAGAAATTGAAATGGACCAGGTAATTCTTGATTTGGGGTCTAATGTAAATGTTCTACTGAAGAAAACCCATGAAATAATGGGAAGACCAATGCTATAGTGGTTCTCGATCTAGCTAAGAATGGCAAATCAACAAAAGATTATTCCTATGGGGCACCTACATGGAGTGACTATGGATATTGAAGGGGCACACTCCATAGCCGATTTTGAAGTGATTGAAATAGTGGAAGACATTAATCCATATCCAACGCTACTCGGAATTGATTGGGAATTTGATATGAATGTAGTCATCAACTTTAAGAAGTGGAGTATGACATTTGAAAATAAAGAATTAAGGGTTATTGTTCCATTTGATCTAGCCGAGGGTGCACAATATACCGAACCAGTCCGCGATTATGATGAGGAGGATGATATTGAGAAAATCTATAAGTTTATTGCATAGGATCAAGGTTGGATCAACCCTACAACGGATGGATGAATTACATGGGAGAAGGAAAACTCCTGCAATTCAGATTCAGATAAGGAGCTCAAACACTGGAAAAACAGGTTTCATGAGGTATCATCGCTGCGATGCAATAGGCTTGAAAAGTAACTCTAATGTATATACAGTGAGGTATGTAATTTACTGTATTATGATGGGTTAGAAGATGTCAATTTGTTTCTGGATAATTTTGAAAGGGATGTACTTGAGGAACATTGGTTCCAAGCATTAGACGTCACGCTGTGAGCTACACCTACTAGATGGTGGGGTACGCATAAGAAAATCTTTGTAGATTGGAAAGAATATCGACAGATGATGAAGCTATGGTTTGTGTATGCCAATACCCACATTAGAGAGAAATGTACTAGAAAGGATGACCAAATCGAGCATCTGGCTCAATGGACAAAGGCATGGGGAGAAGAACTGCAGGTAGAATGAGTTCATATATTCTGTCACACTTTGGATATGATTCCAATGAAATGGTACCTAGAAACGAAGCTGTGACATGGAATCGTAGAATGGGATGTTTTGAAGGAAATTTTTCTGTTTAGTTTTAGCTTTGAAGATGGATTTGAGTGTATTGATGAAGTGTTACAGGAGATAAAAGCTACAATATTCAAAATGACGGGAGAACTTGTTGCGTGTGTACAACCAGATTGGAGTACGTAGCTGCGCGATGTGATTTTCAATGTGACCACAGAGGAAGGTGAAGGATATCCTAGAAACATCAATATTACCAAGTCATAGGGACAACACGATGTCATAGGACCTAAGGTAGAAGTCCCTGATATCTCACATCCCTTGAAGACCAAGTAGGTGAATATTGGATTGGAAGCGCAACCAAAGTTCACAAACATACGCGACTATTGGGACAAAGAAATAATGGAAAAAGTTTAGGAGTTACTGCGGGAGTATGAGGACTTTTTTCCCACCAATTTCTCTGATCTGAAAGGGATAATAAGGGATTTGGGCATTATGAAGATCACTCTGAAGCCAGACGCGAAGCGAGTAAAAGAACGCCCTTATCGCCTGAATCCTAAGTACAAGGAAAAAGTGTGTGAAGAATTAAATAAGATGCTTGTAGGTGGGATTATTGAACCTATTGATGAATCAGACTGGGTTAGTCCTATGGTGGTTCAAGGAAAGAAGATGCAGGGTGAGATTCATATATGCGTAGAGTTAAGGAAGTTGAATGATGGTTGTGTCAATGATCCATTTCCTACGCCATTTATAGACCAAGTACTAGGGAATGTTGGAGGTGAGGAAGCCTATTCGTTTACTAATGGGTTCTTAGGTTACCATCAAATCAAGATTGCACTAGAGGATATGAGTAACACTGCCTTCGCTACTAAATGCAGTTGTTTTTAGTATATAGTTATGCCTTTTGAACTTAAGAATGCCCCTACAATCCTCTCTAGGGTGGTAGTCACAGTATTCAAGGAGTTTATTCACAAGTTTTTGGAGGTTTACTTTGATGACTGGATAGTGTTTGGGTTACTAAAAAGACACGTTTCCAGTCTTTTCCTCATATTGGGTACTTGTCAAAAGTATCAAATATCCCTTAATCTGAAGAAATGGATATTCTACGTACCATATGGGATATTGTTGGGTCACGTAATGTGTAAGAAGGGGTTGATGGTAGACCCTACCAAAATTTTAGTGATTATTAACCTAGAGCCTCCAAATAATGTCAAGCAACTATGCGTGACATTGGGCCACATAAGGTATTATAGAAAATTCATCAAAGTGTATGCATAGATCACCGCGCCCATGGAAAAAATGTTGAAAAAGGATGTGATATTTTGCTGGGACGATGATTTCCAGAAGATTTTGGATGTTTTGAAGGAAAAAATGGTCACTGTGCCCATTTTAGTTATCTCAACTAGAAGAAGGAGTTACATGTACATGTAGATGCGTCCTTCATAGCACTAGGAGATGTGCTAACCCAACCAGGTGAAGGTGATATCAAACATCCGATAACATTTGCAAGTAGGAATTTATCAAAGGCAGAGAAGAATTATTCAACCACATAGTACGGAGGATTAGCAATGGTATATGCACTCCAAAAATTCAGGAACTATTTGTTGGCACCACCCTTCAAGGTGTACAAAGACCATTCTGATTTGAAGTATCTGGTCAACAAGCCTGTGTTGGGGGGAAAATATGTAGATTGTTGTTGCTTTTTCAAGAATATGACTTTGAAGTAATTGTGAAGTTATGATGACTGAATGTTGGACTAGATCACCTCTCACAAATTGAGAATGGTGACGAACCTACAAATTTGGAGGAAGGATTGCCTGATGTGCAACTCTTTGCTGTGTGTTTCGTAGATGACCATTTCACAGACATCATTCATTTCTTTTCTATAGGTGCAACTCTTGAAGGGTATATGACACAAAAAAAGAAGGAATTGGTGGTCCGAGTTGTAGATTTATTTGTTATCCTAGGACATTTATATAAAATGGGATCCGACGAAATATTGCGTAGGTATGTCTCGGAATATGAACGAAAAAGTATCCTTACGGAAGCACATGGAGGGGTTGCGGGAGGACATTATGCAAGAAGAGAAACTGCTCAAAAGATCCTACAGATTGGACTCTAGTGGCCGACTGTGCATAAGGATTCGAAGGCTTATTTTAGGTCATGTGATGTTTGTCAGAGAATGGGGAGGCCATCACGCAGAGAAGAGAGGGGTCATATACATCATTACATCTACTAAATATTTAACAAGGTTGGCCGAGGCACAACTTTATAAAGGATTGTAGCACAACTACAACTACAAAGTTCATTTTTGAATATATATTATCTTGATTTACCTGCCCTAAGTTCTTGATGAGCGATAGAGGTTCACACTTTTTAAATGAAACAATTGCTACTATTGTCGAAGAATTCTAGATGTATCAAAAGAAGAGTATGCAATATCACCCTCAAGCGAATGAAACAGTGGAATCCTTTAGCAAAATCCTAGAGAACACCTTAACAAAGATTTGTAATGTGAAGCGAAATTATTGGGATGTGCACATACCATCTGTTCTATGGGAATATAGAACTACATGCAAGAACTTGAATGGATAAACACAATTCAGACTGGTTTATGGACAGGAAGCTATAATGCCAATGGAGTACATCATGCAAAGCTTGCAGATTGTTGCAGTGAGATACATGTTCGATCAGGATACCATGGAAGAATGCCTTGCATAGCTCCTTGAGTTGGAGGAAGATCACTTCTTGGAAGGTTTTCATCAGTAGGTGAAGAAGGATCGCGAAAAGGCATCGAATGATCACCATATAAAACAAATCACCTTTAAGAATGGAGATTCGGTATTACTATATGATAGTAATTTCATGAAGTTTCTGGGGAAGTGCCAATTTCATTGGCTGGGCCATATATTATTAAGGAAATTACAGGTGGAGGCATAGTTCATCTTGCGAAGATGAATGGGGATATATTTCCAGGAAAGGTTAATGGGAGTTTGTTAAAATTTTACGGGGGTGATCCCACCTCTATGAAATGATGGTATGGATGCGATATAGTCTTAGTACTCCAGGCAGTTGCAAGGGAGTGTGGGACTTAAGCTACACTGTAAGAGTGATGGTTGTGCAAAGTGATTGGTTTGCGCGATGAATGAAGGGAAGGCGCATAAGAGAATTGCGACGAGGGAGTTGTGCTAGGATGGTGGGTTCTGCACAGCCTGGCCAAAAAGTGAGCATTAGAAGCACTATAGCTGATTGGATGGTGATGTTTTCGATAAAAGGAGTGGGGGGTGAGCATTTATGGAGCATATATTGGGAAATCTATTGCCAAGGATGTATTAATGATACTAATTTCGATGGAACGGATGGATTTGAATTCGAATTGAGCTATAAATACGACATGTTGCTCCACATTCGAACAATTTTCTTCTTGAGAATTTTCCTTAAACTTTTGTGACGGAGTTTATGCCACGATAAGTGTTGTATGTTTGACAGGGATTGGAAAAGGATTAAGGTGAAAATTTCACAACCGAGATTTGTAAATTTAATTGACTGGTAGCGAGAGATATTCATTGAGAAGATGACTACAACTCGACCTGAGATGGAGCTAACCCAACGTACAAGTTTTCCTACTACAACACCTAGGTCACCAAGGCCTAAGCCATCTACTTCCATGGTGGGAGATAAGAAGCAGAAGAAGCCTCAGCAAGAACTGGTGCAGAAATCGTTGGGGAAAAATTTGACAGAAGTTCGCCAAAAGGGAAAGATGGGTAGGTCCAAATAGCTGAGGGAGCCCCTAGACTTGGGTGAGGAAGAACTGAACGAAGGAATAGAGGAGATTGATGTAGAGGAGGCTGAGCCAATAACTCGGCTACTGCCATGTATACCACCAAGAAAAGCCACAAATAAAGTTCCTAAAGATCCTGACACAATGAAGTTCATGGTCTCTACACCTTTGCTGCTAGAGAATGTGTCGTTTGAGGGAAATTTGCTGGCCCAAATACCATATTAAAAAATGGAGGATTGGGATTTGGGGGACCATGCGAAGTACCAATTCTAGCACAAAGAAAATATCTAAAGAAGGTATATTATGAAGAATCGGAGGTCACCCCGTTAGAGCTGATGAAATGGGTGGTTGGAGTTGGGTGTGCGGGGTTACTGAACATGTTGTGGGTGCCACATTTTAGCCGTAGTGCTATCAACATAGTCTGTGTGCGTAAAATTTTGATGCTAGTGCACGATGGGTGCCTATGGTTCGGATCTTGATCACTGATATGCTAATCCATAGAATAACTTTGTTTCCATACCAAGGAGTGGACCCTGCTGAGGCGTTTGTAAGCAAATCATAGGAGAAAATGTTGGTGGACCAAATGAATAGTGATTTCGGTTTGGTGAATAAGTTGCATAGATATTCCATTCATTCAATCTCAGATGGCGTAGTGTAGTTTGATGCACAAATTTTGGTCGGAAAAATCTTATGGAAGTGTCGCACGAGTGAAGTATCGATGCCAATAATATCTTTGGCTTCACAATGTGCCAAAGGAGTCCAATACAATTGGGCCCAATACTTATGAAATGAATTTTTGGAAGACTGTAGAGAGGCCCAAGATGAGGGCAAGGCGTTCCACTATGGATGATTACTATTGCTCATCGTGGTGGTGGCATGGAGGACGCCAGAAGAAATTTAGTTCCCTTAACATGATTTAGATCTACCTGTGGACGTGAAGTTTGCTTCGCTGTGGGCGACTAAAGACCCTGAGCGCATCGTGGAGATGAAGATCTTCTAGGTGTTATTTAAGTTAGAACCAAGAATGATGATTAACTAGCGACCAAGGTTATCACCAAGCTTGCACGCACAATACCTCAATGTCACAGATTTCCATAATCTGCGCATTTGTGCAAAGAAATATTCCTAGGGCACATGGGACAAGTTCCCATACTTAGTATCCAAGGACAATATTTTAGGGGTTGTTAGTATGTGGCCAAGTGACTGGCTCACCCCTTCTGATGCAGACATAAGTACTAGTAAGATTTCTAAAGGTGAAGCATCGCAAACTACAACAATGACCACATCAACAAAGAAAAGTAAGAAGGAAGCACAGAAGGCTTCTGCCAAAGAGAAGGTTGCAGCAAAAGAAAAGGATGCACAACAGAAATAAGTTGTTGCAAAGGAGAAAGAGGAAACAAAAGAAAGGGTGTGTGAAAAAGAGAATGATGTGCTAGATGAGAAGACTTGCACCACGTGGCAGGTCACCATTGACCTCGACGAGTCAGAAACAGAGAAAAAAAATGTGGAGGGCGAGATAGAGGTAGAAGAGGAAGGGGATGCGAGCTTGGAGTCCCCCTTTATCATAAAAAAAGAGGCAAAAGAGGAGTTCTATAGGGCTACAAGAGATTGAGGTGCCACCAGCAGAGTGACTCGTGGACAAGTCACGACTTTGTGTTGGGGGCCTATTGGGACAGGGTCCCTTGGGGTCAATTTTGCTAATAGTTTTGTTATTTTTTTAAACTCTCCACATTTTGAGGAGTGAATCGCGAAGGTCATTAGAAGTGAAAGGGGCTTTAGGAAGGTCAAAACCCCTTAGTTTGTTAGAAGTTAAGTTGGTTTTTGACCCGCCCATGGTTCGCGGACCACAATATTGTAAAATAAGATGATATATAAGAGTCATAGAAGGTCATAGGGAAGTCAGGAAATATAGTGAAGAACACATATAGCCAAGTTTTGGGTCTGGCTCCTGTAGCTATGTGTATGGAGACCTTGGTAAGTCTACAACTAAGTGTGCGGGAGCCTACAACTATGTCTGCAAGGAAGAAATAGTATGTAACAAAAGAATTGAACATAATAAAGACTATTTTGGAGCAATATCTTTGTATATGTGTGTTTATGTTTACTTTGCATTTACTGTGAATTTGCTCTCATTATTGCAATTATCATAAGAAACACTGAATGAATGCATGAAAGTGGTAGACCTATTAAATTACTTGATGATATGAATGTTTAAAGCAATCGACAAAGAGTTAGAATATGTTATCTGTAAGTTATAGTAATTTCCATGTTTTAAGGATTAGGGTTTGCAAAGTTTTGAATATAGCCCTAGAAGTAACATAAACCCATCGCACAGACCTCTGGATGTATAAACCTAGTTTTGTAATCCCCCAACACTACCTTGAGTGATACTGTGGTCTGCATTATATTGGTTGTTGCTGAAAGGGCCGATAGTGTATGGTTTTGTTGGTTGGCGCAACAAACTCCTAACTTGCGTTTAGAACCCCTCAAGCCAATAGGGCCGTGTTATAATCAGGCCACTAGGAGGAAGAGGCATTAAATTATTTTGAGTGAATTTTGTTCCATAGCTAAGAAGATATAACCAAGAGAGATAGGAGGTAGAGCACACAATGAGGATGCCTGCGCTCTAGCAGTCCTTGGACCATAGGCCTTACTTCTTTGTATTCACAACCATATTTCGAGACAGAGAAAGAGAGTGAAGCGACCTCACCTTCCAACTAGATTTTCTCCTCAAAGGGTTTCCTAGAGCATATCTTGTGTCTTATGTGTGTGTGTGTGAGATTATTTTTTAATTCTCTATTTTTCTGCATAATTTCCATTCGTATAAATGCACTAATTACACTTAAATCTATAGATATTGATGTTTAATAAAACTGTAACACTGTAGAACTTTTAAATTTTTAATATAATATTATATATGCTGTGATGAATTATCTAGTGGAATATCCATGGTATTTTATGGATCATTTGGTATCATCGTAGGTTTCTTTAGGTATTTTGTGGCTATTTGTAGGGGATATAGGTTGGCATGGGTGAAAATCATAAAACCCAAATCATGGCTAGAAAATTTGTAAATGACGCTCATGATCCTGTAGAGGTGAGATTCTCGCAGTTGGAATAACAAACCACAGACATAAATCACAATGTAAACCTCCTCATGGTGGCTTTTATTAATAAGCTTGGGATATTTGGAGAAGATGGGAATTCCAATTCAGAGGAAAAATAAGAAGGGGGATCGAGAGATCAAGAAGAAACAAAGAATCATCTAAAGAAAGAAGCCAAATTTAAACCCAATTATAGTGTTGTGAACCAATCATAATACCTATTTAAAATGGAAGAAAATTTTGATATCAAGTTGCACCACGATGAGATCACTGCTCTAAAGCTGAACTACTGGTTGCAACAACTGGATGTTTATTTCAAGATCCATCAGTTTGAAGGATAAAAAAATTTCATTTGTGTGACTAAAACTGGAGGACCATGGACTGACTTATTGGGAGAGCCACATGGAGATGCTAATATTGGAGGGAAACCTCCCATGACTAAGTGGGAATATTTCAAAACCCTCATTAAGTCATTATTCTATCTCATTGGGTACGTTGAGGACCAGCAGATCCAAGGGAATTACTTTAGGGAAACGCTGGGCCAAAGCGTGCAGTAGTACACAAGTACACCAAAAAATTCATAAAGATGGCTATAATGTTGGGTATCTCTCCATAGAACCCAAATGTACTCCTCAAGTATTTTTGGGGTCTCTACCACCACATGCACAAGAAAGTGATGTTATTCGAGCCCAAATTGGCAGATGAGGTTTGTGCATAGGCGCAATACCTGGAAAACATAGGCCGAAAGTGAGTGCAATCAAGTGGATTGAAGAAAAAGAAACAACAAGACACTTCTAAGGAGGGGAAGAAGAAGTAAAAATGGGGAAAACATAAAGAGATGAAAACCACAACACACCATTGCAAATATCCTCATAACCACTGCAACCATTGCAACATTGATGGCCATATAGAGGAGAAGTGGTCAAAGATGCATCAAGAGCTAAACATGAAGAACAAGAAGAAAGATAAGAAGAA
The DNA here is from genome assembly GCA_031772625.1 of Pinus tabuliformis. NCBI lineage: Eukaryota > Viridiplantae > Streptophyta > Pinopsida > Pinales > Pinaceae > Pinus > Pinus tabuliformis. The sequence goes on from CM062818.1 coordinate 1,789,366,876, forward strand.
GAATAATCTCATGGCCATGGTTTGAGAAACCAAGTTGAAGGAAACTTAGATGTGAATGAGAGGATCTTCTATACGTTGGTCCAGAAGGTCATGAACCATAGTAGCCTTCAACAATAGGAAGAGAAATAAATGACTAAACTCTTCCATATAAAGATATAGGTCAAGAAGAAAAATAATTATGCCCTGTTTGACTCAAGATAACAGGCGAATCTCATTGTATCATTGCTGGTCAAGAAGTTGGAGCTGGAATTTCATGATCACCCAAACCCATATCCACTAGGATGGGTAAATAAGGATGCAAAGCTTAATGTAACAAAATAGTGAAAATTTATATTAGCTATCAGTGTTAATTTTATTGATGAAGTATATCTATATGTGCCTCCCCTTTATGTATGCAGAGTCATGTTTCGAAGTACATACATGTACATGCATTATGTAATTTTTATGAGGAGGTCAAACTAGGCATTACAAGTGGATGGGGTTTTTACAACAGTTTCATTTGGTGATCAAGTATAAGAAGGGAAGAACAAAAAAGTTGAACAACATGCTTTCAAGGCCATCCACAACAAATATCACAACTTTGGGGGCTCTTATTCACATGGAGGCATTCACCCATGATGCATACAGAGAATCATATTCATAGGATGTGGAATTCAAGGAGGTGTATTAGCAGTCGCAAAGCTAGAGTCATGTGCATGAGAGAGACAAAATTGTTGACTGTCATATCCAAGTTGGTTTACTATATAGGTTTGGAAGGCTCTTGTAGATGTGTCCAAGGAGACCTTGGTAAGTCTGCAACTGAGTGCGCAGGACCCTACAACTCTGTGCACAAGGAAGAAATAGTATGTAAGAGAAGGATTTAACGTAATAAATACTATTTTGGAGCAATATCTGTGTAAATGTGTGTTTATGTTTACTCTACATTTACTGTGATTTCACTCTCATTATTGAAATTATCATAAGAAACACTTACTGAATGCATGAAAGTGGTAGAGCTATTAAATTACTTGATGATATGAATGTTTAAAGCAATCGGCGAAGAGTTAGAATCTGTTATCTATAAGTTATAGTAATTTCCATGTTTTAAGGATTAGGGTTCACAAAGTTCTAAATAGAGCCCTAGAAGTAACATAAACCCGTCACACGGACCTCTGGATGCAGAAACCTATTTCTGTAATCCTCCAATACTGTCTCGGGTGAGACTGCAATATGTGCTATGTGGGTTGTTTCCTAAAGGGCGAAATGTGTATGGTTTTTGTGGTTGGCGCAAATAAATATGAACTTGGGTCTAGACCCCCTGAAGCCAACAAGGCTATGTTGTAATCGGGCCACTAGAAGGAAGAGGCATTACACTATTTAGAGTGAATTTTGTTCAATATCTAAGAAAATATAACCAATAGAGATAGGAGGTAGAGCACACAATCAGGATCCCTGCGCTCTATCAGTCCTTGGGCCATAGGCCTTACTTCTTTGTATTCACAACCATATTTCTTGACAGAGAAAGAGAGTGTAGCGACCTCACCTTCCAACTAGAGTTTCTCCTCAAAGGGTTTCCCAGAGCATATCTTGTGTCTTATGTGTGCGTGTAAAATGATTTTTTAATTCTCTATTTTTATGCATAATTTCCATTCATATAAATACACTAATTATGCTTAAATCTACAGATATTTAAGTTTAATAAAACTATAATAGTGTAGAACATTTATACATTTAATATAATATTATAATATATGTTGTGATGAATTGTCTAATGGAATATCCATGGTATTTTATGGATCATTTGGTATCAGCATAGGTTTCTTTGTGTATTTTGTGGCCATTTATAGGGGATGTAGGTTGGCAGGGGTGAAAATCGTAAAACCAAAATCATGGCCGACGAGTTTGTAAATGATGCTCATGAACCTACAGAGGTGTGGTTCTCACAGTTGGAACAACATATCGCAAACATAAATCACAATGTAAACCTCCTCATGGTGGCTTTTATTAATAAGCTTGGGATATTTAGAGAAGATGGACATTCCAATTTAGAGGAAAAATTAGAAGGGGGATCGAGAGATCAAGAAGAAACAAAGAATCATTCCAAGAAAGAACCCAAATATCAACCCAATTAAAGTGTTGTGAACCAATCATAATCCTTAATTAAAATGGAAGAATAATTTGATATCAAGTTGTACCATGATGAGATCAATGCTCTGAAGTTGAACCACTGGTTGCAACAACTAGATGTTTATTTCAGGATCCATTAGATTGAAGGATAAAATAATCTCATTTGTGGGACTAAAACTAGAGGGCCATGGACTGAATTGTTGGGAGAGACACATCGAAGCCCTAAGCTTGGAGGGAGAACTTATAGTGACTAAGTGGGAAGATTTCAAAACCCTCATTAAAACATTATTTTATCTCATTGGGTACATTGAGGACCAACAGATCCAGGGGCATTTCTTCAGGGAAAAGCTGGGCCAAAGCATGCAGGAGCACACCAAAAAATTTAGAAAGATGGTTATAATGTTGGGTATCTCTCCATAGAACCCAAATGTACTCAAGTATTTGGGGGGTCTCGACTACCATATGCACAAGCAAGTAATGTTATTCAATCCCAAATCAGTAGGCAAGGATTGTGCATAAGCACAATACCTAGAAAACATAGGCCTAAAGTGAGCACAATCAAGTGGATTGAAGAAAAAGCAACAATAAGGAACTTCTAAGGAGGTGAAGAAGAAGCAGAAATGAGGAAAAAATAAAGAAATGACAACCACAACACACCATTGCAAATATACTAGTAACCACTGCAACCATTGCAACATTGATAGCCATACATAGGAGAAGTGCTCGAAGATGCATCAAGAGCTAAACATGAAGAACAAGAAGAAATATAAGAATATGAATAATCTCATGGCCATGGTTCGAGAAACCAAGTTGAAGGAAACTTAGACGTGGATGAGAGGATCTTCTGTACGTCAGTCTAGAAGGTGATGAATCTTAGTAGCCTTCAACAATAGGAAAAAGAATAAATGACTAAACTCTTCCATACAAAGATATAGGTGAAGAAGACAAAGATTGATGCTCTGTTTGACTCAGGATAATAGGTGAATCTCATTCTATCATTGCTGATCAAGAAGTTGGAGCTGGAATTTCATGATCATCCAAATGCATATCCACTAGGATGGGTAAATAAGGATGCAAATCTTAATGGAAAAATAGTGAAAAATTATATTAGCTCTTAATGTTAATTTTTTTGATGAAGTAGATCTATATGTGGTTGACATTGACATATGTGGAGTCATGTTTCGAAGTCCATATATGTACATGCATTATGTAATATTCATGAGGAGATCTAACTAGGCATTACAAGTGGATGGGGTTTTTACAATAGTTTCATTTGGTGATCAAGTATAAGAAGGGAAGAATAAAAATGTTGAACGACATGCTTTCAAGGCCACCCAAAACAAAGATCACAACTTTGGGGACTCTTATTCACATGGAGGCATTCACCCACATGGATATAGAGAGTCATATTCATAGGATGAGGAATTCAAGGAGGTGTATTAGGAGTTGTAAAGTTATATTCATGTGCACGATAGAGAAAAAATTGCTGACTGCCATATCTAGGTTGGTTTACTATATAGGTTGGGAAGGCTCATGTAGCTGTGTGCGAAGAGACCTAGGTAAGTCTGCAAATGAGTGCGCAAGATCCTACAACTATGTTCGCAGGTAAGAAAGAGTATGTAACAAAAGTGTTATAGACATATTTGGGCACTGCATCCCCAATCACATATGTCCATAAATAAAGGGCTTCTAAGTCCCTAAAAGGGTTGTTTCATACCCTAAAGGAGCAAGGTCATCTGATTACATCATCTCCCAGAAGTTCTCCATGAAAAGCTACTCAAAATTGGTCAAAGCAGGACCATACAGACTGTCCAGTGCTAAAGGTGCAATGCATCTCACCTGCCACATGCAAAAAGTGCGATGCATACTGGAAAGCCCTCCTATAGGGTGCGATGAGCGAGAGCAAACAAATGGAACAAGCAGTTTTCTAGGTGGAAACCTAGAGAATCTTATAGAAGCTGCTCATTTGACACTTTCCTCTCTAAGTTTTCCCAGGGATGAGTAAGAGATCTAAAATCTCCAAGTGGAACCAAGAACTATCAGAGATATGACACTAATCAAAATCCCAGAAGCTGACTCACCCCCCTGCAAATATCTATAAATGGATCCCTCATCCAAGAGATCCAGGGGTTGGATTTGGGTAATTTGCAAAGAGGTGCTGCTGGTTTCTCTTTGAAGACATTGTTGGGTGATCTTGCTTTGTGTGAGGTGAAGAGGGCTTTCAAGATGGGAGGATGGCGCTGGGTCAGACCAAGTGGTTGTAATCCTCTCTTCTATGATTTTTACTAATAAATCTATTTGAGTTTTCCTCCATATTCTTGTGTATCTCTAAATACTGCGTTTGTTATATGCATTTGTATGGTCAATATATATCTTATCATATATTGTTTATAGTGAAAGATCTCTATGCTTTGATGGTATTATGCTGCTGTAAATCTACAGGTGCTCTTTGAAGCTGGACAAGTAAGGAAGCAGTGGCGAGATTCTGTCAAAGGGGAAAGGAAATAGGCAAGGAGCCAAGTGGAAGACTGAGATTGGTACTCTCTGCTTCTTTCTCATCTCTCTCTCATAAAGGAAAAAACAAGTGACTATAATCTGTTTGTTTCTAAGATAGCTACCTGTCTTAGTGAGACTAGCAACTCTGAATAGACACTAGATTTTGTGGTAAAAAAATGGTGACTCCACTAGGGAGTGATTAGTTTGATTGCTTGTATCTATCTGTTTGATTCATAAACCACAGACGGAGCCTAAAGTCAAGCCAGCTAGCCTTCAAACTGCATTTGCTATGCAAGTGCAAAGTAGATCAACACTGCTTCAGTCAATCTCTGGGTTTGTTTATGAACTAAACAATTGACTTGCAAACATCCTAAGTGCCCAAGAGGTAGCTTGAGTAACCTCATTAGATCAGCCCTATACTTTGTAGTTACTGACTACCATTTTCTCGGCCTAAATCCCTGAACTAAACTGCAAACTGTGACCAAGAACCAAGTTAAAGTCTCGTTCCTTGACCATCACACCCTCTCCTTTAGGAAATCTAGATGCATCGAACCTCCCGTGTGCAGTAGGTGGGATGCATCCCTGTTTCCCTATGTTACAGGTGTGATGATCAGACAAGACTAGATCTGCCTCCAGATTTTGGTTTTTTCTTCACTGTCTTCAGTTCTATTCAGGAGTTTTGTTGTCTATGATTAGTAGACCACTGTTAACCCCCTTCTTTGCGTCATCCAAACTCTATTGTACAAAGAATTGTGAATTTTTTTATGTATTGTGCGCCATTTGCAGTTCTCTTTTACAAAATAGTAGCTTAATCGAACTGTCGTCCTTTGATTTGGAAGTGTCACAAGTGTCATTTTCAGTCAAAGAAAAGAATCCTACTATTATTGATAGTCGATTGTACTATTACTCTTGTGTTTGATCTGAATTTATAAGCATTTCAAGTGTCGAAAGAAGTTTTCAATTAAAATGGCAAAGTTTCGTCTTGCCTTCTTGTCATTTTTTGAAAAGAAAATCGTTAGTATTGTCGCTTTGAAAGAAGAAATAATTCAGATTTGTATTTAGCATTCTTTTTGTCATTCACACATTGAGAAAGTGGAAAACAAATACATGCACGTGCATTTGCATTTAGAGTGCCTGTTGATTTTGATTTAGGACAGTGCATCTAGTGTGTGCTCTCTACTATATGTTGAAAGGATTTCATTTCTCTTTCCTTAGTAGCTAGGATTTTCATTGCAAAAAGAAGATTAAATGACTGTTTATCATCTTAGATTGCATTTTAGGAATTGTACATCTACATCACGCGGTGAACCTTAAAGGCAAACTTCTTAAGAAAGATCAACTGTAAAATAAATTCAATGAACATAAAAACGCTTTGGAACCTAATGCACAACATCTAGAAGTCTAGGCTAGAGATGTATTCCAGCTTCGTAAAGCCTGGTAACTATTGCTTTCATTGTAGGTTGGGTGATTCCTCCTCTTTGAGACAATAAGTGTCAGTATGGACTTGTGCTCCCACGTATCGTCGAGTATATATTGGGAGACCACAATAGGCTATATCCTTTATCCTTAGGAAGCCGTGTCTGCCACCGTATCGATCACAATGCACTGAACACAACATTTAGGAAGATTGACTGTCGTACCGTAAAAAGTATTCTGCAGTTTTGCGATTGGTTTGGTAATCCCTCTGTCTAGATTTCTAGAGCAGTCTCTTTCATTCCGTTTCAGACTCCTTAAAGGAAAAGGTCCATCTGAGCACTTGTCACTTCAGGCTCATTAAAAATTGAAGGCGATTAGAGTCATCTTTATCTTTTTCTCGACTCTTAAAAAGTGAAAAAGCAAGTTGTGTCAAAGCGTCTAAAATTTATTTTAATCGAAATAACATCACTGTTCCCTCGTTGGCCTTAGGTTGAGAAGATGGAGTCCACCAACCAAGGATTTCTCCTTGGGGGAAGTCCTAGTCCTTTCTCCTCTTGGGGAGATGTTGGTGCACCTCATATGGCCACATTGTCCCTTCCAGGGCTGACAATTAGCCTGCTGGTATGGCTTTTCTCGACCTCTGTCATTCAAAGCACCGTAATTCCTGAAAAATCGAATCAGCCACTAGATGACACCAGAGTTTCCCCCAAACCTTCTACTTCATTTGTCTCTCCCTTTCCTTCTTCCTCTTCGCTTGGTAAAGATAGTAAACTAAAAACCAAGTAACTGAGAAGAAGAAGAAGGGGAAGGAGAAGAAGAAGAAGGAGCCAACGGAAAAAAGGGGCAATCGTGCATCGTCTAGCAAAAATCCACACACTACACCATCCAAACCTAAATCTCCATGTGTCATCTACAAAGGGGACCACTATCACTGAGATTGTCCTTGCATCCCACGAATCCTAAGGGACTGGTCTCCCCGTTTTCAAAATCCGGTGTCGTCAACCTCTGATGATCATGTTGAAAGTACACTGTCAACTAGTGAAAGTGAAGTCAACGGAAAAAAAGGAAAATCTAAATTTCCCTGTAGACTGTGTGAAGGCGATCATGCCCTCCACTGTTGTCCCTTCCTAGACAAAGCTAAAAGATTCTTGGATAATCGTCCTGTGTCACCTCAGCGACTCCCTCCTGGGTACGAGAAACTCTTGCCGAATCCATTGCTAGTTGAAAATCCAGCTGACCCACCTTTGGAGTCAGTCAAAGCACCTATCATTGAAGATAAACCCTCTGAGTCCACATCAGACCAAAGTCAATAGGTCGAGATAGCAGTCGATCCCATCCTGACTTCAGAATATTTACCTTCAGATGATACAGTCACCAAAGAGAATGAGAATGACACCATTCAAATCCTTTTCGTAGACACAGAATCCGATGAAAATGGGGGAAATTTGTCCATTCCTTTATCGCAGGAAGGAAATTCGTCGGAGTTGTATCCATCCATTTATTTGGTCCCACCTCCAAGCAACCTAGTTGTTTTCTTCGATTGGAATCTACTAGCTATACCCCGTTTACCATCTAATGTGCCATTGTGAATCATAGTGCAAACTTACAAAATGGTCATGGTTGGTACCATTGTAGATGAAGGGGCTTCTATGAGTATCCTTTCCTCGTCTGCTTGGAAAGCGCTTGGTTCGCCAGCACTTTTGCTTGAGATGCGATGTCTGACAGGCTTCAATAAAGGAACTAGTCGACCATTAGGGATCCTTCTGAGTTTGCTTATAACTTTAAGAAGGAAAATCATTTATATGAACGTAATGGTAGTCCAAGGACCTTTAGATTACAATCTACTCCTTGGGCGTGACAACATTTATAGCAGGGGAGCCATCGTCTCCTCACTCTTTTGAGTAATGTGTTTTCCGTATGAAGGCAGAGTGGTCCAGCTCGTAGACCAGCTTTCATTCCCCGGCTCACACATAGCTAATAGTCAAATACCATCCCTAACAAGCCTTTTTGCAAAAGGAATGTCTCATCAATCTCTAGTCCATCCACCTGATGAGCGCGAGTGATTCAGTGGTCGTGATTGAAACCAAGGGGGCATGCACCTTGGATTGCTTCGGCAGGAAAACTTTAGGTATAGGGTAGGTTTCCGCATAGGATATATGACTGGTCTGACACACCTGTCCGTTTAGGAAAATGGGATTGGACTGGAATAAGATACCTCTGTTAGAAGGTAGGCCTTTCCTGATAGAACAAATGTTTTGTCTGCAAATTGAAGGGTAACCTGAACAGGTAGGCCTTTCCCGATAGAACAAGTGTTTTGTCTACAAATTGAGGGGTAACCTTGGAAACTCTACTTCGCTATACTTGGGGGCATGCAAAATTTTTTCGTGAATGTGAAAAGAGACCATTTATTTTCTTAGTTTGTAGGTTCTTAACCCTTTAAACTCGTAGGATTGGTCGTTCCTAGCTTACATAATAAAAGGAGTCGGAGCATAATTTCGAATGGTGCAAGCTCCCTAAAAAATGAACCTATCGATGAGACATCCTTATTATACGACTGGCACGAGCAGTTTTACGCGAAGTTCAAGCTCGTTAAAAATTAAACCTAGCAATGAGCATATGTTCCACCAGAGTTTAAGCTCATTAAAAAATGAACCTACCTCTAGTAAATAACCATTGTGAATGTATTATCATCAACTTTTGAGCCTTGGTCATGTTCTTACCATCACCTCCACTCTGTTGTTGCCGATCATTCGCCTCCACTTGATTGTTTGCCCCTTTTGAGGAACAACTGCGGTGAATGATCCTATTAGCCACCTTTTTACACTGTCGTGATTGGAAAGTTCCAAACCTTACCTGGAACCAACTGCTATCTAAAAACATCACTCGTTCCTCAAAAAATGAGTCTCCTTTAAGCTCTTTTCATCTGACTCATAAAATATGAAAAGATTGCTGAGAGATTGGCCTCTCCAGCTCGTTAAAGTGATTGGAAGTGCTATCCTTCCTCTAGATTTTAATCTTTTTGGACCTGAGGGATTATTTCACAAAAATATCGAGCGTTTGTCTTGTTCGGATCGTTAAAACTATCGAAAAGTCATCCATTTCACATTGTTTTATACTTTTTCGGACTTAAGGGATTATATACAAAAAATGAATATTGGAGTCTTCTTTCTGTCTCTTTTCAGACTCTCTAAAATTGAAAAGGACCGAGTTATCCTTGTCGTTAAACTCGTTAAAACAATAGCGACAAACTTGTCCATTCAGACAAGAGCGAGTTTCATTATTGCTAGGCTCGTTAAAACATAGCAATGGGTTTTCCCAAAGGGAAAATTGTGGAACAAGTATATGTTATCCTCCTCAATCTTGACAAAAATAAAGAGGTACTGGTTAGAAATGATTGAGGAAAATTGGGAAGAAAACTTGAAGAAACTTTATTGGTAGCAGGTCGCTCTTGAACATGACACTTTCACTCCATCACCATGATTGAGTTGTGTTGGGTTATTCCATTCACCGGTCATATCACCATTGGTCCACCGTACCATCCACTTTTGGGGTTAATGCTACCAATCCATTTCAAAGTGTCGTCGATATGTTCAAGAGAAGTCGCTCAGAGAATTCACCTACCCAGCTTGTGTCTCATCTGCTACAATACCTTCACTCTTCATTCTTTCATGACTGCCACCCTGAACCTTGTATCATCAGATCGTTTTAACCTCTGCAAAATCATTTGCTCCGTTCCGTGTCGTAGATGTGGGTTTCATTAATGACCTCCTACGACGGGTCACTTCTTGTCGACATCAGCTCATTATCCAAGAATTCAACCTAGGGACAACCCTCTAGTACCTTGAAGCTTGCATGCCTCAATGGCAAGTTTCTCACTTCCGGCGACAGGTTTACATTAATGGCCTTCTACCAAAAGATTTTGCGTGGTGTTTGACATCAACTCATGTATTCGCACCACGTGAATTGTACTGCAGTACCTTGAGGGTCATCATCATCATTGGTGATTCCTCTCACGCCTGTTAACAACTTACATCATTGGTTGGTAATCAAGCGATGTCTTTCCATGTTCGATATCAGAACATATTTTCACATGGATCGACTTGTACTTTCGGGCGAAGATTGAACGAGTTTTGAAGACCTCGAATCTAGTTTCATCCATCCGGGCTGTGATATATTCAGGAAAATAAAGACATCAAATGTACATCATTGGTGCACAGATAATCATCCAAACTAAGGGATGATGGCTCTACCAGAATCATCAGTCCGCACATAGATGGTTGTCTGTCCTATGTACATGAAAATGAATTTATCAAGCTGAGCATGGTAATGTTTGCCTCAGCTAGATCATGAAAATTTTATGAAGATAATGTATTATATTTTATCTTATTACAGGTTACCTTCCAGTGCGAAAAACCTCGGATCCTCATTATAAAGCATTTCACCCGACATCAAAATATTTACGACCTCATGCTTTAGGGGGCAATTGTTATAGACATATTTGGGCACTGCATCCCCAATCACATATGTCCATAAATCAAGGGCTTTTAAGTCCCTAAAAGTGTTGTTTCATACCCTAAAGGAGCAAGGTCAGCTGATTACATCATCTCCCATGAGTTATCCATGAAAAGCTACTTAGAACTGGTCAAAGAAGGACCATATAGACTGTCCAATGCTAAAGGTGCGATGCATCTCACCTGCCACATGAAAAAAGTGTGATGCATACTAGAAACCCCTCCTATAGGGTGCGATGAGCAAGAGTAGACAAATGGCACAAGCAGTTTGCTAGGTGGAAACCTAGAGAATCTTCTAGAAGCTGCTCATTTGACACTTGCCTCTCTGAGTTCGCCTAGGGATGAGTAAGAGATCTAAAATATCCAAGTGGAACCAAGAACTATAAGAGAGATGACACTAATCAAAATCCTAGAATCTGACTCACCCTCCTGCAAATATCTGTAAATGGATCCCTCATCCAAGAGATCTAGGGGTTGGAATTGGGTAATTTGCAAAGAGGTGCTGCTAGTTTCTCTTTGAAGACATTGTTGGGTGATCTTGCTTTGTGTGAGGTGAAGAGGGCTTTCAAGATGGGAGGATGGCGTTGGGTCAGACCAAGAGGTTGTAATCCTCTCTTTTATGATTTTTACTAATAAAGTTATTTGAGTTTTCCTCCATTCTTATGTATCTCTAAATACTGCATTTGTTATATGCATTTGTATGGTCAATATATATCTGATCCTATATTGTTTACAGTGAAAGATCTCTATGCTTTGATGGTATTATGCTATTGTGAATCTACAGGTGCTCTTTGAAGCTGGACAAGTAAGGAAGCAGTGGCAAGATTATGTCAAAGGGGAAAGGAACAAGCAAGGCGCCAAGTAGAAGACTGAGGTTGGTACTCTCTGCTTCTTTCTCATCTCTCTCTCGTAAATGAAAAAACAAGTGTCTTTAATCTTTTTGTTTCTAAGATAGCTACCCATCTTAGTGGGACTAGCAGCTCTAAATAGACACTAGATTTCCCGGTAACAAAAAGGATTGAACATAATAAAGACTATTTTGGAGCAATATATGTGCATATGTGTGTTTATGTTTACTCTGCATTTACTGTGAAATCGCTTTGATTATTGCAATTATCATAAGAAACACTTAATGAATGCGTGAATGTGGTAGACTTGTTAAATTACTTGATGATATGAATTTTTAAAGAAATCAATGAAGAGTTAGAATCTGTTATCTGTAAGTTATAGTAATTTCCATGTTTTAAGGATTAGTGTTCACAAAGTTCTGAATATGGCACTATAGGTTACATAAACCCATGACACAGACCTCTAGATGCAGAAACATAGTTCTCTAATCCTGCAATACTACCGTGGGTGAGACTGTAGGCTGCACTATGTGGGTTGTTTCCAAAAGGGCCAATAATGTATGGTTTTGTTGGTTGGCACGACTAACTCCTAACTTAGGTCTAGAGCCCCTCAAGCCAATAGGGCCGTGTTATAATCGGGCCACTAGGGGGAAGAGGCATTACATTATTTCGAGTGAATTTTGTTCCATATATATGAAAATATAACCAAGAGAGATAGGAGGTAGAGCACACAGTGAGGATCCCTGCTCTCTAGCAGTCCTTGGGCCATAAGCTTTACTTCTTTGTATTCGGAATCATATTTCTAGATAGAGAAAGAGAGTGAAGCGACCTCACCTTCCAACTGGATTTTCTCCTCGAAGGGTTTCCCAGATCATATCTTGTGTCTTATGTGTCTATGTAAGATATTTTTTAATTCTCTATTTTTATGCATAATTTCCATTCATATAAATGCACTAATTACTCTTAAATCTACAGATCTTTAAGTTTAATAAAACTGTAACAGTGTAGAACTTTTAGATTTTTAATATAATATTATAATATATGTTGTGATGAATTGTCTAGTGGAATATCCATGGTATTTTATGGATCATCTAGTATCAGTGTAGGTTTCTTTGGGTATTTTGTGGCTATTTGTAGGGGATCTAGGTCGGTAGGGGTGAAAATCATAAAACCCAAATCATGGTCGAAAAATTTCAAATGACACTCATGATCCTACAGAGGTGAGGTTCTCATAGTTGGAAAAACAAATCGCAGACATAAATCACAATGTAAACCTCCTCATGGTGGATTTTATTAATAATATTGGGATATTTGGAGAAGATGGGCATTCCAATTTAGAGGACAAATTTGAAGGGGGATCGAGAGATCAAGAAGAAACAAAGAATCATCACAAGAAAGAACCCAAATATCAACCCAATTAAAGTGTTGTGAACCAATCATAATCCCTATTTAAAATGGAAGAAAAATTTGATATCAAGTTGTACCACGATGAGATCGATGCTCTGAAGCTGAACCACTGGTTGTAACAACTAGATGTTTATTTCAAGATCCATCAAATTGAAGGATTAAAAAATCTCATTTGTGCGACTAAAACTGGAGGGCCATGGACTGAATTGTTGGGAGAGACACATGGAAACCCTAAGCTTGGAGGGAGAATCTATAGTGACAAAGTGGGAAGATTTCAAAACCCTCATTAAGCCATTATTTTATCTCGTTGGGTACGCTGAGGACCAGCGGATCCAGTGGCATTACTTTAGGGAAAAGCTGGGCCAAAGCATGCGGGGTACACAAAAAAATTCAGAAAGATGGCTGTAATGTTGGGTATCTCTCCATAGAACCCAAATGTACTCTTCAAGTATTTGGGGGGTCTCAACCAACATATGCACAAGCAAGTGATGTTATTCAAACAAAAATTGGTACACGAGGCTTGTGCATAGGCACAATACCTAGAAAACAAAGGCCTAAAGTGAGTGCAATCAAGTGGATTGAACAAAAAGCAACAAAAGGGCTCTTAAAAGGAGGTGAAGAAGAAGTAAAAATGAGGAAAACATAAAGAGATGAAAACCACAACACACCATTGCAAATATACTGGTAACCACTACAACCATTGCAACATTGATGGCCATACAGAGGAGAAGTGCTCGAAGATGCATCAAGAGCTAAACACAAAGAACAAGAAGAAATATAAGAAGAAGAATAATCTCATGGCCATGGTTTGAGAAATGAAGTTTAAGGAAACTTAGACACAGATGAGAGGATCTTCTATACATTAGTCCAGAAGGGGATGAATCCTAGTAGCCTTCAACAATAGGAAGAAGAATAAATGACTAAACTCTTCCATATAAAGATATAGGTCAAGAAGACAAAGATTCATGCTCTGCTTGACTCAGGATAACAAGTGAATCTCATTGTATCATTATTGGTCAAGAAGTTGGAGCTAGAATTTCATGATCATCCAAACCCATATCCACTAGGATGGGTAAATAAGGATGCAAATCTTAATGTAACAAAATAGTGAAAAATTATATTAGCTATTAGTGTTAATTTTGTTGATGAAGTATATCTATATGTGGTTCCCATTGATGTATGTGGCATCAAGTATAAGAAGGGAAGAAGAAAAATGTTGAACGACATGCTTTCAAGGCCACCCACAACAAAGATCACTACTTTGGGGACTCTTATTCACATGGAGGCATTCACCGATGATGCATACAAAGAGTCATATTCATAGGATGAAGACTTCAAGGAGGTGTATTAGGAGTTTCAAAGCTAGATTCATGTGCACGATAGAGAAAAAATCATTGACAGTCATATCCAGGTTGGTTTACTATATAGGTTGGAAAGGCTCGTGTAGCTGTGTGTGCAGAGACCTTTGTAAGTCTACAACTGAGTGTGTGGGACCCTACAACTGTGTTGACAAGGAAGAAAGAGTATGTAACAGAAGGATTGAACATAATAAAGATTATTTGGGAGCAATATCTATGTATATGTGTGTTTATGTTTACTCGGCATTTACTGTGAATTCACTCTGATTATTGCAATTATCATAAGAAACACTTAATGAATGCGTGAATGTGGTAGACCTGTTAAATTACTTGATGATATGAACGTTTAAAGAAATCAGCAAAGATTTAGAATATGTTATCTGTAAGTTATAGTAATTTCCATGTTTTAAGGATTAGGGTTCACAAAGTTTTGAATATAGCCCTAGAAGTAAGATAAACCCATCACATAGACCTCTGGATGCAGAAACATAGTTCTGTAATCCTCCAATATTGCCTCGGGTGAGACTGCAGTTTGCAGTATGTGGGTTGTTGCCGAAAGGGCCGACAATGTATGGTTTTGTTGGTTGGCACAACTAACTCCTAACTTGGGTATAGACCCCCTCAAGCCAACATGGTCGTGTTATAATCGGGCCACTAGGGGGAAGAGGCAGTACATTATTTCGAGTGAACTTTGTTCCATAGATAAGAAAATATAACCAAGAGAGATAGGAGGTAGAGCACACAATGAGGATCCCTGCGCTCTAGTAGTCCTTGGGCCATAGGCCTTACTTCTTTGTATTCACAACCATATTTCCAAATAGAGAAAGATAGTTAAGTGACCTCACCTTCCAACTAGATTTTCTCCTCAAAGGGTTTCCTAGAGCATATCTTGTGTCTTATGTGTGTGTGAGAGATTATTTTTTAATTCTCTATTTTTTTGCATAATTTCCATTTGTATAAATGCACTAATTACAATTAAATCTACAAATATTGAAGTTTAATAAAACTATAACAGTGTAGAACTTTTATATTTTTAATATAAAATTATAATATATGTTGTGATGTATTGTCTACTGGAATATCCATAGTATTTTATGGATCATTTGGTATCAATGTAGGTTTCTTTGGGTATTTTGTGGCTATTTGTAGTGGATATAGGTCGGGAGGGGTGAAAATCATAAAATCCAAATCATGGTCGACAAATGTGCAAATGACACTCATGATCCTGTAGAGGTGAGGTTCTCGCAGTTGGAACAACAAATCACAGACATAAATCACAATGTAAACCTCCTCATGGTGGCTTTTATTAATAATCTTGGGATATTTGGAGAAAATGGGCATTCTAATTCAAAGGACAAATCAGAAGGGGGATCAAGAAATCAAGAAGAAACAAATAATCATCCAAATAAAGAACCCAAATATCAACCCAATTAAAGTGTTGTGAACCAATCATAATCCCTATTTAAAATGGAAGAAAAATTTGATATCAAGTTGTACCATGATGAGATCGATGCTTGAAAGTTGAACCACTGGTTGAAACAAGTACATGTTTATTTCAAGATCCATCAGATTGAAGGATAAAAAAATATCATTTGTGCAACTAAACTGGAGGTCCATGGACTTACTTGTTGGGAAAGACACATGGAAACCCTAAGCTTGGAGGGATAACCTCTTGTGACTAAGTGGGAAGATTTCAAAACCCTAATTAAGCCATTATTTTACCTCGTTGGGTATGTTGAGGACCAGTGGATATGGGGGCATTACTTCAAGGAAAAGCTGGGCTAAAGCGTGCAGGAGTACACCAAAAGGTTCAAAAATATGGTTATAATGTTGGGTATCTCTCCATAGAACCCAAATGTACTCCTCAAGGATTTGAGGGGTCTCTACCACCATATTCACAATCAAGTGATGTTATTCAAGCCCAAATCGATAGACGAGCTTTGTGCTTAGGTGCAATACCTGGAAAACATAGGCCTAAAGTGAGAGAAATTAAGTGGATTGAAGAAAAAGCAACAACAAGACACTTCTAATCAGGGGAAGAAGATGTATAAATGAGGAAAACATAAAGATATGACAGCCACAACACACCATTGCAAATATCCATGTAACCACTGCAACCATTGCAACATTGATGGCCATACAGAGGATAAGTGCTCAAAGATGCATCAAGAGCTAAACATGAAGAACAAGAAGAAAGATAAGAAGAATAATAATCTCATGGCCATGGTTCGAGAAACCAAGTTGAAGGAAACCTAGATGTGGATGAGAGGATCTTCTATACGTCAGTTGAGAAGGTGATGAATCTTAGTAGCCTTTAACAACAGGAAGAGAAATAAATGACTAAACTCTTCCATATAAAGATATAGGTCAAGAAGGCAAAGATTGATGCTCTCTTTGACTCATGATAATAAGCAAATCTCATTGTATCGTTGTTGGTCAAGAAGTTGGAGCTGGAATTTCATGATCATCCAAACCCATATCCACTAGGATGGGTAAATAAGGATGCAAAGCTTAATGTAACAAAATAGTGAAAAATTATATTAGCTATGGGTGTTAATTTTGTTGATGAAGTATATCTATATGTGGTTCCCGTTGATGTATATGGAGTCATGTTTTGAAGTCCATACATGTACATGCATTATGTAATATTTATGAGAAGATCCAACTAGTTCTAACTCATCAAGGATGGAAATTCATTCATCATCAACACGCATAAAGGCAAGTCAAAAATTTCACTGGTAAGTTCCAACCAAGTGAAGAAGTTGGTTAGTTCCAACAAGTACGTTTTATCTTTTTTAGGAGAAATTCAGTGTCTATAAGAGTGAATAAAAGGTAAGGCATCCCTGGAGGGGTGCAATAAACAAAAACATCAATTAGAGGAGTTTTTATAGATATACAAAGATGTGTTCTAATATCCTAAAGGGTTACCACCTAAAAGAGACGTGGAGCATGAGATCAAACAATTGCCAAATATTGGGCTATACATGTAATCTATTATTGAAGAAAGTGAGGCGAAAAAGCAGTTGTAGCAACTACTGGAATAGGGTGTCATTTGACTAAGTACATCACCATGTGGGTCACCCATGCTTATTGTGCCAAATAAGAATGGTACTTGAAGGATGTGTATAGATTACAAGGTGTTGAACAAAATCACGCTCAAGGAGAGATACCCCTTTCCTAGGAGAGATGATCTACTCGATTAGTTGCAACAAGAAAAATACTTCACCAAGATGGATTTGAATTATAGATATCACCAGGTTTGATTCAAAGAAGAAGATACCTGGAAGACTAGCTTCAAAACTAGGGAAGGTTTGTATGAGTGGTCAGTCATGCCATTTTTCCTATGTAATGCAACAACTACGTTTATTAGATTAATGAATGATGTACTGCACCCTTTTATAGATTTATTTGTTATTGTATATTTGGATGATATACTAGTATATAGTGCTTCCCAAGAGGATCATATTTCGCATTTGACGCATGTGCTAGAAAAATTGAAGAAGCACCAACTGCTAGCAAATCTCAAGAAGGGAAAGTTTACACAACAAATTTTGGTGTATCTAGGGTATGTGATCGGTGGAGGAGAATTAAAGATAGATCCTTCAAATATGGCATCCAACATGTAATGGATGGTGCCTACTAATTTTTTTGAGGTCAAGAGTTTCATTGGGGCAACACAGTATGTGAGGAAATTTATAGCCTCATTTTCAATGGTAAGAACACCGCTCCACACCATAACAACAAGTGGAAGGTGTTTCCAGTGGGGAAAAGGTCAAAAAAATGATTTCGAGGAGCTAAAGAAGAAGATTAGCCAAGCACTAGTTCTAGCATTACCAAACTTGCAGTGATCCTTCGAAGTGGATTTGTCTTGATGTAGGGAGGAATACCTATATACCACCATTCTTATGTATTTCATGGGGTAGTTCTTAACTACCCTACCTATGAAAAGGAACTCTATGCCATGGTGCAAGTACTTGTGAAAAAGTGGAAGCACTATCTGATGGGAAAGGAGACAGTAATACATATAGATCACCAGTCGTTACAGTACTTGCAGTACCAGACTAAGATACAAAAAACCAGGCATTACAAGTGGATGGGGATTTTACAATAGTCTCATTTGGTCATCAAGTATGAGAAGGGAAGTGTTGGGCAGCCGAGCCCCCATAGTGATTTTTTCGGGCTTAAAGCCTGAGTTTTTGAGTCAATGTAATGTAAAGACCCCGCAAAATGCGGGCACAAAGCGCAAGAGTCTAGGGTTGTCTGCCCTAAAATATTGTAATTTAATATAGAATGTGTCAGCCTACCCATGGTCCACGGACCATGGGAATGTATAAAGAGAGCAAGGCTCTAAGTGTAGAAAGTAGTTTTTAGTCATGATCTCAAGTGTTATGGGTTTTTGAATAAGGAATTCGCTTTGAGTCTGTAAGTCTGAGTCTTGGGTTATAGGAATAGGAAGAGGCTCTATAGTTGTCTGCGCAGAGGCCTGGTAGAGTCCACAGCTATGTGCGCGGACGCCTGCAGCTGATTGCGCAGGGTAGAGTTGGGATTGTACTGGAACAAAAGATTAATAAAAGCTAAGTTGATTATGAATTATTGTGCATATATTCCAAGATTTTTATGTTTATGCTTCTATTATATGAGTAGGCATTTCCTTATAGTTTATAATTGCGTGCACTTGCTATGAATGTTAAATGATTGATACGACTACTAGGCCCAAAAAATTAGATAAGATCTATAATAATAACATAGTAACTGTAAGAGATCTAAGACAGAAACCCTTAGTTCTCTTTACAAAGCTACGCGAAGGTTAGATAGCTGCGCGGAGATGCGCTAATGCGCCGGATCGGTTCGCGCACTTTCTAGACATCATCAACACATCCCTAGGGTGCAGAAACCTAGTTCCATCACTCTCCCATACTAACTCGGGTGAGACCTCAATCCGCGCACCATGGACTATTGCCAAAAGGGCCGGTAGTTTCAGGATTTGTTTGGCTAAATCACTTTTGAACTTGGGTCAGGCCCCAACAAGCCAAAAAATGGTTCCGTTGCCGAGATCGGGATCTGCCTAAGGGATGTCTGATGTCAGAACACTGGAACCCTATAAAGAATGAAATTGAAGATTGGTTGGATCAGAAGCTTCACGAGTTCGTAACACAGGAAAACAAGACTCCACAGATATTTGAGAAGAGGTGGCTAGATCGCTACGTATATACGGAAATCCACGAGATCTTCTTCGCGACCTTCTCTTCAGAGTTGTCTGATTGGATCGTGAGGTTACCCGATAGCCAGGGAAGGTACAAGCTCAATGAACTGATAGTGTGGACTCTAGAATTAGTACGCAGACTAGAGGCATCAGAAGATAAGATCATGCAGGCTGTGGACCATAGGATCGACCAGATAATAGGGGGGTTTATCACTTAGTTGATGATAGATACAACCGTGAGCTATAGCGAAGCAGAACGACATTTTCTCAAGGGACCGTGAGGTAGGTACATCAAATCCCCGAATACCTGGATTAAGATGTTTTTATGTGAGAAGCGGGTTATGCAAATACATTAATGATTGGAACGATGCGGAGCGAAAAGATCTACAAGGGGATCAAAGTGTTAGGAAACAGTCCTTTAATTTCAACTCTGCGAGCGAGCGAGGAAGAGCGCGCTTGGGTTTCCCCGATAAGTGCGATCAATTTGATAAGATAGCGCATTACGCACTCATCACCTCCACTTACACCATCACCCACTTCACCTACTTTGCCTCCATATTTAACCACCCCACCTCCACCAAACGCGCAGTTTAGCTTGGTGAGTGCGATTAAGCTACCCGTATTCAAAGGAGTAGGGAATGAGGATCCGATCTAGTTCTAGTTCGTGGTAAGAGTAGTGTGGGAAACCCAAGGAATCACGGATGAAAACATTAAGAAGGCCATGTTGGTGAGCGTGATTCAGGATCGCGTGCTGACATGGTATATCAAGCACTCGAATGATCACCCAAATGCAGAAATAGCGGAGATCTAGAATGCACTGAACAGAGAATTTAGCCAACTGAAATTAGAGACATAGTCAATCATCGAATTTAAAGAGATCTCTATGCTTCCAGGAAAGACCCCCTGGGATCTAGATAAGAGGCTAAAGAGTATGATCCACGAGGCTAATATGATTCTAATGGATGCACAACACCACGCATGGTTTGTGGCATCTTTGACACCACACCTGAGGACGACGCTGTCATAGTAGAAGCTTTCAACCCAGGCAGAAGTGTTGGAAATGGCGATGAGGTTGCATGAAACACCGATACAGGATCTGGGATTGGGAGTCCAATAGATCCACGCACAACTACGGAAGCTATGCTTGGAAATGTAGAGTTTGAAGCAAGATAGGGCATCCTACCCAGAGGCGAGCGAAGAAATGTGGTGCATAAAATGTAAATGCCAGGGCCATGACAAGGATCAGTGTCCAGTGTCTGCGAACTACTTGGCAGGAGGGGGACCAATGCCATTAAGAACAGAGGCATAGGCAGGGCCAAGGATGGCACCCATGCTTTGGTGCACGATCTGTCAGGTGGGAGGAAAGCACACGACAAACAACTGTCACCTGTTGCAGAAGTATACTTAAACTCCACAGCAGCTATTTTGTAATTTTTGTAGATCAGTGGGCCACTATGAGCGTACATGTCAGAGCTATGAGTTAATGATGGATCAGACCCTAGCTTATCGAATGCAAACAGAAACGCAAGCCCTCGACCCAACAGTGGGAATGGTGCACGCTGGATTCCAAGGGTGAGGTCAAGGATGAGGAGGAATGGGGATAGGAAGGGGCCATGGACAGCTAATTGTTGTTGGGAAAAGTATCCAATACGGAATGACCCTATCCCACTCTAAGGGTGATAGTTCCTTAGCAACAATCAAAGCAAAGCTATTTAAGATTACTTCTTTATGAGATGTAAAACAGGGGAGAAAGAGATCCACTAACCGATGTCTTTCGCTAATGATTGATCCAATCTTCTCTCCTTGCTGCTTGCCCCCAGCTCCTTGCTCTTTCACTGGCCCAGCTACACCAAGATCCTGCAAAATGGCAAGAGAGGGAAACTACAAGAAGCATACATTCATAATTGATTCAAGGATTAGAATAAATCAAATACACAAGTATAACAATACATCATTGAGACACATGCATATAGAAGAACCTCAAATGCTTTATTAATGGAAGAAGTAAGGTTCAGGAAGTGATACAACCATAAGAGGCCCAATCCAGCATCACCTTCCCAGCAGAAAGAAATCTCCTCTTCACCTCCTTCAAAGTAAATTACCCAATAGTTCTAAACTCAAACCAAAAGCAATTCTTTACATTCACAAGATTCCAGCCTTCCTAGACCTCATGAGAGAGATCTATATATAGGATTTTTGGAGAAAGGATGAGTCAGCTTGAGGCTGGCATGAAGCTGACTAGTGTCCTCTCCCACTTCAGTTCTTAAGTCCACTTGGAGGTTCTTGCTTCCACTTGGAGATTTGGAACCTCTTACTCATCACCAGTCGAATTCCCTGATCCAAGTGTCATTTTGGAGGCTTCCTGGGCGTTGACACCTTGAGGAATGACTCTGCCACATGTCCAAACTTGCCCAGCGTAGGTAGCCTTCTTTGGAGTTGACATTCAATGCAGGTAGACAGTGGAGCAGTTGACATTCAGCGCAGATGCTCAGTGGAGCAGTTGACATGATCCAGAATTGCCTTGTTTTTGAGTGTTTTCAGGTGGAGAAATTTTGTTGAGTGCTGTGGTTTGCTGGCCTTGTTCCTCTAGTGGTAGGAACAACATGTTTAGGGACTTTGGATCCCTTAGATTATGGACATTTCATGCTTCATGCTGTAAGGCACAAAAATGTCTATAACACTAATCTGTTACAATTGCGGAGGACAAGGGCACTATGCTTGTGATTGTACCAATCTGATGGGACTATCTTGTTGATATTGTTCTCAATTCAATCATGAAGAAATCTATTGTCCTATGTTGATCACACAGATGCGCGAGAAAGGGACACTACAACCTACTCCAAATCAGAATTTCCAAATGATGAGGTCTGAACCATGTGAAGAAGACCCCAATGTGAACATGGTGATTAGAAGTGGTGCGACCATAGGGGAAGATAAGGGGAATCAACCCGAAGAAGATGCATGGGTTCGCAAGACTCCTACAAAGGAACCTAATTTTGACCCAGAACGCGCAAAGGAGACATTTATGGAAGCTAAGAAGAGCTTCACGGAGGCCACTACTTCAGGAAGTAAGGATCAACCAGAGTCGGGAATGTATCCTTATATGCTTACTACCTTTTTAGAGAAATGCATGAAGTTGCTGTGTGATAATAAGGTAGTTAAGGGACTACAAGAGCTGATCACTAAGTGTGCAGGGTTGGGTGAACAATGTGTAGTCCAGAAATTAGGAAAGCATACATTGCGCATCAGGAGGGAGATGAGATTAACAATGTAGAATGGTGAATATGAAATGGATCAAGTAATCCTAGACCTAGGTTCGGATGCGAATGTGTTACCAAAGCAGACATGGGAATGCATGGGCATGCCTGCATTACAGTGGTCCCCTATTCAAGTACGGATGGTGAACCAACAAAAGATCTTGCCCATGGGAAGGTTGCAAGGGGTAACAGTGGACATCGAAGGCACGAGCACGGAGAAGAACTTTGAGGCGATAGAGGTTGTTGATGACAACAACCTTTACCCTGCATCGCTAGGAATAGACTGGGCCACGGATATGAATGGAGTCATCAACCTGAAGAAGCGGAAGATGATTTTTGATAAAAAGTCCCTACTCATAGTAGTTTTGCTAGATTCAGCTAAAGGAGCACGCTACACTGAACCTGTGTGTAATGATGACAGTGACGACGAGTTGGATTGTATTTACCAGATAATAGTGCAAGACTATGACTGGATGAACTCGACTGCAGATGGGAGAATCTCATGGGAGCGTGACAGAACCTGTACTTCAGATTCAGATGAAGAAATAGAACACTGGTAGATTTGATTACACGAAGTAACAACGCTGAATTGTAACATGATGATTAGATCACTGTAGTGTGTGATGACTAAAGCAATGGAACTGCCAACATATGATGGGGAGACATGTATGGATGAATTCTTAGAAAAACTTGAAAGGGCAGTGCAGAACAACAACGATATGGTGTGCAAGAATGGGCATTCTGGGCGACACCCGTGCGATGGTGGAATACACACTAGAACAATATTGGAAATTGGCGTGAATGTAGCAGATGGATGCACTTATGATTTGGAAGTCACCATCGATGAACATGAGCCAGGTAGCAGGACGAAGTAGTTTTCATGCCCACCTATGTCGACGGGTGCAGACGTGTGCTGTGAAAACACCTCCCAGACTAAGAATCGAAAATTAGAACCAGACACAACAGCAGGGAAGGCGACACACTCCATAAATAGTCTACAATGCAACATTCAAAAAGCTATGTGGAGTCATGAAGAGAGTTCACTAGATGAGATGAACCGGCTGGGACTTGTGCGTACTAGCTGTTCGATGGGCCTATAGGACCATAAGCAAAAATTGGAGTGTAGAAACGACCCCAACATTGACAAGAAGAGATGAAACAAGGAGGACAGAGAAGAATCCCCAAACCACATCTCCCACAGTATGGATAGGATGCGAGGACCCGGGTAAAAGAATTAGACAGTTACAAGAAGCCATTCAGTGGGGGAGCTTGAAACTTCGCGAAATTGATGAAGAATGGGCACGACTGAGAAAGAAAACTGTGACATTAGACGAAGAAATCAGTGAACTAGAAACCAAAGTTGTGCAAGTGGGCTGCAAGAAACTACTCATGATGGGACCAAGTCTAGCTAACCCTACTATTGCATTAGAAAGAGTTGCGACGCTGCTATCATGGCTACGACCGCACCTTACTAAAGAAGGGAGCGTACCATACAAGGAAGAACGCAATGCACTACCAGATGTAAGGGTATTTGAAGGGTGCCCGTAGCCCGGGCTAGCAAGAAAATCAGAGCCTCATACCGGGGGGCGACCACCTGACTATCTGTAGGAAGCACAATCTCAGTGCTCCAAGAAGTTGAAAGAAGGCGCGGGACTATAAACGAGTCTGGAGGAGAGTTGCGTGGAATGGAGGTTTTTCGCAGGGCTAGTATGTCATAGGGACCGCGATCACGCATAAGGGGTTGCGCTACTGCGCGAGTAGGTTGGGAAGTGACCATTGATGTCACTATTCATGATAAGAGGTCTAATTTAAGGCAAAAAGGAGCGGGCGAAGGGCCATTAAGACAAGAATCAAGAGCTATATTCGTGATGATCTACTGCCAAGAAGATATTAATGACTCAGAAGTGGAGGGAATGGGCAAATTCAAATTCAAACGTTACTATAAAATACCTTGGGGTAGCCTCAAGGAAACACTTGGTTGTTTGAGATTTGAGCCAGTATAGAGTATTGAGCACCAAGCTACCTTGCCACCCGTGAGTATGTGACTGAACGAATCCAGTGTAGAAACAATGACGGTTGCGAGAACCAGAGCGCGATTCGTGAAAGTAACCCCAGAGCTCCAGGAGGAGCTTCGAGAGGCAACAGTTGCACCAGAGGTTCCCAAGTCCCCATGCACACTGCGAATGTAGAAAAAAAAGCAGCCAATGGGGCCAGTCTGGGTATCACCATGGAACCCACAAGCTAGTAAATTGTCAATGACAGAGAAGGGCAAAACTGTCACCGTTGAAACAGAGGAGGAGGAGGAATATTTGCAAGGCCTGATTGCCCAAATTGAGGCACAGGACAATGAGGAGGAGAATGTTTCCCAAGTACCTTTAGCGATAAAGTTACCCCCCTACATCCCCCCGTGGAAAGGGATAGCCAAGATACAAAAGGACCTGGAGGCCATGAAGAGTGCGCTCTAGACCCTACTTTTTCTGGACGAAATAAGATTTGACGGTCTGCCACTAGGATGGGTGCCTAGTATAAAGTTCGAAGACCGGGACCTCGCAGCTAGTGAGAAGTTCCAATAGCTGGTTGTGTAGCAATTATTGTGGCAGAAATGGTTATGCAGTGTGGAGAAGGCTAGGTTACTACATCTACAGTGGATACCCCACTACCACCACGCGCCCATCATAATTTTTGTCATCTAGCAGCTAATATGCCTAGTACATGATGGGTATCTTTAGTTGGAGGAGCTAATTCCCATCATGACTGACTTAATTCACCAGATTTCTCGGCTGACCATCAAAGGAGACAATCCCACAACCATAGCAGGAAAAAGCGATGACTTGGCCCTCACAGAAGCGATGAAGGCCAAATACAAGCTGGAGAAGAGTAAGCGAGGGTATGTAATAGCAAGCATCAAGGAAAAAGGGGTGCGCGTAACCACCCATCTACTAGCAACCAAGCTAATGAGGAAATGCCGCGTAGTTGAGGTTCCAACATCTGTAATTATGTTGGCATAGCAGAGTGTAGAGGGGGACCAGTTCAACTGGGCGTAGTTTCTCTGCGATGAATTTTTGATGAATTGTAGGGAAGCCTAGGGGCAGGGTAAGACCTTCCACTACATGTGGTTACTCTTATCCATCCTGTTGGTTATCGGGGAGCTACTGATGGACAACTAGTTTACCACCATTGAGAGGAACCTACCTAAGGCCGTGAGGTACACCTTGCTCTGGGCAATGAAAGACGCGACAAGGATTCGTGAGATAAAAGTGTTTTGGGAATTTGTAGAGGCAAGCTTACGAACATGGATCAACCGTAGGTTGCGCTTGTCCCCGACAGTATATAACAGTTTACAGAGCGTGTTAGAATTCATTGTGGATATGCATAGCCTGTATATCAGGGTGCTAAGATCCAGCCCGAGCATGGGTAAAGCTGCCGTTCATTGCCATAGATGATGAAATCTTTGAAGTGATTCCGTCATGGTCTCCGGAGTGGCGCGCCCTAGACTTGGCAGAATTGGAGAAGATCACAGCACAACAGAGGAAGAGGGAGATCAAGCTGCGCATCGCGGAGCTGGCGGAGAGAAAGCGCCAAGAACAGGAAGCAGCCACGCAGCGGAAGGCAGCTGAGGTAGTAGCAATAGGGCACACGGCAGAAACCACAACTATGCCCACCGAAGAGACCAAGGAAGGTCAGGGAATGTCCATGGAGCAGGACATACAAGGGGAGGTTGAGAGATAGGAATGCCCAGACCTTACAACAAAATTGACCCAACTCAAGAGGCCATGTCTCCAAGAGAAGCCAACCGCATGCAAAAAGGCAAAGACAACAAAGACTGTGGAGGGAGAACTTGTTGAAAGTAGCGAACCAGTTTGCAGTGTCACTAAGAATACTCTAGAAGAGTTGTTGACGGAGCAGACAACTGTGTTGGGGGTGCTCAGAGTGTAGTTGCAGGCATTACAGGTGTGACCCCCAGGAGTGATGACACCGCACCTAGTGGAAGATGCAGTTGAAGCTAAGTAGATGTTGCAAGCACGCACAACAAACACTTTGGTGTTACCAGCAAGCATCGTCTTAGCAGAAGCCAAAGGTGACATGAGGGGCTGGGGGTTGAATTTGGCCGCCCTTCCCAAAGAATCCCTATACCAACTACAGGATGGGGTAACCACTAAGCTCCTCTCTAGGGAAGGCTATGCCGTCTAGGTCTTAATGGGACAGAAGGGAAATCTGGAGCAGGTCTTTCTACAATGTGATGACTTGGTTGAACACAACGAAGGATTGGAATAGGCCATGGAGGAGGCCTGTGGCAGCATGCCAGAACTCGGTGTGCCAGGGGAACTCCTAGCATCCATAAAGATTCATCACATGGTGGCAGGATTCTATAGGACCCAAGAGGAGGCTGCGAAAGTTCAGTTGGAGGTGTATTTGCAAATCGCTGAGCTGCAGCTGAAGATGCTACCCTCTACACCCCCAGAAGTTAGAGAGTAGTACCATCATGCCATTCAATCAGGGTTGGAAGTGATAGAGCATGCAGTACAAGACTTCACAGGATTGTTGGATCAGTCGCTCCTCACGCTCACTTTATTGCAGGAAGATCCAACCATACAACAGCTGGAGGCAGGGGCATGGCAGCTACAATAGGCATATGACAATGTCAGAGGGACCACACAAATGGTCACCCTTAATCAACGCCTTACCAGAATGAAGGAGGCCCAGGCTCTCAAGGAATAGGTGGATGTTGCGTGCCAGAAAGAAGCAATGCTGAAAGCATACATTTAGCCTTGGCTCTAGGAAGCTTTCCTGGTCATCGCAAAAATTGAGAAAAAGCTGGCACAGATCCAGAATGCATCTGGGCTAAGGCAAGAAGGTGCCATTAACGATGATGCATCAGAGAGTCACACCCAACTGATACAACAAATAGTTGAAGAGTGCGGTGTTGCCGTAAGCAAAGCGCAAAAGCTGTTGGATGGACTCCACGCAAAGATTAGCGTACCAGCCGAGTGACTCGAGACGAGTCATGTTGATTGTGTTGGGGGACCGTTGGGCAGCAGAGCCCCCATAGTGAATTTTTGGGGCTTAAAGCTTGAGTATTTGAGTCAATGTAATGTTAAGACCCCACAAAATGCGGGCGCAAAGCACGAGAGTCTAGGGTTGTCCGCCCTAAAATATTGTAATTTAATATAGAATGTGTCAGCCTACCCATGGTCCGTGGACCACAGGAATGTATAAATAGAGCAAGGCTCTAAATTTAGAAAGTAGTTTTTAGTCTTTATCTCATGTGTTATGGGTTTTTGAATAAGGAATTTGCCCTTAGTCTGTAAGTCCAAGTCTTGGGTTTAGGAATAGGAAGAGGCTTTGCAGCTATGTGCACGAACCCCTGCAGCTGAGTGCATAGGGCGGAGTTTGGATTGTACTAGAACAAAAGATTAATAAAAGCTAAGTTGATTCTAAATTATTGTGCATCTATTCCTAGATTTGTATGTTTATGCTTCTGTTATATGTGTGGGCATTTCCTTATAGTTTATAATTGCACGCACTTGTTATGAATGTTAAATGATTGATAAGACTATTAGGCCCACAAAATTAAATAAGATCTATAATAATAACACAGTAAGGGTAAGAGATCTAAGACAACAACCCTTCATGCTCTTTACAAAGCTATGCGAAGGTCAAACAGTTGCGCGGAGCTGCGCTACTGCGTCAGATCGGCTTGCACACTTTCCAGAAATCATCATGACATCCCTAGGGTGTGGAAACCTGGTTCTAGCACCCTTTCATACTACCTTGAATGAGACCTCAGTCCGCGCACCACAGACTATTTTTGAAAGGGCTGGTAGTTTCAGGATTTATTTGGCTAAATCACTTCTGAACCTGGGTCAGGCCCCAACAAGCCAACAAGAAGAACAAAAGATTTGAATGACATGCTTTCAAGGCCACCCACAACAAATATCACAACTTTGGGGGCTTTTATTCACGTGGAACCATTCACCCATGATGCATAAAGAGAGTCATATTCACAGGATGAGGACTTCAAGGAGGTGTGTTAGTAGTTGCAAAGCTAGAGTCATGTGCACGATAGAGACAAAATTGTTGACTATCATATGCAGGTTGGTTTACTTTGTAGGTTGGATAAGATATGTGTTCCTAATGGTGAGTGATTACAGCTAATTAGAGAGGCTCAGACCTCCAATTTTGTAGGGAGTTTAGCTGTAGGGAAGACCGTGGCTAACTTGGAGAGGCATGTGTATTGACGCAAGATACAAGAGAAGGTATCTAGGTTCATAATAGGATGCACGCTTGGTCATACTAACAAGCCTATGAACTAGAAACAATGTCCTTGTCACACGGAATAAGTCGATCTTGTGGACAAGATAGACCTTCCTAGAATCTAAAGAAGACCTAATGACAAGCAAACCAACCAGACACTATCTTTCTCTAAATATGCTTTTATAAACAAAGGCAAACAAGTGTTTTAGGGCCTACCTTAGGTCCAACGCAAGTTTGTGGATGCCCTCTCTCCTTCGATCCAAATGAGCTCCTTTGTCGCGAATCTGCAAACACAAACAAGCAAACAAATTAAATAGCACCTGAAAATCCAATATCATAAAACATATTTAACATGAAAGTCAAGGAGTTCATGAAACAAATAACATGAGAAACTTGTTGAGAAAAATGAGTTTGATTGTATTAATTCAAAAGAAGAAGAACTTTACAACCTGTGCCTTGACGCTGTACAAGCTCCTCCTAGGGTCCAACAAGAAGTCTCCTCTACTTTGACAAGTTTCACTCACTTCCCAATGAAGCCAAAAAGGTATGTGATCACTCCTCTTAAGCTCAACTACGAAGTCTTAATTTCACCAGCATTTACCCTCAAAAATGTTTAGCTTCTAACCTCCTTAGCAACCAGCCCAATGCCTGAATTTATAGTGCAAGGGAGGGAAGTTACTAGGTCCTCCTTCAAAGGGATAAAGCCCCCCTTCAAAGGGATAGCTCCTCTCATCAAGGGATTAGCTCCTTCTCTTTTTGGGTGCATGAACAACCTAAGAGCGGCAAATCCACGTCAAAATTTCTTCTAGAATCATCTAGAATTAACCCAAAGTGAGTTTTTTAGAATAAACTTGCACCTTTTTTACTTTCACAGGGGTCCGCACCCACACCCTTAGGGACAGAGCGGGCAGGTCCGCAGTTTTTGTAAACAGAAGGTGCGGGACTGCAGGTAGCAGTGAGAGAAAGTGCGGAACCAGAGTTTCATTGATTTTTAATGTCTTTCTCTTATTTTCAAAGCTTGACTTGAAGAGCTGAGGTCTGAGACTTGCTTAGGAGGACAGTACAAGTGATGATAGACCCATACTGACTGCAAATAATCATGGTGACGATATTTTTGACGATAATCAAAACTGGCTTAGAAAACTAAATACTGCTCTGATACAGGAATGATCTTGTAAAACATCACAAGTATAGACTCATGTGGACACAGTATGGACGCAATCATCTATTTATGAATAGTCCATTATATAATGAATACAAAATTCCTCGCAAACTGGATTGTGGAAACTAGATCCAGGGTCTTCATTTCTACTTCCCGAAACAGTATGATTCTATCCATGTGAATGAATGTGTTGATGTCGAACATGGTAGAAACCACTTGATTACCAGTCAATGATGTAAACTGTTAACATGTGTGAGAGAAACCACCAGTGATGTCAATGGCTCTCAAAGTACCCAATACAATCCATGAAATGTGAATAAATGTGTTGATGTCGAACATGTCACAGAATCCTTTGATCGAAGGTCAATGATGCAAATTGTGGTCAAAGGCGAGAAACCTGCCATTAAGGCATGCAGATCTCAAGGTACTGACGATTTCTAGATCATCTTTCTAGATAATGAGCTGAAGTCGATAGAAAGCAATCCGTCGCAGGCAAGCCCACAACATGAAATCATAGATCAAGTTGAAGAAATTTACTTGCAAGGACTGACTCAGGGATGGTCAAGATGGATGATAGATATTTTGCAGATGAATGGCTTATTGGCGGTGACCTCTTGAACACATAATGACACGACAGATGGCTTGGTGACAATTGACCCAAAGTTAATACCCAGAAACCGGCTAAAGACTTTCAATGTGGTTTGATCAACTGTTAGGCAAAGGATTTCCCAACCCAGGTGAATAAAAGTGTCGTGTTCAAGAGTGGTTACAAAGTATGACAAACAGACTTATTTTTCTCTCTTTTCCCCCACCATTTCTGGCAAGTACCTCTTTATTTTTGACAAGCTTGAGGAGGATAACATTTGCTTGATTATAAGCTCATCCTTCGGATGAGTCCAACTTAGTTTAAATTCAAACCCTAAGGAGTGGTTCATTCCTGTTTGTAATTGAACAGGTCCTTTACTGTGAAATTTTAATGAGTCCAGTATAGGAGAAACTCGACGTTTTTCAATTTTAGAGAGTTTGAAAAAACTTAAGAAAACTCCAAGTTTGACCTTTTTTGTAAATTTGTGTCTCCGAAGCCCGAAAAAGTATAAAATAATACTTAAGAGAACCACTTGATCTTTTATGACCAAGGAGTACTTTTTGTCATTAGTGTCCTTGACCCGAAAAAGTAAAAAAGCGATCAACGACACATCGTTTTATAACCAATATCAAATTTGAAATGACAAAAACCCGGCAATCTTTTCATGTTTTTACGGTCAGAAAAGAGCTGTAAGTGGACCATCTTTTAATTCCGTTTTAATGAGTTTAAAAGAAAAACTCGGTGATCTTTTCATGTTTTACGAGTCAGAAAAGAGCTTAAAGGTGACTCTAAATGTTTTTTCGTTGAAAATGATAGATTTTGCCTGAATAATCCGTTATCCTGAACAAAAACGCAAACATTACTCATACCTGTTTGAAATGGATAAAAATGTTGCAAAAATACCTTTCCAAAGTGAAACATAAAAAAAATTTCAATTTATTTACTCAAAAAACTTATATAAAGGGCCTTCATCAATTCATTTTTACCATTTGAGTTTTGGGTGAGAAAATAGTGCTTTTGTTCAGAAAACTTCCCGTGAAGATTGCAGAAAATCCAACCGTCGGAATTGAATGCCGTCTTCTCCAGGTAATCCACATCATCCTACTCTTCATTTTTAACTGTTTCATTTTTTGTTTTAGGCTTTCATTTCATTTTTGGGAGGGTTTTTAGGCTTAAAACCTGCGTGCGGGGGCCCGCAGGTGTACCACTGCTGGCCTACGGACCCCGACTTTTTCTCCATTGGTAAAAAGTCAGGGGTCTGCACCTTCCATGTAGACAAGGTACGGTCCCACGCACTGTGTCTAACCCAGAGGGTGCAGTCCCCACCACAAGGGTTTTTAACCCAAAAATTCTCAAAATTGGACCAAACAAAATAGTTTCTAGCATTTTAATTTATCTTTTTACTTGATGCAGAGAGTACATCATGCTAGATTGGCGTGAACGAGAGCATGAGGACGTGGATGCTACTGCATGGACCCATCAACCTTCACTTGATGCTTTGAGGGCGTGAGGCTTGTACAAATTCTGGGCCATTCCTGGTGTTGGAGAGGTAAATCCCCTCTACGGGTAGAGGCGATCCCTACTAGCCCAACAAGGGTCTAGCAACAATCAAACAATGCTGCCATGCATGTTCCTAATTACAATTAAACAAGAGGTAAAGAGCACCTACTTGGATTCCAGCGCTGTCGTTTGACGAAGAGATGTTGCCTTCGCTCCTTCGCTTTGGCTGGTCACAATCCTCCGCGATCTCCGTGAATAGATACCTGCACACACGAAGGAGAAACAAACACAAGCGTGAAATCTAGTAAAAGTAACCATACATCAGTCAGAAAAGATGCAACTCACATTTAACCATTGCAAGTACAAATGAGAATGGAACAATAATAGCAGTCATCTATTATTAATTAGAATAGAGAAGAGTACAACCAAATGTTCTGACGTCGGTAACCTTCTCAGGAGGGGTCAGTCAACATGTATCTCAAGCATTCACCTTTGAGGATGATTCTCCCAAGACAAACAACTCTCTCTCACACACAAGCAACACAAAACAACCTTCCCTAAGCAATCAATCACTTCCACACCTAGCACACCAAATACCTATAGTAGCAGCAATCTGAGCACTATAAGCTCTATACAATCCAAGCTATGTCTAACTAGCTACTCATGGTAATGGTGGAAGTATATGTAGGAGAAGGAGCCTCCTAAAAGGGTGGAAGGATGAGCTTATCTTCAAGGGAAGGTTGTTGCAAAGGGTCGAACAGACATGCCATAGAAGGGAGTCGACATTCACAAAGCTAACAACCAAGCCTGGAGTGATCTGGAAGGCTGGCTGTTTGAACAAATTCGCCCAAACTGGATCAGTGCAGATTATGAGGCAACTGACGCGATGTCGCCGCGTCTGCATAACTGGGACAGTCATGTCAGCGCGGAAGAACACGGGAAAGGCACCCTGGTGACCAGCGCGGAAAAGTGATGTCCTTCCGAGCTGGCAGCGCACGGAATACACTATGGAGCGCCAGTCATCGCGGGTATTTTGCAAACAGACGCGCTGATGAATAAAACTTTAGAAAACTGGGTTTTTGGGCTGGTTCAGAAAGCATGAACTTAGTGATTGGCACAGCAGGGTGACTGACAGGAAGGCAGTGACAAATTACTGTGTAACAGATGCCCCCTAAAGCATGAAGACCGAGAGAGTGGGAGGGGTGAAATGCTTTACAACACACGCCGAACTGGAACACCGCCAGGAAGGACCGAAAATCTCTGACAATCAAGTACACACAGTCTAGGCATGGGCGCAGCCATCCAAAAAGACATGCGAAAAGGTCTGTGGAATGGACGCAACCACCCAGCTGAAGAGACCATAATAATGACAAGGTATGGTCGCAGCCATCCATGAAGACTCAGGTATGGGCGCAGCCATCCATCAATGAGTCATGTAATGATCATCCACAAAATCGCAACCTGGATCATAACAGACAGGGATCCAGGGTCTTGCGCTCCGTCCTGATCCGAACAAAGTACAAGTTCAAGCATGTGAATATATGGGTTGAAGTCGAACATGCATGAACATCGTCTGATTACCAGTCAATGATGAAAACTGTTAACAGACGCGAGAGGTACCACCAATAATGACAATGGCCCTCAAGGTACTATAGGTACAATCCGCGGCATGTGAATCAATGAGCTGGTGTCGAACACCCACGGAATCATTCGATCGGAGGCCAATGATGTAAACCTTGCGTCGAACACGAAGAACCTGCCATTGAGGCATGCAGGCTCTAAGGCACCTGAAGGGAGTCTCTAAGTCACCTTCCCAGATAATGAGCTAAAGTCGACAAGAAGTGACCTTGATCGAAGGTGGGCCATAATGTTTCCCACATCATCGACGCGAGACAGAGGAAAAATGATTTGTGTGAGATAGCAGATGAGGTTGTATTATTGCAGAGGTCAACTTCTATTGAACATATCGGCGGCACTATAACGGATTTGGCAGTATTTGACATCAAATGAGCAGAGGTCATGTTGACAGGGCAATGAGCAGATGAGAGGTCAAAACAGGGTAACCCAAACCCACGGAGGCTAATGTGAAACGAGATGAGATATCCCCACCCAGACACAAATGCAGACTAGTGCCATGTTCAAGAGCGACATACTGCCGACACGACAATTATTACAGTTCCATTTTCCCCACCATTTCTGGCAGGTACCCCGATTATTTTTGGGTGACAAGCTTGACGGGGATAGCATATGCTTGAAGAGTGTCATTTCGACGATGTCCGATGTCATCAAGTGTTTAACGAGCCTGAAAAAGGAAAAACTCGGCGACTTTTCTTGTTTAGAGAGTCTGAAAAGACAGCGGAAAAGGAGACTCCAGGGGGGTCCTTTTTCGTAAAGTTGTGTCTCTCGAGCCCGAAAAAGTATAAAACAATGCCCGAAAGAACCGCCCGACCATTACGATCGAGGAGTACTTTTCATAAATAGTAACTTCGACCCAAAAAAGTAAAAAAGCAGTCGGAAGTACGTCGTTTTGGAGCCAATAACAAGTGCGAAACGACAAACACCCGGCAATCTTTTTAGTTTAAACGGTCGAAAAAAGAGCTTTAAAAGCGACCGCCTCTCATTTTTTAACGAGTCGAGAGGGGGACTCGGCAATCTTTTCATCTTTAAACGGTCAGAAAAGAGCTGAAAGCAGACCTCCATTTTTATTCTCTTTAACGAGTCAAAAAGGGAAAAATACTCGGCAATCTTTTCATATTTTACGAGTCAGAAAAGAGCTTAAAGGCGACTCGTCCTAGAGGAACGAGTGGTATAAAAGGGTAGCAACTGGTTCCGGTAATGGTGGAACTGCTCAAAACATGTAATGGTCAAGAGGCAGGCTAATAAAACCACTCATCGCTGCGGTTCCTCAGGAAAGGATAAACAACCAAGTGAGAGCATATGATCGGCCAAAGAGATGGTAGCAATGGAATGAAACAACCAAGGCTCATCTAGCAGAATTTAGCAGATAAAGATGGCAATCACGAGATGTGAATCGGGTATGGGTTCATTTTTACACAAGCTTGAACCATGGAGAACTCTGCTTGGATTATGTTTCATGTTTACACAAGCTTGAAACGAAAAACTATGCTTTTTATAAGTTTGCATGCCCCCAGCATAATAATGAAAATCGAGGCACATGCCCCCCAAGCTTCATTGCATTCAACAAAGTGGATGGAATGAAGGTTCACTCTCGAGATCTATGAAAGACTCGACTTGTATTTTACGAGATCTTAATCAAAAGACTCGATCTGGAAAGGGAGGTGTTTCATTTTTTAATGAGGTTGACACAGTAAAAGAACTATCCTCATAACCCGTGTTTCATTTTTTAACGAGGTCGACACAAGATCAGAACTATCCTCGGACTAAGCCTAGTTTCATGTTTTAAGGAGCTTGACACCGGAAAGGAACTATGCTCCAACCAGACCTAATTTCATTTTTTAGGGAGCTTGACATAGGAAAGTGAACTATGCTCCGCCCGAACTTCATCATAATGAACAGGAAGTCGAGGCTTCCAAGAGTGGCGCTCCCGGTGGGAGGTCAATATCTCGGAAGTCAGGACCCAATGCCCCCAGGACACTATGCACGACGGCGACATTGCTGGATATAGGCACGGGGGAGGTGGCCACGTAGTTGATCTGGGGTGAGACAGATGCAACTTGTGGATGAAAGCCAGGAGGGAAGGATGAGTGCGCCGGAGGGGCTTGTGGACGAACGAACGATAATTGATCGAGCGTCACGATTCTTCCATCGTGTGGAAAACAAACCACACGGAAAAGTGAAGAAACAAGGGCTCCCATGGCATACACATAATCACGACCAAGGAGAAGACTGAAGTCTAAAGAACCTTGGGTAACTGAGACGTCTATATAGACAGTCTTGCCCCCCAGAGTAATGGGAAACTTTGGAAGGATCCCTAATGGCTGACTCGTTCCTCCATCAAAAGCGGTGAGATTCGGTGCGACAGGTACAAGCGATGGGCAACCCAAAGCTCGCCAAGTAGTAACGGGCATAAGACTAACTGATGCTCCTTCGTCTAACACAGTGCGAGGCAGCGCCTTATTGCAAGCATAGGCGGTGACCCAGAAAGGCACGTGGGATGGAAGGGGAGGGGTAGTCAAACGACTCCAATCAAAGGAAGTGACCGAACTACTTGGTGGGGGAACCATATGGTTGCCCCCCTGCTCGGAAAGAACTGAATCTAAATTCTCCGGAGAGGTTTCAGGAGAACCTTTATCAAGCTCAGGAGAATCTGAGGAGACGAGAAGAACATGAGAATTTTGCTCTTCCGAAACAGAGTGCTTGAGAGGAGGTGAACTCGAATCAACACACTTTTCGACCAATGACGGGTCTGGAATAGACTGGGAACAGCCAGGTTCGGGAAGAGGGGCCTGGACAAAAGGGGAATCTGAAGCGATCTCTTTGTCAACAGGGGTGCGATCTACAGCTGTGGAAAGACGTTGATAACCAGCGGGAAATGGATTCGGAGGAGCAGCAAGACTTTCCAACACAGCAGAGGCTTTATCCATGAGGGGACAAAGGTGAAGGGGATGTTTGCCTTCACAAAGTCGACAGGGGATTCGAAACTTCCCTTTCTCCTTACCATTCCCAACTGATGAGGTAGCATCGCCATGATAATCAGTGGACGATGAAAGGCGGGCCGGATCGTGAGACCAAACTTCTAATACCCTGGGAATGCCAGGACAATCACGAAGCAGATGGTCCTCCCTGCATAATCGACAAGGAAACTTGACCTTCCGCGGAGGGGCAGAAGGTGACCCGACTTCAGGTATACTGGAGGGGATAGCTGGACTTGAGGGGGGGACTGTGTGTGTAAGCTCTCCCTTATGAGACTTCTTCCTCTTGGTCTTCTTCTTCTTCTTCTTAGCCACCTGGTTACCCGCACCGAGAGTTTCACCAGGCGAAGTACAAGAGGAAGACGTAGAAGTAGGCGTCGAAGGGGAGAGATCTACCTTAGGATCAACATGATGTCGTTCAGGTGGAGGGACTGATGGACTAACAGCCGATACGGTAGGGACCAAAGAGGTTGAAAACAACCACACAGGCAACCCGACAGTTAACCCTGGTAGGGACAACGTCGCCATATACGGAGCACCAACATTCCCAAGAGGAGGGAATTGTCCTGGGTTCCCATCAGAGGGGGAACCTGGGTTAGTGAATCCTGGAAAAGTTGCCATAGCAAACGAAAATGAAACCTACTCAAGCTAACGCACACAAGATCTAACCAGGTGATGTTATTGTGGCCGAATAAACTTTTAAGACACAGGAACTGAACTTGACCTTTTCATGTTTCAAGAGTCGAGAAAAGGATGAAAAGATGACTCCAGTCTCCTTCGAATGTTTAATGAGCACAAAGTGACAAGACGCTCACAGGCACCTTTTCATTTAGGGAGTCTGAAAAGGATCAAAAGTGACTGCTCTGGAGACTCTAGGTATAGGGTTTACCAAGCGATCCGTAAAACTGCTTATACACCTTAGCAATCATATGAGAGCCAAGGACTTTCCGTACTGCAGTCAATCTTCCCGAATGCTGTGTTCGGTGCGTTACAGTTCACAAGGCGGCAGACTCGGCTTCCTATGGATAAAGGATAAAAGCCTAGTGGGGTCTCCGTATATACGCGACGGTACGTGGGAGCGCAGTCCGTGTTAGACCACTATCGAGTCACAGGAGGAGGACTCACCCAACCGTAATGTGAAACAATAGTGACTATGTTTAAAGACGCCGGAACACGTCTCTAACCTAGACCTCTAGATATTTGCGTTTAGTTCCAATGCGTTTTTAGGTTAATTCAGTTCATTTTATGGTTGATCTTGAAAAGAGAGAACAATCAAATCCAAACACAAAAATGGACACAAGAGACAAAAGGCTGAAGTCCCCAGCGGAGTCGCCAAATTGTTGGAGAGGTAAATCCCCTCTACAGGTAGAGGCGATCCCTACTAGCCCAACAAGGGTCTAGCAACAATCAAACAATGCTGCCATGCATGTTCCTAATTACAATTAAACAAGAGGTAAAGAACACCTACTTGGATTCCAGCGCTGTCGTTTGACGAAGAGATGTTGCCTTCGCTCCTTCGCTTTGGCTGGTCACAATCCTCCGCGATCTCCGTGAACAGATACCTGCACACACGAAGGAGAAACAAACACAAGTGTGAAATCTAGTAAAAGTAACCATACATCAGTCAGAAAAGATGCAACTCACATTTAACCATTGCAAGTACAAATGAGAATGGAACAATAATAGCAGTCATCTATTATTAATTAGAATAGAGAAGAGTACAACCAAATGTTCTGACGTCGGTAACCTTCTCAGGAGGGGTCAGTCAGCATGTATCTCAAGCATTCACCTTTGAGGATGATTCTCCCAAGACAAACAACTCTTTCTCACACACAAGCAACACAAAACAACCTTCCCTAAGCAATCAATCACTTCCACACCTAGCACACCAAATACCTATAGTAGCAGCAATCTGAGCACTATAAGCTCTATACAATCCAAGCTATGTCTAACTAGCTGCTCATGGTAATGGTGGAAGTATATGTAGGAGAAGGAGCCTCCTAAAAGGGTGGAAGGATGAGCTTATCTTCAAGGGAAGGTTGTTGCAAAGGGTCGAACAGACATGCCATAGAAGGGAGTCGACATTCACAAAGCTAACAACCAAGCCTGGAGTGATCTGGAAGGCTGGCTGTTTGAAAAAATTCGCCCAAACTGGATCAGCGCGGATTATGAGGCAACTGACGCGATGTCGCCGCGTCTGCATAACTGGGACAGTCATGTCAGCGCGGAAGAACACGGGAAAGGCGCGCTGGTGACTAGCGCGGAAAAGTGATGTCCTTCTGAGCTGGCAGCGCAC
Source organism: Pinus tabuliformis (assembly GCA_031772625.1). NCBI lineage: Eukaryota > Viridiplantae > Streptophyta > Pinopsida > Pinales > Pinaceae > Pinus > Pinus tabuliformis. The sequence continues at coordinate 1,789,405,890 of CM062818.1, forward strand.
GGAATACACTATGGAGCGCCAGTCATCGCGGGTATTTTGCAAACAGACACGCTGATGAATAAAACTTTAGAAAAATGGGTTTTTGGGCCGGTTCAGAAAGCATGAACTTAGTGATTGGCACAGTAGGGTGACTGACAGGAAGGCAGTGACAAATTACTGTGTAACACCTGGCATGAGGGCTCAGGTGGATTTCTTACAGTGGCTGGTTGACAAATGGAGCATACAGCACCAGTGCTTCTTCATTGGTGGCCACCAGCTCGAAATCAAGCCAGCCGACATATATTTCTTGACTGGTTTGCCTAAGAGAGGCGAAGACTTGACTCTGTTTGGGGCTAGGCCAGGTGGCCAGTCTGTTGATAGCCTCCGGCTAGAGTTCTGCAACAGCCAGGCTAGAGACAAAGGGATAAACATAAAAACCATATCCCGTCCTGAACTCATGGTGATTGCGTTTACTATCACCAGACTTTGCGGGAGTGCCGCATTACATATTGCCACCGGATCCCAGATGCGTATGGCAGTTGATTGCTTTCAAGGCACCATCTTCAACTGGTGTGATGCTGTGTTGGCCAATGTGAAAGGCCAACTGACCAGGGCCAAGAACGGACAACTAAAGACCTTTGGTTATGGGGCTTTGGTTGTGAGTTTTGGTCTAGAGAGGGTTCCCATGTTGATCCCGCAGCACCTTACTGTTGGAGCTGGGCTTCCTCAAGAGCCTAAACTGATGCAATGGGTCGCAGTTATGGTCCGTCACCCGGACGAGAGGACAGAGGTTGCTCGATTCAAACCTGAGTATTTCCAATGGTTGGAAAACCATGTCTTTTCTATTCAGGACTTCCCTTACGCTGGGGTAGATTTTCATGGTGACCCAGACATGGCTCTTCCACCAGGAGAGCAGTGGGATGACTCAAGTAAAATCATTTTCAACATTTTTCCTATTTAAATTTTTTTATTATTATTTTTTTATTGTCCTAAAACTGATAGCAAAAGTTTCAAATGTAGATGTGGATCCACAGTGACCAGCCGCTCTCTGGCCTTATGAGAGGAAACAACCAGTTGCAGCCGCGCCAGCCCCACAGGATGAATCAGCAGAGGTTTTGGCCGAGTTGGAGGGTCATCTCAAGCATTTGACAGGAGATATTCCAGAGACCACTATAGATGACATTCCTCGTCGACTTCAGTGCGATGTGATTGGGGTCCCAGGACCTTTTAGGAGGTTCCTTTGCAAGGTGGCCCGTGCAGTGGTTTCTTATCGAGATCATCACCAGTGATAGGATGATCGCCTATTGTGGGCACATATGACATTTTTGTTTTTTGTACTTATTATTTTTGCCAATCATAAGGTGCTTTTAACCCTATGATCGAGGACGATGTATTTTTTGACACACTCTTATATATATATATATATATATATATATATATATATATATATATATATATATATATATAGATATATATATATATATATATATATATATATCTATATATATATATATCACTATTACCGGCTTATCTTGTAAATCATGTTATGGAATGGTTTTAAATTTACATGTATGATTATTGCAAATGTCTACTTAACATTCGAGAAGCAATGGCATCTGCTAATGTATTTAAAGATCTTGGAATATGCTGATATTCAATATAATCAAATTCACATTCCAAGAGACGCACTCTCAAAAATAATCTTAATAATACTAGATTTCTAATGGCATACACTCTATTAAGTTGTAATACAACGAGTTCAGAATCTAACCTCACTATCAAACTCCGAATCCCAAATGAAATATATTCAGATAATAACTCAATCACTGCACTATACTCGAAAATGTTGTTCGTTGTTTGACCGAGGCTTACCCCATGCATAGATACTAACTCGTTAGAGGGCGAATAGATAACCCAAGCTGCAGAAGAAATGTTCCGTGTATTACGACAAGCACCATCAACGAAACCAGTGTATGTTTGGAGAGGCATCGACATCTGCAATACCAAGAGTAAAACGAAGATAAGCAGGAATAATGATGAAACAACACTCTCTAAGCTAAAAACACTATTTAAACTAAAAAACACTAGCTAGAAAGAAAAGCTATCCTAACTAAAAATCTCCATACCCATTCTTTAAGCATAATACCTCTTCAAGTAAAGACAATTTCTAGGTTTACCCAAAGAGTCCCCATCAAAGTCTACCAATTCATAGGCCCCTTTTGCTAGCTTTCACTTGAAAACATAGGGACCATGCCACATAGGAACGAATTTTCCAGCGCCTAATTTATCATTAGCTTGATCGTAAACTAAGACTAGATCTCCTTCCGAAAAATTTCGAGGGGTCACATTTCGATCATACTGAGCTTTCATACATTTTGCGTGAGTCTCGATCGCCAATGCAGCATCATGTCGATTCTCATTGAATTGAGCCAAGTATAACAAACTCTTTTTCTCTTTGGAAGTGGCTGGAAGTAACTCGATGGCCATTTGCAGTGACGGGATTTCGCATTAAATGGGTAACACAGCTTCCAGACCATAGACTAGTTGGAAAGGAGTGAACCCTGTTGATGTTTTTACTGAAGTTCGGTATGCCCAAAGTGCTGAAAATAGCATGTTATTCCAATTCAACCGATGAATCCCAGTGATTCGTCGGATCATGATTACTAAAACTTTGTTGATGGATTCAACTAGACCATTAGCTTGTGGATAATAAGGGGTTGAACTATCATGACGCAAACCAAGCTGGCCTGTAAGTTCGGTCATCATAACGTTTCGAAAATGACGCCCATGATCAGTGATTATCGCTTGCGGGACACCAAACCTAGCAATTATATGATTGAACATGAAAATTGCAGCTGTCTTGCCGTCTGCCTCAAATGTAGGCATCGCCTCGGCCCACTTGGTAAAATAATCTACCGCAAGGATGATATACGCATGCCCCCTGGTTGAGTGAGGGTTACATGTAATAAAATCGATACCCCATTTGGAAAAAGGACCAATGAAAATTATAGGGTGGAGAGGAGTAGGTGGAGCGCGCATCTTTCGATCAAAAAATTGGCAGTTGTGGCATTTTCGGACCGCAGTAATACAATCTTTAAACAAATATGGCCAGAAGTAGCCAGCGCACAATATCTTTTGGGCTGTGGCATACCCAGACATATGACCGCCACACGCTCTAGAGTGACAGTCATTTAGAACCCTTTCAGCTTCCTTGTGAGTTATGCAATGTCCAAAAACAGAGTCCTCCCCACGGCAATAAAGAGTATCTCCAATAATCCTGTATTGTTGGGACTAGAATCGTATTTTCCGACGTTCTGACCTTGATATTTCTAGCCGAAAGGATTGGGTTTGGAGATAAAAGATGATATCCCCATACCACGGATCTAAAGTACTGATTAGAAACAAGGATTCGTCCGCAATGGGCTCCTCCGCCACAGTTTCCGTATCAGTACGTGGGAAATCACACATTAACTCCGCAAAGACTAAAGATTTCTTAGACTTAGATTTCTCAAATTCCAAGTCGAACTCCTGCAGGATAACAATCCATTTAGAGTACTTGCCCCGTAGCAATTGCTTGGTCAAAATGTAGATCATAGGGTTGCAATCCGAAATTACGGTAGTTTTACGTAGTAAAATGTAGTGATGAAAACGTTGGACAGCTTGAACAGCTGCTAATGCCAATTTCTCCACATGTGAGTATTTTAGCTCAGTGGGATTTAAGGTTCGACTAAGGTAATATATCACATGCTCAGTTCTGAATTCATCTTCCTAAACTAAGACCATTCCAATGGTGGAATGAGAGGCGACGAGATACAAGAAGTAATCTTGGTTGTAGTTGGGAGGATGCAATAACGGTGCATGGGTCAACGTGTGTTTGAGTGCATCAAAAGATTTCTGAGCTATTTCATCCCAATAGAATGGAGTATTCTATTTCAACAACCGGGTAAAACCCTTTGAAACCTTGGCGTAGTTAGGAATGAATCGTTGTAAAAATTTTTCTTTCCCTTGAAAACTTTGGAGTTGGCTAAGACTCGAAGGAGGAGGCAATTTGACATTAGCTTCGACCTTCGAGGGGTCGATGCGAATGCCGGCTTTCGAAACTACAAACCCCAACAATCGACCTGTTTCTATACAGAAGACACATTTGTGTGGGTTCAACCAAATCCGATAATGCCTACACCTCATAAAGATTGCTCATAAATGGACGAGGTGATCAGCTCGATGTAATGAATGAGCAGGCAAGTCATCAAGATAGGGTTGCACAATGTGCTTCATGTCATGAAAGACATAAGACATGGCCCTTTGAAAAGTTGCTCCGACATTCTTGAGCCCAAAAGGTAACTTGCAATAAGAAAATGTCCCCCATGGACAAACGAAAGCCGTTTTTGGCTGATCGGCAGGTATAATGTTGATTTGATTGTATCCGGAAAAACCATCCATGAAGGAGAATATTTCGCTGCCGGCACAATCATCAATGATTTGATCGATATAGGGAGTTGGGTAATTTTCCTTTGGACAGGCTCGATTAATGTCCCTATAATGGATGCATATTCTTATTATTCCCTACTTTTTGTTAACCGAAACAATATTTGATACCCAATCCGTTAACGGGATCGGATAAATGAAACCTGCTTTGAGTAATTTTCAACTTCTGCTTTAGTTACAGCAGCTTTTCTTGTGAATTTGATGAAAACATTGCCGGACGAGTTTAGCGTCCGGGTAAGTCTTGATCTCATGAACAATAATCGCGAGATCAATTCCTGGCATTTCCTCATAGGACCAGGCAAACGCGTCGTGGAATTCTTGAAATAGGGCCTTATATATTTGAATTTCATCATCTGTACACGAGGCACCTATATGAATGTTCTCAATAATTCTAGGCTTAACCGAAATGTCAATAGGAATAGTTCGAGAGATGTTTCCCAAATTTAACTCTGAATCAGGATGTTTCATTGGATTCTGAGGTTCCTTGACATATTCAGTCGTAAAAATTGATGAAAAATCATTTTCAAAACGATCATTCTCGGGTAAAAACGAAGATCTGTGATGGAGATCTTCCCATGGTAAATCATCTACACATAGGATTTCACGAATTTTCTCATCAGAGTGAACAAGTTCAGAAAATGTGATTAAATCCGAGCTTGATGTGAAAAGTGATTCCTCACAGACCACATTCATGAAGTCAATTTCGGTTGAAAATGGGTCGGTAAACGATTGCACTGCCTCATACGCAATTTCATATGGACTCAAAGGCATTACATCACCAAACGAGTCTATCTCAGATTCAGAAGGAATGATCCAAGGATCATCATAAAAAATGGTGTCTGACGTAATCATATGAATGGTTGCAAATGAAGATGATGCCTTGATCAGAGGAAAATGAAAAGCTCCCAGTAAACCGGCATCTCTAACTAGTCCTACTCCAACATCCTTATACGGGATAGTCGTTTTACCGACATGCTGAATACTTTCAGAAGAGGCTAGTTCATATGAAAAGTGAGCCAGCTGGTCTATTGTTACGATCTTTCCATTGTGAGGGAACTTTATAACCCGAAAGACCGACAAAATGACTGCTGTCATAGCTTAAGACCAACTTCGACCCAAGAGAAGGTTGTAATCTAGAGGGGCATCAACCACCTCCACATCTAGATTAACGATTTTTCCTTCAACCCCTATAGGAAAATCCTGTAGAATGCCAAAAGGATGAAACCCACAGCCATCAAAGGCCTTTAGAATCGTCGGGGATTGATTTAGCGAAGGAGAACCAAGCGATCTCCAACACTGTATCGACATAATACACGTTGAGGCTCCCTCATCAATTACAGTCCGATGAATAGGCTTGTTTTTTACTATCGCTGGAATTTGGAAAGCCATTTGATGAGGTAAATGTGGTGTACTATTTTCTAGATCGAAAATTATTAGGCTCGAGTCCTGAACGTCAACAGCTCCTATAGCTGACAAAAGTAATTTACACTGTGCTGGACATGATTGTAGCACCTCCAATGCCGACATTGCTGAGGGTGAAACAGCTAAATCCTCAACAATGTTATAATTCTGAGCCGCTCTCGCATGTGGATTGAAAGTTGACTTTCGAAGTATACCCTTGGCGGGTGGTTTGATTACCAAGTCTGGATTAGGTTTCTCGATTTGTAGTGGATCGGAACTGGGAGTTGAGGTTGATGGATTAGAATGAGAAGATTCTGTTTCTTTACCATCAACAGGACTTTTACTACCATAATCTTGCGATCGAGTTGCAATCCTAACATGGGACATCATCAGTATGGGTTCTTCATTGGCATTCGAGGAAGAACCTATCATCTTACTGTCTTGAGCGGGAAAAGGATCCTTCAAAACAGCAGGAGTTTGGGAACCTTTGACAATCTTCGCAACCTCTGCACGATGAGGGCAGTCTCTTGTAAAATGTTCATCGTCACAAATGAGACAAGGATAATGAGGTTTGCGCTTTTCATCATTGGATTCCGATTTTTCAGGTTTCTCCTTTGAATTTTTGTCCGTTTTATTCTTCTTCTTTCCTTTCTTCTTCCCACCAGATTTTGATTTGCCTGTAGATGACTCTACAACGTGAATATCAGCGGAAATCTCTGCAGAAGAATCTCCTGTTGGGGAATCAGGCAAGGTTATGATAGGAGAATAATTCTTGGAAGACTTCTTCTTACTTTTAGTGTTAACTGTACCAATCATACCATCGGCGGCATGAGATCCCGAAGGAGCTGCAACGATTTGATTTTGCTTGGGAAGATCAGGGATTTTCCCGTGTAACGTACCTGACTGAGTATAGACCAAGTCAAGGTACTATGCTTGAGCAATTACTTGCTCCTCAGTAACAACTCCGGCTTTAGCTACATCTTCAGTGATCTGTGGCAACAAAGATTTTACAAACCACTCAGCCAAGATCTGATCCGGAATAAAAACCTTCACTAAACGCCGTCGACGTCTCCACTCATGAATATGATCTGAAATGTAAGTGGACGTCGATTGTTTTAACGAAGTTAAAAATTCCGTGCCATTGTCATATCGGACTGGCAACTGAAAATGAGTTAAGAACGAGGTAGCTAACTGACTAAAATTATAAAAAGTGCCTCATGGTAACTCAATGTACCACTTGGCCGCGAGACCAATTAGAGTGCGCTGGCAAAGTCTAAGATGGATTGAATCATCTGAAATGGAGTTAGACACACAACAGAGGTCGTAAGTCATCACATGGCTCGACGGGTCCTCTCTTGATTTACCTTCGAACTTAGGAATGTCACTAGGCAACTTATTCGGCATTGGCGGCCAAAACGGAAGATAATTAATGGGATCGTTCGTTAGGCGCGACAAGTCAGGTAAGTCCAAAGTTGCGATAAACGGTAACTGACGATTAGGGTCCCTAAAACTCTGGGTCATGAGACTAGCCCCAGGAGGAGGATATCTAGGATAACTAGGAATAGGAATTGCATTTGGGATATTGTATCCTCCTGGAAAACCAGGATTAACCGGACCGTATTGGGGTTGTTGAGGTTGTTGATAAGTGTACCTAGGGTACCGTTGATACTGATAGACTGGCTACTGCAAAGCATGACCGAATTGGTACTGTCCCTAGTACAGTTGATAAGTAAATTGTGGTTGACTTGTGACAACTGTACTTGAACCTGGTTGTCCTACAGGCATCTGAACCGAAGTTTGAATCATAGATCCAGACGGTGGTAAATATTTCTGAGGAGTAGATACAGGAACAGTAGAAACTGGAGCTGTTGATACTCCGGAAGTAGGTGGCATAGATTGAACAGATGTTGCGGCAGTTGTAGCAGTCGTTTGAGGCGGAGTACGAGGCGTACTAGGCCCAGGCTGAGAAACTACCGAAGGTACAAAAGTTTGAATGTTAGACTGGAATGGTTGCTGGGGTGTACCAGAAACTAAGGGTTGTCCAGTTTGAGATGACAACTGTACATTTGGTTGCAACACCTGTTGAGTTTGTGATGGATCCCACACTATATTCATTTCGGGGTACTGACCCATAACAGGTTGAGAATATTGAGAACCATAACTGGGTTGAGGGTAGGATTGATAATTTAAAGGTACATTTCCCGTTCCTTGAAAATACGTTTGACTTGAGGGTGGTTGGAAACCTTGGTTCGAGTACTGACCTTGGGGTTGATACCCTTGAGGCACGTACTGATACTGGGGTTGACCTTGAGGTATAAATTGATACTGGGGTTGACCTTGGGGTACATATTGAGTCTGGGGTTGACCTTGAGGAACGTACTGTCCCGTAGGTATGTACTGTCCTTGAGGTTGCCCCCCAGGTGATAATTGAGGCTGCCCCCCAAGTGGTAACTGGCCACCTTGAGGTTGAGGATTGGGAATAGAACCTTACATCATGAGAATGTCTTCTACGCTCAACGGCTTAGTACCATCGGTTCTAGTTAATAACCCTTGCTCAATGGGTTGAGGAGATGCTCCCGAAAAAGTACCAGAAATTGACTGATACCCAGAGGGAACAGAAGGACCGCCATAAAAAAAGGATTCAGGCGATTGAGTAAACATGGACAACTGCCTTGACATATTTAACGGAGGATAATAGCCTCTAGGTGTTGGGTGATAAGGAACACAAGGTGGTGAAAAACTTAACCCTGGGTTTTCTAAGAAATTAGTCAAAGAAAGATACCAAGTACTACTGCTAGGTGGACTGTAAAAAATTGATTCACGCTCCCTTAGTTCAATAACAGGTTGATTTTCAGGGATAGGGATGATGCCTACTTCTTCTTCCGGAGTAGCAAGTTCTTCAATAGTTATAAGTCCAGAAGAAAGATCTTGGGTGATTACTCTTTCTACCCTAGGTGAACCACGACCACTAATAGTTGGAGAAGTAAACCCCGATGTTGGAGTAGCAGCAAATTCACTTTCAGGTTCGGATATTTCAGGTTCCTCACCTATATCACTAGTAGATGAAAATCTACCAGTAACTTCGGAAACAGACAATGACTGCGGATTGTAATCTGCTACTAACGCTTGAAAATCAGGATATACCACCAAAGAAGACTCTCCTTCTTCAGGTGATCCAACTCTATTGTCTCTAAGAGTTACGAGGACTTTCAAGCCTTCAAGCTAGCTTGGTGAAAACTCAGGAGGTTGGCCCCAAAGTCTATGGGACTTCCTCGGTAATTCAGCCATGGTTAAAAACTTTTAACTACTTCACACGCAAACAAAGTAAAATCTCAATGAAAACCACCTAAAGCCTCTAAAGAACCAAACAAATTTGAATCACACTCCTAAAGAATCTAGGAGATCAAACACAGACAAACAGTAACTTTCCGTACTGAAAAAACTAGTTGGTGATGAAATCCAACGTCACAGAGTTCAATACAGAAATGCCGGTTGGAACAGTTACCCCGGCAACCTGCTTAATGAATAGACTGGCACAAGTTCCTCCACTTAACCGTCTCGAGTGGAGAGAACCCCCCAAAAAATCCAAGTGCGTCTAGCCGATATCTGCTCCAGGTACAGTGGGATCTTCCCACCACTGTCACCTCAGGAAGAATCCTAAAGAATATGGCCACTAAGGTTACCAACTGAAACAAATATACCTGGGGGAACAGTCTATGATCTGATATGCATGCAAGGGCAGAGTAGTAAGCTCAATCCCCTTAAAGGCTCCTTGACATAATCCAAGGTTTACCAACAAGTGACCCCAGGCTCCTCGAAAATGGTTAATCCAAGGTTTACCATTTTTAATACGTGAATATCTGGTGTCGTTCCCACACCTGTGTTAACTGTGGGCCTGCGGACCTTGTCAAAATTTTGAAAAACCTAAGATTTCCTCTATTAGTCAACTTAGTTTTTGTTTAGAAGTTATTATCCACTGCCCAGACCTACATATAACTTGTCAGAAGCTTTCCTTAGGTTGATTTCATTGGTATCTTTATTTGACTAATTTTTTAGAAAACCCAGGGTTAATTTTTTCACCACCTCGTGTTCCTTATCACCCAACACCTAGAGGCTATTATCCTCCGTTAAATATGTCAAGACAGTTGTCCATGTTTACTTCTCGAAGACAAAGTATGGATATAATTGAACAAGCAGAGGCTGTAGGGGCCTATTAAGAAAATCAAGGCTCTGAGGTATGGCCCCTATGAGATATCGAAGAAGGTGGGTGATAATGCCTATTGACTCATTCTACCACAATACATGCCCATTTACTGAGTTGTGCATGTAGAGAATTTGAAACTATATGAGACTTCCACGCTAGATCATGAAGAGGAACATGTCTTATCTTCTATGGAGGATTTGACACAAGATGCTCAAGAAAAGTTGACAAAAGATACAACTTTTCAAAAGAGGTCTAGAAATACAAGAAAAATGTAGCATGACCTTTGGAAGATTGGGTTTAAGGGACAACTTCTGGGAAAAGCTAAATGGTACATGAGAGAGGATGTGGAGGAAAAATTTTCTCACCTCATTCAAAAAATTATTCTGGGAACCAAAATCATCCCAAAATGGGGAGGTGTGATCTAGATCAGATCATTATATTCTTTTTCATCCATCTTGATGGATTCAGAGTGGAAAAAGTGGAGGAATTAGCTCGTAGGGCTATTTTTATTGACAAGATCCAGTTTGGAAAAATGAGGTCTAAAACTATCCACGAGCATTGTGAAGCATCAGATGACGTTCTTTGGGGGTAAAAAATTTACTAGTTTAGTAAAACATGTTTTCAAGATATTCTAGATAGAGACCTTTCCAATGACACAAAAATCACATCAATCAGAGCCTATATGTGAAATTTATTCCACTAATAAGTTGACCTTCCCATTTTCACCACCATGCTTTGAGAGGATGTCGCATCAACCCCAATTATTCATAGAAAATGGGTTAGCCACGTGATTTTGATGTAAAAGACTCTACGCACGGACGTGTCTGACTCGTACACTCCTCTGTGTAGAGTCTTTTCCTTTATCATCACTAGTCGTTATTATGATTCTCAGCACGATATTCACATTCGGATCTTCCTGGCGGGGCTCAGCCCTCATCATCTACAAGTTCTGGGTAGGCTGCTGAGGCTGCGACTTCTTCTCTTCCATCATAGATATTAGCACAGGGCATTATTCTATTGTGTTGTTAAACTGAGTGTAGTATTGACATGACAAGTGTGTCTGACTCGTACATTCCCGAGCATAGTGCGCTCGCGAATTGTGGACGTGGATTGCGTAGCTAGTTAAGAATCAAAAAGGGTTTTTACCCTTGTTTATGTAAACTTGAGTCAGTTTTTGAAGATCTACCCATGGTCCGTGGACCATGGGATTGTATAAATAGGTGTGTCTTAGAGAGTCTAAGGCAGATCTATGCCTTTATCTATGGGTACGATGGAAGGAGTTTAGAGAGCTTGTGCAGAGAAGTAAGTCTTAGAGGGGGAAAAGGCTCTATAGCTGAGTGTGCAGAGGCCTAGAGTATTGTTCGCTACTGAGTGCATAGATCCCTATAGATGTGTGCACAGGGAAGTTTTGAGTCTGTAAACTTATACTGAATATCAATAAAGAAGACTGTTGCAGAAATTCCTGTGTTTTATCTCCTTACTTCTGTTATTTATGATTGTGATATATGTTGTGATGAATGATGTATTTATGAAATAATGATGTATTGATGAACGAATTTACTGGATCCTTCTTATTAACTAAATGCAAATAATGTTAAGTGATTACGCGAAGATCATAACACTTTCTGTTAGGTTTATCAACACTTATGTAGATCTGAGTACACATTAATCTAAGGATGATCTATGGTCCACGTAAATAGCTAATTCATCTGTCCACGGTCCGCAAAAAATGATTGTAGACCTTCACGGAGGTCTAAGGGTCGTTCAAGGAAGATGCAATACCAAGCCTTAAGGGCTTATAGATTTGCATGGAGGCCAATCTAGGGCATAAAATGACATCACATTGATCTCTGGATCCTAAAATTTGGTTCCAGCATTGCCCCATACTACTTCGGGTGAGACTTCAGTTCACGCTACGCGGATTGATAATGAACGGGCCAAACCTGTAGGGTTTTGCTTGGCACAACTAACTTTGAACCTGGGTCAGGACCCACTAAGCCAATAAATGGTTCTGTTGCTGGGACCAAGATCTGCTTAAGGAGATGCGTGATGTCACATCACTGGAATCTGACCAAAAAGGAAATTGAGAAGTGGTTGGATAGGAAGATTCATGAATTGGCAGCACAAGAGAAGAGAAAGTCTCGCCTGACAAAAGAGTAGTGGTTGGAAAAATATGTATACATAGAAATACATGAAATTTTCTATTGCACCTTCCCAAGTGAACTATACGAGTGTATAGCTAAATTGGTAGATGACCAAGGAAGGTGGAGGCTTAACAGTCCAATAGTGTGGACTCCAGAGCTAGTGCAAAGGTTGGAAGCCTCTAAAGGTAAGATCATGTGTGCTATTGACCATTGGATTGATTGGTTTAGCAGAGGATTTGTTACAAATTTCATGGTTTCAACCTAAGTCATTTACAATGAAGTAGTGTGATGCTTCTTCAAAGGAACATGAGGTAAGTATTTGAGATATTTGAATACTTGGATTCAGATGCTCTTGCGTGAAAATGGTTTATACCATTGCCTTAATGTTTTGATCTACACAAAGTGGAAAAAGCTTTAGAAATCAAGGAAAAACAGGCCCTGAATATAGCCCGTTGATTGAACCTCCTTCAAGTGACGACGAAGGAGTAGTACAGGCCTCGACTTCGAGCGTTGTCCAGTTGATAATGCAGGGTTTTCCACGGATACATCATCCATCCACACCACCTCCACCTTCACCTCCACAACATACACCCTCACCCACACCACCTGTTCAACATGTCAAATACAATGAAGTTGCCATTTTCTAAGGGCCTAGGAAGTGAGGATGATGATCAATTTTGTTTTGTTGCAAACGTTGTGTGGACATCACAACAAATTATGAATGATAATATAAATAAGGTGCAGTTGGTTACCTCTCTACAGGATTGCACGTTGACATGCTACATTAAGTACTACACTGATAATCCATTGGCATCATTAGCAGACACTCAAGCTGATTTGAAAAAAGATTTGGTTAACCTAAGTCTGACTCACAATCAGTAACTAGATTTAAGGAAATCACGATGAGGGCCAGTGAAATGCCTTGGGAGTTAGGTCAAAGATTAATGTGCATGATCCGCGAAGCTAATATGCATCTCACAGATAGTTAGCATCGTGAGTGGTTTATAGCCTCGCTCCTGCCCCACCTAAGGATTTCTTTATCACAACAAAAGATAGGAACTCTAGTGGAAGCTTTGGAAATCACAATGAGATTGCATGAAACGCCTATTCAATATGCATCTTTGGGAGTCCAAAAAATTCACTCGTAGTTGCAGATCCTCTGTTTGGAATTGTAGAGCTTAAAAAAAGAAAAGGAGGCCAGGCCATAGGTGCATGAAGAAGTTTGGTGCCTCAAGTGTAAGAGCTAGGGGCATGATAAAGATCACTACCCTATCTTCACGAATTACATTACAGGGGAAGGACCGATGCCCCTAAGGCAAGAAGCTCTAGAAGGACCAATTACGGGACCCACGCTATGGTACGCCATTTGTTAGGTAGCCGGAAAACACGTAACAGATAATTGTAATTTGCTGCAAAAATTTGTGTAGATGCCACAACAATTTTTTTGCGATCTCCACAAATCTGTGGGCCACAATGAGTGCCACTACCATAGCTATGAATTGATGATGAAAAGGACACCTATGTATCGAATGAAAGTAGAAACTTTGCCTCCAGATCAGGGCACTGGGGGAGTGCACAGAGGATATCAGTGGTGTGGACGAGGCCAAGGAGGGGGAGGACCTGGTAGAGGTCGTCAACATGTCATCTGCTATAGTTGTAGAACACCAGGGCACTATGCACGGAGTGTATGAGTTAGACATGCCCATCATGTCAATAGTGCACTTAGTTTAACCACAAAATAGTAGAATGCCCTGTGCTGATAGCTAAGATGCAATAGAAGAGGGCGCAACCTGAGCAATGTGAACTTGCAGATGATGAGGGCTGAGCCCTGTGAGGAAGATGTAGAAATTTTTGAATATTTTAACACATATTCAACAGAGATTATCCTGATCATGTACTATTGCGGAATACATACACAATACATAAGCTCCTCTACGTTGATCATCAATATAGCAACATCAATAGCAATAAAACATCAAGAGCATTCACACATTAACACAGTATGTAACCCGGGGAAAGCATCTCGCTAAAAACCCCACACTATATGTATATTAATGATTGAGAACATGTAACATTACAAAGTTTGTACAATGCTTATCACAAGAAATCAAGTACCAGCTCCACCTGTTACACACAATACAGCTCAGATCTGATCTCCAAATCTATTCCACTGCTTGCCTGCCTCTCCAGCTCAATACCTGCTCAAGAACTGATGAGAATGGTTTACCAAACTTGTATTTCACCTACAAATAATCACTCACACTGTGTTGGACGTGAGCACAGGCTACAATTCTTGGTATTGGCCAATTCATTGGCATACTCAATCCCTCTGATTGTGCAAATCAACATGCACAACTATAGTCACAATTGATAGCAATCTGATCCTCTAACACCTGTCCCTGCTGAACTGAACATGCACTGACATGCAACTGAGTTAACTGATGTATTCTATAGTTGTATTATGAGTTAATAACTTGTCAATTAATTGATAACTAATTCACCCAACTCATCTCTAGTCTATTTTCCAGTTAGACTAAATACAACCAGTTTAACAAAGCTAAACTGAACACAACTCCATCAACTACACCTCCAGTCTACTAAACTCAACTCACTTGAGTTCTAACTGAAGTCCTGCATGCAAATATTAGTCATCCCATAGATAACCACGTATTTCCTTCTAGGATCTGCATGTACCACATCCGAAGCTCATCCTGAAGTGCTCCAAGAGAATAAGATCAAGTTTATAGTCCAAATATTATTATGAGACAATAATATTTGACTTTTCTATTTTTGACAGCTAGTCTAAAAATAGACTTTGATAACTCATACTGTGATCACTCATACTGTGGTCACCCATACTGTGATCACCCATACTGTGATCACTCATACTGTGATCACCCATACTGTGATCATCCCTGCTGGGATCAAAAATAGAACTTGCACCATAATTTTCCTGCGGGCCCACTTAGTGAAGGCGACTCTTTTCACTAAGCTCCATCATCTTGTTGCAATCTCAACACTCCCTCTCGACAGGATATGGATTATCCGCAACCCCTATCCTGCCTCGGTGGTACTTGAATTTGCTCCTGGTGAGAGCCTTCGTCAGAATATCAGCATCCTGATCCTCCGTTGGAATGTATGAAAGCAACATGATCCTCCGCTGCACACAATCTCTGATATGATGGTACCTAATGTCAATATGCTTAGATCTATCATGAAATACAGGATTAGCCGAGAGTTCAATGCAACTCTGGTTATCACAGTAAATCACAGTAGGATCCAAATGAGAACCGAACAAACCAACCAGGATCTTCCTCATCCATATAGCCTTGCATGCAGCCAAACTTGTTGCCATATACTCGGCCTCCGCTGAACTGAGTGCCACGGATCTCTGCTTCCTACTGTACCAAGAAACTGTTGTCGATCCAATACTGAAGACCCCTCCTGATGTGCTCTTTCTGTTCGTTGGGCTCCCTACCCAATCTGCATCCATGAAGCCACATAGCTTCACCTCATTCTCCTGTCTGTACCACAAACCATATCCTGATGTGCCTCTCAAGTAGCGCAATACATGCTTGCCTGCCTTCCAGAAGAGCTTGGTAGGCTTAACCATAGCTTGTGAAAGCTGGTTAACTGCATAGCATATATCAGGTCATGTATTGACCAAATACATCAACGACCCCACCAACTTTCGATAAATAGTGGCATCCACTTCTTCTCCCGAAGTGGCATCCTCCTTCCTCCAACCTCCAGGAAGAGTATCAACAGGCTTTCATCCATGCATGTTGAACTTCTCCAGTATCTCCCGAGCATACGTGCCCTGAGAAACAAACAGTCCACCACTGCGCTGCCATATTTCTAATCCTAGGAAATAGTGAAGGAGGCCCAAATCCTTCATTTCAAACTCTGTAGCAAGATCCTTCTTGCATGACAGTATCAACAGCTCATCACCCGTTAGAATCAAATCATCAACATATAGTACAATGATAAGCAACTTACCCTCCACCACAATTTGGTATAGGTTAGGATCTGCCTCGCTCTTGGAGAATCCAAGTCTTGTGAAATAGTTGTCTATCCATGTGTACCAAGCACGTGGTGCTTGCTTCAACCCATACAACGCTCTCTTGAGCCTACACACATGCGACTCGTTGCTGAAGACCTCAAAGCCTTCGGGCTACTCAATGTACACCTCCTCCTCAATGACTCCGTTGAGGAACGTAGTCTTCACATCCATCTGATGAATGTGCCATCCCATCTGCGATGGGAGAGTAAGAATTGTCCGTATGGAAGAATACCTTGCGACAGGTGCAAAGGTCTCCTCATAATCAATCCCCTCTATCTGTGAAAAGCCTCGGGCAACAAATCTTGCCTTGTACTTCTCCACACTCCCGTCAGCTGCCTGCTTAACTTTGTAGATCCATCTCGAACCCACCGCTGATTTCCCTTCTGATCTAGGAACAATCTCCCATGCACTGTTTCTGACAATAGAATCATACTCTTCCACCATGGCGTCTACCCATGCGGGATCCTCCACAACTTCCTCGAAAGAGGATGGCTCAGTCACAACACACTTGCTCATAAGAGCCATTTATCTAGTGTACCGATCAGGTGACTGTCTCTGCCTACATTGGGCTGTAGGTGGTCCTACAACTTTCTTTGCATCTTGAGCTAGTCGCTCAGCTTCTGTTAAGCGCTTTCGCCCTCTGATGGTTGGCGCTGCATGAGTGGTCTCTTCCACTCCATGAACCTCGTCCTGTGGCTGATCCACGTCCTGAAGCTCATCCTTAGGAACTAATAGCTCCTAACCTGCATGCAAGTGTAGCTCCCTCTCAAGCGAACACTTCATGGCTTTCTCCTCTTGAAATTTTATATCCCATCGCACGACAGTTTTACCATTGTCTGGAAAATACACACGATAGTTATGGGGTGTATCAATGTACCCCACAAATATCCCAACCTCTACGGTCGGCTCCAACTTCTTCCTGGCATCCTTCGTCACATGCATGTAAATGTTAGCACCAAAAATCCTCAAATGAGAAAGATCAGGCTTCTTACCAGAATAAGCCTCCTCGGGTGTACTCATGCCAAGTATCCTATGAGGACAACGGTTTTGCACATAAATTGCTGTATTGCATGCTTCCGCCCACAAGTGAAGGGGTAGGCCCTGATCATGCAACATTTCCCGTGCAACACCCACAATCGTTCTGTTCTTCCACTCAGCTACCTCGTTTTGCTGTGGGTTATGGGGATCTATGAGCTCTCTATGAATCCCTTTTGCCTTGCAGAAATCCTTGAACTCATCTGAGATGTATTCACCACCATTATCGCTCCTAAGAGCCTTCACCTTCTTCCCCAACTCCTTCTCGACCAATGCTTTGAATTCACAGAACTTTGAATATGTCTCGCTCTTCTTTTGCATGAAGAAGATCCAGCACTTACGAGAGAAATCATCAACAAAAATCACATAATACCTATGTTTTGCTGTCAAAGCAACTGAGAAAGGTCCACACACGTTTGTGTGAATTATCTAAAGGATCGTCGTGGTGCGACTATCCTTCTCGTGAAAGGTGGCTTTCACAATCTTCCCCAAAGTACACCCCTTGCACTGATCTGACTACGCAAGTGTGCCTTTAGGAAGCCCTGTAGTGATCTACTGCAGTATCTTCAAAGCTCCATGGTGAACGTGACCCAATCTCCTGTGCCACAACTCGCCGTCATCCCGGCTCACCAATCCTTTTGCCTTGCCTGCCATTGCTGCACATCCATCTACATGCAACTGATAAAGGTTCCTCACTCGAACCCCTATCTTCCGGGCCTCACTCGTTGTCTTGCTGCGTAGAAAAGCTTTTCCCTTGCTGAAAACAACATCATACCCCTTGTCTTCCAACATCGCCATTGAGATAAGATTCTTCTTCAATCCTGGAACATGCATGACTTCCTTCAATACAAAGGTTTACTTGATTCCCTCTCAAAGGAAATGGTACCGATACCGGTCGCACTATATCTACCATCATTGCCCATCTCGATGTGCACTCCAAGATCTTTGTCCTCCAGATCAGAGAACAAATATCTATCTCCCGTCATGTGAAAAGACGCACCACTGTCCAAGAACCACACCGATCCCATCACACTTGAAACCAAGCATGCGATCAATGAAAAATCAAGCTCAAACTGTGAGGCTAGAGCCTCTCCTGCTACCGATCCAACAGCCTATTTGTTCTTCTTCTTCTGCAGACAATTAGTGGCATAGTGTCCGTGTTGGTGACAGTGAAAACACTTCACCTTGGACATATCCTACTTCTTGCCTTTCGCACCAGACTGAGAAGCTTTCTTGCACTTCCCTTTCTTTGCTTTAGCAGCCAAAGCGCAATTCTCTTCATCAGATACCTTTGATGAAGATCCATTCTCACCTTTATTGTTTCTGAGTTTATCCTTGAGCACCAGGTCGCTCTTGCTTTGGAATAACATTTGCAATTTGTTGAAAGACATTTCAACAACACTGCTGCAAATTCGATTTCCACTAGCAACCAACTCAACCGCCTTGGATCTAAGATTCGTGAGAACACAATATTTCTCATACAGAGATTGACTGTATGGGCATTCACCGGATATCTCACCTTCCAAAGGAAGGATGAATCCAGAGGCTACCTGGCCGGATTACAGACTCTGCCTGAAGAAATAGAATGTAAACACTTCCTGAATAGTAGATCTGATGATCAACAGCTCCGATACCATGTAGAAACTTTTTCTACAAATCATCTAGCTCTGATACCATGTAGAAATTTTTGAATAATTTAACACATATTCAATAGAGATTATCCTGATCATGTACTATTGCGGAATACATACACAATACATAAGCTCCTCTACGTTGATCATCAATATATCAGCATCAATAACAATAAAACATCAATAACATTCACACATTAACACAGTATGTAACCCGGGGAAAGCATCTCGCTAAAAACCCCACACTATCTATATATTAATGATTGAGAACATGTAACATTACAAAGTACAATGCTTATCACAAGAAATCCAGTACCAGCTCCACCTGTTACACACAATACAGCTCAGATCTGATCTCCAAATCTATTCCACTGCTTGCCTGCCTCTCCAGCTCAATACCTGCTCAAGAACTGATGAGAATGGTTTACCAAACTCGTATTTCACCTGCAAAGAATCACTCACACTGTGTTGGACGTGAGCATAGGCTACAATTCTTGGTATTGGAAAATTCATTGGCATAATTAATCCCTCTGATTGTGCAAATCATCATGCACAACTATAGTCATAACTGATAGTAATTTGATCCTCTAACACCTGTCCCTGCTGAACTGAACATGCACTGACATGCAACTGAGTTAACTGATGTATTCTATAGTTGTATTATGAGTTAATAACTTGTCAATTAATTAATAACTAATTCACCCAACTCATCTCTAGTCTATTTGCCAGTTAGACTAAATACAACCAGTTTAACAAAGCTAAACTGAACACAACTCCATCAACTGCACCTCCAGTCCACTAAACTCAACTCACTTGAGTTCTAACTGAAGTCCTGCATGCAAATATTAGTCATCCCATAGGTAACCACGTATTTCCTTCTGGGATCTGCATGTACCACATCCGTAGCTCATCCTGAAGTGCTCCAAGAGAATAAGATCAAATTTATAGTCCAAATATTATTATGAGACAATAATATTTGACTTTTCTATTTTTGATAGCCAGTCTAAAAATAGACTTTTATCACTCATACTGTGATCACTCATACTGTGGTCACCCATACTGTGATCACCCATACTTTGATCACCCATACTGTGATCACCCATACTGTGATCATCCCTGCTGGGATCAAAAATAGAACTTGTGCCATAATTTTCCTGCGGGCCCACTTAGTGAAGGCGACTCTTTTCACTAAGTTCCATCATCTTGTTGCAATCTCAACAGAAGATCAAAATGTGAATATCATGTTGAGAAGCGAAATAACGACTGGTGATGATAACGGAAAATAACCCAAGGAAAGTGGGTGGGTCCACAAGGCGCCAGAAAAGTAATTTAGATTCGATCAAGAATGCATGAAGGAGACATTTATGGAGGCAAAGAAAAGCTTTGTTGAAGCATCCACCTCAGGCAGTCAGGACAAGCTACCAGAAACCAGTGTGCTCGCGGAGTTTGATCCCTTTGTACTCACCATGATTTTAGGAACCTCTATAAAACTACTGCGCGATAGCAAGGCTGTGAAAAGGCTACAAGAATTGATAAAGAACTGTGTTGGTAAGGAAAATCCTCATGAAGGACACCACAAAGTCAAAAAATTTGGCAAACATAAGGCAAGAACAGGGTGTGATATGAGGCTCACTGCACAGATTGGAGATTATGAGATAGACCAGGTTATTTTGGATTTAGGATCTGATGTGAACTTTTTTCCTAAACAGATACGGGAGAGAATGGGGAGACCTATGCTACAGTGGTATCCGATTCAATTGAGGATGGTGAACTAGTAGAAGATTATCCCTATGGGACGACTGCATGGAGTCACCGTAGATATAGAAGGTGCGAGCATGCTGGTTGGGTTTGAAGTGATAGAGATTGTTGATGACATCAATCCATACCCCACGCTCCTTGGAATTGATTTGGATATAGATATGAATGGGGTAATCAATTTGAAAAGGTGGACGATGTCGTTTGAGAAAATATCGCTCTACATTGTAGTACCATTGGATCCTGCAGAAATACCCTGCTATATCAAACCGGTCCATGAATATGAAGAAAGTGATGACGATTTGGATCAAATCTATTAAATTACAGCGTGAGACCAAAACTAGGTTAATCCAACCAGTGATGGATGGATTTCATGGGACCACGAAATATCCTATACCTCAGATTTAGATGATGAGTTGGAACATTGGCAGAACAAGCTGCATGAAGTATCTACACTGCATTGCAACATGATGACCAAATCACTACGCTGCACGTCATCGGAGGTAAGAAATTTACCTTATTAGAATGGTTTAACTGATGTAGATAATTTTTTGGATGCTTTTGAAAGAGAAATCCTAGAGTATCATCACTTTCAAGCACTGGATTTAGCACTGCACGCTACGCTCGCACAATGGTGGGGTACACACAAAGACAACTTTGACGAATGGCACGATTATAGGAGAATGATAAGGTTGCGATTTGGTCGCCCAAATGTTCGGCTGACTGAGAAATATGATGGGAGGAATTATCCACACGATCATTTAGAAAAATGGACTAAAGTTTATGGAACAAAGCCACAGCCAAAGTGGGTGCACTTATTCTATCACACTCTGGATATCATCACTATGAATTGGTACCTAGAAATGGAGCTTCGCCACGGCACCGAGAAGTGGGATATCTCAAGGGAAGGATTTTTTATGACCTTCAGTTTTGAAAATGGGCTCGAAAGCATTGATGAAGCTTTGTAGGAGGTTACAAAAGCGATCTTCAAAATTCCACAGGATTCTTTGGAATTGGTTCAACCAGATTGGAGCACCCAGCTGCACCATGCGCTGGAATGCTATAATATGACTACTGAAAGGGAGGATGAGGATCTAAGAGATATAAATATCCCAGAGGTGAAAGGCCACCACGAGGTCAAAGGTTCATGGATAGAAAACCTAGATATCACTGCGACATTGAAGACTAGGAAAGTAAACATTGGTACATAAGAGGAGCAAAAATTTGCGAAGATCGGGGATTACTAGGATGATTCTATGATAGATAAAGTTGTTGAGTTGCTTCGTAAACATCAAGATCTATTTCCTACAAAATTTTTGGACCTAAAATGCATCATAGGTGACTTGGCCATGATGAATATTACCTTGAAGCTAGATGCGAAGCCTATTAGGCAAAGGCCATATCGCCTTAACCGAAATACAAGGAAAAGGTTGGCTTGGAATTGGATAAGATGCTTGAGCAGGGAATTGTTGAACCAATGGAGGAATATGATTGGGTGAGCCCAATGGTAGTCTAGGAAAATAAACAGAAGGGATAAATATATATTTGTGTAGATCTTAGGAAGCTTAATGATTCTTGTGTCCATGATCCTTTTCTGACACCATTTACTGATGAGGTACTTGTTGGCTTGTTGGGGCCTGACCCAGGTTCAGATTTAATTAGCCAAACAAATCCCTGTACTACTGGCCCTTTCAGAAACAGTCCGTGGAGCGCGAAATGAGGTCTCACCCGAAGTAGTATGGGAGGGTGCTAGAACCAGGTTTTTGCACCCTTGAGTTGTATGAGAGGTACGACTAGTTCTTTTTTTGTTCCTGCACGTAGGTCACTCCATGCACTTTACGTTCCTTGCGGCCTGATACACTACCTTCGCGAAGCCGTAACTAGGGGTTGTGCTGCACTTTGCGCTATTACCCAAGATCTTATTTATCTTACAGTGTTAATTAATTACCTTCACCTACTTGAATGTCTTAAGTTATAATTAGCAATACAAAACATTCATACATGATCGTGCAGTAAATAAACAATATATTTGCAAATTATATCCAATCATGCATTAAACCAGGAACATATACATAGAATTATAGCAAAGCTTCTCTTTATTGATTCTCCCAATGGTTATAGACTCGACTTGCCCTGTGAACTCAACTGCAGGGGTCCACGCACTTAGCTGTGGACTACTAGGCCTCTGTGCACTCAGCTGCAGAGCCTTATCCTACACTACGACCCACATACACACTTTACACTTCCACTCAACCACTTAAACTTTTCATGCTTTTCTTATATTAGTTCTTGGTTATCTTTTACACTAAGAGCCTCTCTCTAGCACCATGGGTAGGTCTATCCAGCTGACATTACATTACAAAAACTAGGGTGGACAACCCTGTGACTCTATTATACTTTCGCGCCCCACGCCCATAATTCGTGGAGCTTTTACAAAAAGATTCGGTCAAAACACGGGCTTTAATCACCAAAACATGCCTTGGGGGTTTTCCATGCCCAATAGTCCCCCAACACAAACATCGTGATTTGCCCTCAAGTCACTCTGTCGGCGCAGAGATCTTTGCGCAGAGTCCCTCCAACTGTTCTTGAACTATGACAAGGTTAGTAGCGCACTGAGCTACTGCTTGCTGGATCTACTGCATACGTTGCTCTGAGACCTCTGTGTCAGAAGTGCTTCTCTGCATTAGTGCATGTATCCCCTGCATGTGTGTGAGCTTGCCTTCAATTTCTGCTGTTCTAGTGAAGGTCTCATCGATCCAAGGCTGAATGCACACCTTTAGGACTACGTCCTTATGTCATGTTGTGTCCACCTGGTCTTTCAACGCTTTAGTTGGTTGCATTTGTGCGAGCCTCTAAGTGAGGGCCACCATCTTCGTAGTTCCTTTGACATTGTCATACTATTGTTGGAGTTCTCGCGCCTTTGTTTCTAGGCAATGGATGTTGGGGTCCTCCTTCAGAATTTTGAGGACCTCAAAGGATTCTTCCAACGTGCTGGTGCAGTCTTTCACTACACCACCAATTTCATCCAGTCCCGCTGTGATAGTGCTAGTGCACTGTTCTCTAACTTCCGGAATGGTGGGTGACTGCACCTTTAACCACATCTCAGCAATCTGAAGGTTCAACTCCAGCTGAACCTTTGTTAGTTCCTCCCGTGCCTCATGCACCCCTAATACTAACCTATGGATGCACACCTCTACTAGTATGTCTATTGGGATGGCCACCTTTGGGGCGCTTTGGCAGGCTTTTTCTATCACCTATACTAGCTATTGATTCTATGACACCACTTCGTCACGCTATAAGATCAATTGTTCCACATTGATTTTCTGCTCACTGAGGACTTGTAGTGCATGGATCTCCCTAGCTTGCAGCTCTACAATTATCCCATCCTACAAAATGTATAAGGTTTCTCCCAAGAGTGCAGCCATATTGATACCAAGACCCTTCAGCGTGCTAACTGTAGGCCTGTTGGCCTCATTTGTTTTCACTAGTGCCCCTTCCGGCAGCACTATGGTATTCATTATCTGCACACGCAACATCTGTTCTGCTATCATTATTTCGACTATGAGGCTGGTCAAAAGGGTACTAGCCTGAGGAGGACGCACCTCTAATTCTAGCAAGTGTGCTCTGAGGGCCCTCAACACAATCTCGTTCTCCTGCATGAAATTTTGGATGGCCTCAAAGGTGACATCGCGCACTGTCTCGCCGATGTCATGCATATCACCCTCGGTTAGGGTGATCGGGTCAATAGACAACTTCGATGACTTGACCTTCTTGTGTGACCCTATCCGTTTGGCTTGGTACTAGCGCTTCAATTGTGTGGACACAATTTATGGGTCCGCACCCCCCTCTTCTTCCTCTGCTTCCTGCCCATGCAAAGGTGACATTTGGCCCTCATGCACCTTTGCGACTGCCTCTTGTGCTATTGCTGCTACTGATGTGGCCTTTTCCTGCTTAGTTGCCATCTATGCAATGTCCCATGCTGTCCGCAGTTTTGCTGTTGCTGCCTCCTCCCTTCTCTTTTCTGCCAACTGTGCAATGTGCAGCTTGGCCTCATGTTTCTTCCTTTGTGCCGCTGACTTCTCTATCTCTACGATGTCTGGATCACGCCACTTTGGTGGCCATGCCTCTAGTACGTTAAAGATGATGTCGTGCGTGGCTACAAAGGGTAGCTTTCTCCATTGTTTGGTTGGGTCCTTGCGCACTTTGATGTAAATGTTATGGATGTCTGCTTTGAATTCTGCAAAACTCTGTAGGCTATTGTAGACAGTGGGCAACAACCACAGCTTGTGGTTGATCCCCATTCTAAGGTTCATCTCCATGAACACCCAGAATATTTTTCTATTGTTGATCCTCTTGGCATCCTTTGTGGCCCAGAAAGAAGTGTACTTCACGGCCTCTGGCAGATCTCTGTCAATCGTGGGGAATTGAATATCCTCCGGTAATTCCCCTGCCATGAGCACTATGAACAATAGAAACCATGCATAGTGGAACATTTTTCCTTGTTCTTGAGCTTCACAGCAATTCTCTAAAACCTCTTTGTAGAGGAACTTGGACAAGTTGAAATGGACCCCCTTCGTGCATTGCTCAGCAAGTGCTACCACTGGTGCAGGTACCTCGTCTGCTTGACACTTGCGCATAACCTTACTGGCCAGTATTTGGATTGCCACTTTCACTGCTTTGTCACTGATGCTGGATATGGCGTAACCCCTCTTCTTATTTTCCAACTTCTACTTCTTTTTCATGGCCTCCGTGATGGCCAAGTCACTGCTTTTCTTTTCGAGATGTCCGCGGGGTCCTATCCTTTGAAGGGAAGCTGGGAAATTCGGTGAATCAAGTCTGCCGTGATGGGGATGGGTTCCTCCAGCCATAAACACCCATCATGCACTAGGAAGAGCAGTTGCTTGATGATGAAAATGGTTATTAGGGCGCAGTGGAAATGTGGCACCCAGAGAAGGTTCAGTAGCCAAACCTTTTCCACTCCATGCAACCACTTCCAAGGCACTAATTTGGTAACCCTTTCCGTGGTGTTTTGCTTGGGCTTCTTGAGGTGGGAGGTGTCAAGGTGAGGGAACTTCTCATGGTCAGCGAGGTCCCAATCTTCAAATTTTAAGCTCAGCACTCATCCCAGGTGCGTGCCCTCAAAAATAATATTGTCCAGGAGGAGCGGGTTTTGGAGCGAGCTCTTGATCTTGTCAAGGTGCTTGGGCA
This sequence comes from Pinus tabuliformis, assembly GCA_031772625.1. NCBI lineage: Eukaryota > Viridiplantae > Streptophyta > Pinopsida > Pinales > Pinaceae > Pinus > Pinus tabuliformis. Next base: position 1,789,431,795 of record CM062818.1, read on the forward strand.
CTCTAGCCTTTCCTTTCCACGGGGGGACATATGCGGGAAAATTTGTCAGGAGGTGTGCAGGCTCAATTTCTTCCTCCATGCCTTCTTCCTCGTCTTCTGCGATGATTAGGTCCTCCAGGTCTTCCTCTTCTTCATCGGTCTTTATGGTGACAACTTTCCCCTTCTCCTCCATTAACAGCTTGGTGCGCAGTAGGTTTTGTGAGGACTCAAGTATGGGAAACATCGCTTGTTTTTCCTTCTTGGGTCTTGGCATGCATGGTGATTTCGGCATTTCTGCCACAATCACGACACCTTCCAGAAAATCCCCCGTAGTCAAGGCATGTGCGGCCTCTATAGTAGTCATTTCTGTTATCTCCATAATTCCCTCAGCTATTGCCATTGTTTCCATCCAAAAATCTAGCACTTACGAACTCAGGGGCTCAGGGGCTCAATCAACACACAACACACAATAATCAGGGCTCTGCTCAATAGGTCAATTCGCAAAAGATAAAGTGTTGTTTGTTGGGTATCCCTTTGTAATTTATAGTGCTTATTGAATTTGAATTCAACCGTTCCCCCCAAATCTGATTCATTAATGCTCCCTTGGTGGCAGATTTTCCCAAATCTTGCCAATAAATCACATCTTAAATGCCTGCCACCCACTCCATTTGATCTCAAGTTGAGTATCCCATCATGAATAGTGACCTCAATGGTCACTTTCTGTCCAACTCACGTGGTAGCGCAGCCCCCCATGCGTGGTCGTGGACCTTGTGGCTCTTGGCTTCTTTGCACTATTCCAACATCGCGTAGCTCCTGGGAAGAATAGTTTGTAGTCCCGTGATTCCTTTCAACTGCCTAGAGTGCTAAGATTGTTCTTCCTTCAGCTAGTCAGGTGGTCACACCACCCATGTAAAATTTCATCCTGCCATTCATCATGTTTCCTGGATAATACCCACCTTTTATTGTTACGGTCGACATCGTGCACTCTACTATCTGCAATGTGCTACCCTGGTTAATATGCTTAGCAATGTGCAGTCCAAGCCAAGGCATAAGACTGATAAAATCATGACGATAGGCCTTAAACTTGTCATCGTGATTGTATGCATCCTGCCTTATCACCCTGGTCCTTTTGCCGAGAAACTCTTCCTTTATCTCGTCCTCTAGCTTCTTGACTTCCAAGTCCACTAGAGTGCTTTTTTTCCTTGATCATACCCTTTCTTCTTCAAGTTCTTGGAGTCTAAAATTTCCCTATTGGATTTTTGCTCCAAGCTTCCGTGAACTGTCATATCTACTAGTGCTATCATGCGTAGTCTAAGCTCTCCAAGTCCCATAGGGCTTACTGCGGTTGGTTCATACTCCAGCCTTGGTAGTGCCTATGCAATCATGCTTTTGCACCTATAAGCCCAGAGAACCATTGGTATGCATAGGTCCCAGTCAGTTCGCTTCACATTGTGGACTTTGTTCAGCGCTTCACGTACTTTGTTAAAAGCTTCTACGTGGATATTTTTCTGCGCACTTGGTATTTCGATAATTCGTGTTTCCAACCAGAGGGGTCATTCGCACCATTGCCTTACCCACACTTGCTTACTGATTGTGTCCCATACCACGAGGACGGTGTGCATTCGTATAGGTTTCGTACCATATGCCTGTATCCACCTGGATAGGTGGGTGCACAGGCTGGTTCATTCATCATACTTGTTTTTCAATCACATCTTAGGCTTCCAAAATCACATGCACATCATCCTTCGGCAGTCACACCAGTCCTCAAAACTTCTTTGGTGCGTACCCCACCACCTGGCGGGCATAGCATGCAGTACCCACTTCAGAGCGTCCAAGCGTTGCTATTCTGACACTTCTCTTTCAAATCTGTTCAAGAAGTCATCCACCTCGCTTAACTCATCATACGTAGGTAGGCCTCTTACCTCTATTGTTACGTGGAATGATCTCGTCATCATGTTACAGTTGATTGTGGTTACCTCGTGTAACCAGTTCTGCCATCGTTCTATCTCCTCATCAGAATTAGATGTGTAGGAGCTTTCATGCTCCCATGAGATTTGGCCATCTGCGGTTGGATTTACGCAATCATGCTCTCAGGTCATTATTTTGTAGATGTAGTCCATATTGTCATCGCTGTCGTAGTCGCGCACTGGCTCCGTGTAGCGTGATCCTTCTGCAAGGTCTAAAGGTACCACTACGAGCAGTGACGTTTTCTCAAAGATAATCTTGCAGTTCTTTAGATTTATCACTCCATTCATGTCAGTGGACCAATCTATTCCCAATAGCATGGGGTAGGGATTGATGTCATCAATAATCTTGATCACTTCGAAATCAGCTAGCACGCTTGCTCTTTTGATATCTATTGTGATTCCCTGCAATCTCCCCATAGGTAGGATCTTTTGCTAGTTCACCATCCATATTTGGATAGGAGACCATTGTAGCACAGGCCTGCCCATGCGCTCCCATGTCTTCTTTGGTATGATGTTTGCATCTAATCTTCGATCCAGAATCACTTGGTCCATCTCAAGTTCCTCGATCTGTGTAGTCAATCTAATCTCCCTCCCTGTTCACGTTGTGTGCTTCCTGAGCTTCCGGACTACACATGGTTCTCCTAGCGTGGTCCCAATGCATCTAGTTATGAGTTCTTGCAGCCCCTTTACAGCCTTGCTATCACGCAACAACTTCATGCATGTCTCCAAGAACGTGGTGAGCATCGATGGGTCCATTTCCGATTCTAGTCTATCTTTACTTCCTAAAGTGGAGGCGTCAACGAAGCTCCTCTTAGCTTCCATGAAGGTCTCCTTAGCATGCTCCAAATCAAATTTTGGTTCCTTCGTTGGAGCCTTACGAACCCAGGTACTTTTTCAGGCTACTTTCCTTTGTCATCCCCTGTCGTAACACCACTCCAGAGCAGGATAGTTACATTAGGGTCTTCCTCGCATGGCTCAGACCTCATCATTTGCAGGTTTTGAGTCGGGGGAGGTTGGAGTGCTCCTTTATCGTGCAACCTCGCTATCATTGTGGGACAATCCTCTATCTCATGGTCAAACAATGTACAATACAAGCATGATGGTTGCATTGGATTCGTACAATCGTGGGAATAATGCCTTGGCCCTCTGCAATTGTAACATATCAATTGTCCACAACCTCTTGCTGGCCCCCCTCCACCTCGGCCTCGTCCGCACCCCTGAAATCCGGCTTGTGCCATCCCTGCATTCTGATCAAGGGGCCACGTTTCGACCTAAGCTCTGTAGGTAGGAGTCTGATCCCTCATCAGCTTATAACTTCTACATGTGCGCTCATCATGGCCTATTGATCTATAGAAATTACAGAACAACTGCTTTGAATTCTGCTTATACTTCTGCAATAAATGGTAGTTATCTATAGCATTCTTTCCTCCTATTTGACAAATCACACACCATAATGCATGCACGGAACTTGGTCATGCATGTGCCTCCGATCTCAATGGCATTATCCCTCCTCCCACAAGGTAATTCATGAACACTGGGCAGTGATCCTTATTGTTCCCCTAGCCCTTGCATTTTATGCACCATATCTCATCACGCACCTCTGGGTAGGTTGTCCTATTTGGTTTCAAACTCTGCATCTCCAGGCACAAGTTTTTCAACTGCACGTGAATCTGCTGAACTCCCATGTTAGGATCTTGTATTAGAGTCTTGTGCAATCTCATCACAACCACCAAAGCGTCAGCCTAAGTTGTTAGCCTCTGTTCTGACAACGTGTTCCTTAGATGCGGTGTTAATAATGATACAAACCATTCGTGGTGTTGTCCATCTGCCAACGTCATGTTAGCTTCGTGAATTGTGCAGTTCAGTCTCTGGTCCAGCTCCCAAGGGGTCTTGCCTGGCAGCATGGTGATTTCGATAAACCCAATGATAGACTGCGCCCCTAAATTTGGCCTACTAAATTCTTTGTTTAGCATAGCTTGGATACCTGCGATCCCCGCATTTAGATTGTCATTGGAGTGCTTAATATACCAGGTCAACGCGTGATCCTGCAGAGAGTTGACCAATGTTGCCTTCTTTATATTGTCATCTGTGACTCCTTACGCTTCCCATACAGCTTTTATCATGAACCAAAAGTGGTCTAGATCTTCATTCCCTACTCCCTTGAACACTGGGAACTTTATCACACTCGCCATAATGCTTCGTGGTGGTGGCGGAGGTGGTATGGGTGAAGATGAGGGTGAAGATGATGAAATTGGTGGTGGTGTGGGTGGGGGTGGTATGCATGAAATTATTTGTCTTATCAAGTTGATCGCACTTCTTTGTGAGACGTTTGTGAGCTCTTCTTCACCCCCTCGCGGAGGTGAAATCAAGGGGCTAGTCTCTAGTTCTGTGCTATCTTCATTTTTATAGATTCTCCCACTTTGTGTAGCCCCAAACATCAATTTATTCGCATAACTCGCTTTCCACACAGTAGCATTTTAATCCATCTGTTCAAAGATTTAACGTACTTACCTCAAAGTCCCTTGAGGAAGCGTCATTTTGCCTCACTATAGCTGATTGAAATATCTACCGTGAATTCTATGATGAATCCTCCTATGATTTGATCGAGCCAATGATTGACGGTGTATACGATATTATCTTTCGATGCTTCCAGCCTGCGCACCAATTCTGGAGTCCACACAATAGGTTTGTCGGGTTTAGACCTTCCTTGGCTATTTGCTAGCTTCACGATCCACTCGTACAACTAAGTGGGGAAGGATGCAGAGAAAATTTCATGGATCTCTGTATACAAGTAGCAATCTAACCACTCTTCCTTTGATAGTCACGGACTCCTATTTTCCTACGCCGTGAACTCGTGAATTTTTTTGTCCAACCAATCTTCAATTCCTTTCTTTGTCAGATTCCAGTGATATGACATCAGACATCTCTATGTAGATCCTAGTCCTAGTAATGTAACCATTTGTTGGCTTGTTGGGGCCTGACCCAGGTTCGGAGTTAATTAGCCAAAAAAATCCATGTACTACTGGCCCTTTCGACAATAGTATGTGGAGCGCAAACTGATGTCTCACCCAAAGTATTATGGGAGGGTGCTAGAACCAGGTTTCTACACCCTTGAGATGTCTGAGAGGCATGAGATGTTCTTTGTTTGTTCCTGCGCGCAGGTCACTTCGTGCACATTTTGTTCCTCACGGTCTGATACACTACCTTCATGTAACCCTAACCAGGGGTTGTGCCGCGCTCTGCACTGTTACCCGAGATCTTACTTATCTTCAAGTGTTAATTAATTACCTTTGCCTACCTGAATGTCTTAAGTTATAATTAGCAATACAAAACATTCATACACAAGCGCACAGTAAATAAACAATATATTTGCAAATTATATGCAATCATGCATTAAACCAGGAACATTTACATAGAATTATAGAAAAACTTCTCTTTATTGATTCTCCCAATGGTTACAGACTCGACCTGCCTTGCACACTTAACTACAGGGGTCCGCGCACTCAGCTGCGGACTACTAGGCCTTTGCACACTCAGCTGTAGAGCCTTCTCCTACTCTACGACCCACAGACACACTTTACACTTCCACTCAATCACTTAGACTTCTCCTGCTTTTCTTCTATTAGTTCTTGGTTATCTTTTACACTTAGAGCCTCACTGTATTTATACAATCCAATGGTCCGTGGAGCATGGTAGATCTATCCAGCTGACATTACATTGCAAAAACTAGGGTGGAAAAGTCTGTGACTCTATTATACTTTCGCGCCCCGTGCCCATAATTCGCGGAGATTTTACAAAAATATTCGGTCAAAACTTGGGCTTTATGCCCCAAAACATGCCTTGTGGGGATTCCATGCCCAACAATACTGCATAATGTTGGAGGAAAGGAGGCCTACTCATTCACTAATGGGTTCTCTAGATACCATAAGATCAAGATCGTGCTAGAGGATAGGAGAAAAACAACCTTCGCAATGGAATGGGGTTGCTTCCAGTATATAGTTATGTCGTTTGGACTCAAGAACGTGCTGACGATATTCTCTCACGTAGTCATCGCAACGTTCAAGGAGTTTATTCACAAATTATTGGGGGTATATTTTGATCATTAGGCAGTGTTTGGGTTAGTAAAGTGCCATGTAGCTAGTCTACGCTTAATGTTGGGTACGTGCCGAAGGTATCAGATCACGCTAAACCTGAAGTTCTTATTCTGTGTCCCTTTTGGAATTTTGCTGGGTCGTGTGGTGTGCAAGCGAGGGCTAGTGGCAGACCCTGCCAAGATCATGGTAATAGTCAATTTGGAGGCCCCAGGGAGTGTCAAACAATTGCGCGTAACCCTGGAACATATTGGATATTATCGAAAGTTCATCAAGGTTTATGCCCAAATTACTGTGCCTATGGAGAAGCTATTAAAGAAGGATGCTACATTCTGTTGGAATGAAGAATTTCAGCGCAACCTGGATGTATTGAAAGAAAAAATGGTCATCGCGTTGATCTTGGTCATCCCAGATTTGGAGAAGGAATTCCATGTGCACATTGATACCTCATGTATTGCATTGGGAGCAGTGTTAACACAAGCTGGTGAAGGAGGGATGAATCATCCTATAACATCCCATGGTCAAAAAAGTGAAGCAAGCAACCACATAGAGCACATACGAGGTAGAAGTTATGTAGGTGGAGCTGGAGGATTTTGTAGCCATGTGGCTTAAGGGCGAGTCACGACCTTTGTGTTGGGGGGTTGTTGGGATGGGGTCCCTTACGTTAGTTTTGGGGCAAAAGCCCAAGTTTTGATGTAAAGTATGATAAAAAGATGTAAAGTCTCCATGAATTGTGGATGTGGAGCGTGTAGTTAAGTAAGAGTAAAAAATGGTTCTTACCCTCATTTATGTAAAATTGAGTCGGTTCTTGAGATCTACCCATGGGCCCTAAACCATAGGATTGTATAAATGGGTGTGCCTTAGAGAGTGTTGGGTTGTGTTATATTCTTCCCCTTGTGGACCCTATATTAGGTTGGGTGAACCTACCTATGGTATTCGGTCCATGGTTTTGGACGCGATGGCTTTCAGTCCATGGTATTGGATGCTTCGGCATGTATAAATATGTATTGTAACATTGAAAGGAACATAATGAAAAATCAAGCTAGTAGTCTCGGTTTTGGGATCCAAGGGAAAATCTCTGTGTATATGTGTTTTATGTGTTATTCCCTCGCATTGTTTATTTTATGTGTTTTAGAATTTGTATGCAGGTAATTTCTATACGGGGTTAAAACCTACAAAGAGTCTAAGGAAGATCTATGTCTTTGTCTACGGGTACGACAGAAAGAGTCTAGAGAGTTAGAACAAGGAAGTAGGTCTTATAGGGGGAAAAGGCTTTGTAGCTGAGTGCACAGAGGCCTAGAGTAGTTTCCATAGCTGAGTGCGCGGACCCCTGCAGCTGAGTGCTCAGGGAAGTTTTGAGTCTGTAAACTTATACTAAAGATCAATAAAGAACGTTGTTGTAGAAATTCCTGTGTTTCATCTTCGTACTTTTGTTATTTTTGATTGCGATTTATGCTATGATGAATAATGTCCTTATGAAATAATGATGTATTAATGCGCAAATTTACTGGATTCGTTTTATTAACTGAACATAATTAATGTTAAGTGATTACGTGAAGATCATAACACATTTTTTTAGGTTTATGGAATACTTGGGTAGATCTAAGTACATACTAATCTAAGAGTAATCTAAGGTGCACGTAAGTAGCTAATTCATCTGTTCAGGGTCTGCAAAAGCTAGTCATAGACCTTCGCAAAGGTCTAAAGGAAATTTGAAGGGAATTGCAGTACCAAGCCCTAAGGGCTTATAGATCTGCGCAGAGGTAGATCTAGGGCATAAAAAGACATCACACTGTTCTTTGGATGTGGAAACTTGGTTCCAGCATCCCCCCATACTACTTCAGGTGAGACTTCATTCTCTGATACGCGGATTGATGCCAAAAGGGACAATAGTGTAGGGTTTTGTTTGGTGCAATTAACTTGAACTAGTGTTAGGAGCCACTAAGCCAACAATCACAATTGGTTGACACTAGATATTGGGTGCAAGCCAAGAAATGGTGGAATGTTGAGCTCAAAGGAATTACCTCTTACAATCTTGGTGATGGTGTACGACCCATATCAGAGCCGGAAAAGCTTGCAATGGGGCCCAACGAGGCACTCCTTCTACAAATGTAACCAAACTTTTTTTCCCACCTCGAATTTGTGTAGCACTCGATGCTGATCATGATGCTTCTTGTACTTAACATTAGCTCTATCCAATATTTCATGGAACTACTTGCAGATGTGTTGAATGCGCTCAATGAAGTTGTTTGTCCATTCAACTTCATACTGGGCATGAGCCATATCTTCCTGAGTAGCTACAAATGGTATGGCCACATTAATGGGACATAGTGGTTGGAATCTGAACCCTGCATGAAAGGGGATGTGGCCAGTTGAGCTATGGAGATATCAGTTGTAGCTGTGCTAGACAAAGGGGAGGCTTTCAACACATATGCATAGATGATTTCTATTGTACATGTGCAGAATGTGCAAGATCATTTTGTTGAGGACCTTCATTTGGCCATTAGTTTGGGTGTGGAATGTCATGAACTTAGTGAGCTTGGTATCCAACATCAACCAAAAGCTTAATGAAAATGTAGTCAGGAACTTGTTGTCCTAATCTGAGATAATGGACTATGGGATCCCAAAGTGTACCCACACTTGTGCAAAGAAGATATTAGTAGTGGATTCTACTATGATATTGTTATTGTAGGCCAACATAATGGCCATCTTAGAGAATCTGTTGATGACCACAAAAGCACAATCGTTTCCATGCTTAGTAGAAGGAAGTCCTAACATGTAATCCATGGATATGGATTCCCAAGGATGACTATGAGTAGGTAGAGGATTGATTTGGCAATGGCACAAAAAGTGAAGGATCTAATTTACTTCCCAACATCCTCTCAAAGGTTTGGCCAATAAATATACTTCTGCAACACTACCATTATTTTCTCTACTCCAAAATGTTTAACAACCTGACTGTAGTGTGCCTCCAAAATCATCTTGGCATGCTTTCTTGAAGGAACACAAAGGTCTCTGAGGTGGCATAACAATGTGTCATGAAGGTGAAAATATGGAACTTTCTTTCCTTTAGGAGCATCTAGTATGTGTTTATGAATTCTGGATCGCTCTTGTAAAGATGTAGCCACGTCAAAGTCTCGTATCCACAAGAGTAGAGCACAATGGTCAGCACCATAACCAGTGCTTGGATGAGACCATCTAAAACATTGTTGGTGATTCCCTTCTTTTACTTGATGTTAAAATAGAGCTGTTGCAGATATGTGTATCATTTTTTATGGTGACTGTTCTGCAACTTTCCTTGTGTCAGTATAAATTGTAGGGGTTAGTGGTCAGTGTGGATGACCTTTTCCTTCCCAAAAATGTAATGCTTCCATTATCGGGAGGATTTCAAAATAGAATACATCTCTTTTTCATAGGTGGGATATTTTTAAACTATGTATGAAGTGTGTCTCATTGTGGTATGCCACTGAATTCTCTTAATGAGTAAGAACTTCCCTGATAGTATAGTCAGAGGCATCTATCTCAATCTCAAATGGTTGATGGAAGTCTAGTAATGCGAGCACTAGAGTAGAGTAGAGGTGATGCTTAAACTCAAAAAATGCCTTCTTTTGGGATTTTGACCAGACGAACTTTTCTATCACTCTTCCCTTGGTGACTTGACTCAAAGGCCAAGTGATATGAGAGAAACCCAACACGAACCTGCAGTAGAGATTGATAAGACCTAGAAAGATGTGTAGCTATAGTGGAGTTGTTGGTGCTGGAAAATATTGAATAACCTGTATCCTAACTGGGTCCACATGCACAACCCACTCATCAATTATGTACCCCAAATATTAAACTTGGGTCATACCAAAAGTGGATTTCTCCAAATTGGCACACAACTTGTGTTGTCACAGGCTTTGGAGGACCTGCAAAATATGGTGTAGGTGCTCTTCCCAACTCTAGATGAATATTAGGATGTCATCCAAATACACTATAATGGATGAGTTGGTGAAGGGCCACAAGATGTCATCCATCAGTCTCGTGAAGGTTGTAGGGGAATTTTTCAACCCGAAAGGCATGACTAGCCATTTGAAAAGGCCCTCCTTGGATATGAAGGCATTCTTCCACACATCAGAGGGTTCGATTGGAACTTCATGATAACCAGAATTCAAATAAATCTTGATGAAATATTCAACCCCCTTAAGCTCATCTTCAAGGTCATCAATCCATGGGATTGGATACCTATTCTAGACAATGATCTTATTTAGAGCTCGATAGTCAATATAGAGTCTCCAGGTGCCATCTATCTTCTATAACAACATGATCAAGCTCCCACAGGGTGATGAAATTGGCCTAATGTGCCATTTCTACAACATCCCATGAATCAATCTCTTAATTTCATTATTCTCCAGAACATAGCATCGATAGATCGGACCATTGGTAGTAGCATGCTTGGGGTTAGATCGATGGAGTGCTTGACCTGACAGTGTAGGGGTACCCTTATGGGTGAGGTGAATATGTCCTTGTAATCCTCAATGACCTTGTCCATATTCCACTGCCATCAGGATGAGCCCTATTTGGAGGTTCTAGATGTGGCCATAATATTATTCTTTCCTTAAGGGAGAATTATAAGGAAGACAAATTTCTCGGTCTAGGAAATGATCTTACTTCATTTCTTTCTCAAGATCAAAGAGATTGTATTAGGTGGTGCTACCTCTATTATAATGTAGAATGTATCTCCCAAAGAAATAATAACAATGTGATTCCTAGACTCATACACAACATGACGCTTCCATAAGTATGGTTAGCCTAATAATACATCACAAAATATAATAGAAGCAACATCACACAATACCTCATTTGTGAAGGAACTGATGTTGTAGGGAAGGCAGCACTGCTGTATAACACGGAGATACCGTCATTGGTGAAGCTCTGCAATGGTGTATGACTATGGGTATGGTGTGGTCGGTAGTCTCAACCACTTCACAACCTTTGCTTAAAGGAGGTTCTTTTGGTTGGCGTTGTCAACAATAAAATGTAGCAGGGAACCCTTCACCTACATCTGTGAGTGGAAGAGTTGCTCCCCCTCCTCTATATCTTCAAGCTCAATTTTCTGGATCTTAGTGGTGGAAATGGTGGCACCAGCCTCCACATCAATAATTTTCTTCCCTTTGTCAGTCCCCTTCTCGGGTTTTGACTCAGATTTATAACATGCATCTTTTTATCAAACTATTTTACCCCTCTAGGTTAGTGGCCCCCAGTACTTGAGTTTGACTAAATTTTTTCCAAACTCATGACTCTTTTTATTCTAGTTTGACCCACATTCACTGGCACATCAGCCTATGGGAGTGACCAAAGGCTCCCAGTTTCTCTCAGGCCTCCTTTATGAGAAAAACCAAGGACTTTTTTCCCCTTTCAGTGCCAACGACTAGGGATTTCTTCTAGAGTTCCTTAGTCCCTAAGAGATTAGTTCGATTTATCAATTATTCAAGTTGGCTAGGATTTATATCTTAGAAGTTCCTATGCCTTATCTTTGTAATCTGTGTCTAGATACATCTTCCTGGGACCTCTTTTCCACCTATTTATACTGGACCATCTGAGAGGGTCAGTTAGTTTTTGCAGAGTTAGTATTGAGACTCAGATCTTGAGATTATGTTGCTATAGCTTGTGATGTATTTTTCCATTGGTCTAATACTATTCATGCTCATTTCTTGGATATAGTGGGGAAACTCTGTGAGATTGTGGAGAAGGGGCATGGAGGTGAAAGTTCAACATGGTATTATTTCCTTTCATAATTAATCAAAATATATGTTCCCTTCCTTACATGAATTTGTGCTCAGCATGTTATATGATTGTATCTACTAATTTTGATCTAATGACCTTCCAAGGAAGATCACTTATTGTCTTCATTTAGTTGTGATTTTGGATAGGAATAAATATCTAGTGTGGACATGTTGGATCACTCGAGTGGAGTGGAAGATATGCATTGAACTTAAAACCCTTCCTCGACATGCGAGGATTCCAAGTGTGATCTCTTATCTTTATAGAATAGATCCAATTTATTGTTGCATGATTGGGCATTTGGCATTGGGATCAACTTATTATTCCATTGTTTCTTTTCTTCTATATCTGGTGATCTGATTTGGACACAAGATCATGGAGCAACAACTCCTTGTAGATTTTGCTGCAACAAAACTGGTGATTTCAATGAGCGAATACTTGCTTTGTGTCTTCTTTTCCTCCATCTTTGATCGATTTCTCTTTGGCTTTATTTTCTGATTTTTTTTTTATTTTTCCAACTTTTCTGGGTTGTTTCTAGGGTTATTTCTTCTTTGTTTCAATTGTTTCTCAGCCTGAGCGTGATATTTTAGGGAATTTTTGAGTTTTTTCCTTAGTCGCTCTAACAGGGAGTCATCTGTGCAACTAGGGTTCCTGGTCGCTCTCTTGCTGATGTGCTGAGAGCATCCCTAGTATTTCTAATCCTTCTTTGTGCCAACTATTAGGGTTTTAAGCCCTAGAAAATGCCCTGATCTATTCTAAGTTTCTTCAACCTTGTTCCTGCTTAGTCTAGGCCCCTGTTAATCTGCTAGGTTTGGTCAAGATCTGCTGTTGTTTGTTCGTTTCACTTTGATCATTGACTTGTCAATAAGGAGGGTTGTTCATCTTTGATTGGGCTTAGGACCTCTAATTATTTGCTAATATGATTAGAGCTTTTTTTGATTGATGGTCTTCTATTACTGATCAATGGTTGTATGTGTTTGGTCTAATATTTTTAGTCCAAAGTTTTCCATTTCTTTTAGTCCTTCAATTTTCCTTTGAAGTCCCTTTTTTATTCATTGGGTTGAGGCTTGATTTTTGCCTCTAGGTTTCACTTCCAGATCTAATTGGTGGTTATCAGTGACTGTTTAGGCATGATCCATGCCTTGTTGATATAATTTGTAACTTTCATTCAATATTTTTGTCTCTTGTTGAGAATTTTTTCTCTTCTTTGGGTTATTTTGGTCACATTTGGTGGTGCTGTGACTGGTTGTACATTTGTCATCTAGAAAAGTTCTCTTGAGTGTATTTTCATTGTTTCATCTCACCCTCATTTGGTCTTACTTAGGAATTTTTGCCTTTAGGGTCAGGTTTTGACCTTTGTAGACCATTGGTCTTGGTTGGGTCATTGTACTACAACCATAGCTTAATTACATTATCCTCCCTTTTTACTTTTGGCTTTTCATTTGATTGCTTTCAGTGTGTTTCTTTGATGAGGCATTGTTTTCCTAGCTGTGACACTTTTGGAGTGCTTTGCATTCTTGCTTGGGAGTCTTGTCCTTTTGTTTATTTTTGGTTTCTTTGGTTTTCCCTCTTGGTATTTTTTAGGTCATTAATTCACAAAAATTGGAATAATTTGTATTTAAGAAGATTTAGTGAAGAGCTGCATCATAATAGGAATTGGTGTGTTAGAAGGCTTTTACCCTCCTGTAGTAAGCATTCATCAAATTGAAAATTGAAAATTTCATATAGCTGCATTAGGGTGACTAACTAAGAGTCATTGACACCATATCAATGTCACGTCGCATCCCACTTGTGTAAACAAAAGCAACTAAAATCAACGCAATAATAAAATTAACTAGAGTCATATTTTACTTTCACTAGTAGTACACCAATACTAGCTTAGGCTAGAGTCTTGAAGATAGGAGTGTGGCTTAGCTGTTGCAAGACTTCAAAATTGTTTTCTTAGTGGGTCCTGACCCAGGTTCAGAGTTAAGTTTGCCAAACAAATTGCTACACTATTGGCCCTTTCAGCATCAATCCAAGGAGTGTGGACTGAAGTCCCACCCGAAGTAGTATAGGGGTATGCTGGAACCAAGTTTTTGCACCCAGAGATGATTGTGATGTTGTTTTGTGCCCTAACTCTGCCTCCACAAAGATCGATAAGTCTTTAAGGCTTATCGATATGACTTCCTCTTAACAATGTCTAGCCTTTGCGAGGATATACGACTGTCTTTCGCAGACCCTAAACATGTGAATCAATCCCTTACATGCCTCTATAATTACCCTTAGTTCTATATTTACTCAGATTAGCCTAAGTATCTAATATCTTTAACATGCATTAAGGTATTCTTCGCATAAACAAATATTAGTACTTGTGTTCATATAACAATGTAAACCATGCAGAATCACGCATCAATATAGTATTAAATCATAAACCCATCATTTATCATAACATAAACGCAATAATTCATAACATAAGTAAATGGAAAAAACACAGATATTTCTAGAGTAATCCCTTATTTAATTCTTCTGTTCTTCTTACAGACTCAAGACTACCCTGCGCACTTGGCTGTAGGGATCTGCGCACTCAGTTGCAAACTCTACTCTAGGCATCTGCGCACATAGCTGCAAAGCCTCTCTTCTACTCGGACACTCTTCGTTCTTCACTTCTTAATGCCCCATTACATTCATTCTTCACTCATGAACTACCTTAGACTCTCTAAGCCTCTCCTTTTTATAGGGTAGGTCTGTACAAGGCGACACAACTTACATAAAAGAAGGAAAAATCCCTTTATGACGCTTACTATTTATGCACTTCGTGACCACAAATTGTGGATGCTTTACACTTTACATAACGAAAACTTGGGCTTGATGCCCAAAAATTGGGCTTTTTCCCCAAAATTGACTGCAAGGGACCTTATCCCAACAGGCCCCTAACAAAAAAATCATGACTCACCCCCCAGTCACTCTTCTAGTGTGAACATCTTACTGTGGAGACCTCCCAACTCAAATTGCACCACTGCTATCTCCGCCATACTCTACGTGGATATCTGCTTGATCTGCTCCACCAGATGCTCCATTGTTGGTCCTGCACTATCTTTCCTTACCTTCTCCTATGTCCTCTGTATGCCTGCCAGATTCTCTTCAATGGTGGTAGAGATAACATAGGCCTCGTCTAGCCAAGGCCCCAATCTAGCCTTGAGGACAACCTCTTTTCATTGCGCTGCCTCCACCTGTTCGAGCAACCTCTTTGCCTCATGCAGCCTAGCCAATCGTTGTGAGATAGTGAGGCTGTGTGCCGTTGCTCTTTCTTCATCATACTACTACTATAATTCGCGGCTTCTGTGTTCAACCTCTGTAGGTTAGGATCCTCCTGTAGAGTCGTAACGACCTCCAAAGACTGCTCAAAGAGCGCGGTGCAATCTACCACCATGACATCGACTATTGCAACTACATCCTTCAAAACAACTTCACGCTATTCTTTGACATCTGGTGGAGTTGAAGGGTGTGACTTCAACTCAAGATTTGTGATTTTAAGGTTTAGTTCAAACTGAACCTTGGCAATCTTTGTCTTTTCATTACACACACCTGCAACCAATTTCATAATCTTGGCCTCCAAGGGCACTTCTTCAGGTATGTGCAGATCTGGAATGGTTTTGCAAGCTCAGCTACCACGACTGTGGTTCACTCATTCTTCTCCTGAACCTTCTTCCATGCTTCTAACGCTGTTGTCTTCTCAACAAACATCTATTCGTTGTTGACTTTCTTCTTGCTGATCATGCTCAGTGTGCGCTGCTCCCTGGCCCTGATCTCTACAATCACACCTGCTTATAGTGTGTGAAGGAATTGACTAGGGAGTGTAGCCAAGTTGAGGCCAACATTCCTCAAAGCACTTATAGTAGCCTTGTCAACTTCCATTTCCTCGCAGTTAGAGCTCCATCTGGAAGCGTGACTACCCTAAGATCTAAGGATCGAACTACCTCTACTACTTGAGTGGTCCCTGGTGCCAAACTAGTTGATACCATGATGCTCTTCCCTACACTTGCCTGCATTCTAGTTGTTTGGGTCTGCAGCTCACGCAGACGGGTCTATACAGCGACCAGTGCTTGCTTCTACTACTACTCAAACTTCTACAGAAATCCCTCTATCATATCCCTTACCTTATCTGCAATATCGTACAAGTCACCCTCCATCAAGGTGATTGGATCTAGTGACGACTTGGAGGATTTGGTCTTCTTGCATTGCCCGTCTGTTTCCTATTCTCTATGTCACCTTAAGTGGAAAGGAGTGCTCTCTAGATCTCTTCCACCTTGTTCTGACTGTTGTTCGTCCTCCGTTAGGGGCGAAGGAGATTTCTAAATTTTTCCAGAGCTGCACTCTTCTTGCTCTGCTTTTTCCTTAACGGTGTGCTTCGCTTCTACACAAACCTTCTCCTCAGTCTCCTCCTTCCTATTTTCTACCAATTGCTGAACCTTCAGTCGGGTCGCTTCCTTTTTCTGCTTCTCCATGAACTTGCTAATCCCGGTGGCAAAATCTCATGGTGCATGCCAATCTTCTCATCATCTCTTGAGGAGTTTGGTGATCCAAGTGGATGTTGGTGGCCACCCACCTATCCCACTTGGACCCCCAAAATTGTCCCTTTAGTTTTTTAGTTTCCTTAATTGTAGCACAATTTACTATTTTTAGTAGTTTTTCATGTCCTAAACTTTTGGAGCCATTTTGAGGCCCTAAACCACATTTTTTGGGAATCCTAGTAGCATCATGGGTCCAGGGACCCATGCTTCTCTTCCCAAAGTTGTAGTCCTCGGATAGATATTTCTAACGAGCTATGGTGCACGTCAAACAAAGATTGTATGCCAAAGGTACGATCCCGGGAATTTGATGTACCAATTTACCCAAAATGGGGCCCATCGTTTGGCACTTCATCTCCTATGGTTAGGTTTTTGGATGTTTAGGGTTTTCCAATGTTTCACAACAATAAATAGGCCTTGGAGCCTCATTATAAGATAGTTCAAGGAATGTAGCCTCCACATCTCTTCTAAGAGATAAGCTACCATCGCCCTAGCTGGTTTATTTCCATTTCTATTTGTAAGCATATTTTAGTATTTTACATTAATGAAATGAAGTATTACTTCCACTGCATCTTTGTATTTATAGTTATATATCTAATTTCTTGCATTCTTGTTTAAATGCGGATTAGTGGTATCAGAGTGGTCTGCTTTTTCTTTGTTTTTCTTTACATGTCCCCAATGAGGTCAGGATATAAGGAGTTAGGGTTGGAATTGGTCGAACCTTTGGAATACCAGCCTCGCAAATCCCAATGGCCTCCCATGGTAGATGAAAAGAAAGACAAGGGGGTAGGAGATCCTATCAAAATCTTGCTCAAAGAAGCCCTTAAGTGACAAAGGAACACGGTGATGGACAACTTTTCCTAGATCCTTTAGCGACTACCTAGGGGCAACGCGACTACTTCTAGCAGCTACTCTAGAAATACCATACCCATTAAGGTAAAAGTTAACTTTGAAATCCCCATATTCGAGGGTTAGATAGATGTATATGCCATAGATAAATGGTTAAATCTACTAGAAGGGTATTTTTCTGTTCATGATTTTTCCAATGGGGAAAAGATTATTTTCACTCTTCTCAAAGCAGCCCCCCACGTCAAGCACTGGTGGGAAACCTATTGCGAGTAGAAGGATGAAAGTATGGGCTCACTATTTTTAGCCGCACCCACTTGGAATTCATTCCGAGATGCCATCAAGGAGTAGTACTACCCTGTCAAAAGCTATGAGGACAAATACATAAAGTGGACCACGCTGCGGTAGGGAAGGGACCAAGAAGTGGCAGAGTTCACAAACATTTTTCGTACCCTTCACACACAGTTGGGATCAAGGATTCTGAGCTGCATTTGGTACTCAAATACTATGGATGCCTACACAGTTTCATCTAGGACAAGATGGAGTTCCTGAACATCTCCTCGCTCAGTACGACGTACCAATACAATATCAAAATAGAGCAGAAGTTTAAACGGAAGAAGCGAGACTTTGGATCTATGAATCTGAAGCAAGGGAAAGGCTTCCCCAAATCGCAGAAAAAAGGATAAAGCCAAGATGGGGCAACCCAAGACAACCCATCAAAGCCACAAGAAAAGAACAACACTACGAAGTCGAAGAAGGACATAGGAAAGTAGAATGAGTTCCATAAGAGCCCCAATCACAACACAAGTGAGTATCAAACCAAACAGTCACTGGTGGCCAAGTTGAAGGCTTCAGAATCAGATTCATGTTCCGAAAATGAGTCAGAACCTGACAAGGGGAATGGAAATGGGAAGAATATCATTGACACGGAGCCCAATGCCACTATTTCCACCCTCCAAGATCCAAAATAATGAGCCCGAAGAATCAGAGGAGGGGGAGCGTCTTTTCCACTCATAGATGTGGGTGAAGGGTTCATCCCCGCAATTCATTGTTGACAGTGGGAGCCAAAAGAACCTCATTTCAATAGAGGTTGTGAATCGGCTAGGACTACCAACCATACCACACCCACAACTATATAGTATCAGGTGGCTTCAGCAAGGATGACATCTCTGAGTTCGCCATCAGTGATACCTTCCCTACAACATCAAACCCTTGATGAGGTATTGTGTGATGTTGTACCTCTTGATGTCTGTGATGTACTATTAGGCCAACCATACCTTTGGAGGTGACGTGCTGTATATGAGTCAATGCCTCACGCTGTTATTATTTCTTTGGGTAATTCATTATATAGGATACAAGAGGTAGCCCCATCTACCACCACCTCTTTGGTCACTACTAAGAAATGCAGCGAGCTGATCTCCCATACTAGGAAATTCATTTTCTATCTAGTTCACTCCCAAATTTAGGGACAATCATCACCACATCCATGACCCCTGCGAAGGGTTCCTCCATGCAGCAGCAACAACTGAGGGATATGGTCATGAAAGAAGACAAGAACATCTTCTCCTCACCCACAGGGGTATCGTTGCACTGTCAGGTCAAGCATTAATTCGATCTGACTCCAAGAGAACCTCTACCCAACGGGTTAAAATATCGCTGCTCCATTCTAGAAAATGGCAAGTACAAGCAGAGACGTAATCAACGTCAGGTACCACACAAGTTTTAAGTGGGCAACAAAGTCTGGTTGCATATGCAGAAAGAATGCCTTACAAGAGCCCATACCAAGGCTATGGGAAACAATACTTTGAAGCACAACATTTCCCCATTCCTTTTCTTGCACCGAGTGTTCAATGTGCACTACCCTTGACCATGCTTCCCACCATTACTCGACACATAAGAGGTTGCAGAATAGCTCACTACGGACCCAGTTCAACAGAAGTTTCCTCATCTCAAGGAGGAACTCAATGCAATGGGAACCATTGCTTCCTAAGGGGGGAAGAATGATCTATGTGGATGTTGGTGGCCACCCACCTCTCCCACGTAGACCCCCTCATCTGTCTCTTTTCGTTTTTCAGTTTCCTTAATTGTAGCACAATTTACTATTTTTAGTAGTTTTTTGGCTCTTGAACTTCCAGAGCTGTTTTGAGGCTCTAAACGACATTTTTTGGGAAAAATGGGAGCAACATGGGTCCTTTCTCTTTCGAAAGTTGTAGTCCTTGGATAGATATTTCTAAAGAGCTATGGTTCGCGTCAAACAGAGATTGTATGCCAAAGTTACGACCCTGGGAAGTTGATGTACCAATTTACCTAAAACGGGGCCCATAGTTTGGCGCTTCATCTCCTAGGGTTAGGTTTTTGGATATTTAGGGTTTTCCATTGTTTTGCAATTCCACGATTCCTCTAGCCCAGAAACTTATTGAGGGTAACCCCATCACTCCTAGGATTTACGGTCTTCCAAAAATCCATAAGGATGGGGTCCCCCTGAGACCCATTGTCAATACAATTGGTGGTCCGACTTACCTCTTGGCCAAGTTCCTCGTTGCAAAGTTGAGACCCTTGGTTGGGCAGACTGAGTCCTTTGTCAAAGACTCAGCTTCTTTTATTGAGGATCTTAAGAGAATTAAACTTGAGCCCGAGGACATTCTGGTAAGTTTCGACGTGGTCTCTCTTTATACTTGTATTCCTATCAATGAGGCTGTGAAGGTAATTAATAAGCTAACTGACCCGGATACGGCTAAGTTAGTTGAGCTTTGCCTTACCTCCACCTTTTTCAGCTTCGAGGGAGAATTCTATGAGCAGACTTGCGGAGTTGCCATGGGCTCCCCCTTGTCCCCTGTCGTCGCTAATCTCTTCATGGAGGAATTTGAGTCTAAGGCTTTGGCCTCCTCTCGTCTTTTGCCGAAGCTTTGGAAAAGATTCGTTGATGACACCGGTGTTGTCTGGTCTCATGGTCCTGACGAGCTGGATCGTTTCTTCAGTCACCTCAATAACCAGTCCGACGCCATTAAATTCACGATGGAAAAAGAAGATAATGGTTGTCTTCCGTTCTTGGATGTTCTCATCTCTAAGAAGGTGGATGGTTCCTTTTCTCATCAGGTGTTTAGAAAGAAGATGCATACTGAACAATACTTGCATGCGTCTTCTCATCACTTCCCAGCTCAGAAGTTAGGGGTTCTTAGCACGCTTGCCACACGTGCTGTTAGGATTTCGGATGAGGAGAGCCTGGAAGCCGAGAAGGCTCATCTCCTTGATGTCTTTGAGAAGAATGGTTACAATAGGCACCTTGGTCAAAAAGCCTTCCTCAGGGCCAAGAAGGAGCCTTCAATCCGAAGAGTTCCCAAAGACCGTATCATGGGTGTGAACCTTCCTTACATCCAAGGGACCACAGATAGGATTGCGAGGGTTCTGAGGAAGTATGATGTGCCCACTTCTTTTAGACCTCTCCTCACTATCCGTAGCTCCCTCAGGTCTGTGAAAGACCCTATTGACCCTAAGGACATGAAGGGCGTCTATGTCATTCCCTGTTCCTGTGGGACCCCTTATATTGGTGAGACGGGTCGCTCTATTAATCAACGGATTAGTGAGCATTCAGCTGACTTAAGACATGGTAGGACCAAGTCCTCAGCCCTGGCTGAGCATGCGGGGAAGACTATGCATCATGTTTGTATAGAAGATGCTCAAGTCATTGCCAAAGTTGCGCATTTTCACCATCGCAAATTTAGAGAGGCCCTGGAGATTGAGAAAAGGCCAAACAATCTTAATAGAGATGATGGCTGGAAGATTAGCAGTTGTTGGGTCCCAGCCTTATCTTCCTAGCCTCCTCTTTCCCCCTTGTGTTAGGTCTTAGGGTTTCTGTCTTCCCTCTCCTCAGGTTCTGTTTTTGGCGTGGAATGCATGAGTTTTCTGTTATTATGTAATCCCAGGGGTCATTTAAAATTAGATTAGATTTGTTGCATTGATATTTAATTCTTCTTCCCCCCCCTTTTTAAACCTTATGAGTAATAACATTGTTAATTTAATAAAAAAAATTAGTGAATAAATATTGATGTTTCAAGGATTATAAATTATTAAATTAATTATAAAAGGTGATCTAGTTTTACCAAATGACCCTTAGGTTTAATTGATAATCAAGAAATTATTAGAATTGTATGATATACCAATAACATTGAGTTAATGGTTATACATGCACTATAATTATGGTAATTTCATAATAATGATTTTACTAGAATTCTATTTATTATTTTAATAATATTGAAATTATATATTATTAAGTAAATATAGATTATTTAATGGACCTAATTATCGTATAGAACTTATTAATTTAATTTAGATTGGGCTATTACAGTTAAATAATTAATAAAAATGATTTATTAGTTTACCATTGGACCCTTAGATTTAAACAATTATTTTTAAATAAATACACAAGTTACCTAGTGTAATAAAATTCTATGAATAATAATAGTTTAATACTATTTATTTATATTTAAATATAATTTGGGAATAATAATAAATATAGGTTAGATGAAGATATAATTTATTAATGACCTTTGTATTTAGTTTACCATTATTTAGTTTACCATAATGACCATTATATCTAGTATTACCTTTGGACCCTTAGATTTAAACAATTATTAATAAATAAATACACAAGTTACCTATTGTAACTAATTTCTAACAATAATAATAATTTAATACTATTTATTTATATTTAAATAAATTGGGGAATAATAATAAATATAGATTACTTAATAAATATGAAGATATAATGACCATTATATTTAATCAATAAGAATTATTGTATTATTCAATTAACGAATAATAATAAATTATATACTTCTATTAATAATAAAATTAAGGGTTTGACTATGATCATCAAGTCAAAATTAGCCGTTGCATTATAGCCGTTGGAGTCTCTGCACACCCTATTTAATCAAGCTAAACCAGATTAGTTCTTCAACTTGTCCTGACGATGAACCACACTGGTTGGTTCGAAACGCGTCGACAAATGATTGATTATGTGATTTTGCCGAAGATTATCTAAACAAATAAATAAGCCTTCGAGCCTCATTGTAAGATAGTTTAGAGGCATGTAGCTGCCACATCTCTTCTAAAAGATAAGATACCATCGCCCTAGTTGGTTTATTTCCATTTCTGTTTGTAAGCATATTTCAGTATTTTACATTAATGAAATGAAGTATTACTTCCACTGCATCTTTGTATTTATGGTTATATATATAATTTGTTGCATTCTTGCTTAAATCTGGATCATTCAGAAATTGCATCATCCATAGCCAAGTAAGGGAGATCATACCACTTCTGATTTGGATCCTTTAGCGCCTAGATGTAAACATGGTGGAATTCCGCCTTCAACTCTGGGTACCCAAATAACTGCTCAGAGACGGTTGGTGACAATTGCAGATTTTGGTTGATGGCTGCACGGATTATTGCCTCCATCAACACTCAAAATATTTTTCTTTCATGAACCCATGCAACATCCTTTGTGGCCCAGAGAGAAGAAAACTTGGCTACTTCTGGTAAATATGTCTCAACTGGAGGAAACTGGTTGTCCTCCTAGAACTCACATGCGACCAACACAATTGATAATAAAAACCATGAATAATGGAAAGTCTTTTTTTTTTCTATGCCTCTCTGCAGTTCGCTAGGAACTCACAGCACAGGTAGGATGCCCAGTTAAACTGTACAACCTCCATGCATTGATCCGCTAACGATACTACTAGTGTCGGCACCTTGTCCGCATGACACTTTCTCATTATTTTGCCAACCAAAATTTGGATGGCCACCTTCACTGCGGGGTTTGTAATACTGGAAATAGAATACCTGTGTGCTTTCTTGACATGTTTGAATTTCTCCTTCATCTTCTCGGCAATGTCACGCTCGCCTATCTTTGCGCAAAATGCCTTTGAAGGATTCAGTATAGAGTGAGGTAAAAATGTGATCCGATGGATCAACATATTAGTGATTGGTATCGTCTCACTCAACCATAAGCACCTGTCATGCACAAGGCGCAACAAATTCTTGATGACTATCAAGTTTATGGGGGCGCGGTGGTAGTGAGGCACCCATAGGAGGTTCAACAACCCTGCCTTATTTACCCCATGAATCCATTCCATCGGCTCCAGTGTCGTGACACTGGACTCCTTATAGAAAAATTTCTTCATGAAGGTATCGGTAGCTAGGCGGGGGAATCACTCGATGTCCCCCAAATCCCAATCTTCAAATTTCATATGTGGGATGTGCGCCAAGCATGGACCTTCAAATGTTATGTTTTCTAGTAGCAAGGGTGTGTTTAGGAGGAGTTGTCCCTCATCTAGTTCCTTCGGGACCTTCACCTTGCCCTAGCATGGAGGGATGTATTCTTGCAACTTCAAAATAGGGTTTACCCCCTCAATATCAATGTATTCCATGCCCTCCTTGGCCTCCAGGTCTACCACTTTTGGTTTCTCCTGTGCAGTTGGCTTTTCTTTCTACTGTGCCTGTGTAGCTGCATGTTTCCTTGGTGACTCACGCACCAGCAACACCTTCTTCTGTTTATCCTAGTTCGTCTTAGGAACCTCTCTGAGAAGCGTAGGCTTTGGCCTAGGTGACCTGGACGGCTTAGGAACTACCGCATGAACCTCCATACTCAGGACCTCAGGGGAAGCTCCCTCAAAGGCGACAATGCCCCTAGTACTAGTGCTCTCAGCTAGTGGAGACATGAAGCTGTTAATGAGGTTCTGATCAGACTTAGACACAGGACTTGTAAGAAAAGTTTCAAAGAGCTTATGCAATAGACAACATGACTAAGAAATTATCAGAATGCAAAGTGTTTCTCGCTGGACGACCACTTGTAATTTATAGGCAAATTCGAATTCAAATGCGACTGTTCCCCCCAAAATCTGTCCATAAATGCGAGATTGGTAGCAAATTTCCAAATATTTCACACTTGATTTCAACATTAAATGCCTTAAATGCCAGTCACCCACTCCTCTTAACTGTCTTTTGGCAGTCCAATCATGAACCGTGATAGAAACGGTCACTTTCTGGCTGTGCTTCACGGTCTCCATTCTAAATTCGAATTCAAATGCAACTGTTCCCCCCAAAATCCATCCATAAATGTGAGATTGGCTACAAATTTCTAGATATTTCACACTTGATTTCAGCCTTAAATTCCTTAAATTCCAGTCGCCCACTCCTCTTAACCATCTTTTGGCAGTCCAATGATGAACCATGATTGAAACGATCACTTTCTAGCTGTGCTTTGTGGTCTCCATTCCTATAGCGCAGCTCCCTTCATGCTTTTCCTGGTAATGTGAGATCCTCTCATTCTGTGTAGGTGCTTTGTGGGATAGCTTTACAACCCAGGCAATGTAGTTTATAGTCCTGTGCCTCCTTCAATTGCCTGGAGCAGTAAGACTGTGCTACCATCATATAGTCATCTGGGTAGATCCCTGGTGTATGGCTTCAATCAATTTCCATTTAACTTTCTCAGAAATGGATCTCCATTCAATTTCACAAGCTGAACTGCTCCACCATCGGTAATCTCCTTGAAGGTGCACAATTTTATGTCCTAATCGTGCTATGCCTTTTTGCACTCCTTCTGACTTATTTATGCAATCCAACGAAGAATCTATCTTCCTCTAGCTCTATTAGCTGCACGAGCCACTCCTCTAAGGCTCTGCCATCCGCCATTCTTGTGAATGTTGCTATGCGTATACTAGGAATAATATATTCCATCTGCATCATAGCTTCTACACCATAGACCAACCCGAAAGGTGTCTGTCCAGTTATCTTCTTACAGGTAGTCATATACACTCATAACACAATGGGTACACACACGTCCCAATCATTCCTCTGTGCATTGCAAACCATTGTCAGCACGTTCTCCAACATTTTATTAAACGCTTCCATCGTTCCATTGGCATGAGGATGATATGGCATGCTCTTTTGATGATAAACTTGGAACTCTTCTGTCGCCATGCTGATCGTTTCATTAAGGAAGTGCATACCATGATCACTCATCAAATTATTCAAGCAACTGAACCTGGTCAACACATATTAAAATAAGAACTTCGCTAGTATTGCCCCTGTACAATCCTTCACAAGTCATGCTTCCACCCATCTGGTCAAATACTCAGTTGCGGTGATGATATACCATGCACCCATCTTCTTTCTCGAGGCTGACTCGATCCTACAAAATCAATAACCCATTTCTCGAATGGCTACAATGACACTTGCTGATTCAGAGGCAGTTCATTCCTCCGCGATGGCCTACCCATCGTCTGACATGCATCAGACACCCTACAATACACTTTGGAATCCTTATGCAACGTAGGCCATGACAACTCCTCTATGAGCTTCAACTAGGATAATGCTTCTTTCAAAATCAGGCACATAGCATCGCAATATCTCAATTCGATCCCATTTTATATAAATGTCCTGCAGCCACCGAAAATTTTGTTCTGCACACCACTAGCTCCTTGTTCTATTGAATAGTGTACCCCTCTGGAGCCATTCCCCTAGTCATGAAGTCGATGATGTCTGCAAAATGATTGTCTCCCATGCACACCACAAAGAGCTATGCATCAGGCAATCCTTCTTCCAAATTAGTAGGCTCCTCTCCTGTTTCAATGCGCGAAAGATGATCTAGTCCCCCATTCAATATCCTTGGCTTCATAATTACTTCAAAATCATACTCCTGAAATAAAAGAAACCATATGCATATTTTCCCTCGAACATAGGCTTGTTTATGTTGGAAATAATTAGAGCGGGGGGGTGGGGGGGGGGGGGGTGAATCAATATTTCTTTTCAATAGTTAATTTTTTTAGTTAACTCATTTATATTTAGAACACAAAATGAACAACAAGAATAAATTATTATTTTATTAATATAATCTTTACAATAAATCAAGTACAATGTATATAGGGCTTCAACTAGTTGCCAAGCACCAACTTGGACTTTTTGTGAGGCTCCAACCTCCAGGGCACTAACCCTGTCTTGTTAAGGCACCAACCTTGGATTTAGGAGCACCAACTCGAAGTACACCAATCCTTCTAATTATAAGGCACCAACCTCAAGGGCTCCAACCATTTGATATATATTGTCTAGATATGTTTGGTAGTTATTCTCTGCTCCCAATCCTGCTGGACCTACGATTTACTTCTGTCCTCCTACTTACATCTCTCTCACTTGATATTCGGCTTCTTATGTACCTTCATCATCTACCAGACCTTTGGCTTCTTGACCTTTCAACTTCTTCTTTCATTCACTTGACCTTCTGGCTTCCTTTGTTCCTTCAAGTTCACGAGTTGTGAAATATTACCTCTTCTCTATGATAGATGCCCGAGATACGTTACCCATAGGCAGGTCCCACATGCCACATAATCACCTTTAATTACAATCACAATCGAGAGGTCTTCTCATAACATAGTTTATCCCCTACGGCCAACGGAATGGATGCGATATGATCTTAAGCAGTTGTTAAAAAACCCATCGGGTCTACAACCTTGTCATGATTGGCGGTTTGACATCCCTTAGAAACTAGCAATGTTGCGGATGTGAAATTGTATGCAGTCATGTTATAGTGGTGCAGCAAGTCCACAATATGATATTTCAATTAGAGGTTTTACCATCATTACATCTCTTCAAGACTTGCGATATGCGACAAATGCGATATTTCTTTAGGACGTATTATAATGGTGCAACGAGTCCACAATTTTATCGCAATCGGAGGATTTACAGGACTTTGACTGGCACATGGATTAAATGTAGTATACCTAGGGGGGATAATATGGGGTACAAAGGGAGGTACCCAAGGGAATAATGTAATAATGGGATGGTCCATAGTAATAAATAAGGTGGTTAAATCGTATCATGTAAGGGACCACAAGTAGTTAGCAATAAGGTAATAAGCCCATGGTATTAGATAGATGGTATTGAGGGAACCATGGTAATGACCCATGGTATTGTATGTATGAGGCCTATATAGAGGCTAGAGACTCCCCATTGAGGG
Organism: Pinus tabuliformis; assembly: GCA_031772625.1. Lineage (NCBI taxonomy): Eukaryota > Viridiplantae > Streptophyta > Pinopsida > Pinales > Pinaceae > Pinus > Pinus tabuliformis. Next base: position 1,789,459,000 of record CM062818.1, read on the forward strand.
ATGTCAAGGATTATTGTATGAACAGGCATATGGCTTGTGGAGTGTTCTCCTTCCTTAAGGAGTGAATGTATGGTGTTGCCCTACCTTAAGGGTTTGATCAATAAAGAAGCATTTCTATCTATTTCAATCTTATTATTCTTGGGTTTATTTTATTATCATATATTTTTGGGTTAGATCTATAACATTAAAACTGGCCTTAACCCCCACAGTTGATCGTGATCTAAGGATTGACTATGAGATCGACGGCTAGGATTGAGTGCGGGACTTCAGCCACGATCAAGGAATTCTATACTTTCCTACCCCCGCTCTTCCGATAGCTGTTGCTCTTGTGACTTGTTTCTTTGATGGCTTTCGATAAACTCTTCATATTACTCTTTGGCTTCTTGCTCCTGTTGCTTTACTGGATCTACTACGTCATTTTCTATTCATTTGTTGTTCAATTGCTGATCAATTGGTCTCTTGCATAATTTGTTGTTCAATTGACCTCCTACATCATTTTCTATTCATTTGTTGTTCAATTGACGTGTCTTTTGTTGTTCAATTGACCTCTTTCTGTTTGATCCAATTGGGTTCTCTATCTCACCATATCATCATATATCAAACTTTGAACATTATGATCAATGGGCATCAATGAGGAATCATGTATCAAATAATTTTTCATCACAAATACTGCTATATTGACATAAATGAAAACCTAGATTAACAATCTACCCCTTTGTCATTGATGGAAATATTCTTCTTCTCTCCCCCTTTGACATCAATGGCAAAGGAGTGCACAAGGACTCCCCCTGTCGAGTTGCTCCCCCTATCATGCAACATCTTTATGAATCAACTTAATGTGATGCTAGAGAAATAACCCCCATCTTTTGGCAAAGATATTAAAATGCTTCTTGAGGAAGAGGTTTTGTGAAAATATCAGCTATCCTCTCCTTAGTATTGATATAATCCAAGGTGATTTTTTGTTCATCTACTTGTTCACGAAGGAAATGGTACTTGATTGGTATATGTTTGGGCTTTGAGTGCATCACTGGATTTTTGTTGAGACTAATAGCACTTGTGTTATCACAATAGATGTTTAATGGTTAATTTGTAACTATGTTGATGTCTTTCAGAGCTTCCTTCATCCATAATATTTGAGAACAACAATCTACAGTAGCTATATACTCGACTTCAGTTGTAGATAGTGATATGGATGTTTGTTCTTTACTGAGCCAAGATACTAGAAAATCTCCCAGGAAGAATGCATTTCCACTAGTAATTTTTTTATCATCGACACTTCTGGCCCAATCAACGTCGGTGTATGCAGTCACAGTAAGAGTTGAGTTCTTAGGGTACCAAAAACCGAAATTAGGAGTTCCTTTGAAGTATTTGAGAATTCTTTTTACAGCGAACAAATGGGATTGTTTAGGAGCTGATTGAAATCTTCCCACCATTCCTACTGCATGCATAATGTCAGGTCTCGTAGCAGTTAAGTATAGAAGGGCTCCAATTATTGAACTATAACGAGTTGCATATACTAGAGGAGACTCATCATATTTGCTTAATTTTCAATCTGTGGTCATAGGTGTGCTCATGGGTGCACAGTCTTTCATTTCATATCTTTTAAGCATGTCCTTAAGATATTTGGCTTGAGATATGAACATGCCTGCCGTGGAATGATATACCTGTAGTCGAAGGAAGTAAGATAACTCTCCTATCATCAAAATATCAAACTCTTTTGACATATTTTGAACAATCTTGAATCCTTGTTGTTGTAGATAGTGATCCAATCTTGCATACCAAGCTCTAGGAGCTTGTTTCAACCCATATAATGCCTTTTTCAACTTACAAACAAAGTTTTTTCCTTCTGCTAGATTAAGCCCTTCTGGTTTTTCCATGTAAACTTATTCCTTGAGTTCCCCATTCAGAAATGCTAATTTTACGTCCATTTGATAGATTTTAAATCCTTTGAGCAAGAAAATGCCAAGAACATCCTTATACCTTCCACACAAGCTACTAGTGCAAAGGTTTCTTCAAAGTTGATTCCTTCAATTTGTGAATAACCCTTACAAACAAGCCTTGCCTTATATCTGATGATTTGTCCATCTTCATTCATTTTGTTTTTGAACACCCACTTGGTTCTAATTATATTTTTATCCTTTGGACGAGCTACCAGCTCCCATGTTTCATTCTGCTCAATTTGAGACATTTCTTCTTCCATGGATTTTACCGAATGAGGATCCTTGCTTGAGTAAATATTTCTGGTTCTATCATGGATAAGAGAGAAACATCATTTTTCTTTGGTGTACTTGTCATACGTCTTCAGGTTTGAATCCCTTCATCTATATTGCCAATAATCTGCTCTTCTGGGTGATGTTTTTAGAGAAAATTCATCTTTGAAGGGGTTTGAGATGGTTCTTTTTCCTTGCCTTTTTCTTGATCTTTTCCCTCTTTTCCAGGTTCTTCTTCAATGAGAGGGTCAACTTCATGATCTTCAATTTATTTTCCTAGAAGGTCTTCATCAATCTTCACATCAATGCTTTCCACTATTTTCCGTAGTCAATTATTGTATCACTTGTAGGCTTTGCTCCTTGTAGAATATCTAAGTAATATCCCTTCGTCCACCAGAGACCATCATTAATTTTTATGAAGCACTTGCTTCCAAAAATCTTGAAGTATTTTTCTAAAGCATGTCTTCCTTTCCATAAATCATAAGGAGTCTTCTCATTATTTGGTCTTAGTTGAGTTCGATTCAAGATATAAATAGTTTTCCCAACTGCTTCTCACCAGAATTTTGGCTGCAAGTCAACTGCTATTAACATTGTTCTTTCCATTTCTTGAACTGTTCGGTTTCTTCTTTCAACTACCCCATTTTTCTTGGGTGTTTTGGTAGCATAGATTTCTCTTTCGATTCCATTTACTTTACAGAATTCATCAAATTATTTGAAGTGAATTCTCCCCCTCTATCCGTTCTAAGACATTTAATATTAGAATCCTTTTCATTTTCTACAAGGGCTTTAAGATTCTTAAAACACTAAAATTCTTTGGATTTATATTTTATGAAATATACCCACATCATTCTAGTATAGTCATCAACAAATAAAGAAAAGTACCTTTCTCCTTTGAGTGTTAGTGTTCTAGTTGGTCCACATAAATCAACATGGATGATCTCGAAAGATTTTGATGTAGAAAACTCCTCGCTCTTGTGGCTGGTTCTAGTTTGCTTTCCATGTTGACATGGACCGCATACTCCTTGATTTGGCTTGAATAACTTTGGGATGTCTCATACTGCAATAATCTTGTTGATATTAATCAAGTTTTCGAAACTTGTATGTCCAAGTCGCTTGTGCCACAACCAACTTTCATCTGTTTAACTTAAGTAACATTTATCTTCTTGAATTTTGTTGAGAATGTAGACGTTATCTGATGTTCTAACTCCTTTCGCCACAAGTTCCCCTAAGGAAGAGTTTCTTATTTCACAATCTTTAGTGCTAAAGACAACATTATGTCCTTGGTAACATATTTGGCTAACACTCAAGAGATTGTGTTTGAGCCCGTTTACTAGCAAAGCATTTTGAGCCTTTCCTTTTCCATTAATAAGGGTAACAGTTCCTTTTCCAGCAATTTTGGCAGATTCACTTCCAAAGAATACATTTCCTTCCTTTTTGTTTAATGAGACAAAATTCCTTTTGTCCCCTGTCATATGTCTGGAGCACCCACTATCCACAAAGCAATGATTTTCATCATTGTGTGCACATAGAGTTAGGCCACATTTATCTGTGTTGGGATTCTCATTTTTTGCTTTTCTTCTTTTGAGAGGGCAATTTTGTTCATTATGTCCATTATCATTACATAATGAGAAAATTGGATCAAATTTGGCCAAGGGATCAAAAGAGTTGTAGGTCTTGATTTGTCCTTGCCCTTTGAGATCATATGGTTTGTTTGTTTGATCCTTCAATTTTGGTGTTTCATTCTTACAGGGAATGCAATGTCCAGCTTGATGACCAAAATTTTTAGAATAAAAACAATGTCGCAAAAAGGTAGTTTTGTACCTGTTGTAATAGCCATGATTTGAATCAACATTCTTCCTTGGAGTTACTCTCTCTTCATTATTTGGATTTGCGATGGGCCTTTGATGAAATAATATTTCTTCTTTTGGGTTGCTGGAAAGTACATCAGCATAGATTTTCGCATTATTCTTAGTACTTGATGATTCTCCTTTAAAACCTATCCCAGATTTGTCATGTTGAGGTTTTTGAGTATTTAGGACAGAGTCACGTATTTGAGAGCTTTCCCAAGTCTTTTTGACTTTCTCCAATTCCTTCCTCAGAGATACTATTTCAGCTTCACGTTCTTCACAAATTTCTTCTTTTTCTTTTAGCTTATTTTTCAAGAGGTCTTCCCTTGTCTTTTGTTTCCTCATTTTCTACCTCGAGAGAGATGATTTTATTTCGTAATTTCTCATTTCCTTAAATGGAACTCATTAACAATTCATCTACATTTCCATCTAGACCTGAATCATAATCATCTGTGAATGCCATGAATAATACTTCTTGGCTTCCAACATGGTCATTTGCTTCATCTGATTCTTCATTACCTCCTTTGCGGTGACGGAACTGATTAGTTGATTTATTTTTGATGACTACAAATTCACCTTCATCAGACTCATCTTTCTTACAGAAGAAATTCTTCTTATTGAACCCTTTCTTTTTGTATACCATCCTTTTAGAATTTTCCTCACCATCACTATCATGCTTAAGAGGACATTTTGCAATAATGACCTATTCTTCCACATTTGAAACAAATAAGAGTGTATTTACCTTTTAGCTTAGATGATTTCTTTAGTCTTTGTACAAATTGTGTCAATTAGGATTCAACATCGGAGTCATCACTACTGGTATTCCATTCTTTCCCCTTTTTCAATTTTGAGGCGTTGAATGTTGCATCTTTGGAACTTGGGATTCCTTTTCTCATCTCATAGGCAATGAGGATTCCATGGAGTTCATCCATCTTGAGAGTATCTAGGTCCTTCATTTCTTCTATAGCACTTACTTTGGAGTCAAATCTGTCTGGGAGAGATCTTAAGACCTTTTGAATGATAGTGCTTTCTTCAATGTTTTCTTCCAATCCTTTAAGAGAGTTGACCACTTCAGCTACTCAGGGAAAGTATGATGCAATATCTTCTTCATCATCCATTTTCAGACTTTCAAATTGCCTTCTATGAGTTTGAATCTTTGCCTTCTTAACTTTGGAGTCCCCATCATATAAGCTAACTAGAATATCCCATACTTCTTTGGTTGATCCACAATTCATGATTTTTGTAAATTTAGAATCAGTGATTCCACCAGTGATGGAATTTAAGGCTTTTTCATTTGAAATGTAATCTTTCCTTTCGTCTTGATCTGTTGGAAGAGTGGAAGGAGTTGTGTACTCATTTAAAACCAAATGCCAAACTTCAGGTCCAAGGGACATTAAGTAGTAGGACATTCTTTTTTTCCAAAAACCAAAATTTGTCCCATCGAACAGAGGAGATCTTCCTGACACTTCTTCATTTCTCATTGTGACAAAGAATCCTTCTTCTAGCTGTTAGCCTGATATGAAGAAGCTAGCTCTGATACCAATTCTTGGAAATACTGAGAGGGAGGGGTGAATCAATATTTATTTTCAATTGTTATTTTTATTAGTTAAATCATTTATATTTAGAACACAAAATGAACAATAGGAATAAATGCTTTTATTAATATAATCTTTACAATAAATCAAGTACAATGTATATAGGGCTTCAACTAGTTACCAAGCACCAACTTGGACTTTTTGTGAGGCTTCAACCTCCAGGGCAACAACCCTGTCTTGTCAAGGCACCAACCTTGGATTTAGGAGCACCAACTCCAAGGACACCAATCCTTCTAATTTTGAGGCACCAACCTCAAGGGATCCAATCCTCTGCTATATATTGTCTAGATATGTTTGGTAGTTATTCTCTGATCCCAATCCTGCTGGACCTACAACTTACTTCTATCCTCTTTCTTACATCTCTCTCACTCGATAGACGACTTATTTTGTACCTTCATCATCTGCCAAACCTTTGGATTCTTGACCTTTCGACTTCTTCTCTTGTTCATTTGACCTTTTGGCTTCCTCTGTTCCTTGAAGTTCACGAGTTGTGAATTGTTACCTCTTCTCCATGACATATGCCCGAGATACATTACCCATATGTAGGTCCCACATGCCACGTCATCACCTTTAATTGAAATTTCAAGTTCTAGAGGTCTTCTCATAACACAGTCGATCCCCTATGGATGACAGAGCGAATGCGATATGATCTTAAGAGGTTGTTAATAAAACCATCGACTCCACAACCTTGTCGTGATCAACGGTTTGACATCCCTTAGAAACTAGCGATTCTGCGGATGCGAAATTGTATACAGTCATGTTATAGTGGTGTAGCAGGTCTGCAATATGATATCGCAATCAGAGGTTTTACCATCGTTACATCTCTTCAAGACTTGCGATATGCGATGGATGCAATATTTCTTTAAGACGTATTATAATGGTGCAACGGGTTCACAATGTTATCACAATCAGAAGATTTGTGAGACTTTGAATAGCACATGGATTAAAACTGGCCTTACACCCACAGTTAACCATGATCTAAGGGTTGAATATGAGATTGATGGCTAGGATTGAGTGCGGAACTTTAGCCACAATCAAGGAAGTCTGTACTTTCCCACCCCCGTTCTTCCAATAGTTGTTGCTCCTGTGACTTATTTCTTTGATCGATTTTGATAAAATCTTCATCTTACTCTTTGGCTTCTTGCTCCTGTTACTTTACTAGATCTACTGTGTCATTTGCTGTTCATTTGTTGTTCAATTGCTGATCAGTTGGCCTCTTGCATCATTTATTGTTCAATTGACCTCTTGATGTTCAATCCACTTGGGTCCTCTATCTCATCATATCATCATATATCAAACTTTGAGCATTATGATCAATGGGCATCAATGAGAAATCATGTATCAAATAATTTTCCATCACAAACGCTGTTATATTGACATCAATGACCACCTAGAGTAACAGTTTACCAGGTACTTTAATGTGGAATGGTTTGTATACATCTTAAAGTGTCCACCTAGCAAGTAATGCCTAAACTTCAGGAGCATGTAAACCATAGCCAACCCTACACGCTCTGTTGTCGAATAGTTCTTTTTAGCCTTAGATAGCTTCCGGCTTGTAAATGCTATCGGGTGATCAAGTTCTCCTTCACTCACCTTTATCAGTACTATTCCCAGTGCAATACATGACACATCCACATGCACATGAAATTCCTTCTTCCAATTTGGGAAGACTAGGATCAGAGTGGTGGCCATGTTTTATTTTAACACATCTAGGCTTCGCTGACATTCCTCATTCCAACAAAATGTAGTGTCCATCTTCAATAGTTTTTCCATTGGCGTGGTAATTTGAGCATAACTCTTGATGAACTTTCGAGAATAACCAGTATGACCCAGTGTTATGTGCAACTATTTCGCACTTCTTGGTGCCTCCAAATTGATTATAACTGCAATCTTAGCTGGTTCCACCATTAATCCCTATCTGCACACTACATGACCCAACATGATTCCAAAGGAGACGTAAAATAAGCACTTCTTCAAGTTTTGCGCGATCTGATACCTCTAGCACATATCCAACATCAAGTGAAAACTAGCTACATGGTGCTTTACCTACCCAAACACTATCCAATCATCAAAGTATACCTCCAAAAACTTGTGAATAAACTCTTTGAAAACCGCCATGACTATGCTTGAAAAGATTTCCTACACATTCTTAAGTCCAAAAGGCATTATTGTATACTAAAAGCATCCCCACTCGATCACCAATGTAGTCTTACTCCTATCTTCCGGCGTGATCTTGACCTGATGGTACCCCGAGAACCCCTAAGAACCCATAAGTGTATGAATAGTCTTCTTGTCCTCCTACATTATCTAGCACTTGATCGGTGAATGAAGTTGGAAAAGGATCATGAATGCAAGCATCTTTGAGCTTCCTGAGATCTCCACAGATCCTTATCTCATCCTTATGCTTATTTTCCTAAACTACCATAGGACTTACCCAATCAGACTCCTCCACTAGTTCAATAATACCTACTGCAAACATTTTGTCTAACTCCAAGCGGACCATTTACTTGTACTTCAGATTGAGGCCATATGGCCTTTGCTTCACAGGCTTCACGTCTGGTTTCAACGTTATTTTCATCACTCCTAAACCACCTATTATCCCCTTAGAGTCAAAAACTTTTGTAGGGAACAAATCCTCGTACTTGCGGAGTAACTCAATGACCTTATCTACCGTAGCATCATCCCAGTAGTCCCCTATCTTCACAAATTTCAGCTCCACCTCTGTTCCAATGTTCACTTGTCTAGTTTTCAGTGGCATAGTTATATCTGGGTTCTCTATCTGCAGACCCTCAAATTCACGGTGACCTTCTGCCTCTGGGATATTAATGTTCTTAGGATCCTCCTCTTCTTCCTTAGTAGTCACATTGTAGCACTCCAGCGCATGGTGCAGCTGGGTGGTCCAATCTAGTTGAATCAAATCCAAGGGATCCTACGGTATTCTGAATATTGCTACTTTTACCTCCTACAACACTTCATCGATGCACTCGAATCCATCCCAAAAGTTGAATGTCATCAAGAATCCCTATCTCAAAATATCCCATTCTTCCATACCATGGTGGAGCTCTATTTCTAAGTATCAATTCATTGGTATTACATCTAAAGTGTGACAAAACAAATGTACCCACTCTGGTTGCGGTTCTGCCCCATAAGCATCAATCCATTTTTCTAAGTGATTACATGGATCACTCCTCCCATTTTATTTCTCTACAATCACACCTTTGGGCGACCAAACTACACCCTCGTCATTCTTTTATATTCGCGCCATCCATCAAATTTGTCTTTATGTGTACCCAACCATCTTGCAGGCAAGAAGCGCCAAGTTCAAGGCTTGGAAGCAATGATTCTCTAGCACTTCCCTTTCAAAATCATCAAAAAATTTATCAATGTCAGTTAAACCATCATAATAAGGAAAACTTCTTACCTTTGATGATACACAATGCAATGACTTAGTCATCATATTACAACGCAACTTAGACACTTTGTGTAATCAATTATGCTAGTGTTCCAATTCCTCATTTTAATCTAATGTGTAGGAGCTTTCATTGTCCCATGTAATATGCCCATCAACTGTTGGATTCACCCAACCTTGATCTCGCGCCGTGATCTTATAAATGTAGGCCAAATCATCGTCACTTTCATAATTGTGGATGATTCATTAGCGCGGTCCTTCTAAAGGGTCCAGAGGTACTTCTACGTGGAGCGATTTTCTTTCAAATGACATTGTTCGCTTCTTCAAGTTGATCACCCCATTCATGTCAATAACCAAATCGATCCCAAGGAGCGCAGGGTAGGGATTGCTGTCATCGACAATCTCTATCACTTTGAAATCAGCCAATGTGCTCATGCCTTCAATATCTACTGTCACTCCTTGCAATCTTCCCATGGGGATAGTCTTTTTCTAATTTTCCATCCTCAATTGAATCAGAGACCATTGTAGTGCAGGTCTCTCCATTCTCTCCCATGTCTGCTTAGGCAAAAAATTTGCATCTGACCCAAGATCCAGAATAACTTGGTCCATTTCATACTATGCTATTTGCGTGGTGAGCCTCATCTCATGCCTTGTTCTTTCCTTATGCTTACCAATTTTCCAGACCACGCGTGGTCCCTCAAGAGTATTTTCTTTACCATCACATTTATTCATCAACACCTATAATCCTTTTACGGCCTTTCTATCATGTAGCAACTTCATACAGGTCTCCAAAAAGGTAGAAAGCATGGATGGGTCCATTTCTTCAGACTGCTTGTCCTCACTTCCTGAGGTAGAAGCCTCAGCGAAGCTTTTATTCACTTCCATGAAGGTTTATTTTGCACGTTCTAGATTAGATCCAACCTCCTTCTCTGGAGATTTGTAGACCCATTCACTTTCTTCAGGCTGATTTCCCTAATATTCGCTATTCTTCATTCCACTACGTAGCACAATATTCACAATAGGATCCTCTTGGTAGGGTTCAACCCTCATCATCTGCAGGTCCTAGGTAGGATGTTGTGGCTACATCCCCTTTTCCCGCATCTTATGTATTAATATAGGATAGTCTTCTGTCGTGTGGTAAAACTGAGTATAGTATCAGAACGAAATGCACATCGGGTTTGTACATTCTTGTGTGTAGTGTCCTGGCCCCTCATAATTGTAGAAAATAACTTGTCCTCGACCTCTCGCAGGTCCTCCTCTGCTTTAGCCTCATCCACACCCTTGATATACTCCTTGTGCTCCCCTAGTGCCTTGATCAGGAGCCCAAGTTTCTATCTGCACCTGGTACACACATGTTCTCTCCATCATTAACTCATAACTACAACAATTGCGCTCATTATGACCTACTAATTTGCAGAAGTTGTAGAAGAGCTGTTGCGGTGTCTGTACAAATTTCTACAGCAAGTGACAATTATCTATCCCATGTTTTCCAGCTACCTGACAGATAACACACCACAGCACGAGCCCTGTACTTGGTGCTGCTTGAGATTCCATCCTCAGAGGTATCAACCCTCCTCCTGCAACAACATTCATGAATACATGGCAATGATCTTTATCATGCCCCTAACTCTTACATTTCAAACACCAAACTTCTTCATGCACCTCTGGCCGAGGCGCTCGATCCTCCTTTGGACTTTCAAATTCAAGGCAAATATTCTGCAAATCCACGTGAATCTGTTGAACTCCCAAAGAAACATCGTGAATCAGTGTCTCATGCAATCTCATCACAATCTCCAGGGCTTCTGCCTAGGTCAAAATATTTTGTTGTGATAAAGCAACCCTTAAATGAGGCAAGAGTGAAGCCACAAACCATTCGTTGTGCTGCTCATCCATAAGATTCATGTTAGCTTCGTGGATCTTGCATTTCAATCTCTGATCCATCTCCTAGGGTGTCTTTCCAGGCTTCATCATGATTTCATAGAATCCAATGATCGATTTTGCGTCAGACTTGGGCCTACTAAATTCTTTATTCAACGCAGTCTGAATGTCTGCCAATGCAACTGTCATGTTATCGGTGCAGTACTTGATGTACCATGTTAGTGCACGATCCTATAAAGAAGTAACCAACATTTATTTCTTCATTTCATCATCTGTAATGTTCTAGGCCTCTCACATAGCCTTTTCAATGTACCAAAACTGGTCTGGGTCCTCATTTCCCAAGCTCTTGAAAATGGGCAAATTCACTCTATTCGCCATATTGAATGGTGGTGGAGGTGGCGGTGGTGTGGGTGAGGGTGTATGTGGCAGAGGTGAAGATGGAGGTGGTGTGGGTGGATGGGGTATTCATGAGGACCCTTGCCTTATTAACTAGAAAACACTTTATGGTGAAGCCTGTGCTGCTCCTTTGTCGTCACTCAGAGGAGGCTCAATCAACAGGCTATATTCAAGAACTGTTCTCCTTCTATCCCTGAATAACTTTTCACTTCACGTAGCTCCAAACATCAAGGTAGTTTCATAACTATATTTTCACGCAAGAGCATTTTAATCCAAGTATTAAAAGACCTTAAATACTTACCTCACGGTCCCTTGAAGAAGTGTCGCTCTTTTTCGTTGTAGCTGACCGAGGTATCAACCACGAACTCTGTCAAAAATCCTCTGATGATACGATCAAGCCAGTGATTGACAACGTGTGTGATCTTATCTTCAAAGGCTTTAAATCTCCAAACTAACTCTAAGGTCCACACTATTGGACCGTCAAGCCTCCACCTTCCCTCGCCATCTGCTAATTTAGCGATCCACTCATATAGCTCGATTAGGAAGGAACATAAGAAAATTTCATGTATCTTTGTGTTTAGATACTTGACCAACCACTGTTCTTTTGTCAATTGCGGATTTTTATTTTCTTTTGTCACGAATTTGTGGATCTTTCTATCCAACCAATCTTCAATTTCCTTGTTTGTTGGATTCCAATGACACGATATCACACATCTCTTTATGCAGATCCCGGTCCTCGCAATGAAACCATTTGTTGGATTAGTGGGTCCTGACCCAAGTTCAGAGTTAAGTTTTCCAAACAAATCCCTACACAACTGGACCTTTCAACATCAATCTGTGGAGTGCAGACTGAAGTCTCACCTGAAGCAGTAAGGGAGGATGTTGGAACCAAGTTTCCACACCCAAAGATGATTGTGATGTCATTTTGTTCCCTAACTTTGCCTTCACACAGATCGATAAGCCTTTAAGGCTTATTGACATAATTTCCTCTTACTAGCCTCTAGACCTTTGCAAAGGTCTATGACTATCTTTCGTGGACCCTAAATAGGTGAATCAACCGCTTACGTGCCTCTGTAATTACTCTTAGTTATGTATTTACCTAGATCGTCCTAAGTATCTGATATATTTAACATGCATTAAGATATTCTTCTCGTAAACATATATTAGTACTTGTGTTCATATAGAAATGTAAACCATGCAGAATCATGCATCAATACTGTTACGCTAAAATTTGTCACCATGACTATTTGCAGTTAGTATGGCTTCATCAACTGTCATACTATCCTCCTTGGCAAGCCTCATACCTCTGCTCTCCATGTCAAACTTCAAGAAAGAGAGAAAGTCATTAAAAATCTATATATCTCTGGGTACGCAGTTTCTCTTAGCCTTACCTGCGTGTACGCACCCCAAGTTCACAATACCTGCGTACTTGTACGCTCTGTATGTAAAGGGGTGGGTGCGTACTCCTGTAAAGGTCAAAAGGCGCAAGTTTCACTCTAAAAAAGTTACTTGTGGTCATTTCTAGAGCATTCTAGAAGCTTGTTTGACGTGTATGAAGCGCCTCCAGATGGTTCATGTATCCCTACCAAAGAGGAACTTATCCCATCAAGAGGGGAGCTATCCCATCCAAAGAGGGGCTTATCCCATTGATGGTGGACCTGAATAACTTCCTCTAGAGCACTATAAATACAGGCATTGGGCCAAAGGGAGGGGAGGTTGAAAGCTGAACATTCCTAAGGGTAGATGCTGCTGGAATTAGGACTTCCTTGTAGAAGCTTGTGAGGAGAGATTACCATCTTTGCTTGTTCTATTTGGAAGTGGGTGAGCTGATCAGAGTAAAGGAGAACTCTTGTGGACCCTGGGAGGGACTTGCACAACACCAAGGCTCAGGTTGTAAAGGTTCCTTTTGTTACCTTTTAATACAAATTAGTCCATTCTTCTCAACAATTTGTTATTTATGAGTTGTTTCATATACTCCTTGGTCTATATGTTAAATATGTTTTATTTTATGTGATATTCAGGTGCTATTTAATCGTTTGATTGTTAGTGAATGCAGGTTTCGAAGGGAAGGAGGAGCTCATCCGGATCAACGAAGCTGGACTACTACAACAGCGTTGGATTACAGGTAGGATCTAAACACTTGATTTCTCATATTGTAATGCATATTTAGAGAAGGATTTCTCTTATTTGTCTTGTTTGTCACTAGAAAGTCTTAGGCTTCTAGGGAGGTCGGTTGTGTCCGCACTAACGACTCTTTCCGCATGACAAAATGGCGACTCCGCTGGGGAATCCATTAATGTGAATGTTTTTTTCCTTTGTATCAACTTTTGATCTGAGAGAAGTTATTTGTTTTCTAGTTTTTGGCTGTCTGACTGTGGATTTGGGTGGGCTAGCTTAGGGTTAAATTAGATTTTAGTTTTTCTTTGTTTTGCTAGAAGTACGCAGCCTCTGCGTTGAGCACAGTGCGTACTTGTACGCACTGCAGTTTTGTGCATAGAGCGTACCCGCACCTGTGCAAACAGGTCGCCTGCGTACCTGTCAAAATTAAGAAAATTTCAATTTTCTTCTTTTTGCCTTTTAGATTTTGGTTTTAATTTGTTTTTTCTGCCCAGATCCACTGGTTTTCTGCCATAAATCTTCACCTAAGCTTGTTTCATTGGCATTCCTGCTTTAAGCTTTCATCAATTGGGTGTTTTGAGTCTCTTTTTTGAGAAATTCTAAATTTGATTTCCTTTGGTCATTACTTGGAGGTTGGTCTCAGTCTTTTCACAATTTTGCATCTTTTTGCTTTTGTTTTTGCAAAAAAATTTCCCCCTCAGGGGGGGCTAAATTGTGTATGAGTGTTAATCGCCTTTGAGTGTTTTTATTTTTTGATCTTTGGAACTCTCACCCAATTTTCTCGACTTGCACTTGATTGATTCTTAGATTACATTAGAATTGTCTTGTGTTTGAGAATTCTCTTGCATAGATCACATTTGCATAATTAGAATTCTCATTTTCAGAATATGAATGAAAAATGTGCATAGATTACATTTGCATACTTTTCAAGTGAATTGTGCTTAGATTACAATTGCATAGTTTACATTCTGAAAAATCAATCGTAGATTTAGATCAGTTTTCTTTGATTTGAATTTGCACAAAAAAAAAAAAAAAAAAACTATTTCGGAATTGATTTGCATTAGTTTTTCTTGATAAAATTAGTGCATTAGAGAATTTGTTATATTTTCTCTTAGTGATCAATTTTTTGCATTGTTGGAAGTGAATGGAAACTCTCTCCTTACTCTAGTTAGGATTCATCGAATTGAAAGGATTGCATTATCATATTCGATTGCATTCAGTTGAGTCGGGTCATAACACCATTGGTTTCGTATTCATTTACCCATTTGAGTAAAAACAGCCTTAATAACACAGCGCTTAATTAAAATTCATCTAGTAATTTTTACATTTCTAGGGCTCTTTCCACCAATCTAGCTTAGGCTAGTGTCTTGGAATAGGTTTTAGTTAACTCTCCAAGACAGCAAAACCAAACAAGTAGCTCATCTTGTGGTAGGATAAATCCAACTGTTACATTTATGCTCTGGGAAAGCTCCTCTTAAAGGAGAAGCACGAGACCGTGTCCGAACCAGTGAGGGGATCAATCCTCCTTCATTGGGAAAGACGCCAGATACACACATACTACAAATGGTAAACCTCGGATTATTGTCGAGGAGCCTGGGGTCACTTGTCGGTAAAACTTGGATTATTGTCAAGGAGCCGGCAAGGGGATTGAGCTTGTTACTCTGCCCTTGCGTGCTATCGGGTCGTAGACTGTTCCCCCAGGTGTATTTGTTGCTATTGGTGACCTTAGTGACCATTATCTTTAGGGCTCTACCCAAGGTGACGGTGGAGGGAAGATCCCACTGTACCTCGAGCAGACGTTGGCTAGACTCACTTGGATTTTCTGGGGGGTTCACTTCACTCGAGACGGTTAAAGTGGAGGAACTTGGTCCAGTCTATTCATTAAGCAGGTTGCCGGGGTAACTGTTCCACCCGCCACTTCTGTACTGAATTCTGCGATGTTGGATTTCATCCCCAACTAGTGTTTTCAGTCCGGAAGGTTACTGTTTGTGTATGGTTTGACTCCTAGATTTGATAGCGCGTGTTAATTTGTTTGTTTTTACTTTTAGAGACCATAGGTGTGAATTGTGAATTTTAATTGTTAGGTGTGAATTGTGAATTGTTAATTTTAGTTATAAATTGTTAATAAAATTCACTGAAGTTGAATATAATGGCAAATGTTCCGGAATTTACCAACCTAGGAACCCCTCCTAACGAGAATCCTAGTACTTT
The DNA here is from genome assembly GCA_031772625.1 of Pinus tabuliformis. Classification (NCBI taxonomy): domain Eukaryota; kingdom Viridiplantae; phylum Streptophyta; class Pinopsida; order Pinales; family Pinaceae; genus Pinus; species Pinus tabuliformis. Next base: position 1,789,474,664 of record CM062818.1, read on the forward strand.
TCCTTACTTTGGAAATGTTGGTCCTCCTTATATGGCTACTTTGTCATTACCTGGATTTACAATAGGTTTACCGATATGGTTATTTTCAACTTCGTTGGCCCAAAATACTCCAATTGTTCCATCTCAACCGGATGCTTCACCGCAACAGAGTTCACCATCTCAACATCACCAACCTTCTGTTGACCCTTTACCTTCTTCGCCTAATTTTTCTTCCTCCATTTCTTCCTCTTCGCCTGGTAAAAGCCTTGATGCTTGTAACCAGGAGGCTAAGAAGAAGAAGAAAGGGAAGAAGAAGAAGAAGAAGAAGAAGCAAGATAAGAAAGAAGTCAACCAACCAACCATGGCTGTAAGAGTTAGTTGTGTTGAGGAGAATTCCGACATGCACCGTAAACCCAAATACCCTTGCAGGCTTTGTAAGGGTGACCACTTCCTTGTCAATTGTCCTGGTATTCCAAAGGTCTTGGAAGTATGGTCAGAAAAATCTCATCAACTTTCCATTGATCCATCAACCAGTGATAGTCAGGTTCTTGGGAAAAAGGGTAAAGTTAGGTTTCCTTGTAAGTTATGCAAAGGGAGTCATCAAACTCACATTTGCCCTCACATGGATGAAGCCTCAAAATTGTTGGAAAACCTTACTATTCCACAGCAAGAATTTCCAACTGGTTACCGTAAACTTTCTCCCAACCTACCGTCAACTGACGGAGTGATTGATCTAAATTCAAGTACAGTCGATCACACTCTTCCATTGGAGAGTGAAACTCATGTCACTCAGGTTGATGATCCATTAGTTGATCAAGTGGTCGATTCAATTTCACATTCGGTCGATCCCACTTTCCATTTAGAGAGTGAACTTCATACCGCTCAGGTTCTTCTTGTTACATCAGATTCTTCTATGCCGAGGGGCATTTCACCTGTTTCTACAGAACCCCCTCCAAGTACTGAGGTCTTTTCCTTTGATTGGAATAGACTGACAGAACCTCGTCTTCCTTTCTCCATCCCTTTCCAAATCATTGTTAAGGCTGGTGGTAGGGACATACATCGTACTCAGGTAGATGAAGGTGCTTCTGTTAGTATTTTATCCTCAACTATTTGGAAAGCTTTGGGTTCCCTCAGCTTGCGCCTATTACGCAGAATCTGAAAGCTTTTAACAGAACCATTAGTGAACCTTTAGGGATCCTTCCTAAGTTTTCTATTACCTTGGAAGGTAAAACTGTCTGTATTGATCTTATGGTAGTTCGAGGTCCCTTGGATTTCAATTTACTCCTTGGGCGAGACTATGTTTATGCAATGAAAGCTGTTGTATCGACACTCTTTCGCGTGATGTCTTTCCCTCACAATGGCAGTATTGTGACTGTAGACCAGCTTTCATTCCCTAGTCTTGTTTCAACTACCAATAATATGACACCCCTAAATGTTCCTGATTCTAAAGTGGTATCTACCTTAACACGGGTTAATTATGTGGCAACTGGTCCCATGTTTTCAGTTACCGATGTAAGTGAGCCTCTCACTGTTTGCTCATCTTCCTTTGATATAGATCCGGTAATTGACATGGAAAACTCTATGGGATTACTTGAACACGATGTTCTTATCCCTTTTGAGTCCCTTGACATGTGTTCCTTCCAGAGAACTATTCTTCCTTCTGATGAAGATCTCTTGGAAGCCATGATCAAGGTGTGTCCATTGACATGTCTTTCTTCCAGTTGGAAGCCATGATCAGTGAATTGCAAGGATAGTTTTTTCCTGTATCAACCTCGTTAAAAAATGAAACAGGCTAGTGTGAGGAAAGTTCCTATTACTGAGTCAACCTCGTTAAAAAATGAATCAGGTATGAGGACGGTTCTTTTCCTGAGTCAACCTCGTTAAAAAATGAATCAGTAAGTGTGAGGAAAGTTTTTTCCTGTATCAACCTCATTAAAAAATGAAATAGGCTGTCGTGAGGAAAGTTTCTTTTACTGTGTCAACCTCGTTAAAAAATGAATCAGTAAGTGCGAGGAAAGTTCCTGTTACTGAGTCAACCTCGTTAAAAAATGAATCAGGTTAGAGGATAGTTCTTGTTACTGAGTCAACCTCGTTAAAAAATGAATCAGGTACGAGGAAAGTTCCTTTTACTGTGTCGACCTCGTTAAAAAATGAATCAGTGAGCACGAGGAAAGTTCCTTTTACTGTGTCAACCTCGTTAAAAAATAAATCAGTGTGTGTGAGGAAAGTTCCTTTTACTGTGTCAACCTCATTAAAAAATGAATCAGTGTGTGCGAGGATAGTTTGTTCTCGTCTCAACCTCGTTAAAAAATGAAACTGGATGTAGCGAGGATAGTCTTTTCCTGTATCAACCTCGTTAAAAAATGAAACAGGCTAGTATGAGGATAGTTCTTTTACTAAGTCAACCTCATTAAAAAAATGAATCAGGTAGATTTTAGGATATGTAGGTAGATTGTAGAAAGTAGGATTTTGAGGATAGTTCCTGTTACTGAGTCAACCTCGTTAAAAAATGAATCAGGTACGAGGATAGTTCTTTTCTTGTGTCAACCTCTTTAAAAATGAAACAACTCCCTTTTCAAGTTAAATATTGAAAGTAAACCTTCATTCCATCCATCTGGTTGAATGCAATGAAGCCTGGGGGGCATGTACCTCGCTTTGCATCATTATACTGGGGCATGCGGACTTTTTTGAGCATAGTTCCTTGTCTTGTGTCAAGCTCATTAAAAAATGAAACAAGGAGTCCTGAGCATAGTTCCTTGTCTTGTGTCAAGCTCGTTAAAAAATGAAACAAGGATAGGTTATTTAGATAGATTGTAGAGAGTAGTCATGAGCATAGTTCCTTGTCTTGTGTCAAGCTCATTAAAAAATGAATCAAGGATTTTAGAGCATAGTTCCTTGTCTTGTGTCAAGCTCGTTAAAAAATGAATCAAGGTTTTTAGAGTAGAGTTTTTGTTAGGTAGATTGTAGAGAGTAGTTATGAGCATAGTTCCTTATCTTGTGTCAAGCTCGTTTAAAAAATGAAACAAGGGTTTTGAGGATAGTTCTTTTCCTATGTCAAACTCACTAAAAAATGAAACAACTCCCACAAGTCTTTCAAAGTAAAGCTTCATTCCATCCACCTCATTGAATGCAATGAAGCTTGGGGGGCATGTACCTCATTTTGCGTCATTATGTTGGGGGCATGTGAACTTATAACAAGCATAGTTTTTCGTTTCAAGCTTGCGTAAACATGAAACCGAATCCGAGCATAGTTATTTTCCTGTGTCAAGCTCGTTAAAAAATGAAACAAATCCTCCTCTACTTGAGTCGAGAGATTGACTAGATCTCATAAATGTTAAGTATATAGGTTAGTTATTTCAGTTTTTTTTTGCATAATTTTCTTACAGTTTTAGGTCGAGTCTTTCAAATGATCTCATAACTCAACCTTCATTTCATCCAATTGATGGAATGAAATGAAGCTGGGGGGCATGCGCTCTAGCAGTTATGCTTAGGGGGCATCAAGCACAGTTTTCTCTTTGATTCAAGCTTGTGCAAAAATGAAACTACTTTGAAGCATAGTTTTTCTTCGTTTCAAGCTTTTGTAAAAATGAAACCTATCTCGAGTGAGTTTCAGTTATTTTCAAGACTCGTTAAACTCATGAAAATCCTGAGATTATTTTGCTATTTTTCATTCTCGTAAAACAAATGAAAATGCCGAGTTCTTTCCGTCTTTTCCTGCTCATAAATTAAATTGAAAGTCGGCCATATGAGTACATTTTTTATCATTTTTTTCGAACTCATTAAAACTTACGAAAAAGTGAAAACCATGAGTACATTTTTATCATTTTTTCGAACTCGTTAAAACTTATGAAAAAGTGAAACCTCAGAGTCATCTTTAAGCCCTTTTCTGACTCCTAAAACATGAAAAGATTTCCGAGCATTTCTTTTACACTCGTTAAAATGGAATCAAAAGACGTCCTCTTATAGCCCTTTTCTGACCGTAAAAACAAGAAAAGATTGCCGGATTTTGTCGTTTCAAATTCGATACTGGAAATAAAACGACGTGTCCTTGATCACTTTTTACTTTTCAGGTCAAAGGCACTAATCATGAAAGTACTCCTTGGTCGCAAGATCAAGCAGTTCTCTCAGGTATTATTTTATACTTTTTCGGGCTTGGGAGACACAAATTTACGAAAAAGTTCACCTTGGAGTCTTCTTTAGTTTTTTCAGACTCTCTAAAATTGAAAAACGTCGAGTTTCTCCTATACTGGACTCGTTAAAATTTCACAGTAAAGGACCTGTTCGATTACAAACAGGAACGTACCACTCCTTCTTAGGGTCCGAATCTAAACTAAGTTGGACTCATCCAAAGGATGAGCTTATAATCAAGCATATGTTATCCTCCTCAAGCTTGTAAAAAATAAAGAGGTACTTGCCAGAAATGGTGGGGGAAAAGAGAGAAGAATGAACCTATTTGTTATCCTTTGTTACAGAAGAACCTTATCACCGCTCTTGAACACGACACGTTTCATTCACCTGGGTTGGGAAATCCTTTGCCTTAAAGCTGATAAAACCACTTTGAAAGTCTTCAACCGTTTCTGGGTATTAACTTTGGGTCAATCGTCACCAAGCCATCTGTTGTGTCGTTATGTGTTCAAGAGGTCTCTGCAAATAAACCATTCATATGCAAAATACTTGTCATCCATTTGACCATCCCTGAGTCAGTCCTTACAGCAACATTTCTTCAACTTGAACAATGATTTCGTGTTGTGGGCTTGCCTGCAACGGGTCGCTTTCTATCGACATCAGCAAATTATCTAGAAAGATGACTTAGAAATCGTCAGTACCTTGAAGTCTGCATGCATCAACGGCAGGTTTCTCGCCTTTGACGACAGTTTATATCATTGACTTTCGATCAAAGGTTTCCGTGACGTGTTCGACATCAACCCATTTATTCACATTTCATGGATTGTACTGGGTACTTTGAGAACCATTGACATCACTAGTGGTCTCTCTCATACTTGTTAACAGTTTACATCATTGACTGGTAATCAAGTGGTTTCTACCATGTTCGACATCAACCCATTTATTCGCATGGATAGAATCGTACCAATTCAGAAAGTAGAGATGAAGACCCTGGATCTAGTTTCCACCATCCATGCTGCGAGGAGTTTTGTATTCATTATATAGTAGACTAATCATAAACAGATGGTTGTGTCCATACTGTGTCTACAAAAGTCTATGATTGTGATGTACTGCAAAATCATTCTTGTATCAGAGCAGTAGTTAGATTGTTAGTTAAAGTTTTCAATCTGAGTATGGGAATGCCTACCTCAGTGATGATATCATCTTATATATGTATTTTGTGTTGAATATTTGCAGGTTCTGACCGAGCTCTCCACAAGATAATCCTTGAAATGATAAAGTACTTCACCCTTCCTAGATGATATGAAACCCTTATCTGCTACAGGCTTCGCACTTTAGGGGGCAATCTGTTACACTAAAATTTGTCACCATGACTATTTGCAGTTAGTATGGCTTCATCAACTATCATACTATCCTCCTTGGCAAGCCTCATACCTCTGCTCTCCATGTCAAACTTCAAGAAAGAGAGAAAGTCATTAAAAATCTATATATCTCTGGGTACGCAGTTTCTCTTAGCCTTACCTGCGTGTACGCACCCCAAGTTCACAATACCTGCGTACTTGTATGCTCTGTATGTAAAGGGGTGGGTGCGTACCCCTGTAAAGGTCAAAAGGCGCAAGTTTCACTCTAAAAAAGTTACTTGTGGTCATTTCTAGAGCATTCTAGAAGCTTGTTTGACGTGTATGAAGCGCCTCCGGATGGTTCATGTATCCCTACCAAAGAGGAACTTATCCCATCAAGAGGGGAGCTATCCCATCCAAAGAGGGGCTTATCCCATTGATGGTGGACCTGAATAACTTCCTCTAGAGCACTATAAATACAGGCATTGGGCCAAAGGGAGGGGAGGTTGAAAGCTGAACATTCCTAAGGGTAGATGCTGCTGGAATTAGGACTTCCTTGTAGAAGCTTGTGAGGAGAGATTACCATCTTTGCTTGTTCTATTTGGAAGTGGGTGAGCTGATCAGAGTAAAGGAGAACTCTTGTGGACCCTGGGAGGGACTTGCACAACACCAAGGCTCAGGTTGTAAAGGTTCCTTTTGTTACCTTTTAATACAAATTAGTCCATTCTTCTCAACAATTTGTTATTTATGAGTTGTTTCATATACTCCTTGGTCCATATGTTAAATATGTTTTATTTTATGTGATATTCAGGTGCTATTTAATCGTTTGATTGTTAGTGAATGCAGGTTTCGAAGGGAAGGAGGAGCTCATCCGGATCAACGAAGCTGGACTACTACAACAGCGTTGGATTACAGGTAGGATGTAAACACTTGATTTCTCATATTGTAATGCATATTTAGAGAAGGATTGCTCTTATTTGTCTTGTTTGTCACTAGAAAGTCTTAGGCTTCTAGGGAGGTCGGTTGTGTCCGCACTAACGACTCTTTCTGCATGACAAATACAATATTAAATCATAAACCCACCATTTATCATAACATAAACACAATCATTCATAAAAAAAATAAATGGAGAAAACACAAATATTTCTAGAATAATCCCTTTATTAATGCTTATGTTCTTCTTACAGAGTCAAGACTACCCTGCGCACTCAGCTGCAGACTCTACTCTAGGCCTTTGCGCACACAACTATAGAGTCTCTATTCTACTCTAAGACTCTTTGTTCTTCACTTCTTAATGACCCATTACATTCATTATTCACTCATGAACTACCTTAGACTCTCTAAGACTCTCTTTTTTATATAATTCCCATGGTCCGCAAACCATGGGTAGGTATATACAATCCGACACAACTTACATAAAAGAAAGGAAAATCCCTTTATGAGACTTACTATCTACTCACTCCGTGACCACAACTTGTGGAGACTTTACACTTTACATTAAAAAAGCTTGGACTTTTGCCGCAAAATTAACTGCAAGGGACCCTATCCCAACAAAAATAAACTTAGTAGCTTATGGTAGGGATTTAAATCCCTTTGGAGTAGTGCGGTATATGAAGCCCTTCTCACAAGAGGGTTAAGCATGAGATCACTCTTGGAATAGGCGAGGTGACATGACGCATTTCGCTTAGTTTTAGGTGGCACGATATAACAGAATCTCCACGCATACAAAAAATGTCATTAACACTTGGGGACCACTTGTGAGGAAACTCTCAAGGTGGTTTCGATCTTGGCTCATTTTTGGGGTTAAGTTTCCTGCCTTTGCTTGTTGATTTGTCCTGTGATTGTCTCCCCAGGTCGTGTTATTGTATCTGGTGACCATAGTGGGCTATCTTCTTAGGGCATATATAAAGGTGCAGGGTCAGGTTTGTCTTCTCCATACATGGGATAGATATTAGTCATACTCTCTAAGTCCTCTCGGAGAGTGCCCCATGACTAATAAGGGAACTTGCACCAAGTTCATAGATAAAAGGTGTTATCGGGAAATCTAGTCTATGCAGAGCTGCTAGTCCCACTAAGACAGGTAGCTAGAAACAAACAAATTAAAGTTACTCTCATTTTCCTTTATCAGAAGTATATAGGAGAAGATCAAAGAATACCAACCTCAATCCTTCGCTTGGTTCTTTGCTTGTTCCTTCTCCTCACCGATCGGTCTTTGCCGCTTCTCCCTTGACCGATCCGCTTCAAAGAGTACCTGTAAAGTCAAAGCAACATAATACCTTCAAAGTACAAAGATCTACAATCATAAACAATATAGGACCAGATATATATTGACCACACAAATACATATACTATCAGACATACAAGAATATGGAGGAAAACTTGAATAGCTTTATTGATATAAAGATTAGAAGAGAGGATTACAACCCATTGATCTGACCCAGCGTCATCCTCCCAGCATGAAAGCCCTTCTTCACCTCATGAAAAGCTTAGATCACCCAACACTATGATATTCCACCAAGAAACCAACAACACTTCCTTACAAGATACAAAGTTCCAGCCCCTGGATCTCTGGGATGAGGGATCCATATACAGATAATTGCAAGGGGGTGAGTCAGCTTCTGGGATTTTGATTAGTGTCCTCTCTCTGATAGTTCTTGATTCCACTTGGAGATTGATGATCTCTTACTCATCCCTGGGTGAATTCAGAGAGGCAAGTGTCATAGGAGAAGTTTCTGGAAGATTCCATGATGATCCACCTTGCAAACTGTCTCTGCCATTTGTCTACTCTCACCCATCACACCCTACAGAAGGGCTTTCCAGTATGCATCACACCCTTTACAATGAGCAGGTGAGATGCATCGCACCCTCTGCACTGGGCAGTCTATATGGTCCAGCTTTGACCAGTTCTGAGTAGTTTTCTGTGGAGAACTTCTGGGAGATGATGTAATCAGTTGACCTTGTTCCTTTAGGGTGTGAAGAAACACTTTTAGGGACTTAGGAGCCCTTGGTTTATGGACATGTATGATTGGGGTTACAGTGCCCAAAAATGTCTATAACAGTTGCCCTCTAAAGCATGAGGTCGTTAATCTATTGATGTCGGGTGAAATTCTTTATCATGAGGATCCAAAGTTTTTTCGAGTTGGAAGGCGACCTATAATAAAATACAATACAATAAATTATTTTCAAAATATTTTTCATGATCTAGCTAAGGTGGGCATTCCCATGCTCAACTTTATAAATTCATTTTCATGTACATGTTGATGCCTCAAAAATCGTTGCAACAACAATGGGGAATAACCACTCGATCCGGACCTTAAAGAAGCTCCTTTTCCATTTGGTGTGGTGGCTCCGACTGGTTTAACTAGGTCCAGTTACCTTATCCCTATTGCTATTTGTTTATGATGTATCTTTATCTACCAATAGACAGGGATATCAGATCACTTCTTCTTGCTGATCAGGCAAGAGAATGACCCTTAAGCTGATTTGGGTTCAACCAAGCCACAACTAAAATTTTGCCTCTTTGAGGAGAGGACTTAAAAGAATGTAGAATTTACTCTAAATGCAAGCTTATTCTATGATGCAAGCAAAAGAAACTAATCTAAATCCTATCTTAATTAGGCAGATATAGATCTAACCCAACTAAGAGCAAGATAATTAAAGTATTGGGATTTAAATATGTCTTGTTTATAATGAATATCAAGTTAATGAAGTAGTTCAATTAACTGATATTATGGTTACCAAAACACATCCTATTGAGACCTCTTAACTGAAATAATAAACCAACAACATTCAGGAGGTAGTTCACAAAAATGATATTAATTATCAAATCAGTAAATCCAATAATTGAATAACGATATGCGGAAATAGTTCACAACACATTACCATTCAATAAATCAGTTTTATAAGACAGATTTTTGAGTAAGTAGTTACTCAAAAATGAGAAATTAATTCATAAGAGTAGAGATACATAATAACAAAAATAGAGACAAATTGCCCATATCGACAAAAGTGCACAAATACGAAAGTAAGTTGAGACATTCCTGTCATCAAAAATGAAACCAGCATTTAAAATAATAGTATTCGAAATACCAATTTATTGAATCGATTTCTCCAGCTCCAATCTCTAATAGTCCTTTACAATGCCTGAGCTTCTGCTTTCAAAATCAGAGCTACAGTAGTGCAAACTCTGTTCATTATACATAACTCAGACTGTAGAAGAAAAATCTCAATAATCCCCAGATCTGAGATTCCACTCCTCTCACCTACAACTCTAAATCCCTATTACATAAGTGCTTTTAGAAGTCTAAAATTGTAGAGGAGAGCAGCCCTTTATTACATTCTTCAATCTGCTATTTATAACATTTGTGAAGGAATTCTCGAGAGGAAAGTTTGTTGAAGAGAAATCTTCCAAATCCAATTTTATTTGCTCAAAATTCCAATCTTTAAATGTTGGAGCCTTCTCATTGATTGAGATCCTTTTTTCCATATTTCTTCCACTATTTTCCTGCAAAAAGAAATCAAAAGAAATTAAGATGCAATAAAAATATCATTTCTGGCAATTAAATCAAATCCAATCAAATTCTATTTAAATAAATAATTGGAAATAAAATATAAGCTCTCTATTGATGTTTGGGATGGTTTAATTAGCCAAAGATATTATTAACCAATGGATTTGCAATTAGAAGAGCCTTTGGACAAATGAAAATGAAGAAAATAACTCAGAAAATTGATTTTGTTTTCAAAATTCGGAGCTTGATATTCTGCCTGATTTTTGACCCAATAAATGATTAAAGCTGTTAGTGAAACCTCCTCAAAAATGTTCTCCTTGATTTTATCTTTCCAATGAGCCGTCCTGGGCTTCATTTGGCCAGGTATAACTCAATCTATGAGCCTCCCAAGTTGATGGATCAAATCTAGCATGAATCTGGAAATTCTGTTGCTGGGCTAACAAATCAAAATTCTCATTAAAAATTAAATCCTAAATTAAAATTCTAATTAATTCTAAATTAATTGTTAATTATAAACTAAACTAATTATTAATAAACTAATTATTAATCTAATTAACTGATATCTAAATAACTATTTATAAACAAATTTAATCTAATTAAACACCAATTAATATTAATCTAAATGATATTTAAATTTAAATTTATTTAAATTAATTAAATGTTACATATACTAATTAATTTAATTAATATAATATATTACATATAAAATATTAATATATAAACTAATATTTAAAAATAATAAATATACACTCACCTCCATTATCTTTTATTCACTCCACTCATACGTATGAGTGATTTGAAAACTCAAACAAATATAAAACTTAAGACATGCCTTTGTTTTAATGCCCCATGCCTTATTGAACCATCGCATATCGGCGATCGGGGAAGGAGGCTATCGGGGTTTTCAAACTTTGTCATATGCAATAGCTCCGATCTGATCGGGTAATGAAAAAAATATTTTAATATTAAACCAATGAACTTGCCATGTGACATGCCTTTTCGCAATCGAAGTTGGGAGGGGTATCGGGGATTTAAGAGATGTGTTTATTAAAAAGTCCTGATGCGATCCTCTGATTGCGAAATATATATTTTATATATATATTTTTTTTTTTTTTTTTTTTTATATATTAAATTTTAATTTAATTAAATTATTATATTTTAAATAATAATTAATTTAATTAATTTAGGATTTAATAATAAAGATCAATTTTTTATTTTGGTTTTATTTTATTTTGGTTTATTTTATAAACTACAGCCACTTTTAATAAAAATAAAAATTAAACTACAACTATTTTGAAAATAAAAAAATAAATTACAGCCACTTCGAAATTATGATTTTTCGAGATTAGTAATTTATTGGAGTAAATTACTAAAATCCAGTTGCTTCATGATTTGGCTGTATAAGTTAAAAAACGAAAAAATGTTAGTAAGAACTAACTAGGGGTTAATATTTAAAATGGATGCATTATTGAACTAATTTATTTACAAAATGCAATATTGTACATTTTATGCATTTTTAACCGAGGCTACATAAATAATCAGATTTTCAAAGGAGTGCCATTTTCAAACCAGTTGACCAAATGAGGCGAAACAAGCGTCAATGGGAAGCTTATAAAAAATAAATTCTAACAAAACAATCAAAACAAGAATCCAAGGAAATGAAAAATTAACAAAAGCGTAGCGCAATCAACTAAATAAAAATCCAAAAAAGTATTTAGCCAAAAATTTTATAGGAAGGGTCCCCATTATTTGAGTTGAACAAGTCAAAAATGAGGGGGTTGTGTTTTTACCACAACAATGGCGACGCACGGGAGAAGAACCAGTTATCTTGTTTGATATGAATGAGATTTTCCTAAAATTAAAGTAAAAATAATTAAAGAAGAGAGAATTATGCTTGAAATGCTTGACTAAGTTCATTAGTCTGAATAAGAGCAAGAATCATCTAACTGTAATCTTTTTAAAATTCCTCATAAATTAAAATATTTCAAAACTCTATATCAGTCCTTAATTAGTTGTAGAGATAAAGCAGGGGTCACTTTACAGCTTAGCTTTTAAAATATACTCATTTGCCATAGGTAGAGCCACCGCTGCCAGCAAACATCTATAGTCTCGACAGGGTTACCTTTTAATCATCAATGATTAAGAATCCTATCTGCTTAAGAATTATTGATCTAGAGATAAATCCATTTATATATGTTTATTTTTTTTATTTATTTATTTTTTTAGTTCCTAAAAGTCATTGTCTTAGTTTGGTAGCCAAATAGTTGACAATGCCATTCACTGGTTATAATTAGATTGAACACGCTGGCTCGTGATGAGACCCCTTGTCTTATAATTGCTTGCAATCATAAGCCATTACCCTGGTTTGTTTAGCAGTGTTGGTAATGTCAGCCTATTTTTCCCCTATGATCATGGTAAGCAGGCTCATGATGAGACCTCTTATCTTTTAAGCTTAAATATACTTCGGGATCACACTCTAGAAAAATAAGACTTTCTAGGACAAGGAGAATCATTGACTCCTTAAGTGTTAAGAATGACAATTTCAGAGTTAAAGGTGTTTTGTTGTAAAATGTCTTTACTTGGTTAAAAATAATTTTTTTTTTACTGATAACAGAACTTTGAAAGATCTTAATAAAATTTTGAAATCTCAAAATGATTACAATTTCGATGAAAAAGAAATTTCTCCAGATTTTATGATACTTTTTCAACATCTCTTGATTGGTAATCTCTTCCTTAAGTATGTCTACTTTTATAATAAGAAAATCAAACTTTACCAAGAGATTGAAGAAAAAGCTAATAGGTGACTATTAACTATTTTTCTCCATGAACGCTGACCATAGTTAGGTAACAAGAAGGCCTTCCATTACGGCAAAGTCACCAAAATCAAAACTAAAAACCAAAAGAAAAGAATTCTTATGCTAAAGTGAGAAAAGAAATTAGCAAACAAAACAAAAATGAAGAACTTTTAAAAGTGGAAAGGAAAATCCAAGTTTTGAAAGATAAACTCCAACAAGAATGTTTATACCAATGTCTTCAACAATATGAAAAAAATAAAATAATCATGTAATCATTCCTTCTTATGTCGAGATTTAGAAAAATCATACCTTGTAGGGTTGTAAGTTTTTTAAGCTTTTTGGATAGCGGTGATGATAAAATTCAGCCACAATGAAAACTTTCTGTCTGATATCGATCTTCTTGTTTCAAATCATTATCTTGATCATTTTCTAATAAAAGGAATGTTTAAAGAAACAAACTAAAGGTTCAGAAACTTCCTGGTGTAGCTGTTTTGATGAAGATTATCGCTGCTTATTGAAATAAAGTAAGGAGAAAAGTATAGGATTTCGAAAATATGATCCGGCAGAGGATTGAAAGTTTTTTATGAAGAGCTGCAAACAGATTTATATATCAGAAAAACAAAACTGAAACTAAAGTAACGAAATGGAAATTAATGAAAGTGGGTACATGAATCTTACCATTGGATAATTGCTTTTGATCTTACCTGAAAAATATCAGTTCTTCAAACTAGCTGACTTCTTATTTTAATTAACATTAAAATCATAAAGAAGTCAAACTAACCAAAATCTTGTAACCCAAAATCATTATTTATTTTATTTAAACTAAAGCAAGCAGTAAAATGTAAAAATCAAATGCTTAGTGTTCAAGGGAATTGAAATTTGAAAAAATGAGAATGCGAATTTGCAGTGATGACTGTTTCTCAAAATATTATAAGTTTCATATAAACTCCATGATTTGATAAATTGTCCAGAATCAAGACCAAATCTAAGATAATAAAATTTAAATATGAAGATAGAAAGCTCTTGAATTCCATTTTTAATTATGGAATTATATATTTAAAACTAAAACATATGAAAAATCGAAATGATTTTCAATATACTGCAAATTGGTCATTAATTGCTTTCTTACCATCGAAGCTCGCTTTTAAAATAACACAATGCCTTATCAAATGATTCGCATTGCATGTAGAGGCATGCGTTGGAATTTATGGCATTGGCGATTGAAATAACAAATTTCCGATATGAGATCATGTGAAGAAAATATGTTTGATGAGATGTAGCAATCACATTATTGAAGAGCTGTTATATTGTGAATCGGGGACAGTCATGCTGTAATTCTCAGATCGCACACCGCATCTCGCGATTTGTATTTTGCACATTGCCCATTGCATATTCGGAATAATGGTATTGCCATAAATAAAAATGCGAGGAGGCGATTTCGATATTGGCGATGCGATGAATGACATAACTAATCAGCGATCAGAAATCTTAAGCATCTGATGTAACACAATATGTTTCTTGCGATGCCGATATGCGATGAATGACGTGGCTAATCGGCGATCGCGATCGGCAATGTTAGGCACATGATGTAACAATTCTCGATACACCGATATGTGATGAAGAGTGGACCCAATAATTTTATGATGAAAATTTAATAACATATCGGATCCAAGACATCGGCCCTTTAAAATTATGCCCTTACTTTTATTGTGATTGAACGGACGTGATATCTCTTGTGAACTGGATTTAAATTTGATATCGGGTCCCGAATTATGAGAACATTGCAATATCGGTAAGTCATTTATCAGAGATCGACAATTCATGATAATGGAAGTATACTTCACTTGCAAACTTCCGATATGCGAAATGCGATATAAGTGAAGTAATAGATCAGAGATCTTTTATTAGAAATATGAAAATCAAGTCGAAATATTTCAAACATGAATCTTGCGATAATGTTTTAAATTTCACTTGGGTTTTCTACTGAATGAAAGAAAAGCTAAAAAATGCTTAAATTCTAATGAATCAAAAGTAAAATTTCCCTGAACCTATTGCAAATTTAAAATGGATTTGCTGCTTACTTCAAGTTTTAAAAACAAATAAAATCCTGCAAATAAAACGGAACAAAATTAAAAATTAAACTGGAAAAGAGAAACTAATAATAGATGAGAATGAACTTGTAAATGTGTACCTGGAAGGAATTTGTTTGTAAATTTTACCTTATGAATCTTCAAATTCTTCCTTCGATTTGTCAAAATTTTGACTTTGTTCAAAATCATCTCATCATTTATTCTAAATCTAAGTGTGCAATCAGCCTAAATAAAATATGTTTATTTATGTTCAGGAAATATAAAATTTACCAGAAATAAATATGAAAATAGTCTTCCCTTTTGAATTGAAACAACAATTTATTATCTCTGCTCATTTCAAATAACTTGAGAAGAATCTGTATTGTTATAGCGACTGTTCAATAATGACTTTATTAAATGAATATGATGCGTATTGCAGCATCAAATATTCAACTAAAGATCAGAATGGGAGAAAGCCACTAATTAAGAAACAAATTTGAATGTGTGCACTCAGCAAAATGGACATCCTTAAAGTCAGCTTTAGCAAATTCCGAGGAAGATAATATGAACTTCATATGATTACCGTGAAAGGTTAGACTGACTAATAATGATTGAATTAGAAATAAGCTTATCATAGACGGTCATACATTTCATGGGATAATGGGATTATGAAGCTTTTATATCCTCAAATCCTTACCATATAAATTTCAAAAGAAAATCTTAGAAGGAAATCCCGCAATGAAGAAAAGTGGCTTTGAGGCGATCGATGCCAAGTGTAATCTTAATTGAATTTAATTAAGATATTATTCAAAATAGGCAGAGTAGAGGTATTGTTGTAAGAAATTAAAAAAAAGGAAAACAAGAATTAAAACTTTCTGATAGGAAGAAAATATTTTCACTGAACATGTATGAGAAGGGCTAATTGCTTTATTTTATTTTTTAGTCTGCAAAACTGTTGAAAACAAATTAACTACATAAAAAAAAACTATCTAAATTCATTCTACTCCTATTCTTACCATATATATGAAAATGGCTAGGTATAATCATATTTCGAATGTAACCACTCTCTTATTTTAATTCCCGCATGTATGTACAGTTCAAATGTTAGTAATAAAAATACAAATCTATCTAAACTAAGAAAAATAAATATAAAATCAAAATGTACAGTTATTGTTAGCAACTTAATTAAAATCTCTTTCTCTTGAAATTTCCTTTCCAATTGAATACCAATTGGATCATAGAAATATGGATGGATTTCTATTAATAATTGAGAAATGTTTAAAAGAGGAGATAATATGCCAGATTGTGAAGATGAATTTTTAGATTCAAAGACCTAAAAAAAGTTGTTAGTATTATGTACAAATATTAAATTATTGACAAGCTTCCGTGAAGGAAAACTTTCCAAATATTTTTCAAATGAGTCAATGAAAAATGAATGGAAATTTGTTAAATACAATTGAAAATTATTAATTAAATTAGATTGCTGGCCAGATTGTAACAATACATTCTCTTGTTGATATTACCTTTGAGAAGATAGAAGATTTTGATAAGAAATGAACATCAATTGACATTGACATGTTAACAACTTTTGATGTTAATGGTTATAACATGAAACTTCAATTTCCCAATAAATTAATTCATCAATTGAGTGTTTGATAGTAAAGTGCTCAATATGGCAGCATAAAGTGTTAAAATTCTGAAAAATAAAATAAAAAAATAAATCTAATTTTAAACAAAATAAGTGTGAAATAAAAACTAAAATGAAATCACTATTTGTACAACTAATGTTAGAACACAATTGGAATCGTTTTGAAATAATTTCATTTTCACGAGGATTGGTCAGAATTATGGAATTTGAGTAATTTTGAATTCCAACTTGTGAATTAGAAAACGAATTATGATTATGAGTAGGAATGAGAGCTTGATCATGATACGAATCATAAATTGGAAAGTTTTCTCGAATAATGAAATCATGAAGATAATTTGCTGCTCTAAAATGAGGATTGGTTGGGATAATTTTTAAATTGAAGCATTCCTCATTCTCAGATGTTATTTGAATTTTATCATGAGGATTCTCTTGAGAAGAATAGAAATCAACAACCTCGATGTCAAAGTAATTATCATAAATGACTTTACAATATTCTCTAGAATTCTCTTCTATCTTATCCAATATATCAAAACAAGGAGGAACAATAATTTCATGTTCATTAATGGCAAAAGAATGATCATTAATTGCTTCTCTATCTTGATAAAAACTTAATGGTAATTCATTTAGATCAGCCTCTGTATTTTCTGAAATATCATTAATACCAAGAGGGGAAAAATTACCATCATTAAAAATATCAGGATAAAGGGAAAAATGTGAACCTGAAACAATGCATTTAAAACTGTCTCTGTTTGAGAACTCTTGTGCATTATGCTCATTGTAAATTTCAGATTCTAAATCATTCCTTTGTGTACTCATGCTTTCTTGAAGAAGGCTGCTTTGCTGCTCTGATTTCGGCATTTGCTCATCATAGAAAAATTCAAAAATTTGTACAGCAGTTTGCATTTTATTATTTACTTTGATTGCCGCTTGTACTTGCTGATTTGTGATCCGATTTTCTGAATTGACCGCAGAGTAATTTTCAGATTCCAAGGCAGCTCTTTCTCCAAAATTGTTGATTTTGTCTTCTTGCATTTGAATAGAAATATTTTTCAAGCTTTGTGAAACCAATTCATCACAATTTATTTGCACATCCAAATTGGAATTCTCGTTTATGTTGGAAGAGAATGGAACAAAACTTGAACTAATTTCATATGGATTGGGAATGGAAGGAAGAGAACAAATATATTCAAACCAATCTAGTGATTCTTCTTTCGTAGGTTTATCTTCGATTTTAAATCTTAAACAATTCAAATGAAATCGAATATTAAAATCATTAACAGACTCATTTTCAAATCTTCGTAGATATTCAATTTTATCACATACATGTTCATAATCGTAGCCATCAAATTTAGAAATGAAAATTGTAACAAGTTGATCCCAGCTGTGGATTGAGGCAACCAGAAGAGTTCTACACCAGTTTCTGGCTTTTGCCGCAAATGTGAGAGTAAAAATTCTGCATAAGATGCCTTCATCAATTCCTTGAAAATCATAATTTGAAACGTTTTGAATAAATTGAAGGACATGATTAAAAGCAGAAGAATTTCTCTTACCATTAAACTTTACTTGAGACAATAGTCTTACCACTTTGGGTGGAGTATTGGAAGATGCACGTCCATGGATATAACTCCAAATTGGAAGTTTAAGAGGAGCCATCACAATAAATAAAATATTAAAATTGAAAAAACTCCAATAGACAAAAACTCTCAGGCCCTCCTTCTAGCGCCAAAAATGTTGATGCCTCGAAAATCGTTGCAACAACAATGAGGAATAAACACCCGGTCTGGACCTTAAATCAGCTCCTTTTCCGTTTGGTGTGGTGGCTCCCACTAGTTTAACTAGGTCCAGCTACCTTCTCCCTATTGCTATTGGTTTATGATGTATCTTTACCTACCAATAGACATGGATATCAGATCACTTCTTCTTGCTGATCAGGCAAGAGAATGACCCTTAAGCTAATTTGGGTTCAGCCAAGCCACATCTAAAATTTTGCCCCTTTGAGGAGAGGACTTAAAAGAATGTAGAATTTACTCTAAATGCAAACTTACTCTATGATGCAAGCAAAAGAAACTAATCTAAATCCTATCTTAATTAGGCAGATATAGATCTAACCCAACTAAGAGAAAAATAATTAAAGTATTGATATTTAAATATGTCTTGTTTATAATGAATATCAAGTTAATAAAGTAGTTCAATTAATTGATATTATGGTTACCAAAACACATCCTATTGAGACCTCTTCACTGAAATAATAAACCAACAACATTCAATAAGTAGTTCACAAAAATGATATTAATTATCAAATCAGTAAACCCAATAATTGAATAATGATATGTGGAAATAGTTCACAACACATTACCATTCAATAAATAAATTTTATAAAATAGATTTCTGAGTAAGTAGTTATTCAAAAATGAGAAATTAATTCATAAGAGCAGAGATACATAATAATAAAAATAGAGACAAATAACCCATACAGACAAAAGTGCACAAATATGAAAGTAAGTTGAGACATTCCTGTCATCAAAAATGAAACCAGCATTTAAAATAATAGTATTTGAAATACCAATTTATTGAATCCATTTCTCCAGTTTCGGTCTCTAATAGTCCTTTACAATGCCTGAGTTTCTGCTTTCATAACCAGAGCTACAATAGTGCAAACTCTGTTCATTATACATAACTCAAACTGTAGAAGAAAAACCTGAATAATCCCCAGATCTGAGATTCCACTCCTCCCACCTACAACTCTAAATCCCTATTACATAAGTGCTTTTAGAAGTCTAAAATCGCAGATGAGAGCAGCCCCTTATTACATTCTGCAATCTGCTATTTATAACATTTGTGAAGGAATTCTTGAGAGGAAAGTTTGTTGAAGAGAAATCTGCCAAATCCAATTTTATTTGCTCAAAATTCCAATTTTTAAATGCTGGAGCCTTCTCATTGATTGAGATTCTTTTCTCCATATTTCTTCCACTGTTTTCCTGCAAAAAGAAATCAAAATAAATTAAGATGTAATCAAAATATCATTTCTGACAATTAAATCAAATCCAATCAAATTCTATTTAAATAAATAATTGAAAATAAAATATAAGCTCTCTATTGATGTTTGGGGTGGTTTAATTGACCAAAGATATTATTAACCAATGGATCTACAATTAGAAGAGGCTTTGGACAAATGAAAATGAAGAAAATAACTCAGAAAATTGATTTTGTTTTCAAAATTCGGAGCTTGATCTTCTGCCTGATTTTTGACCTAATAAATGATTAAATCTATTAGTGAAACCTCTTAAAAAATGTTCTCCTTGATTTTCTCTTTCCAATGAACCATCCTGGGCTTCATTTGGCCAAGTATAACTCAATCTATGAGCCTCCACAGTTGATGGATCAAATCTAGCATGAATCTGGAAATTCTGTTGCTGGGCTAACAAATCAAAATTCTCATTAAAAATTAAATCATAAATTAGAATTCTAATTAATTCTAAATTAATTGTTAATTATAAACTAAACTAATTATTAATAAACTATTTATTAATCTAATTAAAAACCAATTAATATTAATCTAAATTATATTTAAATTTAAATTTAATTTAATTAATTAAATATTACATATATTAATTAATTTAATTAATATAATATATTACATATAAAATATTAATATATAAACTAATATTTAAAAATAATAAATATACACTCACCTCCATTATCTTTTATTCACTCCACTCATACGCATGAGTGATTTGAAAACTCAAACAAATATAAAACTTAAGACATGCCTTTGTTTTAATGCCCCATTCCTTATTGAACCATCGCATATCGGTGATCGGGGAAGGAGACTATTGGGGTTTTCAAACTTTGTCATATGCAATAGCTCCGATCCGATCGGGTAATGAAAAAAATATTTTAATATTAAACCAATGAACTTGCCATGTGACATGCCTTTTCGCAATCGGCGTTGGGAGGGGTATCGGGGATTTAAGAGATGTGTTTATTAAAAAGTCCCGATGCGATCCTCCGATTGCGAAATAATTTTTTATATATATATTTTTATATATTAAATTTTAATTTAATTAAATTAATTATATTTTAAATAATAATTAATTTAAGATTTAATATTAAAGATCAATTTTTTATTTTGGTTTTATTTTATGAGGTTTATTTTATAAACTACAGCCACTTTTAATAAAAATGAAAATTAAACTACAACTATTTTGAAAATAAAAAAATAAATTGCAGCCACTTCGAAATTATGATTTCGAGATTAGTAATTTATTGGAGTAAATTACTAAAATCCAGTTGTTTCATGATTTCGCTGTATAAGTTAAAAAACGAAAAATGTTAGTAAGAACTAACTAGGGGTTAATATTTAAAATGGATGCATTATTCAACTAATTTATTTACAAAATGAAATATTGTACATTTTATGTATTTTTAACCCAGGCTACATAAATAATCATATTTTCAAAGGAGTGCCATTTTCAAACCATTTGACCAAATGAGGTGAAACAAGCGTGAATGGAAAGCTTATAAAAAATCGATTCTAACAAAACAATCAAAAGAAGAATCCAAAGGAAATGAAAAATTAACAAAAGCGTAAGGCAATCAACTAAATAAAAATCCAAAAAGGTGTTTAGCCAAAATTTTTATAGGAAGGGTCCCCATTATTTGAGTTGAGCAAGTTAAAAATGGGGGGGTTGTGTTTTTACCACAACAGTACATAAGACAGACAACTGTCTGTGTGGCAGACTGATGATTCTGATAGAGCCATCATCCCTTGATTCAGATGATCATCTTTGCAGCAATGATGTACATTTGATGTCTTTATTTTCATGAATATATCACAGCCTGGATGGATGAAACTAGATTCGGGGTCTTCAAACTCGTCCAATCTTCACTCGTAGTACAAGTTGATCCATGTGAAAAATGTTCTGGAGTCGAACATGGAAAGACATCGCCTGATTACCAACCAATGATGTAATCTGTTAACAGGCGCAAGAGGAATCACTGATAATGATGATGACCCTCAAGGTACTACAATACAATTCGCGTGGTGTGAAAAAGGGACTTGGTGTCAAACACCACGCAAAATCTCTCGGTCGAAGGCCATTGATGTAAACTTGTCGCCGAATGTGAGAAACTTGCTATTGAGACATGCAAGCTTCAACGTACTGAAAGGGTTGTTCCTAAGTCGACTTCTTGGATAATGAGCTGATGTCGACAAGAAGCGACCCGTAGTAGGAGGGCCTTAATGAATCCCACATCTACAACATGGAATGGAGTAAATGATTTTGGAAGTGAAAACAATCTGATGATACAGGGTTCAAGGTGGTGGTCACGAAAGAATGGAGCGTGAATGTATTGCAGCAGATGAGACACAGTTGAATTCTCTGAGCGAATTCTCTTGAACATATCGGCGACACTGACATGGATTGGTAGCATTAACCCCAAATATGGATGGTGTGATGGACCAATGGTGATATGGCCGGTGAACGAAATAACCCAACTCGACTCGGACGTGGAGTGAAAGTGTCATGTTCAAGAGCGACTTGCTACCAATAAAGTTTCTTTAAGTTTTCTTCCCAATTTTTCCCCAGACATTGCTGACCAGTACCTATTTATTTTTATCAAGCTTGAGGAGGATAACATATGCTTATTCTATAATTTTCCCTTCGGTCAAACCCGTCGCTATGTTTTAACGAGCCTAGCGACAGTGAAACTCGTTCTTGTCTATATGGACAAGTTTGTCGCTATTAGTTTTAACGAGTTTAACGACAAAGATAACTCGGTCCTTTTCAATTTTAGAGAGTCTGAAAGGGACATAAAGGAAACTCTAATAATCATTTTTCATCATATAATCCCTTAAGTCCAAAAAAGTATAAAATAATACGAAAGGGATGAATTTTCGATAATTTTAACGTGCTGAACAAAACAAGCGCTCGATCTTTTTGTGTAATAATCCCTTAGGTCCAAAAAGATTAAAATCTAGAGGAGGGATAGCACTCCCAGTAGCTTTATCGAGCTGGAGAGGCCAACTGCTCGGCAATCTTTTGAAATTTTACGGGTTAGATGAAAAGAGCTTAAAGGGGACTCGTTTTTTGAGGAAAGAGTGATAATTTCAGGGAGAAGTTGATTCCAGGTAAGGTTTGGAATTTTCCAATCACGGCAGTGTCACAAGGATGGCTAACAGGATCACTCTTCACAGCTGTTCCTCAAAAAGGGGTAAACAATCAAATGGAGGTGAATGATCGACTAAAACAGAGTGGAGGTGATGATAAGAACACGACCAGGGCTCAAGAGTTGATGATAGTGCATTCACAACGGTTATTTACTAGAAATTGGTTCATTTTTTAATGAGCTTAAACTCTGGGGGAAACAATTGCTCATTGCTTAGGTTTAATTTTAACGAGCTTGAACTTTGCATAAAAACTGCTCGTGGTGGGTTTATTTTGTAACGAGCTTTAACCCTGCGGTAACACTACTCGTGGCGGGTTTATTTTTTAACGAGCTTGAACCCTGCTGTAACACTGGTCATGATAAGTTTGCATGCCCCCAGCATAATAACGCAAATCGAGGTGCATGCCCCCCAAGCTTCATTGCATTCAACATGGTGGTTGGAATGAAGGTTTACCTTCGAGATCTTTGAAAGACTCGACTTGGAAAGGGAGTTGTTTCATTTTTTAATGAGGTTGACACAAGATAGGAACCGTCCTCGGAATCCACCATATTTATAGTATTTGATAGAAAATCAAAAACTGAAGGATGATTAAGGTTGCTGGAATAATCTTCGTGGTAATTCGGAAGATGGGAACAATGGTGGTAATCTTCCCATGGTGCCTCTCCTATCATCTTTGATTGAATGATTCCTTCATCTATAGAATGTACATGCGACCAAGGATCTGAAGAGGTGACATATTCCTTAGACCTATCTATCCAAACACTCGATGAGCGTTGATTTGGGTTTGCCCCCCAAGTGAAGAAAATTGATTGCTACAATATTTCTATTAGGGTGATGATTCATGCTGACAAAATGTTCAAGAATCTTCTGAATCTAGAAGATATCATGTTGCAGGTTCCCACTGTGGCCACATCTACCAGATTGTTTGGAGGCGGTAGGGAAAAGTCCCCATTAATGTAGGGTCTTTTAGTAGGTCTACTCCGATATTTTGAAGCGAATGAGGGCTTATGTGGATCATCAGAGTGCTTCCCGTAACTTGTGAACTGTTGGGGAGAAATTTTTGTTGGTCGACGATTGTAATTCCTCCTTGAAAAGGAAATGCAATATTTCTAAAGTATGTTGACACAACTGCAGCCATAGCATAAATCCAGGGCCTTCCCAGTAGGATGTTGTAATCGAGGTTTCCATCGATAACTTCAACATCAATCTCTATTGTTTTTCCCCCCAGTTCGACTTGTAAGTTACTTAAAATCCCGTATGGGGTGTATGTTCGTCCATCAAATGATTTTAATGTCATTGAAGATTGCAACAGGGGTGGAGATCCTAAAGTTTTCTAGAAATTCATCGACATAATACATGTAGATTTCCCCTCATCAATAATTGTTCAATGACCAGTTTTGTTGAGGGCTTTCACTTGAATAAGGAAAGCTAGTTGAGTTGGTAACTGAGGGTCATATCCTTTATGATTAAAGGTCACAAGATTGGAATCCGTTGGGTCAATCCCACCTATTGCTGATAATAATGCTTGCTTTTGGGAGGGGCAATTTTGCAGTACCTCAAGTGTCGACATAGCAGACGGCGATTGGGCCAGGTCCTCTACTATATTATAATGTTGTGTTGCTCTGGCATGAGGATTAAATGTCGATTTGTGTACTACTCCCTTCGGCAATTTTATCATTAGCTTAGGGATGATGGGTGGCACAACTTTAGTCGAAGTTGTTGTCGAACTACTAGGTTGATCATTATCCCTGTTGTTCGACAGCTGTGGATTCCCATAATCTTTATTCCTTGTCAATATCAAAGCATCATTTTGCTGCTTTGAGATAGACAACATAAGCACTTGGGATTAGGAAGCATTGTCACTAGCAACCAGATTGGTTCCCGGGTTTGGAAACAGATCAGTCAATATCGTTGAGGTTTTTGAACTCTTAAAGAGTTTCTTAACTTCAACTTTATGTGGACAATCTCTCATCCGATGATCCTCATCACATATCTAACACCTCGAAGGGGGTTTGCTTTGCCCATAAGGGTTTGGAGAAGATTTTTTAGGAGATGACTCCTTTTGTTTCTTCTTTTTCCCTTTCTTTTTCTTCTTGCCCCTTGGTTGCTTCGGTTATTTGCCTTTGTCAGTTGACACAACATTTACCTCTGAGGCGAGCAGTTCTTCATTTTCGTTTTGACTTGAAACTGTACTGGCCTTCTTTGATGTGGCTTTTACGGTTTTTGTGCTAGTCACACCTATCATGCCATCGCCGGCATGAGAGTATTTGCTTGATTTAGGAGGGGGAGGAACGAAGAATTCTGGTCTAGGAGCATCAGGGATTTTATCATAGAGCGTGCCAGAATGCGTATATATCAAGTCTAGATATTGTGCACGAGCAATTTCTTGCTCTTCAGTGACGACTCCTCCCTTTGCCACATCTTCTGTAATAGAAGGTAATAGTGACTTAATAAACCATTCAGCTAGTAGCTGATCAGGAACATATGTTTTTACCACTCTACGACAACATCGCCACTCATGAATATGATCAGATATGTGAGTGGCCGTCGTTTGTTTGAAATTGGTAAGAAGCTTTGTTCCCATTTCGTACCTTATTGGTAACTGAAAATTGGATAAAAAGGTTGTGGCAAGGGTACTGAAGTTATCAAATGAAGCTTCGGGCAATTTGATGTACCATTTTGCTGCCGGACTAGTTAACATTTGCTAAAAAAGGCGAAGTCTAATCGAATCATAATTTAGAGTGTTGGATGAACACCACAGATGAAAGGTCATCACATGATTTGACGGGTCTTCACCCGGATTTCCATCAAATTTAGGAATATTTGACGAACGTTTATGAGGAATCATCAACCACCAAGGGGCATAAGCAATTGGATCGTTTGTTAGCCGATTTAGATCCAGTAACTCTAAAGTTGCCACAAAGGGCAACTGTTGATTCAGGTTCGGCGAAGCATACCCAGGATAAGATGGGATTGCCTGAGCAGTGGGTATTTGCATACCAACATAGTGCATTTGATGCTAATAACTTTGGTAAGGTTGATGGGCATGACCATTATGATATGATTGATGTTGACTTCTTTGAATATATGGCTGCCCATTACTTGCAAAGACTTGTTGCTCAGATCCTCGGTAAGCTTGTTGGAATTGTGGTTGTTGGTATTGTACCAGCCATGGTTGTGAAGCCATGAGCTATTGTCCAGTATTGACTATTTGACCAAGATGAGGGGTAAATGTCCTCGTTTGAGCCTGGGTCATTCCACTAGTCGGTGATTGCGGTTGCGTCATTGGGATGAGGGGTTGTTGTATTACGACCTGAGAAACTTGAGGTTAGCATACAACAGGTAATGCTTATATTTGCGACACTGTCACAATAGCCGATGTAGTGGGGATATTTGACACATGTAGACTTTGTTGTATTGAGTATACAACTCTTGGTTGTTGAGGTAGTATTGGCACCCAATCGCTAGATGTAATTCCAGCATAACCTGAATTCTGTTGTGAACTCTCGTATTTTTTTTCTCCCAGAGGAGACAATGAAAGGGTATATTGCTCCCCATACGGCAGTAATCTAGTGCTCAAAGGAATGATTTGCCAAGTTTGAGGACTGGACTGCCCAAATTGACATTTAGAAGGATCAATTTGCTGAGACTCAACATAAGAGATTCCAGATATTATTCCGGACGAACAAACGGGAATAGACCATATTGTCGAAACAGCCCCTGGATGGATTACACCTGGCGATTGAGAGCTAGTTGGGACAAACGGTACGCTGGCAAACATTGTTGGAGTAACAGAAGGAAGTTCTGCCACTGCTGTGTCAGATGACACAGTCCTCGATGTCAACAATTGTTCAGACATATCTAGTCTATCCAAGAGATTTCCTAGCAATTCTACAAGAACTTCTGATGATGGGAGACTAATTTCTGACAAAGAAGGATATAGGGTGATCCCAACTCCAAAATGCGATGGAGTACTAGATGGAGGATCCTCCAGAATCTCTTCTATAGCAATCAATCCAGGTGGAAGAGGTAGACTGTCAGGTCTGTAAAATATTTCCGATGCCGAAGAAGGTATAGATTCTGTGGCGACAGATGTTTGGGGAATAACACCTTCCGAATCAGCTGTAGATGGAGCCGGTTCAGGAATAGAAGTGTTTACTGTCACACTAGGATTAGTTCTAATATCCTCTTGTGGCTGCGGAACTTCTTCTGTAGAGGCAGGGATACCAGAAATGTTTGGAGTAACTGGAGTCTCTGAGGGTGTCGGAACACTTGTTCCAACAAAACCAGGGGACTTTGATCTGGTTAAACGAGTTCGATTTGTTCGGAATAGTTTTGTTTCCGGAGACAAACGGTTGACCTGTAAGTCTTCGCGAACGACGGGGTTTCGATTGACTTTCCTCCACGATTACGGATTACTCGATCAACTAAAAATAAAGGGGGAAATGATTCCGAATTAAATGAATTTTTGACGCTTTGACACAACTTGCTTTTTCAATTCTTAAGAGTCGAGAAAAAACAAAAGATGACTCTAGTCACCTTCGATTTTTAATGAGCCTGAAGTGACAAGTGCTCAGATGGACCTTTTCCTTTAAGGAGTTTGAAAAGGAACGAAAGAGACTATCTGGAAATCTAGATAGAGGGATTACCAAACCAATTACAAAACTGCAGAATACTTTTTACGGTGAGGCAGTCAATCTTCCCGAATGCTATGTTCAGTGCATTGCGATTGATAGGGTGGCAGACACGGCTTCCTATGGATAAATGATATAGCATATTGTGGTCTCCCAATATATACTCGATGGTACGTGGGAGCACAAGTCCGTATTGGCACTTGTCGTCTCAAAGAGGAGGAATCACCGAACCAACAATGAAAGCGATAGTTACCAGGCTTTACGACGTCGGAATACGTCTCTAGCCTAGACTTCTAAATGTTGTGCATTAGGTTCCAAAGCATTTTTATGTTCATTGAATTTATTTTACAGTTGATCTTTCTTAAGAAATTTTCCTTTCAGGTTCACCTCGTGATGTAGATATATAATTCCTAAAATGCAATCTAAGATGATAAACAATCATTTAATCTTCTTTTTGCAATGAAAATCCTAGCTACTAAAGAAAGAGAGATGATATTCTTTCAACATAGATCAGAGAGAACACACTAGATGCACTGTCCTAAATCAAACCAACAAGCAGTCTAAATGCAAATGCACATGCATGTATTTGTTTTCAGCTTTCTTAATGTGTGAATGACAAGAAGAATGCTAAGTACAAATATGAATTATCTTTTCAAAGCGACAATACTAACAAATTTCTATTCAAAAACGAAAGGAAGATAATGACGACACTTTGCTATTTTGAATTGAAAACTGCTTTCAACACTTGAAAAACTACTAATTAAAATCAAATACAAGAGCAAATATATAATCGACCATCAAGAACAATAGAATTCTTTTCTTTCACTGAAAACGACACTTGCGACACTTCTAAAATTAAAAGATGACATTTGATTACATTACTTTTTGCAAAAGAGAACTGTAAATGGCGCACAATACGTAAAAACATTCACAATTCTTTGTACTATGGGGGAAAAATCATGCAAAGGAAGGGAGTTTCCACAGTGGTATATTGATCATAGACAGGAAAACTCCTGAATAAAGCTGAAGAGAGTGAACACATAAACCAAAATCTGAGAGCAGAAGAGGTCTTATCTGATCAGCGCACCTGCAACACAGGGAAAGTGCTATGCATCGCACCTACTGCACACGGGAGGTGCGATGCATCCAGATTCCCAAGACAAGAAAGTGCAATGGTCTAGGGACAAGACTTCAACTTGGTTCTGGATCACAGTTTGCAGCTTAGTTTAGGGATTTAGGCCGAGCTAATGGTAGTCAGTAAATAGAAATCACAGGGACTGATCTAATGATGTTACTAGAGCCACCACGTAATTAGGATGTTTGCAAATCGATTGTTCAGTTTATAAACAAAACCCGATGATAGACTGAAGCAGCATTGATCTACTTTGCACCTGCATAGCAAATGCAGTTCGAAGGCTAGATTTCTTAACTTCAGGCTCCATCTATAATTTTATAAAACAAACAAATATAGACAAACAAGCTATTCGCTCCCCAGTGGAGTGGCCATTTTGTTATCGGGAAATCTAGTGTCTATGCAGAACTGTTAGTCCCACTAAGACGGGTAGCTATCTTAGAAACAAATATATTAAAGTTACTCTCGTTTTCCTTTATGAGAAGTAGATAGGAGAAGATCAAAGAATACCAACCTCAATCCTTCGCTTGGTTCTTTGCTTGTTCCTTCTCCTCACCGACTAGTCTTTGCCGCTTCTCCCTTGACTGCTCCGCTTCAAAGAGTACCTGTAAAGTCAAAGCAGCATAATACCTTCAAAGTGCAAAGATCTATAATCATAAACAATATAGGACTAGATATATATTGACCACATAAATGCATATACTATCAGACATACAAGAATATGGAGGAAAACTTGAATAACTTTATTGATATAGAGATTATAAGAGAGGATTACAACCCATTGATCTAACCCAGAGTCATCCTCCCAGCATGAAAGCCCTTCTTCACCTCATGAAAAGCTTAGATCACCCAACACTATGATATTCCACCAAGAAACCAACAACACTTCCTTACAAGATACAAAGTTCCAGCCCCTGGATCTATGGGATGGGGGATCCATATATAGATGTTTGCAGGGGGGTGAGTCAGCTTATGGGATTTTGATTAGTGTCCTCTCTCTGATAGTTCTTGATTCCACTTGGAGATTGATGATCTCTTACTCATCCCTGGGTGAATTCAGAGAGGCAAGTGTCATAGGAGAATTTTCTGGAAGATTCCATGATGATCCACCTTGCAAACTGTCTCTGCCATTTGTCTACCCTTGCCCATCGCACCTTGCAAAAGGGCTTTCCAATATGTATCGTACCCTTTACACTGAGCAAGTGAGATGCATCGAACCCTCTACACTGGGCAGTCTGTATGGTCCAGCTTTGACCAGTTCTGAGTAGTTTTCTGTGGAAAACTTCTGGGAGATGATGTAATCAGCTGACCTTGTTCCTTTAGGGTGTGAAGCAACACTTTTAGGGACTTAGGAGCCCTTGGTTTATGGAAATGTATGATTGGGGTTGTAGTGCCCAAAAATGTCTATAACAAAAGGGCTGGCAAGCAGGTCACTAGTATAACTGTTCCACCACCATTTTCTTTGTATTTTTGTTTGCATGTGTTATCTTCTAAGATGTTTCTAGTGTGTGCTATTTGGTCCGAGTTAGTAGTTTTGGCCTTAGGGTGTTTGCACTAACATAATTTTGTTTATATTATAAGTTATCTCCCTTGCTGAATTTGTTCATCGATAGTCACGGCGTATTCACAGTTTACCTCCTGAACGAGGTGGACCTGTTACCCCTACATAGAGAGTACCCCAACACATTATCTTGGAATCTATACCCGGTCCTTCTAATAGTGACTTCATTTATATCAATTCTTTGGCAGACGACTCTGACGCCCTTGCCAATCCACTGTTGATTGATCCTTTAGTACAAAAGTTATTGCAATTAAATCCTGACGTTTCCACACCAACCTACACTTACGTGCCTTTTTCCATGCTTTAACCTATGGCAGAGTCTAATACATCCTTACCTTCTGCATCAACAGTATCAACTGCTATGACCTCATTTCGACCTCTTAGTTTGACTATACGCACTCCTCCGTCCACACCTCTCACTTATTTTTGGAGCATTCCACTAGTTTGTTCTATGATCCTTTCAAATTCGTCGAATGTTTCCATGCCCACACCATCTCCTATGCCAACCATGGCACCTCAGCCAAGTCAGCCAGTAGGTTTAGGAATATTTTCATTGCATTTTTCCCAACCAACTATTCCTCTCCCTTATTTAGGAATGGTTACTTCTAGTAATATGTGGGGGGGGATCACGAGTTGTTCCTAATTCTCTTGGGGGAAACACTGCTTCTAATATGTTACAAGCTTGATGCATTTCTCTTTTTGGAGGGGTGCCACCTGCTAGACTTTTACTGGGGGGCTAGTTTACCTAGGGGCAACCCCATTTCCAGTACCGTTTCTCAAATGGGTTATTTCACTTATGTTGGTACTACTACGTAGAGTGGTCTTTCTATTGATTAGCAACTCAAAATTTGCCAAAAAAACAAATTGTTAGAATATTGATAATCTTAGCTTCTAATCGAAGCGCTCATCATTCAGAATCCAACGGTGTGAATGACAATCAAATTCAAGATCATATGCAAAAGTTAGAGCAAATCAAAGTTCAGAGCTGATTGGATGACATGGAAAAGTTCCTAGAGAATCAGGACGAACCAAGTGGTAGGTTGCCATTGGCCCCCGCAAATCGCATATCACATAATGTTAAGAATTTGCTCCCGACACAATCAGGGTTATGATGCGATATATCACAATCGAATATCGCACCCAGTACCCAGCTAAATATATGTGTGTGTGTATGTGTGTGTGTGTGTGTGTGTATACACATATTTTTGTGTGTGTGTGACTGTCGATAACGTCGATTGCAATAGGACTGCAGGATGCGATGTTTTATGCATTGAAATTTATAATCTCGACAGGTTCGTTTTATCGCATAATGCTAGTTGGGTTGATACATTGAAGGTTTAAGCATCGATTGTGATTGCGATGGGGTTCTTAGATGCGATATGTTATATGTTGTATTTAATAATCCTGGCAAGTCTACAAAATGCCTGATGTAAGGGTTTGTATGCAGAGGACATCGCTGATTGCGATATCCGACGCGACTACAGAACTGTAGACTTTTCTGTCGGACCACCACTTCACATGTGACCGCTCTACCCTTAACCTTGAGATAAGCTACAATCATTGTAGAACTACAATTTTTACCTAAGGATAATGAATTTAACTCGAAGTAAGCTTGATTTGGAGGAGAAAATTGTGGAAATACCAACATAATTCATAACTAAGGAAATTTTCGACCAAATGGGATGCAAAAAGGTGCTAGATTACCTTTTTTGGACATTCTAAACTCATTGGAATAGGTTTCAGGAGCATAGGAGAACTTATGGATAGGGTTCTTGTAAATTGAATCTTATGGGTGCCTTAGTCATCGAGAGTGTTGATTCAATTTATGGAGGAGTATGAAGGTGGAGATGACTTTGTAGGGGTCTTCCAGCCTCCATGTAGTTTCTAAGGCAACCATTAGAGTAGAGATGTATCTTTACTTCTTATTTTCTCTATATGTATATGGAGAAAGAGACTTGTTTAAGTACTTCAAGTGGATTGTTGTACTTGTTTATTCTCTTGGTAGTTGAAGTATGGGGTCTTGATTTGAGAGCCCTTAGCTTTATGATTGTTTCATGACTAGCTGTAAGTTGTCATATGTTTAGAGTGAATGTTCTTTGTAGAATAATGTTTCCTTGAAGGGGAAACTAGCCACTCTTTTTTTTTGGTACATTTATGTACTCTTTACCAATGAATAATTTTGAGCATAATGAGAAGGGGTCATGCCTTTAGAGATGATCCAAGGAGATATAGCCCAGGAGAGGTGAAATCCTTTATCGATGGCTAGTGTATTATTGTTTGATACATGCTTCCATTCAATGTTTTAGTTTCATGTTTTAAGTTTTCTCATGAAACTAACTTAATTAAAACACATAAAATTCATGCTTTTACTTGCTATTTTGGAGTCAAACCTCAAGCACATTTTTATATTCTAATGAGGGGAATTAGCACAACATTACTAATCTACCCCAATTCAGATCAGGTTGGTATTAGAGCTATGGTTTTCTTTATGCAAGGAGGAATTGACTATTGTTTCCAAGTGATTTTGTTTTGAAGCTCATTGAGGAGAAGGTTTTGGAAAGGAGAGCAAGATTGTTACAATCTCTACCACCAAGTTCTACCTCAAATTGCAGTAGAAGCTTCAAGCAAAGCATGTCCCAAGGAGTAGAGCCTGCAAGAATGTCAGAGGATGTGAAGGCTTTTAGAAAGAATTTCTTAGACATGGAAGAAATGGTGAAAGTCCTCTATGAAGAGAGGAATACCAAATTGCAAGATGAAAGCTCTAGACCTCCAAGAGGAGAATATTCTGCAAGGGAAGAAGGTAACAAGAATGGTGATAAACCACCATATTCTTATTATAGCTCCAAATCTCACTCTTGATGTTTGTGATGCTGCATTTATGGCCTAGGGCAACCCGTCCTTCCAGACTTGGTTCAAATACTTAAAAAACAATGTTTTACTCCCTATACGCGACATTGCCCTGAGCTAAACGCGTGTGTAGGCGGGTCTGAGTATACCCAACCTGCGTATATGTTTTAAAACACTTAAAAAAATTAAATCTCCTTAATTTCAGGTGGAGATCATGTGTTTTACCTATTGATTACCTATTAGTGCCCGTGGTCCAACTATTCCTAACCAATTCCCAACAAAAAAACTACTTTGGGAGAAGTATAAAAAGGCTTCAATGGGAAGGCCTAAAGGAGGAGAGAATAGAGAGGAAAATCACTCTACTGAGATTATCCTTGATCAGTTCTGAAGATCCTTGTGCTTCCAACACTTCCCCCATTACAGGAAACCTTTGTTTCCTTGAGTTATGATGTCTTTTCACTAGTTGACATATCCTTGTGTGAGTCATGGAAGGAGCCTTTTGAAGACTTGGGATTATACGAATCCGGAGGACAGTTCTGCTTGGAGCCTACAAGAGGAAGATTCAGGTGATATCATTCCTTGCTTTATTTTAGTTATCTGCAATAAAGAAACATTTGTCTTGTTCCCAAAGTCAATATTCTTCATGCTTATGATGTTGTTGTTATGGTTTGCATCTGAATAGTTTTTTCAATTGTATAACTAACTACCTTTTAATATGTTATGAAGTTGATTTCTCTATGATACTTGGTCCATATACTACTATGCTTCTTTGAATTAATTGTTTTGTAGGTTTAAGGATTGAAAATAACTCCAAAAGGGTTTGGACCTTTGCTGGATCTACCCGAACGAAGGACCCCCAGGTGCACCTCTCTTCGCGTATTTTTCTTATTTTAGTATCATGGCTGTGTGGAATGCTTTTTTTTCATTGTAGATAAATCCCTCTCTGCTACAGTATTGACCCAAAACCCAAGGGGACTTTGTCCCTCAACAGAATTGGCGACTCCACTAGGGACAATAGTATTGATGTTCCTAGATAGGTTAATTTAAGCCAATCATGGCTCAGCCTTTGATTTTCTTGTTGTAACTTAGTTGTTTGTTCCTATAGCAACTCAGAATTTAAGCTTGAATAGTTTCTTCAAACCTGTTTTTTGTTTTTTCTTGTGAACTGTCATATATGCAATTTTGTAAGGTTACAGAAGCATATGTACGTAAGTTTCCCCATATGAACCCGCGTATACACAGGTTTCTTTGGGTTGAATTGCATATACACGCAGCTGTGCATTGACATAGTCACGTATACCCTAAATTTCCAAGATTTTTGTAAACATTTGTTGTTCAGTAAATTTGTTTGCTGGTCTGAGTGTTTCCTGAGCAGTCAAGTTTGGTTGTTAGTCTTTGTTTTTACAGCAAGTTTCTGGTTTCGAATTCTCTCTAGTTGTGGAAAGTTTTGGTCTTGTTTTGTTTTGTTGCAAGTGTCATCATTTGTTCTGATTACATGAGATTTCTCTTTGAGAATATTAGCCATTTTGGTCTTCTAGGGTAGAAAGATTGGTTTCAATCTTTGTGACAAATGTTATCTTTGTGATCTTCTTGCTTCGTGTCAAAACTGCATCTTATGGCCATTTGCTTTTCTTGCTTTTTGAAAGTTGTTGAGAGACGATTTTGAGAGTTGTCTTTCTTGATCTTCTGATCATTGTCACCAAGCTCTTTTTGTTGCTTTTGGTCGCTAAGAGCATCTTGAAACACCTATTTTGTTGAGTTTTCGCCCATTTTAAGTTGATAGCTTGCAAAGTGTTTTTGTTGCCTATCTTTCGGTCTCAAAGTTTTCAATAGTATTTGGAGCACTTTTGAAAAGTCATTCTTTTGTTTTTTCTTTTGAAGAAAACTTCTTGAAAACTTGGTTTTTTCTTTCTTTGGCCTTGTTTTGATTTAGTTTCTTTTTGCGAGTGAAAGTGCATTTTTGTTTGTCATGAGATTTGCTTTTAGTTTTTGGACGAAAATGAGCATTAGCAACTTATATTATATCTAAACATCTTAAGTGGCTAATTAGAAGCAATAAACAAGTTACTTTCATTCTTTGCTTTAGAGTAGTCTTAAGTTTTTTCTTTAGCATATACTCATTGCATTAGGATAGTTTGTGCATTTTTTAGGGCATCCATAGTTTTTGTTAATTTTTGTGAGTGTGAAACTTGTTAAAAGAAAAGAAAAGAAAAATTTATTGCTTTCTTAGAAGTTTCATAGAACCTGGTAGAAATTTATTTCATCGTAGAATGAAACAAATGCATTTGCATATAGTTTGTTTTTTATTAATTTATTTTTCATTGAAAAACACCACAAGTTTCATTTCCACTTATCCCTTGACTAAGGAACAATGCATTTAAAAACAAGCACTAATTAAAATATACTAGAACTTTATATTGTCATTTTAAACACACCAACAAGTTTTAGGATATTTTAGGGCCTTGAACTAGGTGTGTGGAGAGAAAACTCTCCAAGGCCACTTTAAACTGTCAAATATAGAATTCTGAATAATGAGTGCAAATCCAATAGCATTAGTGAGACCAAGAGAGATATGGATCTGGGAGTTAAGCATGAGGGTTTTTGAAGATAAGGAAGAGAGATACTCCCTCTCATACTTGTCAAATCTTACCTCAAGACTGTTCCACCTGGCATCTGACACCTTAGTTGCTTCTCCTAGGGATCTACACAAGTGGCTGCGAAGTGGAATACCATGGCACCTGAAGTCGACCTTGTATCACTCTCAGAGACACTTCTGGAGGGCACCCTTGCGAAGCTTGGGGGCTTGCACCAGCATAGGTTGTTGTTAGGAGGTCACCGTAACTTCCTTTGTTACCTTTGCTGGTAGGACTAGGCAATCATTGTCCCAGACTATCTTCGGAAGGCCCCTTACTTCACTTCCTTGTATTTTGGTGTTTGGTCCTCATCACTTGGAGCAGAAATACTTGAAAGTTGTTTGACTAGATGACATGTTTTAGGGACTTTTTAGTGTGTGTTTTGTGCTTTTAGTTGGCCTAGATTTCATCTTTTCTTGAGTATTTAATTAGATCTTAATAAAAAATTCAAAGTGGCTGATTGATTGCCTAGACGGTCTCAAAGACTTCGTGGTCTTTCACCACCAAGTTTAGAGCCTTCTCCTAGAAGGCACGGAGGTAATACTGCTCGTGGGTTTCATCCCATGGCAACCGATGCATCGGGGATTGATCCTCTCCCCGGGGGCATTAGTGTTTAGGATAGACCTGGTACTTCCGCAGAACTAGATAGGAACCCCGCAGTTCTTTCTCGAGTTCTCTTTCAATCAGAAGATAAAATTGAGGTACAAGAACTCCCAGAGTCGTTAGCAGCTTCTAATTCTCCTCTACCTTCTAACCATCTAGACGTATTACAATACGTTGGGACTTCGACGCATAGACTGTCAAGTCCAGGTCATATTACACACTTACCTTCGATGACCACCACTGGAAGCATGGCTTCTACCGCAAGTGCTACAACCATGTAGACTCCAACATCAGTACAAGGGGGAGGAACTATTTCCATCCCCTCTGCATCTTTATTTGGGTCTTTTTCTATCACATCCTTAGTTGGGTCTACCTCTATTCCTTCTACGAGTGGAAATTCCCAAGCTAATATATCTAGTTCTAGAATTTTCTCATTTGGCACCCAATCATAGGGTATTTCGTCAGTTCCATTTAGTGCCTCCACTCCATGATGGGTGGGTCAGCTTCATTTCAGGGCTTTCCTTTTGGAAGTGGTCATATACCACATTCCAGGTCGACGATAGGATCTATGCCTTTCTCCTCTATAGGTCAAGGCAGTAATCCCTTTCAAGGTTGGACTAACATTGCAGTTAGTGGCATAGGAACTGGGAATCTATTTTTCGGCCAACAAGGGAATAGGCCATACTCCACAATTAGTTCGTTTTGAAGTATTCCTCCCTTAGCTTTTGCTTGTAATCCTTATCAAGGGTTATCGACTCCTTATGATGCTTTAGGAGAGAGCTTCACTGGTTATGGAGGGTTTTCAGCTGGAGTTGGTCAAACTCTGAGTTTTGCTGGATCACAAGGTTCACCTTTTTGTTTAGCTAGTTCTGTTGCCTTACAAAATCCAGGCCAATCTTTTCAGAACTTTGGGAACTCCACCCAATCTGGGTGGAATCCCCAAGGTCCTCCTAGGCTCCCTTTTCTAGCAACGCTGAATTTTCCAGATCTCACGAAATTGACAAACAATCCAATCAAATACAATCTAGCATGGCCTTCAGTCCCAACGAAACTCCCATCAGACATTCCAAAGTTCGAGGGCAAGGGTGGTGAAGACCCAGGTGACCATGTAACCACATTCCATTTGTGGTGCTCATCAAACTCCCTCATCAATGACTTGGTTAGGTTGAGACTTTTTCAATGCACCTTAACTAGAAATGTGGCCAAGTGGTATATGCTTTACATTGTTTACCAATTTGGCTAACATTTTTCTAAATCATTTCCAGTTGCTCATCCGTTATGATGCCAGAACTGAACTTCTGGCCAATTTCCGTCAGGATACAGAAACTCACATTTTTGATCATATTCAAGAATGGAGATAGAGAGAGAGGCTCATTAAAGCCAAAATTCCTCATGAATACCATCTCAAATGGTTTTTGAAATCCTTACAACCTAAGATATCTAAGGATGTGTCTCTGTCTGGAGTCTATTTTGAAGAGCAAGCTAGTTTTAGGGCCCAACAATTAGAATTGATTTACTCTTAGTCTGGGATTCTACAAAAAATCTTACCTGATGCTCCTGGGACTAAGGCTTATATAGCCAAGTCGAAGCTAGGTCCCCATGCAGATGGTATCGTTGGATCCATAGACACCAATGCGGTGAACCTATTGAGCCAATTGCAGCAGTTGTCTTTACAAACTACTCCTACCAATCAGGTCACATTGTCTAACCCTTCGTCTTCTCAACCCTCTTCCATTAATGTTGTCCAATATTCCAACCCCAAACTAAATCAAAATTCCAATGGGAAAAAGAAACGACGAGGTAAGAAAAATAGTCAAGATGGGAAGGCTGACACAAATAAAACTAGCAATAATGTTGCTGGTGGTGGAAATGAGTCTAGAAAGAAAGTCAAGTTTCCATGCAAGCTATGCAATGGAGACCATTTAACTCATATCTGCCCAAAAATTCAAGACACTCAGTGCTTGTTAGGGCACCAAGGGACTTCTAGCTCTCAAGCTGTGTTAACCAACCCTTTTCCCCAAGGGCAGTAGATGCTTGCCGGCGCGAATTCAAATCCTGGTACCTCTGCTGGGGGTAACCAGGAAGGGGAGAAATCATCAAATGTTTTCATGATGGGTTCTAACGTCCATTTGGCCACTCAGTCATGTGACTACAGTGAAACTCAAACATCCAAGGACAAATCTACTCCTGGAACTACCGACCTTCATATTGAGCGACCCTCTTTAGAGACTATACCTAGGATACCGAAAGGTTCGACTAAACGTGCGACTATCAATCCTAATGCTAGGGCTACCCAGAATTACTCCATTGTTGAGGATGTGGCTCAGAGTCCATGCACTATGTCTACTTTAGAGGTTCTCCAATCGTGTCCAGCTTAACGAAGCGCTTTGCTTTCAACGATAGGGGCAGTAGATCCAAATAATTGTTTAGTGCTCACTTTCGACATGCTTAATGTCAAAAAGTGACTCCCTCATCACATGGATTTTCAAATAAAGTCTACATATCGGAAAATTAACATTTTTCAAACCATTATTGATGAAGGAGCTTCCACATACGTCATGTCGATGTCATGCTGGAAGGCCATTGCATCGCCTTTGGCTATTCCTTCACCTACCCTTTTGACAACATTTGATGGACATTCTCATACGCCACATGGGATTATCCCGACCTTTCCCATATGTGTTAGGGGAAAGGTATTCAATATCAAAGTAGAAGTAATTGATGCTAACCTAGATTACAATCGCCTCTTAGGAAGGAACTGGGTATATGAAATGGATGCCGTTGTTTCGACTCTGTTTCGTGTCATTTTCTTTCCTCATGAGGGGAAAATTG
Source organism: Pinus tabuliformis (assembly GCA_031772625.1). NCBI lineage: Eukaryota > Viridiplantae > Streptophyta > Pinopsida > Pinales > Pinaceae > Pinus > Pinus tabuliformis. Next base: position 1,789,513,539 of record CM062818.1, read on the forward strand.
TCAAGATTGATCAATTGGATTATTCTTCAGTTGATCCCCAAGCAACTTCAGATTGTACTGTTCCTTTAGTGGATAACCCTCATCTGCCTACTGAGAATCTGGGAGTTGGGATGTATTCTTCATTGATGGGTACATTTTATTTTCCCTCTCCTATTGCTAGAATCAATGTCGTTTCATCATCCAAGGAGTCTTCATGGGAAGAGTTCTTCCGAACTCATTATTTTTCAGACCCTTAGACCTTTCCTTCACCTATGACCACATTAGATAAAGGACAATTTGGTGGAATGGCATTTCCTATGTCCGCAGCAGAGCTTAGATATTAGTCTGTCATCAACTCTCCAGACAACCATTCTACTTCTTTCTCTAAAGATGAGTTAGATGGTGATGTGGCCCCAGCTTGGACCCTTAATTCTACCTCTGTTATGGATTGCTTAGATATGGTTTTAGCATTCGAAGAAGAAATCCTAGAAGTAATGATGGGTGTAGATTGACCTTAGGAATACTTACACCATCGTTCATATTTTCTTCCTCCATTGTAGGAAGTAGAATCTAGGTTCTTCGAACTGTTTACTAGTGATGTTTGTATGGTGTCAAATCCTTTGGCTCCAGCACACTTTCATGCCGAAGGTAATATGTCGGTGATTTAAAAAACGATATCTATAAACATCTCTAGGAACCCTAACATGATCAAGAATCTCTTCATCGGAGCCAAATGTTCCCTTGAAGAAATTAAAAGTTACACCAACCATTTTAAGGAATTTCAAGATGTATTCGCTTGGTCTTATGAAGAAATGGCTCGCATTGATCCATCCATAATTCAACATGAGATCAAGACGTATGCAAACACTAAGCCTTTTCATCAGAAGCTTTGGCCAGTGAATCCTAGGAAAGTAGCAGCTATTAAAGCTGAAGTAGAAAAGCTGCTCAAGGCGGGTTTTATATACCCTATTCCTCTTACGGATTAGGTTTCTAATCCAGTCCCTGTAGATAAAAAGCAAGGAATAGTCCGAGTATGCATTGAATTTAGAGACCTAAACAAAGCTTGTCCTAAAGATAACTACGCCATGCCATTTATTGATCATATTATTGATGAATGTGTGGGTAATGAGATTTTCTCCTTCATGGATGGTTTTTCTGGTTATAATCAGATCTCTATCAGTCCTAAGGATCAGCATAAGACAACTTTTATATGTCCCTGGGGTACGTTTGCATATAGAAAGATGCCCTTTGGTCTTAAAAATGATGGAGCTAACTTCCAGCGGGCAATGTCATATGCTTTCCACGACATCAAACATATCATCGAAGCATAATTGGATGATTTAGCTGCTTGTTCTCGAAAGATAATTGATCATCATAGGGTTTTTGAGCGATGTCGATTTTATAAGATCCGGTTGAATCCCAATAAGTGCATTTTCGTGGTTACATCTGGTTGGTTATTATGGTTCATTGTGTCAACTGAAGGGATTCAGGTTGATCCCTTCAAGGTAGAGGTAATAATTTAGCTACCTCCCCCATCCTCAATTCGAAAACTTAAAAGTCTTCAAGGGAAGGCTAATTTCTTAAGAAGGTTTATAGCAAATTATGCTGAGATCACTAAAGGGTTTATGTGTTTGCTACGGAAAGGAGTTCCAGTCATATGGGATGACTTTTGCAACGGTCGTTTGATGCCTTGAAAAGGGCATTAGTCTCTACCCCACTTTTGAGTCCACCATATTATGGTAGGGATTTCATTTTATATCTCGTTGTTGTAGAGTCAAACATAGGTATGGTTCTCATTCAGGAGGACGATGCTCTCATGGAGCATGTCATTTATTACTTGAGCTGAGGCTTGGTAGGTCCTCAGCTCCACTATTCTCCTGTTGAGAAGTTGGCTTTGGCAGCTGTCCATGCTGTCCGGTGGCTTTGCCATTATATCTTGCTACGAAAAACGTTTTTCTTAGCGGCTGTCAATCCGTTCCAATTTTTCCTCAGTAGGAGAGTGATTGGGGGCAAATACAATCAATGGATCATCATTTTACAAGAATTTGATCTCGAATTATTTTCCGCCAAGTCTAAGAACTCTATGGCTTTTGTGGAGTTAATTTCCGAGCTGCCTTGTGGAGAGGATACTGTTTATGAGGAAAGTTTTCCCAATGAACATCTATTCCTCATCTCTTCACTTGACCCTTGGTATGGAGATATCATTGTCTATCTCTAGACTTCGAAGTTTCCCTCTACTTTCTCTAAGGGTGAATGTCAAATATTATGTCACCTGGCTAAGAACTATGTCATCATTGGTGATACATTATATCGTCGAGGGGTTGATTCAATCCTTAGGCGTTGTTTAACCTTAGAGGAAGTAGAGTCAGTGTTCAATGATTGCCACAATGGAGCTTGTGGTGGTCATTTTTCAAGGCTTGCTACAACCCAGCGTATCTTGCGTGCCAGCTACTTTTGGCCTTCGCTCTTCAAAGATTTTGTTGAAGCAGTCAAACAATGTCACCCCTATCAAGTCTATACTCAGAAGATGCGTGCACATCTAGCTCCTCTTTTCCTCATCGTCATTGTCAGTCCTTTTACTAAGTGGGCTATTGATTTTACAACTTGTAATCCACCTTTAGCAGTGAATCACAAGTACATTATCATGGTTGTAGACTACTTCACGAAGTGGGCTAACGCCATGCCCACTTATAAAAATCATAGTGAAATAGCGACATTGTTCCTTTTCAATCAGATTATCTCAAGATTCGGTATCCCGAGAGAGATTTTCACTGACCATGGCAGTCATTTCCAGAACCAACTAATGTTTGAATTGGCTCTTAAATTGGGTTTCCGATAGGAGCACTCATCTCCATATTATCCTCAGGCCAATGGACAGGTCGAGGTGGTGAAAAAAACCCTTAAGACGATCCTACAAAGGATGATCAACAAAAATCGGTCCAATTGGAATCTTATGTTGTATCTGGCTCTTTGGGCATACCGATCCTCCATAAAGACTACTATAGGTTTTACACCTTTTCAGTTAGTTTATGGGATGGAATCTATCTTCCCTGTTGAATGCAAAATTCCATCTTTTAAGTTAGCTATTGAGCTCCTTCCAGAGACATCTAGTCTCGAAGAGTGCCTCCTTCATTTGGAATGTCTCGATGAGCAGCGTTGATATGCCGCCATAATCAATGAGGCTCATAAGAAAAGGGTTAGAACTCGGTACGATAAAGTTGTCCATCCTCGAGTCTTTTTTAAAGGCGACCTTGTCTTGGTCTATGACCAAGATAAGGATGCCTTGGGGGCAGGCAAGTTCAAGCCTATGTGGTACGGTCCATTTATGATTAAATGAGTTTTAGAAAAAGGGGCGTATGAGTTAGTCGATTTTGAAGGAAACAAGTTGGCAGAGCCCCGAAACAGACTCTACCTCAAGAATTACTTTTCTTAAGTAGCAGCTAGGTAATGGATTCTTCGTACATTTTGTATTTTTGTACATACCTCATCGAGATTTTTTTGATATCAGAACTTTTTGGTCTGCTGTGGCAGGTGTTGATGGATGATTTGGTCTATTTTGGATTCCCCGATGGTGCTAGTCGGCACGCTCGGAACCTCGCTTCCACAGCTTGGGTAATTTACTATCCAACTGGTTAGTTGATGGTGTCAAGGGGAGTATGCATTGGTCCCACATCAAAAAATATGTCTGAGTATACTGTCGTCATTAATTTACTATCTGAAGCAATTTCTTATGGAATCAATTCGTTGGTAGTCTATCTTGATTCACAACTGATAGTGTCACAATTGAATAACATTTATCAGGTAAGTGATCCATGTTTATATCGCCAGTATTTAAGGGTGAGGTTGTTGCAAATATCATTTAATTACATTAATTTTTTGCACATTCCAAGGTCTCATAATTGGTTAGCAGATTCTATCGCTAATCAAGCTTTAGACTGGCACATCATTCATTCATCACAATACAATCAAGCATCAAAAAGTCGAAGCTATATATATATACATCATAAAACATCTCAAGTGTACATGAGTGTGTCCAAAATAATATACAAAAATTGGGACTCAAATGCCCATAATCATGTCATGTACATTTAATGCCCTAGCTTTGAATGAGCGGCTAAGTATGCGACTACTGCTTTGGCCACACGCCTAAGAGTCTCAACCCAGTCCTGTGGCATGCCAACCATGTGACGCTGCATATCTATAGGGAGATCCTCTATAGCCTCCATCGGTACTCGGTGAGTTAATCTCACCAAGTGTCACTGAACCGTGTGTAGGAGTCGCTCTATATTGGCAGTCACCTCTTCGGCACCTCGGTCGCGACTTCCATGCCGTGGGAATCCATCTGGTCGTACTGGCCCAATATGTGGAACATGATCGTCATATTAGTCATTTGAATCCTATCAAAAATATTTTTCAAAGTCCATTCTTATATTTGAAAAAAATCATAAAAATCATAAAATCATAAAATAAAAAAAACTTTTTACCTATATTGCCCCATGTCACGACTGGTGGTAAAGCTAGACCAGGAACTCCTCGAAAGTCCAAGCTGACATAGTGGTAATCATTCACTGCGATGATCTGCTGCTCCCACCAGGAGAAGAAGTCATCGTCGAAAGCAGTTCATGGTACATCCCCACCTCCTAGTTGTTTCATTAGGTCAACCCACCTACCCATTCATGGATCTCGCAGGTTGCTAATCGAAACTGATACTCTAGGGTGGAGTGTTGGGACCCTCTTAAAGAAGAAAGAGTAGAAAATTGTTCCATACTGAAAGTTCTTGTTCTGGACCTTTTTGATAGATGTTAGCTGGCTCTTCAAGTTGGCAGGAAGAGGAGTACACCAATCAAATACTGTGGTGAGACAGTCTACCGCTAAGCTCATGGCAAGCCGTGAAGCCTGGTGTAAGGAAGTTGATTCGTTCAATCTGGCTATAGTGAAGAGGATGATCCTCAATGATAAACTCTCCACGTGCTTGATTGGAATTTGGCTTCCAATCTTTTCTGGATGACCTGGGCAATATATATGCACATAGTCCTCGATAGAGAGCCTACCTCATGATGTACCCATGGAATGTACTACCTCTCCCCTCCGGGAAAGGCCTGTGATGAAATAAATATCCTCAATATCTATCTTTAATGGCATTTGATCGGTCATGAATGAGTCATCCTTGATGCTCCAATAGTGAATGAGCATTTCAAGTAAGCGAGTGTTTGCTTTCATGTTTGGCATTTTGAAGAACTTTAGCAAACCACATCCTCTTAAGGCATCCAAGGCCTGTGGATTGTTCATAACCTCATCATCCACTGTGGCATGCTCTCTTTCCCTCCAAGTGATTGGCATCCTAAGGAAAGAACAAGTTTGGACCGTTAGTTTTTTGTTTTGAAGTTTTCACAGCATATACACAGGTCTGTTACATACACAGTTGCGTTTGGGCCTGCATATATGCGGGTTGCATATAGCCAACCCACATATACATCGCGGAATTTTTTTTAACATAAATTCAATGATGAAACTTGAATTTAATTTTTTAAAACCAATCACAAATGAATGCAAAATTAGTTTAAGGGTTACTTGGTGATTTTGGGAAGATTTGAATGGTTGAATTCGGCAAATGGAAAAGCTTGCTTCTTTTTCTTCACTCCTTGTGCTCTCAACTCAACAGTGATAATGGTGTGTCAAAAAACTATTTTATAAGCTTTGAAAATGTCAAAGTTTTTCAAAACTTGATTTTGTTTTGTCTCATGTAACTTTTAACTTGGGAGATTTGAATGTCGAGAATGGTTTGATTTTCAGGACATTTTGGATGCTTTTTCGACACTTTCGAGACGGTTCCATGACTGCTGACCCATCATGGCAGGCATTGTTATCTTACTGGCATATAGGTTAGGGAAGCCATTTTTGCATTGCATTATGCAAACTAGCCTCCATTTGTCGTTACACTTGCCATAGGGTCTATTCCATCAAGTTATGGTTTGAAAACCATCTTCACTCGCCGATTTTTTTAAATCATAGCACGATGGTAGAGCCATCATTTTCATGGGCATCGTAGTTAGCACCTCACTGACATTTGTTGCCCATGATGCTTCGATTTGAGTAGGCTCAGGAGTCCCCTATAATCCCGCCATGACTTATGTGATGAAGACTCATTCCTCTTTGCTTCTTTGCTTTGTTCTGGCCTTATACCCTAGAGGCTCCTTTGTGTTGATTTGTACTAATGCATTGCATTTTGACCATTTTCACCTTTTTGCCTTGAGCTGTCTTCACTTGGACTCATGTTTAAGCCAACTTTTTACCATGACATCTGCAAAATCAAACTTGCATCCACTTGACTTCTGTAACTTGACACACCCTGACCTGTGGAAGCAACATACCTTTGAGTGTCTTTGACCAGTTTTTGCCTCCCTGCATTAAGCATAGGATTGTTCCAATCCCAGGAACTAGATCATCTATTTCACTAACACTCCTTCTTTCCACTGTACTATAGCATTCTTTTATTCTTTTTCCAGCTTAAAGAAAAAGAAAAAGAAATTATATTTGAAAAAGAGCAGGAATGGGACAATATTTCCAGTTATTGTTGGCAGCTAGAGTCAGTCGTGTCACCCTTTAACAAAGCACTCAAAACAAAGTCTCCTCCATTTGGGCGGGATCTAGTTTGACTTAGGTACACCTTAACCTTGTTATTGAGCCAGTTCTCCTACGGTTGCTTATCTCTTCCAATCATATGGAGGGTTTTTTCGTGCCTCCTACTTGACGAACTTATACAGAGTCATCATATGATGCCACATAGTCACATTGAGTCATGCTTTTGTTCAAGGGAAGTTAGCCTGAGCTGGCCTCTCTGCGGTGTCTCTTGACTCATTTTTCAGTCGGCCATCCCTGGTTGTCAGTGTCTTTTCTATCATCACATTAGTTATATTGGTCCTTTACTCCTGCTAGTTTGAGAAGGTCTCCATTGACTTCTTGCTGGAGGGTCTTGTCCTTATCGACGATGACATATTTCTCTGAGGACAGTCCTAGAGCCACACCCTAGCCCTATTTTCATTATTGATAGGTCACCTTGTGCTCAACATCGATCAGTATCATGGGTCTTTGACTGAGTGGTTTCCCTTGTGTTCGACATCAGCTTACATTATCACACATTGGGATTCATGCAGTACCTTGGTTTCCATTTGACCCTATTGGTGGATACCTCGCCTCTATGTCAGCTTTCATTATTCGTTGGTTCAGAGGGTTTCTGTCGTGCGCTAGCCACATCTTGTGTATGCCAGAAACGTGCTTCAATCGGGTTACTACATCTTTTTTGTTCGATTCCTTCCACATTATTGGTATGTGGGTTACACTCGCGCTAGATTGATGAAGGATGCCTTAATTCCTTCCTTCTAGTAAATCTTTGCCCATTGACTACGACTCATTGCTCTAGGGCAAAGGTCTAGAGTCCATTTGGTAGTACCTTGGGGTTTGCAGTGATTAGTGGCAGATCCTTCACTATTGAAATTGGGAAACCATCATTGTCTCCTAATTGGTAGATTCTTATAGGTGTTCGACTCCAGCTCATCTATTCACACTTGTTAGATTATATTGGGTAACTTGACCCTCATTATCATTATCGGTGAGTAGTCTCGCGTTTGTTAACAGTATACATCAATGACGGGTAATCAAACGATTTCTCACATGGTTGACTTTAGATCATTTATTCCTATGGTGTAGAAATGTACCACAGCGGTCGGTGAAGACCTCGAGTTGCATCAGCATTCACTGGTTCACTTGACAGTTGCTCCTGTTGCTGCTAGTTGATACCACTCCACTTTATATGTTGAAGTCATTCATGGAAACATTCTATATGTTGGCACCTGAGTTTGCAATGTAGTACCATCTTACTCCATCATGTTCATTTGGTACTTTTGGGATCAGTCTTTGATATCAGTGATCAACTTCATCCTTTAGCATCATTGACATTCTTATATGTGATATTCAGACATGTACTTGTTCGATCGTGATCAGATGATCCATTATGTATTTTCCAGTTCTCTATACTTGTATACTTAGTGGATCCACTTGTACTTGATATGCATACATGCTTTACTTTCTCTAAGCATGGGTATGCCCGCCTCAGACAATGTTTCTTTCTGATCTCCTTTTGTGGCTTGGCAGGTTGAATTCTAGTGAAGTCATTTTAGTTTTTTGACAAGTTTCCTCTCCATGTACTTACTTAATACATTTTGGCCATCATGTACCCCTTATGACCTCATATATTAGGGGTATCTGTTATAGCTCCCAATCTCACTCTTGATGTTTGTGATGCTGCATTTATGGCCTAGGGAAACCCCTCCTTCCAAGCCTGGTCCAAATACTTAAAAAACTGTGTTTTACTCCCTATACACGACACTATCCTGAGCTAAATGCGTGTGTATGCGGGTCTGAGTATACCCAACCTGTGTATATGTCTTAAAACACTTTAAGAAATTAAATCTCCTTAATTTTGGGTGGAGATCACAGGTTTTACCTGTTGATTACCTATTAGTGCCTATGGCCTAACTGTTCCCAACCAATTCCCGACTAAAAAACTACTTTGGAAGAAGTATAAAAAGGCTTCAATGGGAAGGGCTAAAGGAGGAGAGAATAGAGAGAAAAATCACTCTGCTGAGATTATCCCTAATCAGGTATGAAGATCCTTGTGCTTCCAGCATTTCCCCCATTACAGGAAACCCTTGTTTCCTTGAGTTATGATGTCTCTTCACTAGTTGAGATATCGTTGTGTGAGTCATGGAAGGAGCCTTTTGAAGACTTGGGATTGGACGAATCCAGAGGACAGTTCCACTTGGAGCCTGCAAGAGGAAGATTTAGGTGATATAATTCCTTGATTTATTTTAGTTATCTGCAATAAAGAAACATTTGTGTTGTTTGCGAAATCAATATTCTTCATGCTTATGATGTTTTTGTTATGGTTTGCATATGAATAGTTGTTTCAATTATATAACTAACTAACTTTCAATATGTTATGAAGTTGATTTCTATATGATACTTGGTCCATATACTGCTATTCTTCTTTGAATTGATTGCTTTGCAAGTTTAAGGATCGAAAAGAACTCCAAGAGGGTTTGGACCTTGGCTGGATCTACATGAACGAAGGACCCCCAGGTGTAACTCTCTTCGCATAGTTTGCTTATTTTAGTATCATGGATATGTGGAATGCTTGTTTTTCATTGTAGATAACCCCTACTCTGCTAGGGTATTGACCCAAAACCCTAGGGGAATTTGTCCCTGAACAATTCTCCACAATATTCGTGCTTTTCTACAACTATTATGCAAGATGCTAGTGTAGAAAGTCCCTCTGAGAAGGTACATGGACAAGTTTGTACCTTTTGTCCACATGATGAGGGAGATGAGGTTCTATCAACACCAAAATATGAGGAGTTGAAAGAAGAGAGACAAAATCTTGAATCAAAATGGAAATCAAAAACATCTTCGTGTGTTAATCAAAAGATGAAGCAAATGGTAAGAATTTACATGCTTCTTCCTTATGTGAAAGTGTTGATGTAAATTCATTTTCAGCCTTTTAAAAACACAGTAAACACATTGGATCCAAGCTCTTGACCGAGATGGGTTACAAGGGAGGAGGCCTTGGAGTAAACTAGAAAGGCATTACAAATCCAATTAAGACTAAGGAGAGGCCTAAATATGAAGGCTTAGGCTATGTTGCAAAATAAGAGTTGTATTCTAGCGATAGTTCATGGATATCATTTTCCTTTTGCCGTAAGAAAGGAAGCGAGGCAATATGTTAGGAGTTGCATCCAAAAATGGTTCCCACTTGGTTCATAAAGAGTAAGGAGGACATATAGTGCAAAACGTCTCCAAAGAGAGATGAAGATGTTGAAGAAGAAGGGAAGATAAATTCTTCTTGTCATGCATGTTCCTCACGCAGGCAGTAAGCCAAAGGAAAACAAACAGAGGTATAACCATTATGTTAATTCAAATGTTGTTAATGATGGAAAACAACATGAAGATTTGAATAACATGTTGAGGAAAATGTTTCCATGCACCTTTTCCTTTCATCTAACGATTGTTTAGATAAGTGTGATAAAAGAAAATAAATCATCAAGAAGATGTTTATGTCTACTGGAACTGAGACCCAAAGGAGAAAATCTCATCCAAGGATAAAGGCAAGTGAGCCGAGAGGAGCTCAAAATAACTTCTATACTCACTGCAATATCAGTGGGCATTGGGTCGAGAAGTGTTGGAAATTATTTCCACAACTTCATCTAGGTAAGGGAAAGAAAATCATGCATGCACCAGAAGAGGAAGTGACAAAAGAAAGAGTGGCACATGACGTGACCATCCCTAAAGTAGCTTCAGAAGAAGAGAAAGTTCAAATAGAGGGTTCATTTACCTGGTTGGGTAAGAAATGGGTGAACTAGTTGTCCAACTAAAGTTTGGAAATTTCTGTTTTGGACTAGTTTCATATCCCCATAGTTGGGTAATTTTTAAAAGTGATGTTCATAAATAAATCACTTATATGCAACAATGTTTTCTTTAAGAAATTACAATGCTAGTTTGGCTTGTTGATAGTCAATTTGCTTGGAAAATTCGGGAGTCAAGTTTATTCCATTTTGTAAAAACAAAAGGGGCATTTTAATATTATTCTATGAATAGTTGCAACAAATTTAGTATGTTTCAAATGTGTGTAGCACCCAAGTTATACAAGTATTCACTGTGTGAATCTTGTTTGGGTTAATTTGGAAAAGTATTTTAGGATTTTATCATTGATAACGATTTTGTAGATAAGCAACTCCAATGTGTTCATCTTCTTGGAATTCTTATTAGATGTTGTTGTGGATGACCATACTGACATGGACAGCTGTCGGCTCATCACTTATGGCTCCAAAGAACAAAGGTGAAGGAGAAGGAAGGATGAACTATCAGACACTTGCAGTGTAGAAAAAGTACATAGTAGTTGTAGGTTATTTAAACTTTTGGAGACCAAAAGTTTTTCAGTGGGGAAGAGTGACCAGGAGCTCAAAATTTTCCAAAAAAGGTGTAGAATCATAATAAGCTTAGATTTAGATCAAAGAGCTCATCATTCTGAATCCAATGGTGCGAACGACACTCAAATTTGAGCTCGTACACAGAAATTAGAGCAAGTCAAAGTTCAGGGTTGACTAGATGACATGAAAAAGGTCCCAGCGAATCAGGAGGTGCCAAGTGACATGTTGCCAATGGCCCCCACAAATCGCATATCATATAATGTTAAGGATCGGCCCCCAACACAATCAAGGTTACAATGCGATATATCACAATCGCATGTCGCACACGATACCCGTCGATATGTATATATATATATATATATATATATATATATATATATATATATATATATATATATATATATATATATATAACTCCGATTGCAATATGAATGTTAGATGCGATGTCTTATGCATTCCCGGTGGGTCTGTATTATCATAGAACGCAAGTTGGGCTGATACACTGAAGGTTTAAGCACCAATTCTGATTGTGATAGGGTTCTTGGATGTGATATGTTATATGTTGTATTTAATAATCTTGGGGGGTCCGTGTTGGACCTCAGAATTACTCTCTCTTTGACAACTTTTCTGACTTCTTTCTCTTGTTTTTCCATGAAAGACAGATCCCCATCATTGATAAATGATAGATTTTGTCTCAAGGAATAAATGAAATGATTGACATGTTATACTTTTATGTTTTTGCTATTTGAAATAAGTTTTTGCAAATTAGCTACGAAATGTAGCCCATTCTACAGCTAACCGTGTGTTCCATAGCTACTTCCATGGTTGAGCAGGTTATAGGTGTCAAGCGAGGAAACCAGCCACATGGGCATCTCTGGAATGGTCACGACATGGATCCCGTCCTAGTTACCCAGTCCAGATCAACAAAAAAGCCAGCTTAAGTCCACAGCGAAAGGTGGAGTCAAACAAAGAAACATGAGAGCAATAGGACTCTGTGTCCACTCTTCATGGCTAATTAATAAATCCGACAATTTTGTTGTAGCATTAAGTCGAACCTGCCATCGGTGATAGCAGTTCATGCAACCATCTTGTTGACTTGAACTCACCTATAGCTGATCAACCATTTACATAGATCTGTTGTAATACATGGAGACCACCTGTAGCTAAATTCTCTCAAAATAAAGTTAGGAATGTTTCTTTAAATATCAGTTGTAAAGAACTGAGAGGGAGTTCGAATTTCCATATGTATTAAGCTCAGAATTACATCTCTGTAATTTTGGAACTTATTTTCCTGTTAATAATATGAAGTCGTGTTTGACCAAGTGATCATTCGAAAGAGTATCTTCAGCTAGGTAGCATCTCAACTCATTCAATTGCAGAGGGCCCTTGCACTGAAGGAGGTTTCTCTTTTGTTATTTTGTTTACTGTTCAGTTTAGTTTCATTATTTACTTTTAGTAGTATTTGTAGTTTAGGTTGATTTCCTGTAGTTTGTTTTATTTTAATTCTGTTCATTAGCATAATGTTAGAATTCGATGGTGCACTCTTGTTTCTCCTATCTATTTCATAAACGAAACTTGTTTTGTTTTAACAGGGTCAGGTGGAAAAGTAACAAGGATGCATTGATGATTAGTTTACTTACTGTTTGTTTCCTCTGTTATTTATTTCATCTTTCAAATTGCCAATGCACTGTGTGGATAAATGTTTTTGGTCACCATTTCAAGCTGATATCCATCCTAACTAAATGGTTAAACATTCACTTCACACAAGTATTGAAATCAATTAGTTACACTCTGCATATTTGATTTAGTTCTTTAAATTATAAAGTACTGTAAGTTGCTTGTTTGCCATCTCAAGAAAGTTATCTGTCAAAATTGGAGGCTTGGACAACTAAAAGTGATTTAGTCAGTTTCATTCTCTGTAATTATTTCAATTTTCCTTATAAATTCACCTCTTAATTTTTGACTTATAATTAAATGACAAGATAGGATATGTTAGTTCCAATCTTCGCAGCCTGTCACCAGGGATCAACATGAGCTCTTACTATGTCTGATTTATCAGATATTTTGCACATGATATTTAGCACAAAACATGTCATAAGTCTACACATTAGGCGCAGCTCGGAAAGAGATTTCCAACGGTATACTACACTCCAAAAACGGGCTCCCGGATCAAAAGATATGACCAAATGAGTGATTGACTCAAAAATCCTCTCATGCCGCAGTTTAGATATTGAATGATCCAGAAGATGCTAGGAGATGTCAGTGACTAGTTTTTTTTCTGGATTGTGATCGAGAAGGAGAGAAAACAACATTTGAAGGCTTTTTATCATGCTACTAATCTTCATCTCAACATATGGCGAGCTCGTTTCTCTGCTTTGATTGAAAGAGATATCCTATGCAGACGACATTGTACATTACTGACAGTGATATTGCCGGTGAAAGTGGGACTGGATTTGGTTGTACAATAGAAGTGGAGAACAAGTCCATTGAAGAAGACGTTTAGAGTTTGTTAGAGCCTAAATCTACTTTAGGCTAAAGGAAGGCAAAATTCAAGGTAACCACAAACCACGCTTAGTCTGGTAGCTAGCCCTACCAGAACAGGAGAGGGCTCTCTCCGGTTCACACTTAGTAAAAATACACAATAAAGTCTGAGATGACTCAAATTGAAATACTGATTTTAGGCTAGTAAAAAGATGTGGAAAAGGCGATTTTTGAATGACTAAATTTTCTGGGCTCTAAGGGACCAAAGGAACACCTGAGCTGGGAAATTAAATCAAGGACACAAAATATTTCGTGAGGCAAGATAGGTAGGAGTTTTAGCAGTAAGATTGAAGTAATATGGAATGGAAAGACTATTAAGAGGTTGAAAAGGGCATAGCAAATGAATCCTTTTCAAACAGAAGAATAAACATACAACATGAATACCTTACCGAGGCAGAGCAGTGAACTGGATTCCGCCTTTCTTACTTTAAAGCATTCAACTGGAAATGGTTATGAATGGACTGTATAAAACATAACAAATACACATATGAAATAGAAAGAAGAAACATCTGCTAAACATCATACCACATGAATCTCATGAATCAGAGCTGCATCATTTTATTAATTCCCTGGCCAAAATGTGCAGTGCAGAGCTGAGTTTTCTCTCCCACAGTCTCCCAGAAATTACAACCAACCCTTTGCAAATGGTTTTTGCATACAATAAATAGACTATGCCATTGTGAAATAGAATGACCCACATTTGGGGATTTTTTAAAATCATTACAAAATGGCAATGGAAAGTCAACCATTAGTGACAGGTGCAGCATTACAAAAATGACAAATTGCTTAGGTGACTGCTCGCTTTCCTTCGCCGCTTGGATAGAAGCCAAACTTTAGTGAAAACATTCTTCAAAATTTGCCTTAGGTGCCAAAAAAAGTGTAGTGTAAATGAGCAGGCCCACTTGGAGAAAGTCACGAATCGAAATTTCACGGAGCGGAAGTGATTTTGGCCTTTGGGTCTATATGCACTGCGCCCAAAAACTGTATGCATCACGCTAATTTGGAGCTAGTTTTGAGGCCCTTTATGAAGTCCAAATTGTGCCCAAATGTGCTTGTTGGAAATCCCCACCTATCTACTCTCTAACCTAAGTGGAATTTCTGAATTTGGTGCCCATTTTACCCTCCAAAACTTCATTCTCCCAAGACTAATTCCTGTGTGTCAAAATAGGGGCAGAGAGGTCATTTTTTGAGTGTTTTTGACCTCATGGGGACTAAAAGCTTGCCCAAACTTCTTGTCCATGCACCAACAGTCATGAGTTTTCATGCTGAATCCAAAAATGCAAACCATTTGTGATTTGGAGCTTCCAATCCTAAGAGTCGCGCCAGTGGTGCGGCGCACAGGGAGAAAAACCCTATTTTTTGCACAAAAGTTTCCAAAATTACAAAAAGTGCCCCAAATTTCCTGAAATTTGTGCTGGAGCTTCCTTATCAAGTGTTATGCTTGGCCAAAGAGGCTTCGGCCAATATCTGAAATCGATCGAGCTCCCTTTGCCTCTTTTGCTTCTTGATTGCCTTCCTTAATTTCGCCTTCAAATTCCTTATCCGAGCCTTGGAACTCATATTGCGTGCCCTGTAATGATAAACCATATGCCTCAATAATGCATTGTCCTTTGTTTCTTTTACCAATAGCTTCTCTAAGTGGATGTTGATCTGCTTGAGCCAAATCTCTCGATCAGCCTCTATCTCCTGCTGAATAGGTGTCCTCTCATTTAGGTTTCGTTGGGCAGCCTGCTGGTCTTCACGAATGTTTTGCCACCTCTATGAGGCCTTCTAGTTGCATGTACCTCTGTTGGAAAATCACTGTGTGTCTCTTCTTCATGATCATATGACGGATCAGATGTCATGTCTGCTGGTGGACAAACTATCTTGGACAAATAGGTGTTGATATGTAACACTGTCTTGTAATGCCTTTGATGATGTGCTTGACCTTTGTCAGCAAGAGAAAAATAATGACATGAGGGACAGTAAGGGGAGGGAAAAATAGTGAGGGAATAGGGACTATTGGGGAAAGATTTTTTTGGGAAATATAGGAGGGTTTGAGGGGTCTTATGCGTGGGATAGGGTTTAAGGTTTCGCCTTTGAAAGTTTTGGGAAAGGGAATTTAGGATAGGGTTTAGTAACTTTAGGGGATGGGGAACAAAAGGAATTAAGGAAAACAGAAATAATGGAAAAGAGTAACCTTGGTGGTTTTGAAACCCTAGGCAACATTTTACATGTGAGGAATTCAAAATGAGAGGGGTTGAATTTTTTTTTCAATCATTGGCATCCATAAACCACCATACCCTAGCACAAACTTCGATGAAACACCAAAATGGACGCTTTATCTACTTGTGGAATGAAGCATTTTCAATTTGGAGGAAGATTTCAATGAATTTTAGGCCTTTTAGCCCTATGCGTCGCGCCTCCCATGTGCGCCGCGCCAGTGTAAATTTACACTGGAGAATTTCTCCGAGTGCGCCGCACTCCCTCTGTGCGCCGTGCCTTTTTGCAGGAGCCTTTTGGATGCCTTCCCGGTGTCCAAATTGGGTACAGGACAAGTCATTGGAAAGGTATTTGAGTTTACCTTCCAACCCAACTAGAAGTGTTCAATTTGGAGTTCATTTGCCCTATCAAAAATCAAATCTCCCATGACTGGTCAAAATGTGCCAAATGAGGCTGCCTCAAGGCCGAGTGTTGTTACAGTCAACTTTTGAATGCCTTTCTCAACTTCAAATTGAACTCATGATAGCTCATTGGAAAGATATTTGTGCTAGTTATCATTTGAATCGTCAAGAAAGTCATTTGGCCAACCAAGCTAGGAGAAAACTTGATTTTCCCAAGGTCACTTCAGAGGTGCATCAATTCTCTCGAGGCAATTGTATTTTTGACATTTCTCCAAAACCATGACACCTGTGTAAAACGTGAAGGATTTTTTTCTTCCTTGGCTTATTTTGGACAAAAACCTCTCTCAGTTTTCCTAAATTCATCTTTTATTGCTCAGAAACATCATCGGAGTAAAACCTATCCCAATGTGTGGAACAAGAGATTTGTCGAAATGAAGCGAAATGAAGGGGATAAGCGGCTTCTAAATTCTTGGGAAAATTCTTGGAAGTAGGGAGGGATGTTAAGAAGTAAGGGAAAGTGTAATTTCAAAGATTGAGTGAGGGGAAGGGGTCCAAAAAGGAAAAACACAAGTCCAACCTAGAAAATTGCCAAGTTGTAGCAAGAAACTAGGGTTTGTGCGAAAATGAGGAATTTGGCGGATCTCAGTGATGGGAAGTGTTTGATAAGGTACTTTAAGGATAGGGTAAGGTGTATGAACATCAGGATACAATTTTTACTGATGATTTGACTGTCCAAGAGAAATTGCCTTCAAAACGCTAGGAGAGGGAAATGACCTTACCTAGGCGCAACTGAAGCATGAACAAGGTGTAAAATGACCCAGTGGAACTTGACATGATAATGAAAACCCTTTGAATGATGGTACACTCAGCTGAATGGTGACATGGACTGACAGTTGGACAACTTTGACAGGAATAAAAGCAAACCCTAGATCTAATGCCTAGTGACCAAATTTTGCTTGAAGACTTACTGAAATGACAAAATTTGACCTTGACACTCTGAGACCACTTTGTAAGAGCATATTTGATCACTGGAGGAAGGATGCAAAGCCTGACACTAACAGAGTTTATGTGGTGATGGCATTATTTTGTTGGTTATTCTCATGGAGAAAGCGAGGCTCAAAATTAATCACAGTTAATAGGATTGATGCTACTATAGCTGATGGAAGTCCTTAAGAATGGTCCTAAATCACTGACTTAACTGCCTTCACTTCTGCAAGAGATAATCTTCGTGAACTGAACACGGTTGAAGCTTCAATGGCAGAAGATACAAGCCCATCTAGCCAGGATAACAACACCTCTGAGCATGGAGATAGAGAAAATTGTGCTGTAAGAGAATAGGACAGGTTTATGTCTATTTCAAATGTCATCAAGATCATGAGAAAAGTCCTCCAAACACATGCGAAAATTTCTGAAGATGGAAAGGAAACAATACAAGAATGTGTTTTAGAAGTTATCAGTTTCATCACTAGGGAAGAAAATGACCAGTTCCAAGAGGAACAAAGGAAGACTATCATTGTCGGGGATGTCAAGAGATGCAAGATTGGTCTCTCAGTGTTGGCATTGCATCACTAGTCACAAAAGAGAGTTCCAGTGCTCTTTATCATCAGTAGTTGTCTCGTCAGGTGTGATTGAGAAATAGTTTTCAATGTTGGAAGATTTTGTCTGGATACTACTAGAAAGGGCTTGAGGCGCTATTGCCCTGATTGATGTATATTGTATGTTTAACTGTGCTCGAAGAACAGAACTAATTTCTGTAGAAGATTTACTGCACGCTTGTGCCACTGGAAGAAAATAGATGTACCAGTAATGTTCAGATAGTTTGATAGTAGAGTTATTGTTATTCAATTGAAAGCCAAGAATGATGATGAGGTTTTTTCTAGAATAAAAGATCTTGTTGTAAAAACTGAAGCCTTACAGACAGGAGTTGGTGCAAGTGAAGTGGCTAGAACCTTGGGTGTTGCACCAACACTCGCAAAGGAGCATCTTCTTGCAGCTGAAAGTAAAGGATTCTTATGTTGAGATCATGGTCCCGATGGCCTTAGGTTTTATATCAATTTTTTTAAGGAAATCAATCCCAATAACATACTTTTGTAGAGAAGAATGGTTGAAAACTTTAATGAGCCACATCCGAATACATGGAATGAATATGATGATGGCATGGATCTATCGAATTATGATTTCAACAATGATGGATTAGCTCAACCTTGTGATGATGCAAACAAAATAAAACTTGCCTATCAACTCTGTTCTATAGGCAATAAGGGTTGCATAGATTACTTGATGATGAGAAAATTAAGGTCTGGAAAGATCTATATGATGTCACTGATGCGTACACTAATGGATGGCTTTCTGCAGGGCGGGCATTTTTAGAGGAGTTTTTGAAAAAAGACTCTATTTCTAGACAAGGTGTTGTCAATGTAAAAAGCAGTGAAGGTCTAACTGAGGATCAAACTCCTTCATAGAATGTGAATGTTTTGGTCACATCTGGGATGCTGATACCAACCCTAGTCAAACACTTGATTTTCCAACTAGATGGTTTTATCACATGTGAAAATGTGTATAGTTCATGGGACGTGGGGAAGTTGCAGTGATTTATATGGATCAAAAAACATTTCCAAGGACTAGGTGTTTAGTTTTGTGTTAATGGAGACAGCATGGAAGAATGTTAAGTAGCTAAGAATCTGGGATGGCCTTTTGTAAAGATTGATCCAGTCCTAGAAGGAGGGCATCGATTTCCAGGACTCTCTCTTTCTATAGTGAAGCACTATTTGCATTGTATATATGTTTTCGAGGAGTATGTATTTCCTGGGTGTTGGACTTGTTCAAGAACCATCTAGCAACTCAACAAGCCCAGTCGACGATAGTGGAGAATGTCTTAAACGACAAACTACCCATTTGAATGACATTGCCTTACTTAATAATGAACAGCAGCAAAAATCTTCAAATATGACAGTGGGTAAGGTTGAAGATAATTCAAGAAAGGATAATTGTGTTATTGCTTCAAATACATCAGACTTCAGTAACAGAAGTAATTTCGTGGCACATTTGACTGATCAACGCACCCAAAAGGTGAAGAAAACAAGCACTTCTTTGTCAATTGTGGATGGTGTAGTTATAAGAAATGGTAAATAGGAATCTCAAATATGCCATAAAGTTTTCAATGAGAGAAATCATTACACTGGCCATGTTGGTGTTCATGTGAGAAATGCAAAAAGGCTTCATGATCCACCGGGTGAAATATCAAGTGCCAAGGCTTCTCAAGGGTGAAGATAAATGCATAAGTGGCAATTTAAGTCAAGTGATTCCAGATCAGTCATAAATGGCTACATTTTTAAATCAACAACCGAGAGTGAGGTAGCAAAGTTCTGAAGCATAATATCAACCGAACTCCAAAATTCGTGCAGGTGCAAGGTGGCAGTATTCAAAGTATTCAACGAACAAATGGAAAATATTTCAAGAACCCAAGGCATCTACAGAGTGCAGGTGGAGGGTGATTTGATCATCATCCCAAATTATCCCTGATTTCCAGCGATGTTCCACAATGGATTTTGGCAATTCGACTTGTGGCAGCAATTAATTGTTCCTTTTTTATTTTTGAGATTTAATTAGTTATTTTGTTATAATTTAATTTAGGTAATTTGACCGCATAAAAACATATTTAGGTTTTTGTTTTTTTTTTCTATTTTAATTATTTTGATTCCTATGTTTAGGAATCAATAATTAATATGTAATATTATATATAGGATTATTTTTAAAATATAGAGGTTTGATTTTGGCAATAGAGAGGCTGTCTTGGCTTTGTTTAATTTTTTTCCTGAAATATAATTTTAATAAAGCAGTCTTTTGCCCTTTGGATCTGGGATTCATCACGGTGCTGATGTTTAGTATGTTTTTCCTATAATTCATTTACACATTATGTTTTTATGCCTTGTTACAACATTATCTAAGTGATTTATTAGGAATTCATCCGTTATGATTCTCCTTTAGTGATGATTTTGCTGTTAGTTGTAATGGTTGTCTTAGTAGAATTCATCCGTTGCTAGATGCTCTATTGAGCAACCTCAAGATTCTCTTTCATCTAAAGTTGTTGTTGCAGATTCATCCTTTGTCTGATGCCTATAGGGTAGTAGGCTTTCTCCCTTATACTTCTCACATTTACAATCTTCACATGGCTGAACATGACACTTAATTTGCCCCAGGTTTGCCAGCAGAAACTGACATCGATTTCATAGTCCATATCATCCTTTCTCTTGTTATTTTGACCCAAAACAAATCCAATCAAATCCCTAGAGCTACTATACCTAGCCTAAAATCCTTATTTGATCGAGTCATATTGGCTGAGATTCGCAAGGAGAGAGCCCTCTCTCGACCCAGTAGGGCTAGCTACCAGGTTAAGCTCGGTTTATGGTTAGCTTAGGATTACCTCCCTTCAGCCTGAGGTCAATCTAGGCTCTAACATAGTCGTCGCCATATTGGGATAGAGGTTACAGATCTTCTCCAGGAATGATCATTCAAGTTGCAGACCTGATTGTTGATGGTGGATAGTAGTCAGACACATATGAATGCTAGAATCATCTACCTGATGACTCCAATGTTCAAGATCCTGAGCTTCGATTTCACTGCCCAAGAATCCAGTTTTCAGAATGTTGATGGTAATCATCAATGACAGGGTATGTGGAAACTCCGTTATCTAGTGTAATGTTATTGATTTTAAGGGATGAGATAGCAAAATTTCAGATTGATCAGAGTTTTTTAACATCATTGCTTCTTAGCTTGAAATCCAGCCGACTCACACCTGAGAATAAATATTTTTTTCTTGGCTTAGTGGTTGAAAGATTAGAAAATGAAATTGAATTATTGGATGTTCAAATTAAATCACATGAATTCCAAGACCCTAAATAGTTCTTGGAAACTCTCCCTCCTCCTAAAGAAGAGAAGATGAGGCTACCCTTGGATGGTTGGATTGAAAGATGTTATGGTTTACAGTGAGGATGTGACAATCTCCAGCCAAGAGCATATGGGGCAGTAGATAGAATCTGGTTTCTATGATCCTATAGCAGCATATATGGAATATATTTTTAAGTTGAAAGAAAAACCAGGTTGCCTTTTACAGAGCCAGAGGTACTATGGGTATATATTGCTGGTAGGATTTCCAACTATGTTCTGGTTCAAACACTATCAAACAAAAACATCATTGTCACAGTTGCTTGATTGGTTGGTCTGGCATTATAGCATTAGTTGATCTATTGATTTTACATCCGAGTAGGGTAGCTTTGTAAATAAATAAGCTGCCCAAGGCAACATGCTGTTTGTTTATGTACAGGTTGCAGTATGTGTATGTTTGGATTGGTTTGAGTTGTTTTGAGTTTGCAGTTGTTAGACCATATTGCCCAATGGATGAGGCACTTGGTCTACAGTGTTATTGACACCTTCAAGGAGCTGCCATCCCCAATGGAGCTGATGATAGTTCCAGTCTTTGCATCCTGTCACCAGGGATCAACATGAGCTCTTACTATGTCTAGTTTTGTTAGATGTGTTTCACATGATAATCAACACAAAACATGTCATAATTCTATTCATCAGGAGTACCTCGGAAAGAGCTTTCCAACGGTATATTACACTCCAAAAACTGGCTCCCAGATTAAAAGATATGTTCAAATGAGTGATTGACTCAAAAATCCTTTCGTGTAGTAGTTCAGATATTGAATGATCCAGTAGAAGCTAGGAGATGTCAGTGGCTGGTTTTGTGTTTGGACTATGATCGAGAAGGAGAGAACATAGAATTTGAATTTTTTTTATCATGCTGCCAATCTTCATCTCAACATATGGCAAGGTCGTTTCTCTACTTTGATTGAAAGAGATATCCTGTGCAGACGACACTATACATTGCTGACAGTGCTATTGCGGGTGAAAGTGGGACTAGGTTTGGTTGTACAACAGAAGTGGAGAACAAGTCCATTGAATAAGATGTTTAGAGTTTAAGTGGTGATGGCATTATTTTGTTGGTTATTCTCATGGAGAAAGAAAGGCTAAAAATTAATCATAGTTAATAGGATTGATGCTACTGTAGATGATGGAAGTCCTTAAGAATGGTCCTAAATCACTGACTTAACTGCCTTCACTTCTGCAAGAGATAATCTTCGTGAACTGAACACTCTTGAAGCTTCAATGGTAGAAGATACAAGCCCAACTAGCCAGGATAACAACACCTCTGAGGATGGAGATAGATAAAATTGTGCTGTAAGAGAATAGGACAGGTTTATACCTATTTCAAATGTCATCGGGATCATGAGAAAATCCTCCCAACACATGCGAAAATTTCTGATGATGCAAAGGAAACAATACAGGAATGTGTTTTAGAAGTTATCAGTTTCATCACTAGCGAAGCAAATGACCGGTGCCAAAAGGAACAAAGGAAGACTATCACTGTCGAGGATGTCAAGAGATGCAAGATTGGCTTCTCAGTGTTGGCATTGCATCACCAGTCACAAAAGAGAGTGCCAGTGCTCTTTATCATCAACAGCTGTCTTGTCAGGTGTGATTGAGCAATAGTTTTCAAAGTTGGCAGATTTTGTCCAGATACCACTAGAAAGGGCTTGAGGCATGATTGCCCTAATTGATGTATATTGTATGTTTAACCGTGCTCGAGGAATAGAACTAATTTCTCCAGAAGATTTACTGCAAGCTTGTGCCACTGGAAGAAAATAGATGTACTAGTAATGTTCAGACAGTTCGATAGTAGAGTTATTGTTATTCAATCTAAAGCCAAGAATGATGATGAGGTTTTTGCTAGAAAAGAAGATCTTGTTGTAAAAACTAAAGCCTTACAGACAGGAGTTGGTGCAAGTGAAGCGGCTAGAACCTTGGGTGTTTTTGATGGCCTTAGTTTTTATATCAATTTTTTTTAAGGAAATCAATCCCAATAACATATTTTTGTAGAGAAGAATGGTTGAAAACTTTAATGATCCACATCAGGATACATGGAATGAATATGTTGATGGCATGGATCTATTGAATTATGATTTCAACAACGATGGATTAGCTCAACCTTGTGATGATGCAAACAAAAGAAAACTTTCCTATCGGCTCCATTCTATAGGCAATAAGGGCTGCATAGATTACTTGATGACGAGCAAATTAAGGTCTGGAAAGATCTATATGATGTCACTGATGTGTACACTAATGGATGGCTTTCTGCAAGGCAGGAATTTTTAGAGGAGTGTTTGAAAAAAGACTCTGTTTCTAGACAAGGTGCTGCCAATGCAAAAAGTAGTGAAGGTCTAACTGAGGATCAGACTCCTTCACAGAATGTGAATTTTTTGGTCACATCTAGGACTCTAATATGAAGCCTAGTCAAACACTTGCTTTTCCAACTAGATGGTTTATCACTCATGAAAATGTGTATAGTTCATGGGACATGTGGAAGTTGCAGTGTTTTCTATGGATAAAAAAACGTTTTGAAGGACCAGGTGTTCAGTTTTGTGTTATTGGAGACAGCATGGAAGAATGTCAAGCAACTGAGAATCTGGGATGGCCTTTTGTAAAGATTGATCTAGTCCTAGAAGGAGGGCATCGGTTTCGAGGACTGTTTCTTTCTATAGTGAAGCACCAATTGCATTGCATATATGCTTTCGAGGAGTATGTATTGCCCAAGTGTTGGACTTGTTCAAGAACCATCTAGAAACTCAACAAGCCCAGTCGATGATAGTGGAGAATGTCTTAAATGGCAAACTACCCATTTGAATGTCATTCCCTTACTTAATAATGAACAGTAGCAAACATATTCGAATATGACAGTGGGTAAGGTTGAAGATAATTCAAGAAAGGATAATTGTGTTACTGCTTCAAATACATCAAACTTTAGTAACAAAAGTAATTTTGTGGCGCATTTGACTGATTAGCGCACCTAGAAGGTCAAGAAAACAAGCACTTATTTGTCAATTGTGGATGGTGTAGTTATAAGAAATGGTAAATAGGAATCTCAAATACGCCATAAAGTTTTTAGTGAGAGAAATCATTACACTAGCCATGTTGGTTTTCATGTGAGAAATGCAAAAAGGCTTCATGATCCACCGAGTGAAATCTCAAGTGCCAGAGCTTCTCAAGGGTGAAGATAAATGCATAAGTGGCAATTTAAGTCATGTGATTCCAGATCGGTCATAAATGTCTACATTTCTAAATCAACAACCGAGAGTGAGGTAGCAAGTTCTGAAGCATAATATCAACCAAACTCCAAAATTCGTGCAGGTGCAATGTGGCAGTATTCAAAGTATTCAATGAACAAATGGAAAATATTTCAGGAACCCAAGGCATCTACATAGCGTAGATGGAGGGTGATTTGATTATCATCCCAACCCTGATTTCCAGCGATGTTCCACAACGGATTTTTGAAATTCGACTTGTGGTAGCAATTAATTGTTCCTTTTTTATTTTCGAGATTTAATTAGTCATTTTTTTATAATTTAATTTAGGTAATTTGACCGCATTAAAACATATTTAGGTTTTCGTTTGTTTTTTCTATTTTAATTATTTTGATTCCTATGTTTAGGAGTCAATAATTAATATGTAATATTATATATAGGGTTATTTTTAAAATATAGAGGTTCGATTTTGGTAGCAGAGAGGTTGTCTTGGCTTTGTGTAAAATTTTTCCTGAAATATCATTTTAATAAAGTAGTCTTTTTCCCTTTGGATCTGGGATTCATCACAGTGCTAATGTTAGTATGTTTTTCCTGTAATTCATTTACACATTATGTTTTTTCTGCCTTTTTACAACATTATCTAAGTGATATATTAGGAATTCATCCGTAATGATGCTTCTTTCATGATGATCTCGCTGTTAGTTGTAATGGTTGTCTTAGCAGAATTCATCCATTGCTAGATGCTTTGTTGAGCAACCTCATGATTCTCTTTCATCTAAAGTTGTTGTTTCAGATTCATCCTTTGTCTGATGCCTGCAGGGTAGCAGGCTTTCTCCCTTATACTCCTCACATTTACAATCTTCACTTGGCTGAACATGACACTTAATTTGCTCCAAGATTGCTGGCAGAAACTGACATTGTTTCCATAGTCCAAATCATCCTTTCTCTTGCAATTTCGACCCAAAACAAATCCAATCAAATCCCTAGAGATAGTATACCTAGCCTAAAATACATATTTGATGCAGTCATCTTGACTGAGATTCACAAGGAGAGAGCCCTCTCCTGACCTGGTAGGGCTAGCTACCAGGTTAAGCTTGGTTTGTGGTTATCCTAGATTTACCTCCCTTTAGCTTGAGGTCAATCTAGGCTCTAATAGGATAGATGCTCTATTTTTCTTTCCTTTAACTTAGACTTTGACTAGTTCACCTCTAGGAAATTTAAATTCAGTTTCTCATAATTCAGACTTTACATCATTAGGAATCAAGGAAACCCCCAAAAAAAAAACAATATAAAAATACAAAACAACGAAGTAAGAAGGGTTAAATAGCACATACAGTGCACTACACTTCATTATCTTACGAGCCTCAATTGATGATTTATGCAAAGAAATTTAGGAAACTAAATTGACTAAACATTTTGGCGCTATTTCTGGGGAAGTGTAATTAGCTAACTTTATCTCTTACATTCAAAAAAAAAATGATATGCATAGAGAAAGAGACTCTAAGGGTAGATTTATAGCTAGAGGTAGGAGTTCAATTCCTACAACACCACCTACTCCACCAAGAACAAGAAAATATATATCTCCATCACAAACTCATAATCCCAGCCATAGAACTCTTGAAATTCAAGGGGAAAAATTCCAATCAAAATAATTTCCTACTTCATCTACTAAGTTAGTCCTAGGGGAGAAAAATCTTAAATCTCGAACAGCAAGAGTAGTTTTTTCACCTCCAAAGGGGAGCACATTTTAGTTGAAGAATTAGGAATACCAGGTGAGGAAGAAGAGGTAGAACCTCTCTCCCATATCCCATTAATAGAAGAACTAGAGGAGGAGAAAGTAACCTTGCAGGTTGAACCCTATACTGACCCTGATGAAACTATAATGGCAAAAGAAGAATAGGATGGAGAATTCACACTGTTTGGAGGAGGGGGTAGAGGAGGAGGTCGAGGAAATAATTGAGGAGGCAGAGGAAATAGGGAAATAGATAATTATTTTGGATTCCTTATAGTGGATGAATAAACAAATTCCACAATGAAAAATATCTCACCTTCTATCCTCCCAAACTTCCATGGGTTAAAAAGTGAGGATGCTGAAACATTTTTATTTGAGTTTGAAGTTTTGTGCAGAACCTATGATTATCTAGAAGACTTTCAAAAACTTAACTTGTTCCCTTTAACACTGAAAGGAGCTGCTTTGAAGTGGCTCATGGGGTTAGTCACTCAGTCCATTAGAACATGGAATGAAATGAAGAAACTATTTTTGGATAGGTATTTGGATTATTGCATGCCTACCAATCACAAAGATGAAGTGTTCAAAATGATGCAAAGAGAGGATGAAAACTTAGAGGATTTGATTGAGAGATTTAACTATAATTTGCAAAGAGCACGGATGGAAAATTTAGATGAATATACCTTAAAAGCCCTTTTATTAAAAGCAATTAGAGATGAGTGGATAGATATCCTTAACATGATGGGAAAGCGAGATATCTATCAACTTCCATTAAATGATATAGGAGAATTATGTGTTCATCTCTCAAGAGGGAAATCCAAAACTAGGAAAGGTCCAAGAGATCCTTCTCTTGTTAGAGTAAATAAGTCTGCAACTGGATCAGTGAGTAGGGAAAAAATTGGTAATATGCTTCATGAATTCAAAATAGATATCCTAGGGAGTCTTAGTGAGCAAATAGACACCCTTAAGTTTCAAAACAAGCAGAAAACTGAGGCTGATGCTTGGGCTACTTTCTATCCAAAATGCAAAAAAAGAATCCTCTAAGAGAATGCCCTTTAGATGCAAAAATTATAGAGACTTGTATGATTTGCTTAGAGAATCATGAAACCAAGGGTTGTCCTTTGATTCTAGGCCTTAAGGCTATTTTCCAAGAATAAACAGTTCCAAATTCAGTAGAACCTCTTTGCTTTGTATCTAGAAAACCTTGCCAGGGGCCACAAAATCAGGGATTTAACAATCAAATGTGTCATTAGCCCCCACCAAATTAGAATTTTTGGCAGCAACCTTGGCCTCAACCTCAATCTCAATCTCAACTGTGGGCACAAGGAGTACAAAATCCTTATGGGAGATTTTCTCAATATTACCAATATCCTCCATCATATTAGAATTATCCTCCCCCACACATTCCACAACAAAATTAGCAGCCACAACTTTAAAATTAGAACCCTTATCTTTCATTACCATTTCCACAACAAAACCAAAGTTCTCAACTCTTACTACCATTTCAGTAGAAACCAAATCAGCTACCTGCCCAACCATTAACAAACCCCAACAATAAAAATCCTTAGAATGCTTACATGGTGGAAGGACAACAATTTCCAGCTTATATGATCACTCCTCTAGATCTTAATGATGTTCAACTGAGATCTGATAAGATATTAGAAAAGGGAAGACCTTTTGTAGTTATTCAGGAACAAGACAATTTTGAGGAAAATTTTCTGCAACCGAATAAAAGTTTTGAGGGAACATCTCTCCAAAACCAAAATACTGAAAATGAAAAACAGAAAGAACCAGTGAACTCAACTCCTATCATTGAGCAGTCAGTATCTACTTCTGCACCTCCTTTTCCTGAAAGACTACAAGTTGATAGAGTAGTAGAAAAGCAGATCATGTTGCCCAATTATGATTTTCTAGATGAATTGAAAAATGTATGTATCAAAATTCCTTTATTACGTGCCATTAAGGAGATTCCAATTCTAGCTAAAAAAATAAAGGAGCTAAGCATAAAGAAACCAGGAAGAAAAGCAAAAGAAACAAAAATAATTCACCTGGTAGGAAAAATAGCAGATATAATGATGGGAAAAATTGCCATACAAAAATATGTAGATCCAGGAAGTCCAATTGTGAAAACACACATCAATGGAGTTGAAATTCCAAATACATTGATTGATTTAGGGGCAGCAATAGACATCATGAGCAAACAAACCATGGAACAACTCAAGCTTCCTAATCTTCTTTACACACCTACAATACTGCAATTAGCGGACATATCTGTAATCAAACCAAATGGAGTGTTAAAATATATTTCAGTATCCTTAGATTCTTGGGAATATCCTATTGATTTTATGATCTTAACCCCCAAGAACAGTCTAGGAGGACATCCACTCATATTAGGAAGACCTTGGTTGGCCACAGTTGATGCTTTCATTAGTTGTAGATCTAGTGATATGTATATTTTTGATGGGAATTCAACAAAGAAATTCACTCTATATCCTCCAGCAAGAACAATAACAGAAATAGATGACAAAGAATGGATTGGTGATGAAAATGACATTCAACCTCTCTTTACTATTTCAGATATTAGTGAAGATAGTCAAATCTTAAATACAATGGAAAATTTTGAATCATCTCCAGAATATGAGCATGATCAATTTCAAGAAAAATCAAACGTTGAATATTTGTCATCTAGGCAGATGTCTCTTTATTCTATGGAAGAATTTGGTAGCTCTACAATTTAAATCTTTCCAGGGAGAACATTGAACATAAACAATAACTTGGAGAAATTACAACAACTTTCTGCTGCATATGCATGGGAATATACTGACATGAAAGGAATTAGTCCTAAGACTTGTATACATCACATCTACATTTAGGAAAATTGTATACCTATCAGACAACCTCAGAGAAGGATGAATCCAAATCTTAGAGAAATTGTGCAAGAAGAGCTGCAAAAACTGTTGAATGTAAACTTCATTTACAGAATTTCAGACAGCCAATGGGTTTCCTCTTCAGTAATTGTGCCTAAAAAGAATGGTAAATGGAGGGTGTGCATTGATTACCGAGAATTGAATAAAGCTACCCTTAAAGATCATTTTCCTTTTCCCTTTATAGATCAAATGTTAGATACATTCGTTGGCATTATGATACAGGTATTGTCCTTGATGGCAACTCACTCAGAGGTATGATACAGGTGTTGTCCTTGCTAGCATCTCAATCATATGACAGATCATAGTACAGCAAGTCAAGAGAGAGGTATACACAGGTTAACCTTGATGAAAGTGCGTATACACACGGGTGAGTATAAAAAAAGTCACATATACGTACACACATAGGTTCACAGAAGGAAAGGCACATACATGTTGGAAAACTAAGTTTTGGTCTGTGGTATTTGGTCCATGGTATTTTGGTATTGGTCCATGGTATTTTGTCTGAAGTGTTGACCCCAAGTATCGGGTCCAAGGTATTGGCTCTTCATGGTTTTGGACCATGCTATTGAGAGAGGCCTAAACCTATATAAGGAGAAGATCATTAGGCCAAGGGGAAAAGGGTGCAAGTATTGAACATCTGATGAAGTGTGAGATCTAGTATGCAGGTTATGGGTTTGTGATGCTTTCTTGATTTGAACCAAAGATGCACCCATGTGGATGATGATGAATGATGGATTGGGATCTTAAGGTTTGGAATATTTTATCACTATATGGTTTGATCATGGATAGACTAGATCTGAATTATTGACTCATATTTATTTTGTAAATGTTATGTTATGGGTATAATTGATGTTTGGAATAGCTGCAAAGTTATAAGTTAGAATTTGCAGATTTGTACACGGGTTCGCTTTGGTAAAAGTGCGTATACACATAGATTGGGTTCATCAGAGTAGCGTATATGGTATGAAGTATGATATTTTGAAGTTGCAGTTGGATCTGGTTGTTATTTCAAAGTTCTATTGTTTGTTATGTGTTCTAGTGACTATGTTGTTGACAGGGTTTCAGTGTTTCAGTATTAGGTGATTCAGAGATTAATGATGCAGTTGTAGTTGATGGATGTATTGCAGTGGTGATATATTTTTTTCTTCAATGTTGTTGATGGGTCCAGCATGAAAAATGGATGAAACGTGACCTTCAGATTATGGTGTTGTGCTTCAGGAGTATCCCATATGAAAATTTATGAAACATGGTCCCTAGAGGAAGAGAGATGATCGTAGCCTTTTGTAGGCCAGTGCCTACGTACTAGTAAATGTATCAGTTAGTACAAGAGCTAAGGGGGTTGTATCTCCCTTTCAGTAGAAACTGGAGAACTAGAGGAGGTTGTAGCCTTCTGCAGGTAGAAGCCCGCGTACTAGTATAAGACTGCACCAATATTGTAAAAAGAAGTTTCTTATTAAAAGAAGATAGAGACGAATTGCAGCAGGTGGTTTTCACCCACATTGGGTTTCCACCTTATATCTTGGTGTTCATGTGTGCTTCTTATGTGTGATGATTTGTTCTGTTTTACTGCACCTGTTTACTATTAATGAAGTTCTGATGCATTGATTAAAGATCAACATATAACGGATTAGTTGAATCATAAGTTTACTGGATATACGCTAGTTGCATTAGACACAGATGCGTGTACACGTAGGTTCCCTTAACTGAAGTAGCGTATATATATTTGAGTATGAAAATGAAAAAAATGTTTGATTTGATAATATTGATTCACCCCCCCACCTCCCAGTATTATTTCCAACAACATTAGTAGGTAAGAAGTATTTCTCATTCTTGGATGATTTTAATGGTTATAATCAAATTCAGGTGGAACCTAAAGATCAATAGAAAACCACATTTACTTGTCCATGGGGAACTTATGCCTACCGAGTACTTCCTTTTGGGTTATGTAATGCACCCGCAACATTCTAAATAGCAGTACTATGAATTTTTTCTGATCTAATATATGATTATGTAGAGGTATATATGGATGATTTTACAGTCTATGGGAACACATTTGAAGAAGCTTTGGAAAATTTGGAAAGAGTTCTTAAAAGATGTAAGGAAGCAAACCTTTCACTAAGCCATGAAAAATGTTTTATGATGTTTACAGAAGGTATTGTTTTAGGGCATCACATTTCAAGAGATGGGATTGAAGTTGATAGATCTAAAGTAGAAGTCATCTCTAAATTATCAATTCCAAACTGTGAAAAGGATGTTCAAAGTTTTCTAGGATTCACAGGATACTATAGATGATTTATATAAAATTTCACTAAAATAGCATCCCCACTCTTCAAATTACTCACCAAGGATTGTGAATTCAATTGGAATCCTGACTACCAATTAGCATTTGAGACTTTAAAAACAAAAATTTCTGAATCATCCATCTTGAGAGGTATAAATTAGAAACTACCTTTTCACATTTCAACAGATGCTTCAGATACAACTCTAGGAGTTGTATTAGGACAAAAAGACTTGATTCCCTATGCCATCTACTATACATGTAAGAATTTGACTCCCACTGAGTTGAACTATATTGTAACTGAAAAGGAATTTTTAGCTGTTGTTCATGCAATCAACAAGTTCAGACATTATATAATAGGCTATGAAACCTTTGTTCATACAGATCACTTTGCAATTAGATATTTAATGAATAAACCTATTACTAATGGTAGAGTTACAAGATGGCTTTTACTCTTGCGAGAATTCAATATTACTGTGCTAGATAGACCTGGAAAATAAAACAGAGTTGTTGATTTCTTATCCAAAATTCAGAATATCAAAGATGACACTCTGGTTGAAGATAGGTTTCTTGATGAATATCTTTTTGCAGTGACTACTCAACCTCCTTGGTTTGCAGATATTGCTAATTACTTAGTCACAGGGAAATTTCCTTCACATTTTTTTCCTAGAGAAAAAAGAAAAATAATTCATATAAGTGCAAGATACTCATGGATCACTAATGAATTGTATAAAAAAGTCCCAGATCTTATGATCAAAAGATGTATTAGGGAAGATGAAATGCCTGAGATTCTTAAGTCATGTCATGATGAGCCGTGTGGTGGACACTTTGTTAACAAGAGGAAAGCCTATAAAATTCTTTCTTTAGGATATTATTGGCCATCCATCTTCAAAGGTGCCAAAGAATATGTTAGGAGGTGTGACAGTTGCCAGAGGATAGGGAAACCTGCTCCTTCAAATGAAATTCCACTACAAGTTTAGGTACTCATTGAACCTTTTGAAAAATGGGCCTTAGATTTTGTTGGGCCAATTAATCCTTCATCTAAGAAAAAGAAATATATATTGGTATGCATTGATTATGTCACTAAATGGGTAGAGGCCAAAGCATTAACTTTTGCTAATGAAAATCTGTAGTTAATTTTATTTTTGAGGACATCTTCACTTGTTTTGGTTTTCCAAGATAAATTGTGACAGATCAGGGATCTCAATTTACATCTAAAATGCTGGAGGGTCTTGTGGAAAATTACAAGATCAAACATAGGAAATCTACTCCCTATCATCCATAAGCAAATGGTCAAGTTGAATCTACAAATAAGGTGATTGAAGGAATTCTCACTAAGATTGTGCATCTACATAGAAGAGATTGGGTAGAAAGGCTTCCTAAAGCCTTATGGGCCTATAGAACTACATGGAGGAACACAATGGGACATACATCCTATGAACTTGTTTATGGGAAACAAGCCATGTTCCCTATAGAGTTGTTAATTAAAACCTTCAATATGGCAGTCCAATTGGGATTGGATTTATCAAAGGCAGAGAAACATAGATTGGAGCAACTCAATGAACATGATGAAATCATTCAAGATGCAATCCAAAGAACCAGTATAGTCCAACAACAAAGGGCTAAATGGAATGATAAATATATTAAGGAAAAGAAATTTCAAACAGGATATAGGGCACTGTTGTTTGATTCAAATTTCAAAGATTTTCAAGGGAAATTTCAAACTCATTGGCTTGGGCCATATGAGATTGAAAAAGTCTTTAACAATGGAGCAGTGAGAATAAGAACAATAGATGAGGAAAAGGTACCTCTTCTTATAAATGGTCATCGGCTAAAGATATATCAAAAGCCAATTTCAAGAGAGGAGTTCATTAGGATTTTCCTGGATAACTCGGAAATGAAGCTAGTGAAGAAGAACCCTTCTTCTCCACTAACTTAGTCTTTATTTTTCCCAAGAAATGACTGATAAAAAATAAAAAATAAAAAATAAAAATAATAAATAATAAATTGTATAAGGTTGAAAACCAATCATTGATTGGCATAGTTATACAGAAAATATAGGGTGAAAATTAGAGATTTTTGACATCCTATATTTTCCATTTCCTTTTTGTAATAAGTAGTGACAAAAAACTACATTTATTTGCAATATAGAGTCTACAATTTCATAGTCACATTCCATCTCATTCAGTTTTCATTCTGTTTACAGTTCCACTTCATGTCATTGACAATTTTCATTTACATTTTATTTTTACAGTTTTACTACATTTCACCCTATTTTTCATTTTATCTTACATCTCATTCCATCTCACTGTCATAACTCATTTCATTTTATTTCTACATCCATATTTCATAAGACATATTTCACTTTTCCTTCTTTTCACATTCTGCAGCTGGTTCCATTCTGCATCTAATCTAATTCTGTAGCTACAACCTACTTATCAGCTCTGGCACAATTGTACAGCTCAAAAATAAATCATGAATGCGGGAAATTGAAGAATCAAGCTTTGGAGATAAACCATTCTCAAAGTACCTATGGATCAACACCAAAAGACTTATCAAACAAAAGGTTAAGTTCTAAGGTAAAAAGTCAAATTTATTTCAAACAGCAAGTCATAAACATAAGTTATGTATAATATGAATGATCATATGTCTCTTAATAAGTCATCATTTGATTTGACAACTACATCTCCGTGAAATCCTCCACATTCGATACCCAATGGTCTATAATGATTTCATCATACCACACCTCCACTACAGTCTCCATACTATGTACTGAAAACGGTCTCTAATAACTCCATCTGCTAATAGTCACAACCAAGAAATGACCAAAGCATTCACATCTCTCAAAAGCCTCACTGTCTAATTATTCCACGCAAAATCATATTTTTTTTTCACCATACCCATAGATAGTCCATTTCATAGACCAGGAGAGTAATTCTGAAGGATAGCAAATTCTATGAAATAGAGACCATGGGAATCATTGTCAGGGCAGAACTCATAGGGGAAAAGTTTATGGAATGGTGCCCACAACTCAATGAGATGCTACAGAAGATTGGGTGGTCTCAAATTCATTAAAAAATTTGATGGATATCACAAGGAGATCACAAAATCTTTTGCTAGATCATTCAATGGTACAAAAGTAGAGATTAGAGACATTAATTTTGTAGTGTTAGGATATTCCACACATAGGAAATAGTTAAGTATAACTTGGTCTAGTATAGAGTTAGGTAAAGTGTGTTTCTTTACTATGTACATTTTGTAACTTACAATCCGACGGTCATGATATGTAGTGATCCGACGGTTCATTCTCTCCTCGGTATTATCAATACTTGATCCGTGGATTAACACCCGATTGGTCCATGATCTCTATTTAAAGAGCATGGAGGGTCATTTGTAGGTTAACCGTTCATGAGAGAAGCTTATGAAAATTTTCATTCTTTTATTAATAAATTGCCTGAAGTGGCCGCGTTGGCTCAGGCCGTGGACTGTTTCCCTCTTTGAGGGTTTTAACCACGTCAGAAGTACTGGTGTATTGATCTGCGATCTGTTTATGAGTGGTGTCCTTTGGTGTTCTATTTGAGGAACTTACCCTATAAATTCCTACATGGTATCAGAGCTATTTGAGGGCCGCGTCCATTGGTGATCCAAATCTGAAGCCGGTAGAACTGCATCCGACTACCGTTTCCTAGATCTATTGTTTCTAACTGCTTTCGGGCCAAGAGGATTACTCTGTTGTGTTGGGAGCATCTGTTCCAGTGAGGAACCCCTTTCGTTTCATGCGAAAAGGTTTCTAGTAGCCCTAGCTGCGTCATTTTTAAGATCTCGAGGTATACAGTGTTTATTTACAGTTTGCAGTTATTTTCTCTTTGTTTATTTCGGTTTCGGTTTATTTAGCATTTTTTATTATCGGATCTATACCTTTCATTTCTGTGTATGCTCTTTGCCCCGTGACTCTGTGAGATCTGGGCAAATCAGAAACAGAAAGGAAGGATTTTTCTCATGCGTATGCTCTTTTCCGTTGCACCTTAGTGTGATCTCAGAAAATCAGAAACATTGAGGAAAATATTTAGTTTTCGGCTAAAGCTAACTTCGAGCCGTAAGGTTCATTTTTTTTGTATGTCCGTGTTGGGTTTTTTGTTTTTTGTTTTGTAGGGAAAAAGAGCTTTCTCAAAGCAAGCACGCAACCCAAAGCTTTAACCCCCCCCCCCCTCTCTCTCTCTCTCTCTCTCTCAAATTTTCTTCAAAAAGCCATAACTTCTTCATCCGGAAGCCGTTTTCAGAACCTTTTTTTTTAAAATAGCCTAATTTTTCGAGATCTTTCCATTGGAACACTTAGTTTCAGCATCTATAGCTTTATTTTCTGTTAAAATGGAAGTCCATGCCAATTTATTCTTGACAGCACCAACTACTTCCAATGGTGGTCCTACATTGTGGATTTACTTAGAAGTAAAGGTCTTTACAGAATAGCCACAGGCCAAGAAACCAAACCGAAAGATGAAGATAAGGCAACTAAATGGGAAAATAGGCAAGATCAAGCACGTGGGTTGATAGGGATGTCTATTTCTCTAGATCTTAGATTCCATATTGCAGAACTTGATACTCCTGATGAAGCATTGAAACAGATTACTAAAGTTTTTGGAATAAAAAATGAACTTAGAGCCCATCAACTTGAAAATGAGTTGCTTACATTGGACCCCAATAATTTTTTTTGCATTGAAGATTTTTTGTCCAAGTTCAAGACCCTTAGACTTCTCTTGGAAGGTGTTAAGGTTAAGAAAGAAGATAGTAACCTTATCTATTCCATTCTTACTAAGTTGGGACCAGCCTACTCTGTGTTTGTTTCCACCTTCCATTCTACAAGAGAAGCCTTCATTTCTCAAGGACAAGACTACAAGTCCCCTTCCTTTGATTCTTTTTATGATTATTTAATAAGAGAACAAGAAAAACTCTTACACCTTGGTCTTCTTAATCTTGGAAACTCTTCTAAGAAAGCGTTAGCCGCCCAGCAGCAACCAAATCCAAAGAATCCTAAGAAGTTGTATCCTAAAAGGAATGGTCCTAAACCAAACAAGGGTCCTAAGCAATTTCAGCCTCAAAATGAAAAATCATTTCAAAAAAATGATAAGACAAATAAAAAAAAAAGGAAAAAGACTGATAGACATTGCAACTTTTGTAATCGAGATGGCCACTTAGAATCTAAATGCTTTAAGAAGATGGAAGCCTTGGAAGCAGCAATGAAGAAGCATGACATCCATTTGGAGCACTCTTCAACTTCAACTTCATCTTCAGGAATGGCACTTTCTACATGTGGTTGTCAAGAATCTCGGTCTGGCTATGCACTAAATGTATCTTCTTCTTCTCATTCTCATGAGTGGCTCATTGATTCTGGAGCTTCTTATCACATGGCCAAAAACAAAGCCATGTTTTCTTCTTTAAATGATTGTAACACCAAAAATATATATGTTGGTGATGATAGATCTCTTAGTCTTGTAGGGACTGGAACTGTTCATATAGACAATGGTCAGTTTAATGATGTATTATGTGTTCCAACCTTATCCTACAACCTTCTATCTGTATATCAGATAACCCATTTAGGTGAAGGTAAAATCGTTGAATTTTCACCTCACGATGTTGTAATTAAGGACCTAAGAGATCCTAGATAGATTTTAGCTCCTAGCATTGCTGATGATTCTACAAGGTTGTATAAGTTTCACAACTTTGGGTCATCAAATCTTCCCTCAGTATTTGTTTCTCATAATGATGAAGTGAGCAAACTTTGGCATGCGCGACTTGGTCACTTAAACTATCGCTCTCTTCAGAATCTATGTAAAGAAAATATGGCGACAGGTCTTCCAATGGTATCTTGCAGAGATGGTGTTTGTTCCGGCTGTGTACTCAGAAAACATCATCGGGACAATTTTGAAAAACGTGCCTCTTGGCACGCCTCAGCCCCTTTACAGCTCGTGCATAGTGATTTATGTGGTCCCCTTCCAATTGTTTCATTCTCTGGCTACAAGTATTTCTTAACTTTCATTGATGATTTCTCCAGACGCACTTGGGTATACTTCTTAAAACTCAAGAGTGAAGTATTTAACATGTTCTTGGCCTTTAAGGCCTTTGTTGAAAAACAATCTGGACATCAAATTCTTAAGCTAAGATCTGATAATGGCAGATAATATGTTAACAACAAATTCATCAACTTTTGCACTGAGAATGCAATTCAGATGCAACATACTGTTCCATATACTCCACAACAAAATGGTGTAGCTGAAAGGAAGAATCGCACCTTAAAGGAAATGGCTAATTGTATGCTTCAATCTAAAGGACTTAGTCTTAATTATTGGGCAGAAGCAATTAACTGTGCAAATTACATAATAAATCGCACTCCTACTAAGGTTTTAAATAATATCACTCCAGAAGAAGCATGGAGCTCAATCAAATTAGATGTAAGTCACTTTCATGTTTTTGGAAGTGAAGCATGGGCCCATATTCCAGATGAGAAACAGAAAGCTTTAGAACCTAAGAGTGAAAAATGTATTTTTGTTGGATATTCTGAAGATGTCAAAGGATATATACTTATTCCACTTAAGTCCAAAAATGTTATCATTAGAAGAGATGTAAAGTTTGCTGAAAATATATCATCCTACGAGCCTAGTTCGGCGGATGTGCCACCTCTCCCTATCTCTTCTACTTTTGAAAATATTTCTTCTTCAGATGATGAAAGCGAGGATGAAAATCCTCCCCCACCTTCTCAAGATCCTCCTTCAACTCCTGAGCTTCCAAAATGGGTCCGTGCTACTCGGGATGCAGCAGGTGATCTTGTTGGTGATCCTACAGATCAATGACGTACACGTTCTCAGTTTGATAGAGCCTCTTCTTTACTGGCTCAAGCTTCAGTGAATTATGATCCTGACACCTTTGCAGAAGCTTCAGGCCATCTAGATTGGGAAGCAGCTACGAATGAAGAATATCATTCATTATTGGCAAATGATACATGGGATCTTGTTCCTCTACCAAAGGGACGAAAATTTGTTAGATGCAAATGCGTTTACAGAACCAAGTATGGACCAGATGGGAAAGTTGATAAACATAAAGCTCGTATTGTTGCTAAGGGTCTTTCACAAGTTGAAGGCATTGACTACACTGAAACCTTTTCCCATGTTGCCAAAATGAACTCTATCCGCCTTGTTCTTTCCTTTGCTACCTCTTTCAAATGGGAAGTCCATCAGATGGATGTTAAATCCGCCTTCTTGCATGGGGACATGCATGAATAAATCTATATGGAACAACCTATTGGCTTTATACAAACAGACTCCAGCCTTGTATGTCGGCTTAAGAAATTCCTTTATGGTCTCAAGCAAGATCCTCGACCTTGGTATGCCAAAATGGATAACTTTCTTTTAGAAAATGGCTTTTCTAGGTGTCCTTTTGACAATACTATCTACACCAAGAAAGTGGGAAAGTCTCTTATCATTCTTGTTCTTTATGTTGATGATCTTATCCTGACTGGTAGTGATCCCAACCTTATAAACCATGTGAAGACTAGCCTTAAAAGGAAGTTTGAAATGATAGACTTAGGACACTTACATTATTTTCTTGGTCTTCAAGTCTTGCAATCCAAGGAAGTTATTTCCCTTTCCCAGTCCAAGTATGCCTATGATATTCTATGCCATTTTCACATGGAAGACTGTAAGCCAGCCCCTTCTCCCTTTTAGTCTGGAGTCAAACTTTCAGTCACTTGTACTTCTCCTGAAGTTGATGCTACCTTATACCATCAATTTGTAGGAAAACTTTTGTATCTAACCCATACTCGTCCTGACCTTTCCTTTGTTGTTGGCCTTGTTGCTCGGTTTATGCGAAACCCACATGAAATTCATTGGAAAGTAGCTAAAAGAATACTTCGTTATGTTCGAGGTACAGTTCAGTTTTGGATTCATTACAGTGCCGAAGCATCTCCTCTATTGGTTGGTTTCACTGATTCTAATTGGGCAGGTGACCCTGATGATCGGAAGTCTACTGCAGGTTATGTGTTCACTCTTGGTTCAGGACCTATTACATGGGCTTGCAAGAAACAAGGTGCCATTTCTCTTTCTTCAGCAGAAGCAGAGTATCGTGGTGCCGTAGAAGCTAGTAAGGAAGCCTTGTGGCTTTGTCAGATCCTGTCAGAGTTTGGCTTTCAGCAGCAACATCCGACTACACTTTGGTGTGATAATCAAAGTGCCATTCAACTATGCAAAGATCCAGTCCAACATCAGCGCAGAAAACACATTGAACTGCACATGCACTTCATCAAAAAGCTCATCCACGACCATGTTCTTGAAGTGCAATATTGTTCAACAGATGATCAAGTTGCAGACATCTTTATAAAGGCTCTCACAGAGGCGAAGTTCACTAAAATTCAATTTATGGTTGGAGTTCAAGAAGTTGTCACTAAGGGGGGATAGGCTCTAGTGCCTCCTTCCTTCTCCTATTGTGTCATATTTGTAAATCCTTCAATCCTATCGCAAGTTGTTCTTAAGGGGGGATGTTAGGATATTCTGACACATAGGAAATAGTTAAGTATAACTTGGTCTAGTATAGAGTTAGGTAAAGTGTGTTTCTTTACTATGTACATTTTGTAACTTACAATCTGACGGTCACGATATGTAGTGATCCGACGTTTCATTCTCTCCTCGGTATTATCGACACTTGATCCGTGGCTTAATACCTGATTGGTCCATGATCTCTATTTAAAGAGCATGGAGGTTCATTTGTAGGTTAACCGTTCATGAGAGAAGCTTATGTAAATTTTCATTCTTTTATTAATAAATTTCCTGAATTGGCCGCGTTGGCTCAGGTCGTGGATTGTTTCCCTCTTTGAGGGTTTTAACCACGTCAAAAGAACTGGTGTATTGATCTACGATCTGTTTGTGAGCGGTGTCCTTTGGTGTTCTATCTGAGGAACTTACCCTGTAAATTCCTACATGCAGTAATAGAATCTTACATAACAGAGGCTACAAAACTGCCAAGAATTGGTGAGAGATGGTTCAAAAACAAAGGATTTCACAGTGAATCATGGAAGGTAATCCTCAAGGACCTAGGTATGGATATCACTGTGTTTAAGAAAGGAATTCCTATATCAACACTCAAAATTAAATGGAGAAGCATGCTTTTGATATTACAAAAATTTATTACCTATGAGGGAAGATTCAGATGTATGTATGTTTATCATATACGTTTATTGATGAACTTTCTAGAAAATGGAAACATCAATCTCCCTTTCTTCCTTCTAAACAATCTAAGGAGGATGGCTTCAAATGTACAGAAGAAAATAGAATCCTTGGAGACAACCATGTACCATCATGGGTTGGTCATAATACTGGTTGAGTATCATCTGAAAAGAATAGGAGATACCTGGGAAAACTTTCTAATAAGAAACCATTTCCAAGAGGCACAAAAATCTTCTAAAAATGATAGTATCAGAAAGAGTAGGAGAAATAAGACTAGTCTAACCATTCAAAGCAATCTTGAGCCCTCATTACAGAAAAATGATGAAGAACTAATCTCTGAAAAATTAACAGAGATGAGAGAGCAAATCAAGTAGAAGAAGAAGATAAAAAAAAAACGCTGGTGGAATTACTGAGAACAAACCTAGATCTCCATTACAACAAGATGATGAACAACCAAACCCTAAAAAATTGACAAAGATTAGGAAACAAATCAAGA
Organism: Pinus tabuliformis; assembly: GCA_031772625.1. Taxonomy (NCBI): domain Eukaryota; kingdom Viridiplantae; phylum Streptophyta; class Pinopsida; order Pinales; family Pinaceae; genus Pinus; species Pinus tabuliformis. The sequence continues at coordinate 1,789,554,424 of CM062818.1, forward strand.
TGAATGAAAAGACAGGAAAGGAGAAAAAGGGTAGAAAAGAGGAGAACATAAACCCCCTACAACATAGAAGGAGCTCTAGACTCTGAGGTATGGTGAAGAAGATATCATCAAAGGAAAAAGAGTTCATAAATCTAGAAGAAGAAACTCCAGTATTATCTCCTAAAAATGTTCCATTTACATACAGTCCTCAAAACTCTCCTAGACAGTATTTTGAAGGCAGCCCCAACAGAGGATCCCCAGGCATAGATGCAGTACAACAACAAATTTATGATTACATAGAATAATTAGAAAATAAAAGTGCCTCAATGGATCTAGGATCCTCAACCAATCCAGAACAACCTGTGAATCCATAAGAACCTCTAATTGACTCTCTCAAACAATAAATCTATGAGTTGGAGATATTGAACAGGCATATCAAGAAAGAAAATGAAACCCTGAAGGAACAAAGCAAATTGGATAAAGCCATTCATGATAATACAATACTGCACCTAGGGCTATGGTACAAGAAGAATAGGAATTTGAAGAGGAAGAATAGAAACTTGAACAAAACAGTGATCAACCTTAAATATAGACTTCTCATGAAGAAACCCGGGATGGCAGTCACTTCAAAGAGGAACAACAGAAGAAATTTAGATGTATTGGCAGAGGTATTTGAGCAGATGCAATAGAAAAGAATAGTTCACAATTTTGGAAAAATTGCATGGGGACATGCAATGAGTTTGGAGTGGGGGTATGTTGGACCTCAGAATTACTCTCTCTTTGACAACTTTTTTCACTTATTTCTCTTGTTTTTCTGTGAAAAATAGATCCCCATCATTGATAAATGATCGATTTTGTCTCAAGGAAAACATTAAATGATTAACATATTATACTTTTATGTTTTTTCTATTTGAAATACGTTTTTGCAAATTAGCTACGGAACGTAGCCCATTCTGTAGCTATCCGTGTGTTCTGTAGCTAATTCCATGGTTGAATAGGTTGCAGGTGTCAAGCGAGGAAACCGACCACGTGGGCATCTCTAGAATGGTCACAACATGGATCCTATCCTCGTCACCCATCCCAGATTGACAAAAAATCTGGCTCAAGACCACAATCAAAGGTGGATTCAAATGATGAAACCCGAGAGCAATAGGATTATGTGTCCACTCTTCATGGCTAATTAATAAATCCAATAGTTTTGTTGTAGCATTAACTCGAACCAGCCACTGGTGATAACAATTCATGCAACCATCTTGCTGACTTAAAGTCACCTGTAGCTGATCAAACATTTACGCAGATCTATTGTAATACGTGGAGACCACATGTAGCTAAATTCTCTCAAAAGATAGTTAGGAATGTTTCTTTAAATATCAGTTGTAAAGAACTGAGAAGGAGTTCAAATTTCCATATCTATTAAGATTAGACTTACATCTTTGTAATTTTGGAACTTATTTTCCTGTTAATAATATGAAGTCGTGTTTGACCAAGTGATCATTTGAAAGAGTATCTTCAGCTAGTTAGCCGCTCAACTCAATCAGTTGCAAAGGGCCCCTGCACTGAAGGAGGTTTTTCTTTTGATATTTTGTTTAATGTTTAGTTTAATTTCATTATTTACTTTTAGCAGTATTTGTAGTTTAGGTTGATTTCCTGTAGTTTGTTTTATTTTAATTTTGTTTAGTAGCATAATGATAGAATTCGATGGTGTAGTATTGTTTCTCCTATCTATTTCATAAATGAAACTTGTTTTATTTTAACAGGGTAAGGTGGAAAAGTAACAAGGATGCATTGTTAATTAGTTTACTTACTGTTTGTTTCCTTTGTTATTTATTTCATAGTTCAGATTGCCAATGCACTATGTGGATAAATGTTTTTGGTCACCATTTCAAGCTGATATCCATCCTAACTAAATGGTTAAACATTCACTTCACACAAGGATTGAAATCAATTAGTTACTCTCTTCATATTTGATTTAGTTCTTTAAGCTATAAAGTATAGTAAGTTGCTTGTTTTCCATCTCAAGAAAGTTATCTTTCAAAATTGACGGCTTGGACAACTAAAAGTGCTTTAGTCGGTTTCATTCTCTGTAATTATTTCAATTTGGCTTACAAATTCACCTCTTAATTTTTGACTTAGGATTAAATGACAAGATAGGATAGATGGTCTATTTTTCCTTCCTTTAACTTAGATTTTGATTAGTTCACCTTTAGGAAATTTAAAATCAGTTTCTCATAACTCAGACTGTACATCATTAGGAATCAAGGAAACCCCCAAAAGAAAACAATATAAAAATACAAAACAACGAAGTAAGAAGGGTTAACTAGCACATACAATGCACTACACTTCATCAACTTACGAGCATCGACTGATAATTTATGCAATGAAATTTAGGAAACTAAATTGACTAAACAGTCTGGAGAGCGCCTGATGTAAGGGTTTGTACGCAAATGGACTTCACAAATTGTGATATTCAATAGGGTTGCAGAATGTAGCCTTTTCTTCTAGACCACTACTCCACATGTGACCATTTGGCCCTTAACAACGAGATAGGCGAGAGTGATGGCAGAACCACTGATTTCGTCGGAATTGCCAGTTTTAACTTTAGATATTGAATTTAACTGGCAGTAAGCTGGATTTGGAGGAGAAAATTGTGGAAATATTGATAGAAGCCATAGCTAAGGAAATTTTCGACAAAATGGGATGCAAAAAGAGGCTAGATTGCGATTTTTGGACATTCTGAACTCATTGGAACAAGTTTTAAGAGAAAAGGAGCACTTCTGGATAGGAGTTTTGTAAAGTAAAGCCTATGGGTGCCCTGGTCAACTCGAGTGTTGATTCAATTTATGGAGTATGAAGGTGGAGATGGCCTTGCAGGGGTCTTCCAACCTCCATGTACTTTCTGAAGTAGTCATTATAGCAATGTTGTAGCTTTATTTCTTCTTTTCTCTATATGTATATGGAGAAAGAGACTTGTTTAAGTACTTCAAGTGGATTATTGTACTTGTTTATGCTCTCAATATTTGGAGTATGGGATCTTGATTTGAGAGCCCTTAGTTTTCTGATTGTTTCATGACTAACTATAGGTTGTCATATGTTTAGAGTGAGAGTTCTTTGCAGAAGAATATTTCCTTGAAGGGGAAACTAGCCACTCTTTTTGTCACCACATTTGTGTTCTCTTTACCATTGAAGAATTTTGAGCATAATGAGAAGGGGTCATGCCTTTAGAGTTGATCTAAGGAGATGTAGCCCAGGAGGGGTGAAATCGTTTATCAATGGCTGGTGTATTATAGTTTAATACATGCTTCCATTCAGTGTTCTAGTTTCATGTTTTAAGTTTTCTTCATGAAACTAAATTAAGTAAAAACACATAAATTTCATGCTTTTACATGCTATTTTGGAATCAAACCTCAAGCATATTTTTATATTCTGATGAGGGGAATTAGCAAAACATTACTGATCTTCCCAAATTCACATCATCTATACTTGGGCACAACCCCATCAACAACCATGCTTTTGGGGGCCTTTTGCTCTCTCGGGGTGCTTACCCCAGGGGGAAACATCTATTTACCAGTCATCCTAGCCCACCGTAGTCTAAAGTCGGGGCGAACCCTTTTCTTCACCAGCAGGTGCATCATTCCACTCTTTGATTGGGGTGACCAAGCATGAGGTAATGGATTCTCTTTCCTATGACCCATTTGGTCAGAGTCAAAATCCTTTTTTGTCTTCTCTCGATTTACCATATTTGGCGAAATTGACTAATGACCCCATCCATTACGATACCTAGTGGCCACCCATGCCCGCCAAATTACCATATAATATTCCAAAGTTTGAAGGAAATCTTGGGGAGAATCCATCCATGCATATTACCACTTATCATTTATGGTTTTCATCGAATTCTTTGGTGGATGATTGTGTTAAACTTCACTTATTTAAACATACGTTGACTAGGGATGCCAGAAAGTGGTATATCGAGTTGGATACTGCATGTGATGGTGACTTTGCCTCCTTTGCTCAAACATTCTTGACACACTTCCAGTTACCAACTCAGTATGATATTGACTCTAACCTCTTGTCCAATTTCAAGTAAGATGATGCCACATTAACCTCTGATCATATTCATGAGTGACATCGTCGCAAGTGGTTAGTAAGAACCAAGTTACCTGATTATATCTTATGTAAATGGTTCATTCGATCTCTCCAACCTCAAATTTCCAAGCATGTGTCTATGTTTCTATATTTTACTGAGGAATAAGTGTTGGCTTGAGGGGGCCTAACCCATGTTCAGAGTTACTTAGCCAAACAAATCCCTGTACTACTGGCCCTTTCAACAGTAACCCACGGACCACGGATTGAGGTCTCACCTGAAGCAGTATGGGGGGATGCTCGAACCAAGTTTCCACACCCTTGAGATGTCTGAGGGGAAGATTTAGTACCACTATGAATACCTTTGCGTAGGTCACTTCGCACACTTTCCTGACCTGTGATGCCTTCACGATCTATTATAATCACCTTCGCGCAGCCCTAACCATGGGCTAAGGTACTTTTGCATTGCTAAAGCAACAATCTGTGCTATTTCCCCGAGTTACACAATGGATCTTACTTATCTTCTTATAACAGTTAGTTATCGTCTCGTAAATAGATACTTTACCTTATATTCACTTTATCAACACATTCATATAAGTTCACACATAATATAAACAATAGAAATGGAATTTATACCCAATACATTTGATGCACAAACTAGGAAAAGATACACAAAAATGATGTAAAACTTCTCTTTATTAATGCTTCAATTGGTTACAGACACAACCTACCTTGCACACTCAGCTGCAGGGGTTCGTGCACTCAGTTACGGACTACTAGGACTCTATGCACGTAGCTATAGAGCCTTCTCCTACTCTACAATCGAAAGACTCGACTTTACACTTCAACTTAGACTCAATGCTTCATCTTCTCTTAGATTCTTTGATTCTTCGATTGTCTCTTTACAACTTAGAGCCTTGCTCTATTTATACAATCCCATGGTCCACAGACCATGGGTAGAACTCTCAAGATGACATTACATTACAAAAGTAATGGCGGACAACCCTATGACTCAATTACAACTTCGCGTTTTGCGCCCACAAATCGCGAAGTCTTTACATCAGACTTCGTCAAAACTTGGGTTTTAGGCCCTAGAACTTTCTTTGGGGGATCTTGCGCCCAACAGGCCCCCAACATAAACATCGTGACTCACCCTCGAGTCACTCTGTTGGTGTAGAGATCTTCACGCGGAGACCTCCCAACTCTGTTCGAACTGCTGCAAGGTTAGCAACGCACTGAGCGGTGGCTCGCTGTATCTCCTGGATATGCTATTTGGAGACCGAAGTATATGAACTGCTTCCCGATATCTTCTGTTGCATCCCCTGCATCTATTTATAGTCCTGTGCCCCCTTTTAGTTGCTTAGAGTGATAAGACTGTGCTTTTGTCGCCTAGTCGGATGGCTGAGCCACCTGTATACAACTTCAACTGACCATCAATCACTTTTCCTAAGAAGAATATGCCTTTTAACTTTACTGTCTGCATTGCACACTTCACCATCTACATCATGCCACCATTGTTGATCCCTTTGGTAATATACGGTCCAATCAAGGCATCAAGCTGATGAACTCTCGACGGTAGTCCCCCAATTTGTCAACGTAATCATGTGAATCCTGCTTTATCACCAAAATATTCTTATCAAGAAAATCCTTCTTTATTCCTACCTCAAGCTTCTTGACTTCTTCTTCCATCATGGCACTTTTCGCCCTTAACCAAACTCTTTCCTTCATGAGTTCTTGGAGCCTAAGACCACCCTCTTGGATCTCTTCATCATGTCCCAAGTATTCTTTTTCGTCCAGCTGCGTGATCCCTTCTTCCTGGGGTCCACGAACCATCATGTCCACAGGTGTTGCTATGCGTGGACTAGGCATAAGATACTCCATGGGCATTACAACATTTGATCCATAGGCCAGCCTAAAAGGCATCTATTTCGTCAGTTTCTTGCATGTTGTCCTATAAGCCCATAAAACTGCTGGTACGCGCAGGTCCCAATCACTTTGTTGTGCATTGCATACCTTGTTTAGTTCTTCACACACTTCGTTAAATGCTTCTGTGTGAGTAACCTTCTAGGAATTCATTCTTCTTGTACTCTGTTGTTCAATCTCGAGGGACTATTTGCACAATTGCCCCCTCCAAACACATGCTTATTGACTGTCTTCCCCAACATGAATTTCATGTGCATCTGCACAGGTTGTTTACCATATGCATGTACCCACCTAGACAGATGCACGTACAGACTATCCCATCCATTGTATTTATCTGCTAGTTGCATCTTAGGCTTCCCAATACACATGCACATCATTCTCCTGCATTCGCGCTAGTCCTCAAAGCTTCCTTGGTGCGTACCCCACCACCTCGCAGGCGTAGCACGCAGTACCAAATTCAAGGCTTCGAAACATTGTTTTTCCAGCACCTCCCTTTCAGATCTGTCCAAGAAATCATCTACCTCATCTATCTCATTTATGTTGATACACATCACAGTGATATTGTCATCATGTTACAGTTTAAGGTGGTTACCTCGTGTAACTAGTTTTTCCATTGCTTTATCTCTTCATCTAAATCCGAAGTGAAGGAGATTTCGCACCCCCATGAGATTCATCCATCCACGGTGGGATTTACCCAATCTTGATATTGTAGATGCAATCCAAATCATCGTTGCTTTCATAGCCGCGAACCATCTCTGTATAGTGTGATCCCTCAGTAGGGTCCAAAGTTATGACTACGCGCAGAGAATTTTTCTCAAAAATCATCTTATGCTTCTTCATAGTAATAACCCCATTCATGTCAGTGGCTCAATCAATTCCTAAGAGCGCAGGGTAGGGATTGTTGTCATCAACAATCTCTATCACTTCAATGTCTGCTAGCGCGCTCGCTCCTTCAATATCCACGGTGATTCCTGCAATCTCCCCATAGGTATTATCTTTTGTTGGTTCACCATTCGAAGCTGGATAGGAGACCATTGCAACGTAGGTCTTCCCATGCACTCCCATGTTTTCTTCGGCAGAATGTTTATGCCTGATCCTAGGTCCAGAATTACATGGTCCATCTCATATTCTCCAATCTGCACGGTTAACCTCATTTATTTTCCTGTCCTTGTTGTATGCTCTCCAATCTTCCGGACTATGCATGGTTCTCCTGGCACGGTCCCAACTCATCTATTAATGAGTTCCTGCAATCCTTTTATTGCCTTATTGTCATGTAGTAGTTTCATGCACGTTTCTAGGAACGTTGTAAGCATAGATGGGTCCATTTCTGGCTCCGATATATCTTTTTTTCCTGAAGTGAAGGCATTAGCGAAGCTCTTCTTAGCAACCTTGAAGGTTTCCTTAGCGCACTCCAAATCAAAATTTGCTTCTTTCATCAGAGCCTTGCGAACCCAAGTACCATCTTTGGGTTTTTTACCTTTATCATCTCTTCAGAGCACATTGTTCACATTTGGATCTTCCTCACATGGCTCAGACCTCATCATCTGTAGGTTCTGAGTCAGGGGAGGTGGTAGTGCTCCCTTGTTTCGTATCCTAGCTATCAGCGTAGGACAATCCTCCGTCTCATGATCAAACAAGGTACAATACAGAAATGATGGACGCATTGGATTCATACAATCATGGGCATAATGTCCCGGCCCTCCACAATTGTAACATATCAATTGTCTGCGACCTCTTCTAGGTCCTGCCTTGCCCACGCCACTGAAATCAGGTTTGCACCACTCTTGTGTTCTAGTCAAGGGGCCACGTTTCGACCTGAACACTCTAGGTGGGAGTTCTATCCATCATCAGATCATAGCTTCTACAAGTGTGCTCGTCATGTCCAACCGATCTACAAAAATTCCAGAACAACTCTTCCAAATTCTGTGTGTACTTCTGCAACAAATGTCAATTGCCCATAGCACAATTTCCTCTTAATTGAAAAATTGCACACCACAAAGCAGATGACGTGCTAGGTCTTCCTTATGCCTCCGGTCTTAATGACATCGGTCCTCCTACTGCGAGGTAATTCGTGAACACTGGGCAGTGGTCTTTGCCATGACACTAACCCTTACATTTAACACACCATACTTGTTTGTGCACTTCTGGTCGCGTTGTCCTGTCCTATTTTAGAATCTACATCTCAAGGCATAAGTTTCTCACACAATAACATTTTAATCCAAGTATTTAGAGACTTGTTACACTAAAAAATGTCACCTTGACTACTTACAGTTAGTATGGCTCAAATCAACAGTCATGCTACCCTCTTAGGCAAGTCTCATGCCTCTGTTATCCATCTCAAACTCAAAGAAGAGAGAAAGTCTTGTAAAAACTATGTTTATCTCTGGGGTCGCAGGTTCTCTCTAGCCTTACCTGCGGGGACGCTGACCATGTTCACAAAATCTGCGTCCATGGACGCTCTGTATGTTAAGGGACAGGTGCGTCCCTCTGTAAAAGGCAAAATGCGCGAGTTTTATCTTGAAAAAGTTACTTGTGGTTACTTCTAGAACATTCTAGAGGTCGGTTTGATGAAATGGATGCGCCTCCAGTTGGTTCATGTATCTCTATTAAGAGGGAACTTATCCCATCAATAAGGGAGCTATCCCACCCAAAGAGGGGGATGATCCCATTGATAGTGGACCTGAATAACCTCTTTACAGCACTATAAATAAAGACATTGAGCCAGAGGGAGAAGAGGTTGGAGCTATACATTTTCTTTGGGTAAATGCTGCAGGATTTAGGTCTTCCATTAGAGCCTTTGTGAGGAGAGATTGTCTTTACTTGATTCTACTTGGAAGAGGGTGAGCTTTGTCAAAGTAGAGGAAAACCCTTGATGGACCCTGGGAGGAACTTGCACAACACCAAGGCCAGGTTGTAAGAGTTTCTTTGTTTCGTTATTAATACAAACTGGTTTATTTTTCTCAATAGCTTGTGTTAATGAGTTATTTCATGTGTTCCTTGGTCTGCATGTTGAATATATGTTTTATTATATGAAATGCAAGTGCTTGGTAATTGTTTGATTGTTTGTGGTTGCAGGAATTGACTTGAAGGAGGAGCTCATCCGGATCGTCAAGAACGGACTTCAACAACAGCGTTTTGGAATAAGGTAAGCCTAAACACTTGTATTTTTCATGTTGTAAAAGGTGTATTTAGAGAAAGATCACTCCATTTTGTCTTGTTTGTCATTAGAACGTCTTAGACTTCTAGGAAGGTCAGTCGTGTCCGCACCCTTGACCAATTCCGTGTGACAAATTGGCGACTCCGCTGGGGAATCCATTAATGAGAAAGTCTTTTCCTTTGTGTGAACTTTGCTCTGAGAAAATCATTTTTATTTTCTGGTTTTTGACTGTGAGAATTAGTATTTGGGTGGCTTAGCTTTAGATTTAGTTAGATTTGGTTTTTCTTAACTTTTCCAGAAGGACGCACCCTCTGAGTACTGCACAGTGCGTCTTTGGACGCGCTGTTGCCGTTTGCACAGAGCGGGCCCGCGCCTGTTCTAACGGGTTGCCTGCGTCTTCCTGTAAAAATTTAGGAAAACTCCATTTTTTGCTTTAATTGCTTTTAGATTTTGGTTTTTCTTAGTGTTTTCTGCCCAGATCCTTTAGTACCCTGTCAAAAATTTTCACCTGAACTTGTTTCATTAGCATTCCTGCTTTTAGCTTTCATCAATTGGGTGTTTTGAGTCTCTTTTTTGAGAAATTCTTAATTTGATTTCCTTTGGTCATTACTTGGAGGTTTCTCTCAGTCTTTTCACAATTTTGCATCTTTTTGCTTTTGTTTTTGCAAAAAAAAATTCCCCCTCATTCGCCGGGGGGGGGGGGCTAAATTGTGTATGAGTGTTAATTGCCTTTGAGTGTTTTTATTTTTTGATCTTTGGAACTCTCACCCAATTTTCTAGACTTGCACTTGATTGGTTCTTAGATTACATTAGAATCATCTTGTGTTTGAGAATTCTCTTGCATAGATCACATTTTCATAATTAGAGTTCTCAGTTTCAGAATATGAATGAAAAATGTGCATAGATTACATTTGCATACTTTTCATGTGAATTGTGCATAGATTACAATTGCATAGTTTACATTCTGAAAAATCAATCGTAGATTTAGATCAGCTTTCTTTGATTTGAATTTACACAAAAATAAAAATAAAAATTGGTTTGGAATTGATTTGCATTAGTTTTTCTTGATGAAATTAGTGCATTAGAGAATTTGTTAAATTTTCTCTTAATGATCAATTTTTTGCATTGTTGGAAGTGAATGGAAACTTTCTCCTTACTCTAGTTAGGATTCATCGAATTGAAAGGATTGCATTATCATATTCGATTGCATTCAGTTAAGTCGGGTCATAACACCATTGGTTTCATCTCCATTTACCCATTTGAGTAATAACAGCCTTAATAACACAGCGCTTAATTAAAATTCATCTAGTAATTTTTACATTTCTAGGGCTCTGAAACACCAACATAGCTTAGGCTAGGGTCTTGGAGTAGGTGAGTACTTAACTCTCCAAGACTACAAAACCAAACAGATAGTTTATCTTGAGTAGAATAAATCCAATTGTTACATTTACACTCTGGGAAAGCTCCTCTTAAAGGAGAAGCACGAGCTCGTGTCCGAACCAGTGAGGGGATCAATCCTCCCTCGTTGGGAACGACGCCAGACAGTAGGTATTACAAACGGTAAACCTCGGATTAACCATTGTCGAGGAGCCAGGGGTCACTTATCGGTAAACCTTGGATTATTGTCAAGGAGCCGGTAAGGGGATTGAGCTTGCTACTCTGCCCTTGCGTGCTGTCGGAGTTTAGACTGTTCCCCTAGGTGTATTTGTTACTGTTGGTGACCTTAGTGAACATAATCTTTAGGGTTCTACCGAGGTGACGGTGGAGGGAAGGTCCCACTGTACCTGGAGCAGACGTCGGTTATACTCACTTGGATTTTCCGGGGGGTTCACTTCACTTCGAGACGGTTAAAGTGGAGGAACTTGTGCCGGTCTATTCATTAAGCAGGTTGCCGGGGTAACTGTTCCACCCACCACTTCTGTACTGAATTCGGCGATGTTGGGCTTCATCACCAACTAGTGTTTTCGGTCCGGAAGGCTACTGTTTGTGTATGGTTTAACTCCTAGATTTGATAGCGCGTGTTAATTTGTTTGTTTTTTACTTTTAGAGACCATAGGTGTGAATTGTGAATTTTAGTTGTTAAGTGTGAATTGTGAATTGTTAATTTTAGTTTTAAATTGTTAATAAAATTCACTGAAGTTGAATATAATGGCAAATGTTCCGGAATTTATCAACCTAGGAACCCCTCCTAATGAGAATCCTAGTACTTTTCCTTACTTTGGAAATGTTGGTCCTCCTTATATGGCTACTTTGTCATTACCTGGATTTACAATAGGTTTACCGATATGGTTATTTTCAACTTCGTTGGCCCAAAATACTCCAATTGTTCCATCTCAACCGGATGCTTCACCTCAATAGAGTTCACCATCTCAACATCACCAACCTTCTGTTGACCCTTTACCTTCTTCGCCTAATTTTTCTTCCTCCATTTCTTCCTCTTCGCCTGGTAAAAGCCTTGATGCTAGTAACCAGGAGGCTAAGAAGAAGAAGAAAGGGAAGAAGAAGAAGAAGAAAAAGAAGCAAGATAAGAAAGAAGTCAACCAACCAACCATGGCTGTAAGTGTTAGTTGTGTTGAGGAAAATTTCGACATGCATCGTCAACCCAAATACCCTTGCAGGCTTTGTAAGGGTGACCACTTCCTTGTCAATTGTCCTGGTATACCAAAGGTCTTGGAAGTATGGTCAGAAAAATCTCATCAACTTTCCGTTGATCCATCAACCAGTGATAGTCAGGTTCCTGGGAAAAAGGGTAAAGTTAGGTTTCCTTGTAAGTTATGCAAAGGGAGTCATCAAACTCACATTTGCCCTCACATGGATGAAGCCTCAACATTGTTGGAAAAACTTACTGTTCCACAGCAAGAATTTCCAACTGGTTACCGTAAACTTTCTCCCAACCTGCCGTCAACTGACGGAGTGATTGATCTAAATTCAAGTACAGTCAATCACACTCTTCCATTGGAGAGTGAAACTCATGTCACTCAGGTTGATGATCCATTAGTTGATCAAGTGGTCGATTCAATTTCACATTCGGTCGATCACACTTTCCCTTTGGAGAGTGAACTTCATACCGCTCAGGTTCTTCTTGTTACATCAGATTCTTCTATGTCGGGGGGCATTTCACCTGTTTCTACAGAACCCCCTCCAAGCACTGAGGTCTTTTCCTTTGATTGGAATAGACTGACAGAACCTCATCTTCCTTCCTCCATCCCTTTCCAAATCATTGTTAAGGCTGGTGGTAGGGACATACATCGTACTCAGGTAGATGAGGGTGCTTCTGTTAGTATTTTATCCTCAACTGTTTCGAAAGCTTTGGGTTCCCCTCAGCTTGCGCCTATTACGCAGAATCTGAAAGCTTTTAACAGAACCATTAGTGAACCTTTAGGGATCCTTCCTAAGTTTCCTATTACCTTGGAAGGTAAAACTGTCTGTATTGATCTTATGGTAGTTCGAGGTCCCTTGGATTTCAATTTACTCCTTGGGCGAGACTATGTTTATGCAATGAAAGCTGTCGTATCGACACTCTTTCGCGTGATGTCTTTCCCTCACAATGGCAGTATTGTGACTGTAGACCAGCTTTCGTTCCCTAGTCTTGTTTCAACTACCAATAATATGACAGCCTTAAATGTTCCTGATTCTAAAGTGGTATCTACCTTGCCACGGGTTAATTATGTGGCAACTGGTCCCATGTTTTCAGTTACCGATGTAAGTCAGCCTCTCACTGTTGATTTAGATCCGGTAATTGACATGGAAAACTCTATGGGATTACTTGAACACGATGTTCTTATCCCTTTTGAGTCTCTTGACATGTGTTCCTTCCAGAGAACTATTCTTCCTTCTGATGAAGACCTCTTGGAAGCTATGATCAAGGTGTGTCCATTGACATGTCTTTCTTCCAGTTAGAAGCCATGCTCAGTGTGTTCGAGGACAGTTCCTTTTCCTGTGCCAACCTCGTTAAAAAATGAAACAGGCTGTGCGAGGATAGTTTTTTCCTGTATCAACCTCGTTAAAAAATGAAACAGGCTAGCACGAGGATAGTTTGTTCCTCTCTCAACCTCGTTAAAAAATGAAATTGGATGTTATGAGGAAAGTTCCTGTTACTGAGTCAACCTCATTAAAAAATGAATCAGCTAGATTTTAGGCTATATAGATTGTAGAAAGTAGGATTTTGAGGATAGTTCCTGTTACTGAGTCAACCTTGTTAAAAAATGAATCAAGTTTGAGGACAGTTCCTTTTACTGTGTCAACCTCGTTAAAAAATGAATCAGTTAGTCCGAGGAAAGTTCCTTTTACTGTGTCAACCTCGTTAAAAAATGAATCAGTTAGTCCGAGGAAAGTTCCTTTTACTGTGTCAACCTCGTTAAAAAATGAATCAGTTAGTCTGAGGAAAGTTCCTTTTACTGTGTCAACCTCGTTAAAAAATGAATCAGTTGATGAGGATAGTTCTTTTACTGAGTCAACCTCATTAAAAAAATGAATCAGGTACGTTTTAGGATATGTAGGTAGATTGTAGAAAGTAAGTGTGTGCGAGGATAGTTCCTGTTACTGAGTCAACCTCGTTAAAAAATGAATCAGGTACGAGGATAGTTCCTGTTACTGAGTCAACCTCATTAAAAAATGAATCAGGTATGAGGATAGTTCTTTTCTTGTGTCAACCTCCTTAAAAATGAAACAACTCCCTTTTCAAGTTAAATATTGAAAGTAAACCTTCATTTCATCCAGCCGGTTGAATGCAATGAAGCCTGGGGGGCATGTACCTCATTTTGCATCATTAAACTGGGGACATGCGCAATTTTTGAGCATAGTTCCTTGTCTTGTGTCAAGCTCGTTAACAAATGAAACAAGGGTAGGTTAAGTAGGCAGATTGTAGAGTAGTTATGAGCATAGTTCCTTGTCTTGTGTCAAGCTCGTTAAAAAATGAATCAAGGTTTTTAGAGCATAGTTCCTTGTCTTGTGTCAAGCTCGTTAAAAAATGAATCAAGGTTTTTAGAGCATAGTTCCTTGTCTTGTGTCAAGCTCGTTAAAAAATGAATCAAGGTTTTTAGAGTAAAGTTTTTGTTAGGTAGATTGTAGAGAGTAGTTATGAGCAAAGTTCCTTGTCTTGTGTCAAGCTCGTTAAAAAATGAAACAACTCCCACAAGTCTTTCCAAGATCTTGAAAGTAAAGCTTCATTCCATCCACCTCATTGAATGCAATGAAGCTTGGGGGGCATGTACCTTGATTTGCATCATTATGCTGGGGGCATGTGAACTTATAACAAGCATAGTTTTTCGTTTCAAGCTTGCATAAACATGAAACTGAATCCGAGCATAGTTCTTTTCCTGTGTCAAGCTCGTTAAAAAATGAAACAAATCCTCCTCTAATTGAGTCGAGAGTTTGACTAGACCTCATAGATGTTAGGTTATACGTTTAGGTTAGTTATTTCAGTTTTTGCATAATTTTCTTACAGTTTTAGGTCGAGTCTTTCAAATGATCTCATTCTTGAACCTTCATTTCATCCACCTTAGTTGAATGAAATGAAGCTGGGGGGCATGCGCTCTAACAGTTATGCTTAGGGGGCATCAAGCACAGTTTTATCTCTGTTTCAAGCTTGTGTAAAAATGAAACTAATTTGAAGCATAGTTTTTATCTGTTTCAAGCTTTTGTAAAAATGAAACCTATTTCGAGTCAATTTCAGTTATTTTCAAGACTCGTTAAACTCATGAAAATCCCGAGATTATTTTGCTAACAAAAATATCAGAGTCATCTTTTAAGCCCTTTTCTGACTCCTAAAACATGAAAAGATCGCCGAGCGTTTCTTTTACACTCGTTAAAACGGAATTAAAAGACGGTCCCCTTTTAGCTCTTTTCTGACCATAAAATCAGGAAAAGATTGCCGGGTTTTTGTCGTTTCAAACTCGATAAGGAAATAAAACGACGTGTCCTTGATCGCTTTTTACTTTTCAGGTCAACGACACTATTATGAAAGTACTCCTTGGTCGCAAGATCAAGCGGTTCCCCCAGGTATTATTTTATACTTTTTCGGGCTTGAGGGACACAAATATACGAAAAAGTTCAACGTGGAGTCTCCTTTAGTTTTTTCAGACTCTCTAAAATTGAAAAACGCCGAGTTTCTCCTATACTGGGCTCGTTAAACTTTTACAGTAGAGGACCTGTTCAATTACAAACAGGAACGAACCACTCCTTCCTAGGGTTCGAATTTAAACTAGGTTGGACTCGTCCGAAGGATGAGCTTATAATCGAGCATATGTTATCCTCCTCAAGCTTGTTAAAAATAAAGAGGTACTTGCCAGAAATGGTGGGGGAAAAGAGAGAAGAATGAACCTGTTTGTCACCTTTTGTCTCAAAAGAAACTTTATTACCGCTCTTGAACACGACACTTTTTATTCACCTGAGTTGGGAAATCTTTTACCTCACAGTTGACCAAACCACTTTGAAAGTCTTTAACCGGGTTCCGGGGATTAACTGTGAGTTATTCGTCACCAAGCCATCTGTTGTGTCGTTATGTGTTCAAGAGGTCTGCAAGAAAAACTTTCATCTGCAAAATACTTGTCATCCATTTGACCATCCCTGAGTCAGTCCTTACAGCAACATTTCTTCAACTTGAACAATGATTTCGTGTTGTGGGCTTGCCTGCAACGGGTCGCTTTCTATCGACATCGACACATTATCTAGAAAGATGACTTAGGAATCGACAGTACCTTGAAGTCTGCATGCATCAATGGCAGGTTTCTCGCCTTTGACGTCAGTTTACATCATTGACTTTCGATCAAAGGATTCCGTGAAGTGTTCGACATCAGAACATCTATTCACATTTCACGGGTTGTGCTTGGTACTTTGAGAACCATTGACATTACTGGTGGTTTCTCTCACGCTTGTTAACAGTTTACATCATCGACTGGTAATCAAGTGGTTTCTAACATGTTCGACATCAAATCATTTAATCACATGGCTAGAATCGTACCAATTCGGGAAGTAGAAGTGAAGACCCTGGATCTAGTTTCTACCATCCAGGCTGCGAGGAGTTTTGTATTCATTATCTATGTAGACTAATCATAAACAGATGGCTGCATCCATACTGTGTCTACAAAAGTCTATAAAAATGATGTACTGCAAGATCATTCCTGTATCAGAGTAGTTAGTCCATTAGTTAAAGTTTTGAATCTGAGTATGGGAATGCCTACCTCAGTGATGATATAATCTTATCCATGTATTTTGTGTTGAAAATTGCAGGTTCCAACCAGGCCATCCACAAGACAATCCTTGAAATGATAAAGCGCTTCACCCTTCCTAGAATTACAAAACCCTACTCTATTCCAGGCTTCGCACTTTAGGGGGCAATCTGTTACACTAAAAAATGTCACCTTGACTACTTACAGTTAGTATGGCTCAAATCAACAGTCATGCTACCCTCTTAGGCAAGTCTCATGCCTCTGTTATCCATCTCAAACTCAAAGAAGAGAGAAAGTCTTGTAAAAACTATGTTTATCTCTGGGGTCGCAGGTTCTCTCTAGCCTTACCTGCGGGGACGCTGACCATGTTCACAAAATCTGCGTCCATGGACGCTCTGTATGTTAAGGGACAGGTGCGTCCCTCTGTAAAAGGCAAAATGCGCGAGTTTTATCTTGAAAAAGTTACTTGTGGTTACTTCTAGAACATTCTAGAGGTCGGTTTGATGAAATGGATGCGCCTCCAGTTGGTTCATGTATCTCTATTAAGAGGGAACTTATCCCATCAATAAGGGAGCTATCCCACCCAAAGAGGGGGATGATCCCATTGATAGTGGACCTGAATAACCTCTTTACAGCACTATAAATAAAGACATTGAGCCAGAGGGAGAAGAGGTTGGAGCTATACATTTTCTTTGGGTAAATGCTGCAGGATTTAGGTCTTCCATTAGAGCCTTTGTGAGGAGAGATTGTCTTTACTTGATTCTACTTGGAAGAGGGTGAGCTTTGTCAAAGTAGAGGAAAACCCTTGATGGACCCTGGGAGGAACTTGCACAACACCAAGGCCAGGTTGTAAGAGTTTCTTTGTTTCGTTATTAATACAAACTGGTTTATTTTTCTCAATAGCTTGTGTTAATGAGTTATTTCATGTGTTCCTTGGTCTGCATGTTGAATATATGTTTTATTATATGAAATGCAAGTGCTTGGTAATTGTTTGATTGTTTGTGGTTGCAGGAATTGACTTGAAGGAGGAGCTCATCCGGATCGTCAAGAACGGACTTCAACAACAGCGTTTTGGAATAAGGTAAGCCTAAACACTTGTAGTTTTCATGTTGTAAAAGGTGTATTTAGAGAAAGATCACTCCATTTTGTCTTGTTTGTCATTAGAACGTCTTAGACTTCTAGGAAGGTCAGTCGTGTCCGCACCCTTGACCAATTCCGTGTGACAAGACTTCACGTACTTACCTTGCGGTCCATTTAGAAAGTGTGGCTTTGCATCGTTGTAGCTAACTGAAGTATCCACCGCGAACTCAGTAATGAATCCTCCTATCCAACCAACCTTCAATTTCCTTCTTAGTTGGATTTCAATGATACAACATCAGACATATTTATGCAGATTTGGGTCCTAACAAAACAACCATTTTTTGGCTTTTGGGGGCCTGAGCTAGGTTCACGGTTATTTATCTAAACAAATCCCTGTACTACTAGCCCTTTCGGCAATAGCCCATGGAGCACTGACTAAGGTCTCACCCGAAGTAGTATGGGGGGATGTTGGAACCAAGTTTCCGCACCCTTGAGATCTCTGAGGGGTCGATTTAGTCGAACTGTGAATACCTTTGCGTAGGTCACTTCGTGCACTTTCTTGACCTACAAGGCCTTTACGATCTATTATAATCACCTTCGCGCAGCCCTAACCAGGGGCTGAGGTACTTTCGCGCTACTAAAGTAGCAATCTGCACTATTTTTGCATGTTACACTACGGATCTTACTTATCTTCTTATAATAGTTAGTTATCTTTGCGTAAACAAATACTT
This sequence comes from Pinus tabuliformis, assembly GCA_031772625.1. Taxonomy (NCBI): domain Eukaryota; kingdom Viridiplantae; phylum Streptophyta; class Pinopsida; order Pinales; family Pinaceae; genus Pinus; species Pinus tabuliformis. The sequence goes on from CM062818.1 coordinate 1,789,572,543, forward strand.
TACCTTATATTCTCTTTATTAACACTTTCATATAAGTTAGCACATCATATAAACAATAGAAATTGAATTTATACCCAATACATTTGATGCACAAAATAGGAAAATATACACAGAAATGATGTAAAACTTCTCTTTATTAATGCTTCAACCGGTTATAGACACAACCTGCCCTGCGCACTCAACTGAAAGGGTCCGCACACTTAGCTACGGACTACTAGGCCTCTACACACTAAGTTGTAGAGCCTTCTCATACTCTACAACCCAAAGACTCAACTTTACACTTCAACTTAGACTCAATGCTTCATCTTCTCTTAGATTCTTCAATTCTTAGATTGTCTCTTTACAACTTAGAGCCTCACTCTATTTATATAATCCCATGGTTTGCGGACCATAGGTAGAACTCTCAAGCCGACATTACATTACAAAGGTAAGGGCGAACAACCCTATGACTCCATCACAACTTCCCGCTCCGTGCCCACAAATCACAGAGTCTTTACATCGGACTTAGTAAAAACTTGGGATTTAAGCCCAAAACTTGCCTTGGGGGATTCCATGCCCAATAATAATAGCTTCCCAATAGTTGGATCTCATCTATTCATAATCGGCTACACTTTACGAAGTATTGCCTAATGCTCCCAGACCTATCGTTGACCCTCCTAAGCTTCTTCCTAGCCTGCATGTCGATGGCGTGATTGGGTCTATTTCTGATTTTATGAGCTAAATTGCTACCCAACATGGGTAATTGATTGTTATATCTCCAGCCCCAGTAAGTGCATCTTGTTCTATAAAGAAACTCCTCCTGAGCAGTCTGATGATGTTCCCACGGTGAAGTGCACTCAACCAAAGAAAAACCAACAATCCAGTAGTAAAAAGAATAATAAGAGAAATAAACAAAAGAATCAAAATGCTCAAGAGCCTCAACCAAACCCTTAGAGTTAAGGAGGGGGCACTAGTGAATGTCACCATAAATTCAAGTTCCCTAGTAACATTTTTAAGGTGACCACATTACTCTCAACTTCCCTCAAATGGATGAAGTCCATAGGCTTCTTTCACCACCATCTACTCAACAACGTTCCGTTTTGACTCATCCATTCCCTACACAACCACAACAACATATGCTTTCTCAATTTTATTGACCTCTGCAAGGGGCAAATGAGGGGTCATCTTTCCATCTTCATGTGTAAGGAATATGTCAATGTGACCACGAGAGCCAAATATTATGATGTTCCTAAGTCGAGTCCCCTCTTTAAGGACTCGTTAGCTCCACTTACCTCCACTGGACCTCTCACTTTCGGTAAGCCTGTGGAATTAATCTATCACCCTCCCAAGGGTGTTCTTCAGAATACAAGACACAATCCTTCTACCAGGGCTTCTTAGCATTACATTATTTTCAAAGATCTAGCCCATGCTCCTTGTTCCATGTCTACCTTGGAAGTCTTGTAAAGTTGTCCTCATAAGAAAAAAGCTTTGTTGTTTGCCATTGGTGGAGTTGACCCGTCTAACTCTAATCTCATTGCTTTTAAAGCTGACAAAGCCACTCCTTGGCTTTCCCATCAAATTTCTTTCTATATCATTGTGCATATTTTCCCTCGAAATATTCATCACACTTTGGTGGATGAGGGCTCTTCCACATGTCTAATGTCTGTATCCAGATGGAAGGCTCTTGGCTCTTCAATGCTCGCCACGTTCAACATGACTGTCCAAGATTTTGACAGACACAAATTTGTACACAAGGGTATTCTTCCAAATTTTACCATTGATTTAGGAGGAAAAACTGTCCATTTTGATGTCGAAGTTGTTGACGCCACATTAGATTACAACCTCCTCCTTTTCAATAGTTGGTTTTATGCGATGACCACAGTCATCTCATCTATTTTCTATTTGTTTTTATTTTATCATGAAGGAAATATTGTCATTATCGATCAACTTGACTTCTTGTGTCATCTTCTTGGCCTTACACTACTGGGAATTCTATAGCACTCGTGGGAGATCACCCCGATCAACTACAAAGTATTGGTGAGGGGTTGTTCAAAATCTCATCTCTTATGGGAGTTTTTACTCAACTCCCTCTGCCCAACACTCCTTCTAATTTTACCACAACTCATATACATATGATATCTTCCAGCATCTATGGACCCCATCGACCTCCTAACCCTTGGGTGGTGTTGTATGTTATTATGGAAATTGATAAAGCTAGTGAGCATCGTCTGCGACCTCTTATGGAAGATATTGCCTCTTTGACAGTCCTATTAGTACTTCCTGATGATAGTAAAAAAATCGATCATAATATGGAATATGACTAGGTTCCTTTACCCACATGGGTCGTCACTCTACCTGTTCCACCTGACTCCCTCGATGACAAACCTCCCTCACTAGTCAACTTGGAGGTCATGGATATATCCACTGATAATCATGGGGAGGTTATTCCTCTTTCTGCCTATAGTCTCCCCCATTTGAAACATGCAGAGCTTGACAACATAAGTCTTGAGTTGACCCAAGGGGGATCTCCTTAGACTTCCTTGGAATTTCCACCCATGTACTAAATCAAGTCTTGGGATTCTACTACTGAACTTGCTAATGAATTGTCCAACTCCTTATCACCTATCGACGAGCGTATTGTACCGCCTTTATGTCTTGATCCTCCCTTATGTACTCATGTTAATTTTGAGAGAATGATTATGTTAGAATGTTGTTGGCATGGACAACCTCTCCATATTCAGTAGTTTGACTTCCTTTGGCATGACACCACATTGGTTAATCATATGGTATATTTACCTTCCATGAGTTTACTCACCATGAGTTCATATATAGAAAGCCTTGTCTTATGCCTGGTTGTGGGCACCCATTAGCGTGACCTATTGGACTATGTTGTGCTTGTACATATGGTACATAGGAGTGTGATGCTTTATCTCCTTTTTGGTTTGGTGTGTGATGTGAGTATTCATCATGCCTTCTTTATGCCATAAAATCCAAAAAGAAGTGATATAAAAAAAGGTATTATTTTTACCGAATCCACTTTTATCTCTTTCATTATGTGATTTAACCATGGGTCCAGTCATTCTAGATGGTTTTTATAGGATAGGGTGGAGTTTTTATTGCGACATCCATGGGCCTTAGGTATGTTTCCTCTTCTTAGAATATAGGGCTAGGTCATATATTACTATCACCACTGCATTATTCACTGTTAGTGCCATCATTATGCTTTAGGCCCAACCCCATCAAGTTGTGACTTTTTCCACTTCCTTTATAACAATGTAAACTTTGAAATGGGAACTCTAAATTCAAAACGAGATTTCTGGCAAAATAACCCCCAAAAAGCATGAAAAACAGTGTTAAAAATGAAAAGTGTGTATATTGGAATGATCGGTTTTTTTAAGGGTCAAATTTCAACATTTTTAAAAAATGCTAGTAAGACCAAATTTTTATTTGCAAAAAAATAGCTATTTTTGAGGAAAAAAACACACTAATGTTTTTGTTAGAATAACATTTTTCTTTCCTAAGTATAATTTCAACATGTTTTAGTAATGACGATGAAGGTAAAATAATGGGATCTGAAACACATTAAAATTCTATTAGTTTTCATCCATGTTGTTAAACATATAATAACATGACACTAAAGATCGCTAAAATTATACTTGTTTTCAACCATAAAATTAACGATACAAAAGAAATTGGAAATTTTTCAACCATAAAATTAAAAAACCATGACATTATGAACAAATTACATGACTAAATTAATCAAAATGTCATTATTTGTAGATTGAAGGAAACATACATTATATCTCTAATTTTTTGTTGCATTGTAGATATTCTAAACAATAAAAATCATCATAATTAAAACATATAATCGAAAAACGTAAAAGTGACTCATAACTTCTGATTTAACACCTTATGGAAATCTAAATTTTTATTTCAAGATATGATGCAAACATCAACTATATAAACTGTCTTAGATTATTGTTCAAAATCACTCATATTTTCTTGCACACCATCAAAATTTGCATCTTTAGATGAATGACTGGATGCAGACAAATATTTTCCTTATTCTTATCTTTCATCAACTAGTGCCCCATCTGAGTCCACATGTATGCTCACCATTTCAGGTTTCAAAATTATTCTAGATCTATAACTAGTTTCAATAGACTCCCATCGTAACATTGTTCCTTCTGGTAACAACATTTTTAGAATCTCTAACATCTTGACGCGAAGAGTTCCTATCTTTGTTAAATTGAAGTCATAAACAAGTATGTCAACATCCTCCAATTTTAAGAGGTCAGTGGGGTGATGATTTATATTTGTGCCCTTTCTTTTTCTCTTTCTGCCAATTTTTTTTGTCAACTAACATCTCTGCCTTATGCACACCATTGAATGGGTGTGTATTTGTGGCATGCCAATGTACTTCAACACCTGTAACATCTTCACTTTCTATAATTACCTTTATAACCTTAGAAACATAGAATGGATAGCCATTGGAATCTCCATCTGCTAGCACTACGATCATGCATCCCTCCTTAATATCTTGTAGTGAACCCCTGTAAAGGTCTTCCATGGCTTCACATTGTGCATGAGACCTTCTGGAACCAATATATTTCTCTTTCCTCTGCCTGTGAAGAATTAATAATACCTTGAGATTGTTGTTGTTCAACAATGTTTCTTTCCTCATGTTCATTTGACACATTTTGTGGCCAAATAAATGGATTTTTCAAAGGTATATCTTCATTTGTCTTTGATTATTGAGAAAGGACTCCTGCCAAACTGAATCAGCAATGTCAAAGTATTCATATGTATATCTAATACATTTCCTAATTTCTTCTAGACAATCAGAACAATTTATATCTTATTCTATCTACGTGCATTATGAACTTTAACAATTGATTGTATTAAAATATTTTTGATGCAAATATTGGATGATCTAGAATGAACTTCAAAAATTCCAAACTTGATGATGATGCCCATTCTGTAGTAGTTGAATACTTATTGCCCCATATTAGTGTTTTCCCATCAATTTTTTTGATACGAAATTGATGTTGGAAGCTAATGCCATTAAGTTGTTCAATGCATTTCTGCTTACCATGCGATCCTAGAATAAACCTTCACATGTCAATAGTTTCTTCCAACACATCAAAAGTAGGCTTTGGCATGTATGATTTCTTAATACATTCAATTAATGATGGCAAGCTCACAACTTCCTTCCTCAATGTGACTGAAAAACGACTGAACATATGATCGATATTTTCATGAGTGTGCCCAAAAAGAAGGAAACCAAACTTTACCTTTTGAAAAATTCTCAATTCAACAAGCATGTTTAGATATCCAAAAACAATTTGATTTTTTTTTCACAGCAAGTGTTATCCAATTGTAGATACAAAACTTCAGGAAGATTACCAGACCAATGAGAAAGCACATCATGAATTATGGTTATTATCATATTTGCATCATTACGAATATTTGGAGCTGTGAAGTACACCTTTGGCACCATTTTCCCATTGAAGACCATACAACCGACCAAGTGATACTGAAGAAAATTTTCCTCCTGTAAATTTTTGGGTGTGCAAACAAAATGTGGAAAAGTGTTTTCTTCTGGTCCATACCATCAATTATCAAACCCAAAGAATTATTTGGATTATCATAACACTTCTTTCGATGTTTGTACAACTTTTTCCTTTCACTTGTTCCTTGTTCTTGATGCTCCTGAAGTTCTTTGACAATGGAATCTACACAACATAAATAAAGTCATTAAGAAATACACTTTCATAGTTGATGACTATATAATTTTAAAATTTTCAGTTATGAATGATTACATCTTTCTGACCCTTCACATTTATCCCTTTTTTATTTAAGATAAGCACATGTACTGCAAATCCCCATCCTCGTCTTCTTAGGCATACATACATTGTTGAATTCTTCCATACCTTCACAAAAAAATGATATGTAATAAATCAACCATGTCCCTCAGCACCTTCTACATATTCTTTGTATAAGTTGTAGATTTCTCGTCTTGAGAAATTATCTGGAATATGTATTGTCTCTCTATTTAGAATACATTCTCCATGCTTTGAAAAGAAATATTTCATCCATGACATTGCAGTATTTGATAATGGCCCAAACTATCATTTATGACGTACTTCTGAATAAAATGTGGGATCCTTTTCCAAATTTTTTTGGATTCTTGAGAGATGAAAATTACCCATTGAATGAAATATTTTGAAATCCTTTCTATAGATAAATAAAGACCCAATATGATAATCATAACCTGAAAATGTATATTGCATGCACCCCACTAAATATGAATTTTGCATGCTTTAATTAATTGACAAATATCTCTTCCTTTTCTCTAATGCAATCTTGAAATCCATATGTTTCAAGAAATCTTTTTGACAACATTCACTTGAAATAAGAGCGCTGATATAACTTCTTCTTGTAAGATGTTATTCTCTAACCCTTGTATAAGTAGAACATCTTGGATTGCTACTAAAAGGTCTGCTCCTACTCCTCAATACAATATTTCCTAGAAACATATCCATCATTGGATCATCATTTGTATAATCATTTTCACCATCATTCTGAGGAATGTTATCCTGACTATGATCATTTGTGCTTTTGAAATACTAACTTGGAGGATATTCTTCATCTTCCCCTTCTTCAGTGCTACTGTCATTGTCCTTAGAATTAGGAATAAATGGAAAATTTGACTCGATGTTTATTGGATATTATTCCTCATGTGCAATGTCAGTGCTGCTCCCATAGTCCATAAGATTAGGAATACGTTGAAAATGTGACTGCTTACTTACTGAAAGTTCTACATCCTCCCCTTTCTCACTGCTAGTCTCATAGTCCTTAGGATTAGGACTAAGTGCTTCATCCTGTCCTTTGTCACTACTGCTCTCATATTCCTTAGGATTAGGACTAAGTGGAAACTATGACTCTTTATTTATTTTAAAGTCTTCATCATGTTATTCATCACTGCTGCTCTCATAGTCCATAGGATTAGGACTAAGTGGACACTTTGACACTCTATTCATTTGAAATTCTTCATCATGTTCTTTATCACTATTGCTTTCATAGTTCATAGGATTAGGACTAAGTGGACACTGGGACACTCTATTCATTCGAAATTCTTCATCATGCTCTTCATCACTGTTGCTCTCATACTCCATAGGATTAGGACTATGTAGACATCATGACACTTCATTCTTTTCAAATTCTTCATCATGTTCTTCATCATTGCTACTTTCATAGTCCATAGGAATAGGACTAAGTGGACACTGTGACACTCTATTCATTTGAAATTATTCATAATTTTCTTCATCATTGATGCCTTCATAGTCCATAGGATTAGGACTAAGTTGACACCATGACACTCCATTTTTTGAAATTCATCATCATGCTCTTCATCACTATCGCTCTCACATTCCATAGGATTATGACTAAGTGGACATCATGACACTTCATTCTTTTGAAATTCTTCATCATGATCTTCGCTAGTGCTACTCTCATAGTCCTTAGGATTACTAAGTGGAAGAATTGAATCTCTATTCACAGTGGAAGAATTTCTGTTATATTCATCAGTATGAATAGAGTTTCTACGTGACGAAGGTGTTGATGCTTCACAAAGAGAAACTTCACTATCAGAAGAATCCATGCTTTTCAAACGGAAGTGGTTGAATGATACAAATTCAGACTCTCCTAATGATAATATATAGCTTAAAGAATGAAAATATCCCTACAAAAATTTTTGCCAAAATTTTTCCCTCCAAAAATTTTGTTTCATGTATTTCCCTCCATGATTTTCTTCTACAATTTATTGAAACATTTTAACTATTTTTTTTCTTATGAAATAAAACTTTTAAATTACAATTGTAAACTAAATATTTTACCTAAATTAATTTATTACTTAAACTATATAATATTTACTAGACAATTGAATGTTTTGTTTAATTTTTATTATACTTTCTAAAACAAATTAATCCCACATTCACTGCGTTGTAAAACAATTCTATAATTTTCGCTTTATCATAGCTCCCTATTTCGCCAAAACAAAATTTACATCTTAAAATTTATAAAAACAAATTAATCCCACATTAACCATATTGTACAACAATTCCGTAATTTCCGCTATATAATAAATCTCATTATCACTGTTCTTCACATCACATCAATGTTTTTCAAGGTTTGTTAAAAGAATTGGAGAGAATTTGTGGAGCAGCTACATTATTATCGGCAACATATTCAATGGAGGATTATCACATTTGAAAGGTTAGCTTCTTTTTTTGTTGTGTGCAAATTTTAATATTAAATAAGTTTAATGATTTTTTTACAATTTAAAAATTTTAATGATACATATTTAGCCACTACATCCGAAGGGGTGGGGTGGAGGGTTAGCTGCCTAGCCCATGCCCCACTCAACGACCCGCCGCCTCGACCAACTGTTGGGTCGCCAAGGTGGGGTGGGGGGGTTGAGTATGGGGACAGGCGTGGTCGTTGCGTCACTAGGGTGGGGTAGGGGGGATGGTGTCTGGCCCCTTGCCCCACCCCGACAGGCCGATTTTCGGGGTGCGGCGGTAGGGGGAATGTATTTTTTAAATTTCCTATTTAGTTTTTTTTAATTATTATGTTTTAAAAAATCAATTATCATTTCTCATTTTGTTTGTTAATTTAAGCTATTATTTTTTTATAATTTAGTGATTTATATATGTGTCTTTTTTTGCAGGAAAATGGCATCAAAGAATATTTTTGTGAATCTTTCTGGACCAAAGATGGTTAAAGGTGGATCCTCAAAAAACATTGTCGAACGAACCAAACTTGAGATGATAGCTACAAATCTTTCAAGTGCCTCAAATGATAAGAAGGCGATCTCATACTAGAAGAAATCAAAAGAAGTGAAACTTCTAGGAAATGTATGGTATGTGAAAGAAAGAGAAAGCGAAGATGTGCAAATATATCTATATGTTGATATACCTAACGATAGTGGAATTTTTGAGGTGTTAGGAAAGGTCATAGACATGTGTTCCATACTAGACAATGAAGTTGTTTATATACTTACAAAACTACCTAAGACACATGAAAGGATTAAGTATCAGTTGTTATATTCATTGTATGACACAAGAGAGGTATCTAGAAAGTTGTGTAAACAAATCTTAAATGAGATGACACAAAATATCGTAAGTATCGTAATTTATATTTGTGTTTTGTGTTCAATTGTCCCATTATATTTTTATAACTTAGTTTTTATTGACATGTGATATGTTGTTTGACAGAATTTGTTGAAAGTGTTTCAATTATGTTGGGAGGCATTCATTTCATCAGCATGATATTATGAATGTTGTCAGTAGTTTCTACTCAGTGTGATAAGAAGATATGGCAAACAAGAAAAATGTAGTAATTCATGATGCTATAAAACTACATCCAAGGGGTCATAAAAGAATGCATCTAGTGGATAAATCTAGCAAAGGTAGAAAGGTTACTTTTGAAGATGAGGAAGTTGAAACTTACACTGAAGAATATGTTTTCATCACTAAGGATGACATTGGAACTAATGTTAGAAAGGAGAATAGTTGTAAAAGACCAAAAGTAAAAATGCCCAAGAATACATCTGTTCTAGTTAATGATGAGAATGTTATGAGGAAGACAAGTAAAGTTGAACATTCTCAAGTAGTGACTACCAACAGTGAAGATCATAGTGAAACTTCAAAAGAAAGAAGAGAAAACATTACACCAGGAGCTGATTTAGGGGATGTCATTATTAAAACAAAACAAAATGCCATTTGATAGATCTTGACAAAGGCCAACTTAATTGAGGCTGGTCGTACATTTTAGCTTAATGTGAGACAAATCTATAAGGCAAGTGAAGGACAATGTAAATATCAAATTAGAAAGACACACCACCTGCATGTTCACAACTTGAATACATTGATGAGGTACAATCCATATGCTCATGCGGTTAATTATGTGCTTCTTGTTGATCCAGTTCACGTTCCCAACAAAGAAGAATTTGATAAGTCAAAATGTTTTGAATACAATTATTATGTGCTTGGGGGGAACCATTCTGTAGAAGCTCAAAGACAATTGATGGAGGAGTATCCCAATAACCCACATTTTGAAACAATGAAATGTATCATTTGTGTTGGTTTATCAGATACAGAAGCAAATTTAGTGGCATGGGATCATAATTCAGATAATGAATATAGGATTTCTATGACTTTCATCCAAAGAGTAAGATTTATTCATAGTGATTTTGAAGAAAAATGTGGCGGGGATAAGATAAATGTTACTGTAGATTTCCGAAAGGAATGTTGTATGGAAATAGGCTATCAAATTGAGGAGAAAATAAAATCAAAAGGTGACAGAGTAAATACTAATTTATTCAAAGGTATTGATAACCTTTTCTAGTTGACATTTAGAATTGGAGAGATATGGGAATTGATTAATGAGATTTTGAGCATGTGGGAGAACATTGGCATAAAAAACTAGAAGACCAAAAGGTTTAAATCATTGATATGTAGAACAGTAAATCAGGTCCTGAAATGAAGCATCTTCCAGAAGATATGACTATCACACCTTGGATAGGATTGCAAGGAGTGAAGGATGAAAAACTTTTCAAAGCAATATTATCTCATGTGCGGTCAGGGGAATTATCATTGGAGGAAATGTCTGAGGAATTAAAAAGTAAGTTTGTTGAATTATTTTTACTTATTTCTACATTAAAATTTTATTTTAAATATAACATATTGTTCTTAGTAGTATTTTTTATACATATCATTATATTAACTTTTTTTACTTTATCTATGCAGTCACAAAGTTTAGATGAAAATACAAGAACAAAAGGTTAAATTGTTGAATGAAGATAGTTGGGAAGATGTTGTACACAACTATCCAGATTCAAGTTCTACATCAACAGTAATTTTTTTTTGTCTTGCATTTAGAAATGTATGTTGATTTGTACATTCATTTTTATTCATCTATATACTATTTTTATTTTATAACTTATACATATATTTGTTTATTTTATTAAAGATGAGGAAGGATTCAAATGGAGCACCAGATAGTTTCAGAACCTTTATTGAAAAAATTAAGATCGAAAGACTAAAGAAGCAACATCTTAGGAATGTTGAACTTGATCCAACTCTTACTCATTTCATTTGGAATGGGCTTGACACTATTCAATATCAAGTAATACAAGGTGACTATGAAGACATTTCTAAAATCATACCAAAAATGGATTATGCCCTAATTATTGCAAATATTCCCCATGGTTTCAATATCCCAAACATTGACTATGATAGTGACCCTTATACTTATCAAGCTATTAATAAAGTGGTTGCGATATTTATAGAAGTCACATAATCGCCATTATGGAGATTTGTGACATTTGATTCAGACATACCATTGGCAATGTTATTATCAAGCTTCAAGGGGAAAACAAGCTCAAGGATGTAGCTTGCATGGTAAAATGTTGAAAATGTATATTTCGTTAATGTTAAAAAATTTGTTTATGTCAAGTTAATTGAACTTCTACTATTCCATGTTACAGGCAAAAGTAAAATCTTCTTAACCGTGAATATCAACCATTTATAAATGATTGTGACTTCATCCATATTGATAGTTGGGCAAAAGATGGTGGCTATATGTCTATGATTTTTAATCCGGTAGATGGAAAGAATTATAGCTAAGTATTGGCTTATGATGTTGTTGTGAGAAAACTAACATATGAAGACAAAGAAGCAAAAGTAGAGATAGGTAACATTTATCAAAAACCATAGTTATTGATTAACTATCTTATAGACATATGCTCAAATGAAGGAGATTGGGTTCTGGATTTATTTTTTGGTTAAGGTAAGTTTTATTATATGGAATTGAATTTCAATATCTTCTTCCTTAATTTATATGTCATTGTACTAATTTACTTCATTATTTCTTTTTTTCTTGATAATTAGGTACAACACTAGCATGTTCCTTCAAAAAGGAATAAATTGCATTCCCATTGAAAAAGATCCAATACAATGCAATTTTATTTAGCAAAGAATTAATTCTTTTCAATTTCTTGCAGATGAAATGCAAGTAATTGGGTTGAAGAAAGGGGACTTTAGTGAATCACGTGTGGAAAAAAAGGCAAAGGAACCTCAACCACCATTACATTGAATGATTGGAAAGGCATACATTGGGAGATTCGGACACATCAAAGGTCCATTAGAAGAGGAAAATGAGCAAAATGAAGTAGAAGATATTGTGGAAGAAGACAATGATGAAACTATAGAGGATTAAGAGTTTTTTTTTTCTAAGTAATATTATTCTATTGAAAAGAGGAAAAATAAAAATACAACGAGGTGCGAGCCTCTGCGATGTTGAACAGAGTTATGTCAAAAATGATCAACAGACTAAACTCGACTGCCTAACGAGGGGAAACCAGTCCGAGTGAACCCAAGAAAAGCCCATGCAGGGATCTCAAAACTTAACTTATAAAGGCCCACACATGGGTCCTAGATCTAAGTGATCAATAAGACGTACCAAAGGGTTCGAAAAAATAACAGAAGAAAAAAACCTCAGATAAAAATCTCATAAGGACACCTGGCAACAAGATCAATAATCTGGATGGACCCCCTGGATATCATCAGGGGTGGGCTCTTCAACAATGCGACACGTGTACTCATACCATTCATCATCCTCACAGAAGCCCCTTCATCTATGATAGTACCAACCATGATCATTCTGTAAGCTTGTACTATGATTTAGAAAGGTATGTTAGATGGTAGGCGGGGTCTGCCTAGTAGACGGGGTCTGCCTAGTAGATTCCAATCGAAGGAAATGACTAGATTTCTTGGAGGAGGGACCAAATAAATGGCCGAGTAAATATCTGATGAACTTACTTTCTATGGTAAAGGAATGGGTAGATTGCCCCATGTTCGTCGGATTCTATGTTAACAAAAAGAATTTGAACGGTGTCATCCTCATTCTCTTTGGTGACTGTATCATTTGAAGGTGGACCTTCTGAAGACAACACTGGGTCGACTACCATCTTGACCTGTTGACTTTGGTCTGGTGTGGACTCAGAGGGTTTATTTTCAATGATACGTGCTTCGACTGATGGCAAAGTTGTGTCAGTTGGATTTTCAACTAGCGATGGACTCGGAAAGAGTTTCTTGTATCCAGGAGGAAGTCGCTACGGTGACATAGGACGGTTATCCAAGACTCTTTCAACTTTGTCCAAGAAGGGGCAATGGTGGAGGGCATGATTGCCTTCACACAGTCTTCAAGGAAATTTAGATCTTCCTTTCTATCCATTGACTTCATTTTCACTAGTTGATGGTGTACTTTCAACATGATCATCAGAGGTTGAGGACACCGGATTGTGCAAGCAGGGAGACCAGTCCCTTAAGATTCGTGGGATGCAAGGACAATCTTCATGATAGTGGTCTCCTTTGCAAATGACACATGGAGATTTAGGTTTGGATGGTGCAGTGTGTGGATTTTCACTAGACGATGCATGGTTTCCCCCTTTCGCCATTGGCTTCTTCTTATTCTTCTCCTTCTCTTGCTTCTTGTTCTCAGTTACTTGGTTTTTAGCGTTATTGGCTTCACCAAGTGAAGAGGAAGAAGGAGAGGGAGAAACAAATGAAGTAGAAGGTGGGGTAGCGACTTCAAGATCATCTGGTTGCTGATTGGATTGATGAGGAATCACGGTGCTTTGAACGATAGAGGTTGAGAAAAGCCATATTGGCAGGCCAACTGTAAGTCCTGGAAGGGAAAATGTAGCCATATGAGGTGCACCAACATCTCCCCAAGAAGAGAAGGGACTAGGATTCCCCCCAAGGGGAAATCCTTGATTAGTGGATTCCATTTTCTCAACCTAAGACCAACAAGGGAACAATGGTGTTATTCCGATTAAAATAAATTTTATGACACTTTGACGCAACTTGCTTTTTTAATTTTTAAGAGTCGAGAAAAAGCTAAAGATGACTCTAGTTGCCTTTGATTTTTAATGAGCTTGAAGTGACAAGTGCTCAGATGGACCTTTTCTTTTAAGGAGTCTAAAAAGGAATGAAAGTGACTTCTTTGGAAATCTAGATAGAGGGATTACCAAACCAATCGCAAAACTGCAGAATACTTTTTACGGTATGGCAGTCAATCTTCCCGAATGCTATGTTTAGTGCATTGCAATCGATAGGGCGGCATACACGGCTTCCTAAGGATAAAGGATATAGCCTATTGTGGTCTCCCAATATATACTCGACGATACGTGGCAGAACAAGTCCGTACTGGCACTTGTCGTATCAAAGAGGGGGAATCACCCAACCTACGATGAAAACGATAGTTACCAGGCTTTACGATGCTAGAATACGTCTCTAGCCTAGACTTCTAGATGTTTTGCGTTAGGTTCCAAAGCGTTTTTATGTTCATTGAAATTTATTTTACAGTTGATCTTTCTTAAGAAGTTTGCCTTTAAGGTTCACCGTGTGATGTAGATATACAATTCCTAAATATGCAATCCAAGATGATAAACAATTGCTTATTTTCTTTTTGCAATGAAAATCCTAGCTATTAAGGAAAGAGAAGTAAAATCCTTTCAACATAGAGTAGAGAGCACACACTAAGATGCATTGTCCTAAATCAATTTCGGCATGTAGCCTAAATGCAAATGCACATGCATGTATTTGTTTTCCGCTTTCTTAATGTGTGAATGACAAAAAGAACGCTAAGTACATATCTGAACTATTTTTCTTTCAAAGCGACAGTACTAACAATTTTCTCTTCAAAAGACAAAAGGAAGACTACAACGACACTTTGCGATTTTGAATTAAAACTGCTTTCGATACCTGAAATACTAATAATTTTAAACCAAATACAATGGAAAAAGTGTAATCGACTATCTAAAAGATGAATGCTTTACAACACTCTTTTCTTTGACTGAAAATGACACTTGCGACACTTTCAAATCAAAAGACGACAGTTCGATTAAGATGTCGTTTGCAAAGGAGAACTGTAAATGATGAAAAATACATAAAAACATTCACAATTATTTATTAATGGAGGCTGAATAATGCAACGAAAGGGAGTTTCAGCAGTGATATACTGATCACAGACAAAAAAATTACTGAATAAAGCTGAGGACAATGAAGAGAAAACCAAAATCTGGAGGCAGAAATAGTTTCACCTAATCATCGCACCTGTAATACAGGGAAACATGGATGCATCTCACCTACAGCACATGGGAGGTGCGATGCATCTAGAATCCCAATGAGAGACAGTGTGATGGTCCAGGAATGAGACTGAGCTTGGTTTTTTGCTCATAGTTTATAGCCTAGTTCAGGGATTTAGGCTGAGCTTATGGTAGGCAGTAAACACAAAGCATAGGGTCTAATCTAATGAGGTTATTTGACCTACCACCAGGGCACTTAGGATGTTTTCAAGTTAGTTTTTCAGTTCATAAACAAACCTAGAGATGGACTAAAGCAGCGTTGATCTACTTTGCAGTTGCATAGCATAAGCAGTTCGAAGGCTAGCTGGCTTAACTTCAGGCTCCGTCTGTAGTTTATAAAGCAAATGAATATAAACAAGAAAAGAAGCTATTCGCTCCCCAGTGGAGTCGCCATTTTGTTATCAGGAGTGTCCATTTAGAGCTACTAGTCCCACTGAGACGCGTAGCTATCTTAGAAACAAACAAACTAAAGTTACTTTTGTTTTCCTTTATGAGAGATAGATGAGAGAGAAGAAGAGAGTACCAAACTCAGTCTTTCGCTTGGCTCCTTGCTTGTTTCCTCCCTCTGACAGAATTTCACCACTCTTTCCTTACTTGTCCCGCTTCAAAGAACACACGTAGAGTCAAAGCAGCATAATACCATCAAAGCATAGAGATCTATAGCCATAAACAATATAGGATTAGATGTATATTAACCATACAAATGCATATATCAATACAAGATTTAGAGATATACAAGAATATGGAGGAAAAATCAAATAGATTTGTTGATAGAAGTAGTAGAAGAGAGGATTACAACCCATTGATCTGACCCAGCGCCATCCTCCCAGCATGAAAGCCCTCTTCACCTCACGAAAAGCTAGATCACCCAACACTATGATGTTTCACAGAGAAACCAACAACACTTCCTTACAAAATACAAAATTCCAGCCTCTAGATCTCTAGGATGAGGGATCCATATATATATATTTGCAGGTGGGTGAGTCATCTTCTCGGATTTTGATTAGTGTCATAGCTCTGATAGTTCTTTGTTCCACTTGGAGATTTCATGATCTTTTACTCATCCCTAGGCGAATTCAGAGAAGCAAGTGTCAAATGGGCAGTTTCTAGAAGATTCTCCGGGTTTCCACCTAGCCAACTGCCTCTGCCATTTGTCTACTCTCGCTCATCGCACCCTACAAAAGGGATTTTTAGTATGCATCACACTTTTTGCATGTAGTAGGTGAGATGCATCGCACCCTTAGAACTAAGCAGTCTATATGGTCTAGTTTTGACCAGTTCTGAGTAGTTTTTCAGGGAGTACTTCTGGGAGATGATCTAATTAGCTGAACTTGTTCCTTTAGGGTATGAAACAACACTTTTAGGGGCTTAGAAGCTCTTGGTTTATGGACATATGAGATTGGGGTTGCAGTGCCCAAAGATGTCTATAACACATTTCCCAAATCAACACAACTTAAAATCCAACAATGCCTACCAGTGATGGTGCGAGAGCTTAGCTCCATAGCTTGAGGGGGGCAAGAGCAATTTAGAAGGGGAGGAATGAATGAATTCTGGTTTGTAGAGGCCATAGACTTAGGCCTGCTGCAAGTTTCTTGAATTGAGCACTAGAGTAATGGTTCCTGGAAGTCGATTGTAACATGCCATAAATTGGCATGGAAGGGGGCGCAGGTGGCCATGTGGCCTAGCAACTTGCCATCCTGCTGTCTAATCTTCATTAAATGCATCATAATCACCCGCATCCGGGTCTAGAGGATGAAGAGTTTGATTATGTGACACTGTTGATTAAATTTAAGTTATGCTTGGAAATCAAGCTCATTTTTTGTAACTATTAATTAGTTATACTTGCAATGTTTTGACTTTGACATTTTATGAGAACAATAAGCATTCAATTAATGTTGTTATGTGTTCAATACTTGTATTATGTGATTTTCACATTAATTTTTATGTTAATCATTACTTTTTGAAAAAAATAGTGATTAATATTATTTTTTTGACATGAAGTTCATAAAAAAACTATTATTTAACCATTTTTAGTTAAAATTTTCCTATAAAAATTGTGATTTTGACATGTCATTTCTACCAAAAAATTACAAAAAATTATCAAAATATGTAATTTTTCAGTTATATTTATGTTGAAAATGGTTATTTTTATGTCAATTGTTAATTTTTTTTTTCTTAGAGACAATTATTTCATGTGCATCGAAAAATTAATTAACGATGTATAAATATGTAGAATATCGTAACTTCAAAATATGGACCTTCCTCTTTAAATATGCAAAACAATAAGAATCTTACTACAAAAAAATAAAATTAAAAAAAAAAACAAGAAAATATGAAGAAGAAGACCACTTCAAAAAATTTTAAATTTAGAAAATAATTATTTACATTTCATACATTAGAAAATTTAAAGTAAAAAATAGGTCTTTTAAAGAAAGGGCCTGATGCAAAATGACCACTTTTTAAATCAGCATGAAAATCACTAACATTCTAAAATGTAATTTACATAAAAAAATTAAAGTGCCAAAAACTATGTTATAGAAAATATATGTGCGTTTTTCAACGCCCCTTTTCAAAATCGGGTCACTTTTTTTCTATATCTACGAAACGGGTAAGCGTATCAGTTCTCGTTTCAAACTTTACATTGTTTTATGCATGTTGTAGCTTGGCAGTAGAGCCTACCCACTCATGGATACCCTAGTTAGTACCTTTTTTCCGAGTTGGTGTCCATGCAGTAATTTTTTACTCCTTTTTGGAATTACTCCTTCTGACCTACCATGACCTAGAATCTGAGCCTCATGTCCTCTTCTTCATCATATTTATGGCTTTACCCCAGGAGGATTCCATCATCTTCATCCCTTATGATTGTCACTTTATTATCAGCCTATTTTTGCATTTTGAGCCTTGGGTTCTCTTTTCCATTGTCCTCATCTACTTGGCCAACCATCCTATTTCACTAGGTGTTTTTCCCTTTCTTGGAGGAACCATTGCGATGAGTGGTCCTTTTACCCAACCTCTTATCCTCATTATTTCACGAGGAGTTTCAACATTACCAGAACTAGTTTCTACCCTCTATACCACTTGTTCCTCCAAGAGGGGTTTTCTTTAAGATCTTTTCAAACTCCTTAATTTAGAAAAGATTGATGAGTGCACTTGTCTCCTTCACACTTGTAAAAGTACTTGAAGGGTCTTCTACCCAGTGTAATTTTAACCCTTTTCTGGAGTGGGATAGACTAGTTACAAATGAGGGATACCCTAGTCTACTTTGGGCGGGACTTTCCCCCTTGTATACTTTTATCTCTTTCTTAGGCTTGGAGGACAACTTTACGAAAAAGGAACTTCTAAAAAGAGAAGGGAGGGAACATATATTCCCATTAATCATCGAAATGGCAATGTAAGTTGCATCGGCCTTGAAAATGGAACCTGTCTATTTCATTATCTCAAAGTTGGGTTTTAGCTTTCCTAGGAGTTGTACCATACGTATGAGTCCCTCTACTGCTCTTGCTAGTTACTCTTCCAGTCCTATTGAGCATGCTTCTATGACTCTTGCATCATTGTACGATATCACATGGTGCTCATTAGTCATGCTACGAAGTGACTCGTGTGTCATGCTGCTATGTGCTTAAGGGAAGTCTCAACGAGTGTAAGCCATCTACAATAGCCTGTCGACGTTTTTGATTTGGACATCCCTATGTCAGTTATACTTCATCTCTTAATGATTTCATCCATTCATCACATCATCCTAGTCCATTCTGTGTCAATTGGTGGGGGACACATCAAGGTTGTCCTTCGATGGATCTTCACCTGTCGACTTCAGCCCATTATCTAGGAGCTTGATTTAGGAACAGGTAGTATCTTGGAGTTTGAAGGCCTTAGTGGTAGGCTTCCTCATTATCAACAATGAGTTTACATCATTAGCTCTTGATTGACTGAGTTCACTAGTTTTCGACATCAGCTCCTCTATTCAGACTTAGTGGACTGTGCTAGGTAACTTGGGGTCCATTTTCATCAGGATACCCTCTTGTCTCTTACTAGTTTACATCATTGGCTAGAATCAATGGGTTTCTAGCATGTTCAACTTCATCTCATGTATTCACATGGTGTATATTCGTACCATTCGGGTTATGTTGAAGACTCTAGGTTAAGTACATTTCACTCTTATATGGCATCCTTCCCAGGCTGCATTAGATTTATGCATAATTTATGTAATATGAGGACTATCTGACACCCCTTTTGTCTGTCATGTGTCCATAGTCCTACTGATGTATACTATGACATAGATCCACAATTGTATTTGTCAGTTGCTATGATCTATCTGTTGAGTCACATGGTGTTATAGACAATTTTGTGCCTTACAGCAATAAGCATGAATTGTCAATAATCCAAGGGATCCAAAGTTCCCTAAACATGATGTTCCTACCCCTAGAGGAACAAGGTCAGCAAACCAACAGCTCTCAGATCAGTTCTCCACCTGAAAACACTAAAAAACAAGCAATCCTGAAATCAAAGCAGGTGCTCCACTAGGCTTCTGCGCTGAAACACAACTGCTCCATGGTGTACCTGCGTTGCAAAGCAGGTAGAACAAAGCCCACCTGCGTTGGGCGAGTTTGGACATGTGGCACAGTGAGTCATTGCTTTGGAATCTTCCAAAAATGACACTTGGGTCAGGTATTTCGCCTTGTGATGAGTCAGAGGCTTTGTTTCTCCAAGTGGAAGCAAGGTTCACCAAGTGGACTCAAGAACTGAAGATCAACTGAAGATTAACTGAAGAGAGAGAGGACACAAGGCAGCTACACATCAGTTGCAAGCTGACTCATCCTTTCTCAATTCATCTATATATTGAGCTCTCTCCTATGAGCTCAGGAGGCTGGAATTTTGTGCAAAGTAATGATATGCTGTTGGTTTCATTCTTGAGTTATTGGGTGATTGTTTGAGAGAGGTGAAGAAGAGCAATTCTTTCTGCTGGGAGGTGTTGCTGGGTTGGAGCCTGCAATGGTTGTAATCCTCTCAGAACCTTTATTTCTTCATTAATAAAAGCTATTGAGGTTCTTCTATGTGCTCTTGTTTCAATTATGTATTGTGATGATTGCATGTTTGGTTTACACTAATCCATGAACCAGTTATGATTGCATGCCTCTTGTAGTTTCCTTCTTTGTTATTGTGCAGGATCTCATTGCAGCTGGGTGAGCAGAACAACAAAGAGCTAGGAGCAAGCGGCCAAAGAGGAGAGTTTGGATTCGACATTAAGCGCAAGGCAACGGTTAGTGCTTTCTCCATCCTCTTTTGCTTTCATAAAGAAGTAAACCTTCAGTAGTTTGTTTTACAGTTGTTGCTAAGGAACTGTCACCCTTAGAGTGGGTTAGGGTCATCCGAGTCGGATACTTTTCCCTACAACAAACTGGTGACTCCACTGGGGATCGTATCCGTTTGATTGTGTTTGTAGTATTTTGCTATTCTTTTCCTGAACAAAAGAGTACCAAATCGAAAAGCTTTTGACTATATCAAAAGCGAAGTAGAGGGGCTGCTACTCTTGCTCATTGTCTGAGCAGATTCATGATTTGAAGAGCTGATCTACAAAGATCCTTGTAAGCTCTTAGTGATAGCTTTGCACCTTCTAAATCATCCCTTTGATTGTGCTTGACTGATTGCTTTTGATTTGAGCAAAAACCGTACATTTTTTAGAAAATTATGACCCGGAAACTGTGAAAACGCAGCTCTCGTTTTCCAAAGCAGGTAGTACACAGGCTACCTGCTTTGCAACGCAGGTCCCGAACTAGCTACTTGCGCTGAGAGCCAGTTTGACTGTGCAGAGCCTGCGTTGACCCAAATTTGCTTAGTGCATTTGGGGTTTCCTCCTTTCTCTTGCCTGTTTTCACTTAGTTTTGCTGCTAGGTGTCAGTCTTGTGCCTGTTTTGAAACCAATATTACTTGCCATCATTCTGCCTCTGTTATATAACAAAATTGTACTTGTTCTTTGTATTTCTTGCTCATTTAAAATTTCCCATAACGAAAAGTAAACTAGTCATGCTTTTGGCCTCTTAGATCTGAACCTGTGTTAGGCGTTTTGCTGGTCTAAAGAGTTAGCTTGTTTGTTGTCCATAGCTGGTTAGTCGTTTTACTTTCGTTCGTATGGTTTGATTTCATGTATTTCCAGTGATTAAGCAAGTGAATCTTAAGGTGTCTTTTGATTTTGGACAAGCTTGTTTACTTTCGCTTTAAATCGAAATCAAAGTTATATAACCACTTTCTTTTTGTATCCATCCACATTAAGAAAGGGAAAAGAAAATACATGCATTGTGCATTTTGCATTTGAAAAAGTTTGCATGATGATTTAGGAGAAAGTGCATTAGTTTGTGCTGTATGAACTGTGTGAAAAGAATTTGCCTTCTTTCTCTCTCAGTAGTTAAGATTTTCATCAGTCAAAAAGATTTGGAAAAGCTTGCTTCTCATCTTAGGCTGCATTTAGGAATTTGTCATATACATCTCGTGGTGAACCTTGAAAGGCAAACTTTAAAAAGATCAACTTAAAATATACTGAATGAACCTAACAACGCATTTGAAACATAACGCAAACATCTAGAGGTCTAGGTAGAGATGTGTTCCGGCGTCGTTAAACATAGTGACTGTCGATCTCTACGAAGGTGGGTGATTCCTCCTGAGAGTCGGTGGCACTAATACGGACTTGTGCTCCCACGTACCGTCGAGTATATATTGGGAGACCCCTATAGGCAATTATCCTTTATCCATAGGAAGCCGTGTCGGCCGCCCTACTGATCGCGATGCAGTGAACACAGCATTCACGAAGATCGACCACCCGTACCGTAAAACGTATTCTGTGGTTTCGCGAAAGGTTTGGCACACCCTCTGCCTAGATCTCCAGAGCAGTTTCTTTTGGCCCTTTTCAAACTCTATAACTGAAAAGGTCCAACCGAGCATTTGTCACTTCGGGCTTGTTAATACATCGAAGGCGACTAGAGTCATCTTTAGCTTTTTCTCGACTCTTAAAACATGAAACAGCAAAGTTATGTTTAAAAGCGTCTAATAAAATTCATTCAAATCGGAAACACAAATTTTCCCCTTTATATTTTAGTTGATCGAGTAATCCGTAATCGTGGAAGAAAGTCAATTAAATATCCGTCGTTCTCGGAGGCTTGCGAGTCAACCGTCTTTGTCTCCGGAATCGAAAACAATCCGGACAAAGCGAGCTCGTCGAACCAGTTCAAAATCTCCTTTAAAAGTTAGAACAAGCGTTCCAACAACATCTGAGATTCTGGTCACTCCAAACATTTCCGGAAACCCTGCCTCTATAGAAGAAGTTCAATCGCCACAGAGGGACAGTAATACTGATCCTAGTCTGGGGGCAAATACTTGTATGACTGAACCAGTTCCATCTGTAACCAGTCCAGAGAGTTTTGTTCCTCAAACATCCGTCGCGGTCGATACAACCCCTTCTTCGGCACCGGAAATCTTTTACGGACCTGACGGTCTTCCTCTTCCACCTGGTCTGATTGCGGTAGAGGAAATTATAGAAGAACCGCAAGTATCCACTCCAAGTCAGTTTGGAGTAGGGGTCGCTCTATTTCCTACTACAACAGAAGTTTGTCCATCACCAGTGGAAGTTCCTGTAGAATCACTAGGTGATCAATTGGATAGACTAAAAATGACTGAACAACCGTCGACATCTAGGACTGTGTCGAATGACACGGCGACGGCAGAATTACCTGCTGCAAATCCAACAATGTTCGCTGGCATACCATCTGTCCCAACTAGCTCGCAGTCGCTAGAAGGAGTCCATCAAGAGACTATCTCGACAGTATGGTCTGTTCCTGTTTGTTCCGGAGTAATGTCTGGTAACTCTCATGGTGAGGCTCATCAAATTGACCCTTTTGGGAATCTAATTAGGCCATCCAGTCCTCCAAGGCAGGCAGTTGCCTTGAGTTCTGGGTTGCTACCGTATGGGGGGCAGTACCCATACGGGAGCTCTCAACCTTATTCAAGTTATGGCGGAATTGCAACGAGTAGTTGGGTACCTGTGCTATCCCAGCCACCGAGAGTTGTATATTCTATGCAACAGTGTGTACCTGTGACAAACATCCCAACTACACCGGCTATTGTGACCGTGTCGCAAGTTCAAACAATGCCTGTTGTGTGTCAACCTCAGATTGCTCAGGTTCTCATGCGACAGCCACTTGACCCTGCGACCCAACCACAATCACCTACTGGTGGGACAACACAAGTACAGTTGGGTACGACTACCCCACATCTTGGTCCAATGGTTAGTGTAGCGCAACAACCCATGGTGTCGCAACCGTGGATAATGCAATACCAACAGCCGCAATTCCAACAAGTGTACCAAGGTTCTGAACAGCAAATATTTGCAAATACTGGACAACCATATATTCAAAATATTCAAAATCAACCACTTTATAGTGGCCAAGTCCATCAACCGTATTCATCATACCAACATCAACTCCATTATGCTGGTATGCAAAGACCGACTGTTCAGGCGATTCCATCGTATCCTGGTTACGCTTCACCTAACTTGAACCAGCAGTTACCATTCGTGGCGACTTTAGAGTTGCCTGATTTACATCGGTTAACAAATGATCCAATTGCTTACGCCCCTTGGTGGCCAGTGATTCCACACAAACTCCCGTCCGACATTCCTAAATTCAATGGAAATCCAGGTGAAGACCCGTCGAATCATGTGATGACATTTCATCTATGGTGTTCGTCGAACACTTTGAATGACGATTCGATAAGGCTTCGCCTCTTTCAGAGGACATTGACAGGTCCGGCGGCAAAATGGTATATAGAATTGCCTAGAGCTTCGTTCGACAATTTTGGCTCCCTTGCCACAACATTCTTGACCCACTTTCAATTACCAATAAGGTATGAAACGGGAACAGAGATATTGACCAACTTCAAACAGACAACCGCAACTCATATATCAGATCATATACATGAGTGGCGACGTCGACGAAGAATGGTTAAAACATACGTTCCTGATCAGCTTTTAGCTGAGTGGTTTATAAAGTCGTTACTTCCGGCCATAACGGAAGATGTGGCAAAGGGAGGAGTCGTAACAGAAGAGCAGGTTATTGCTCGTGCACAATATTTGGACTTAGTATATACTCAGTCCGGCACGCTCTATGACAAAATACCGGACGCCCCCAGACTAGAGTTTTCAATCCCTCCTCCTCCTAAATCAAACAGTGACTCTCATGCCGGCGATGGCGTGATTGGCACGGCAAACACGAATCCGAAAAGGACCCATCAAAAGAAGGCCCGTAAGGATTTGAATCAAAATGCGCATGAAGAAGTTCTTGCTTCGGAAGTAAATGCCGTATCAGCAGATAAGGGCAAAGAAACCAATCAACCAGGAAGCAAGAAAAATCAAAACAAAGGGAAGAAGAAGAAACAAGGAGAGTCATCTCCTCAAAAAACTTCTTCAAGCCCTCCTCGAGATAGGAAACCACCTTATGGGTGTCAGATATGTGATGAGGATCACTGGACGAGAGAATGTCCATACAAAGCTGATCTAAAAAGATTCTTAAAGAGTTCGCAAACTCCAGCTGTGTTAACTGATCCGTTTCCCGATCGAGGAAAAAATCTGGTTGGTAGTGGAAATGCTTCACCGTCGCAAGTGCTTATGTTATCGATATCGAAGCAACAGAATGATGCTTTGATTTCGACAAGGAACAAAGATTACGGGAATCCACAGGTGTCGAACGATAAAGGTAAAAATCAACCTAGCAGTTCGACGACAACTTCGGCAGAAGTTGTACCCCCCATCACACATGAATTAACAATAAAACCGCCGAAGGGAGTAGTACACAAGTCGACATTTAATCCTCGTGCCAGAGCGGCACAGCATTATAATATAGTGGAAGATTTGGCGCAATCGCCGTCTGCTATGTCGACTCTTGAAGTACTACAAAATTGCCCATCCCAAAGGCAGGCATTGTTATCAACAATTGGTGGGGTGGATCCTAAAGATTCCAATCTTGTATCCTTTGATCACAAAGGATATGATCCTCAGTTACTAGCTCAACTAGCTTTCCTCGTCCAAGTGAAAGCCCTCAACAAAACTGTTCATCGAACAATTATTGATGAGGGGGCATCGACATGTATTATGTCGATGAGTTGCTGGAAAACTTTAGGATCTCCAACCTTGTCGCGATCATCGACAACATTAAAAGCATTCGACGGAAGGACATATACCCCTTACGGTATCCTTAGTAACTTGAAAGTTGAACTAGGGGGCAAAACAGTAGAAATAGATGTTGAAGTCATCGATGGCAATCTTGACTATAACATCCTACTGGGAAGACCATGGATTTATGCCATGGAAGCTGTTGTGTCAACCTATTTTAGGAAAATCGCATTCCCCTTTCAAGGAGGGATTACGATCATTGACCAACAAAATTTCCTCCCTAATGGTTCACAAGTTACAGGAAGCGTTCCTCTGATCCATGGAAGCGACCATTCGTTTCAAAATATCGGAGTAGGCCTACTAAAAGATCCTACATTAATGGGAACTTTCACCCTTCCGCCAACGTTCATTGTGGGAGAAGGGGCGACAGTAGGAACCTGCAATATAATATCTTCCGCACAAAAGATGTCAGAAAACGATATCAGCATGGATCATGCAAAGGTTTTGTCCCCAAGCCCAATGGAAGTATTGTAGCAATCAATTTTCTTGGCCTGGGGGGCAACCCCAAATCAACGCTCATCAAGCGTTTGGATAGATAGGTCTAGAGAATATGGCACCCCTTTAAGTCCTTGGTCGCGAGTGCATGGAACCGATGAAGGAATAGTCCAATCAATGGTAATTGATGGGGCACCATGGAATGATTCCCACCATCGTTCCCTTCTCCCGGGTTGTGGGGAAGATACTCAAAATAACCTTTATCATCCTTCAGTTTTCGATTTTCTATCGAGTACTGTAAATACAGTAGGCAATGAGGATAGTTCTTTTACTATGTCAACCTCATTAAAAAATGAAACGATCCCCTTTCCAGATCTCAATGGTAAACCTTCATTCCAACCAACAAAGTTGAATGCAATGAAGCTTGGGGGGCATGCACCTCGATTTGCGTTATTATGCTGGGGGCATGCAAACATATCATCGAGCAGTTTTAGCAATGTTCATGCTCGTTAAAAAATAAACGCAAAAATCGAGCAGTTTTTGTGCAGAAGTTCATGCTCGTTAAAAAATAAACGTAAATTGTGAGCAATCTTTCCCTAGCAGTTCAAGCTCACCCAGAGAAAATGAACCGGTAAACAACCTCGAGAAATGTAACCTTTGAAAGCCATATTAAAAGCCCTTGGTCGTGTTTATATGCCATCACCTCCATCCGTTCATTTGGCCAATCGTTCACCTCCATATGTTTGTTCACCCATTTTGAGGAACAGCTGCGAAGAGTGATTTCACTTAGCCATCCTTGTGACACTGCCGTGATTGGAGAATTCCAACCTGTACCTGGAATCTGCTGCTATCCTTGTTCATCACTCGTTCCTCAAAAGGCGAGTCTTCTTTGAGCTCTTTTCACTGACTCGTAAAATATGAAAAGTTTGCCGAGTTTTGGCCTTCCAGCTCGTTAAAGCGACCGGAAAGCTATCCCTCCTCTAGATTTTAATCTTTTTGGACCTGAGGGATTATTGCACAAAAAGATCGAGCGCTTGTTTTGTTCGGCTCGTTAAAGCAACCGAAAATTCATCCCTTCTGTATTGTTTTAAAATTTTTCGGACTTAAGGGATTAGATGACGAAAAAGGAATTTTGGAGTTAACTTTTCGTACCTTTTCAGACTCTCTAAAAATGAAAAGGACCGAGTTTTCCTTGTCGTTAGACTCGTTAAAATGATTAAATAGCGACAAACTTGTCTTTAGACGAGAACGAGTTTCCCTATCGCTAGGCTCGTTAAAACATAGCGATGGGCTTGCCCGAAGGGCAGGTTATAGAACAAGCATATGTTATCCTCCTCAAGCTTGACAAAAATAAAGAGGTACTGGTCAGCAATGACTGGGGAAAAATTGGGAGAACCTCACAGTATTAATGGTAGCAAGTCGCTCTTGAACATGACACTTTGTCCTCCGTACCGCATCGGGTTGGGTTGTTTCATTCACCGGTCGCAGAACCATGGTCCTCGCCACACCGTCCACAATTGGGGTAATGCTACCAATCCATCACATCAGTGTCGTTATATGTTCAAGAGATGTGGTTCTGTAAAGAGTCAACCGTGTTCCACCCACTGCCATACATTATCCTTCATCCACTTCATGACCGCCACCCTGAATCATACATCACAGTTTGTTTTCACCTCATCATAATCACTAGCTCCGTTCCGTGTCACTGATGTGGGATTCATTAAGGCCCTCCTTTGATGGATCGCTCCTTGTCAACATCAGCTCATTATCCAAGGAGTTGATCTAGGAACACCCCCCTCAGTACTTTGAAGCTTGCATGCCTCAATGGCAAGTTTCTCACTTCCGGCGACAGGTATACATCAATGACCTTCGACCAGAAGATTTTGCATGGTGGTCGACGCCAAGTCCTTTATTCCCACAATGTAGATTGTACTGCCGTACCTTGAGGGTCATCATCCTTATCGGTGATTCCTCTCGCGCTTGTTAACGGTTTACATCATTGACCGGTAATCAAGCGATGTCTTTCCATGTTCGACTTCAAGAAATTCTCACATGGATCGACTTGTACATCGAGTGAAGATCGGAAGAGACTGAAGACCCCGGATCTAGTTTCATCCATCCGGGCTGCGATATATATTCAGGACATAAAGACATTTGATATGTACATCATTGCAACAGATGATCATCCTTTTCAAAGGATGATAAATTCGGCAGAGAATTATCAGTCTAGCATCAGACGATCGTCTATTCTATGTACCAAAATATATTTATAAAGCTGAGCATGGGAATGCCCGCCTCAGCTAGATCATGAAAAATGTATGAAAAATAATGTATTGTATTGTATCTTTTTACAGGACACTTCTCAGCAGATTGAATGAACTTCGGATCCTCTCAATAAAGCATTTCACCCGATAAACGACCTCATACTTTAGGGGGCATCTGTTATAGACAATTTTGTGCCTTACAGCAATAAGCATGAATTGTCAATAATCCAAGGGATCCAAAGTTCCCTAAACATGATGTTCCTACCCCTAGAGGAACAAGGTCAGCAAACCAACAGCTCTCAGATCAGTTCTCCACCTGAAAACACTCAAAAACAAGCAATCCTGAAATCAAAGCAGGTGCTCCACTAGGCTTTTGCGCTGAAACACAACTGCTCCATGGTGTACCTGCGTTGCAAAGCAGGTAGAACAAAGCCCACCTGCGTTGGGCGAGTTTGGACATGTGGCACAGTGAGTCATTGCTTTGGAATCTTCCAAAAATGACACTTGGGTCAGGTATTTCGCCTTGTGATGAGTCAGAGGCTTTGTTTCTCCAAGTGGAAGCAAGGTTCACCAAGTGGACTCAAGAACTGAAGATCAACTGAAGATTAACTGAAGAGAGAGAGGACACAAGGCAGCTACACATCAGTTGCAAGCTGACTCATCCTTTCTCAATTCATCTATATATTGAGCTCTCTCCTATGAGCTCAGGAGGCTGGAATTTTGTGCAAAGTAATGATATGCTGTTGGTTTCATTCTTGAGTTATTGGGTGATTGTTTGAGAGAGGTGAAGAAGAGCAATTCTTTCTGCTGGGAGGTGTTGCTGGGTTGGAGCCTGCAATGGTTGTAATCCTCTCAGAACCTTTATTTCTTCATTAATAAAAGCTATTGAGGTTCTTCTATGTGCTCTTGTTTCAATTATGTATTGTGATGATTGCATGTTTGGTTTACACTAATCCATGAACCAGTTATGATTGCATGCCTCTTGTAGTTTCCTTCTTTGTTATTGTGCAGGATCTCATTGCAGCTGGGTGAGCAGAACAACAAAGAGCTAGGAGCAAGCGGCCAAAGAGGAGAGTTTGGATTCGACATTAAGCGCAAGGCAACGGTTAGTGCTTTCTCCATCCTCTTTTGCTTTCATAAAGAAGTAAACCTTCAGTAGTTTGTTTTACAGTTGTTGCTAAGGAACTGTCACCCTTAGAGTGGGTTAGGGTCATCCGAGTCGGATACTTTTCCCTACAACACATGGATCCACTGTGTATGTCTTCATGGCCCTACTCTAGCATTTCATTTCATGGATTCGTAGTGTATTTTATGGCGGCCATGTTCAGCATATTCTTATGACCGAGCATGGGTATGCCCGCATCAGGGATGTTATGAGCATAGATGAGACTTCAGCTCCAAAGTTCTCTGATCTGCAGTCCTAGATTTGTTTCCTCACTCGCATTTTGACCTCCACATTTTATCATAATGTATTTTGGCCTTTAGCTTCTCTTCTAACCTCATACCTTAGGGGGCATCTGTTATCAACCTATTTTAACCCTATAGGTCAGTCACCCTCAGTACTTGAGTTTGACTAATTTTTTTCCAAAATCAAGAATCTTTTTCTTCTGGTTTGACCCACAGTCACTAACATAGCAACCTATGGGAGTGACCAGAGGCTCTTAGTCGCTCTCATGCCTCCTTTATGAGATAAACCAAGGACCCTTTTTCCCTTTCAGTGCTAGCAACCAGGGATGTCTTCTAGAGTGCCTTAGTCACTAGGAGATCAATTCAATTTTTCATGTATTCGAGCTGGCCAAGGATTATCTCTTGATGTTTCTATGACTTATATTTGTCATTTGCGCTGAGATATATACTCCTGGGACCTATCTTATGCCTATTTATGTTGTATCATATGAAAGGGTCAGTTAGTTTTTGGAGAGTTAGTATTGAGACTTAGACCTTGAGATTATGTTGTTATAGCTTATGAGGTCTTTCACCATTGGTCTATTACTCTTCATGCTTATTTCTTGGATATAGTGGGGAATCTCTATTGGATTGTGGAGAAGAGGCTTGGAGGTGAAAGTTCAACACTATATTGTTTCCTTTCATAATTAATGGAAATCTATGTTCCCTTACATGAATTTGTGTGCATCATGTTATATGATTGTATCTACAACTTTTGATCTAACGATCTTCTAAGGAATATCACCTATTGTCTCCATTTACTTGTGATTGTGTACAAGGGTAGAGATTTTGTGTTGACATGTTCGATTGCTTGAGTGGACCACAAGATCTACAATGAACTCAAAACCCTTCCTTGACATGTGAGGATTCCAGGTGTGATCTCTTATCTTTATAACATAGATCCAATATCTTGTTGCACAATTGGGAATTTGGGATTGGGATCAACTTATTGCTCCATTGGTTTTGTTCCTCTCTATCTGGTGATCTGATTTGGACACAAGATCGTGAAGCAACGAATCCTTCAATATTTAGCTACAACACATCTGATTCAGAAGCCTTCGGCTTAGAAACCAATGACTACTTGGATCAAAACACACTTATGTTGTGAGTGGGGATATTATGGAACTCAAACCATTTCCCTATTTCCTTCTTTGTCTTCGTTGTGTTTTTATTTTGTTGTGGTTTTGGCTGGTTGTCCTAGGTCACCTTGCCTTGGATTTTTTGTTTGTTCTATGGTTTGGGGACAACTTTCCCTAGCTTTAGATTCTTATATCCAAAATCTCACTTCTTCTGTTTAAATTTCTACTCAATATTGAAAGTGTATCAATAGGTAGTGATAAGTGAGGAGATGTCCAGGAACTCCATCTCATAATGAATGTACTTGTGTGTAAAGCCATGGTACTTGTGTAGAAAATGACACTCATAATAGTTGATATCAAACTTTGTTTGAAGGGTATGAAAAATATTTGTGAACTCTGACACGTCTTGGTCCCTTCCCTGTCACAGGGTGGTCCACTTTATGTATTTATATTCATAGCTCTCGACAAGGTAATATTGTTCCTTAATGGAATCTTGTAAATAATTCTAGGTGGGTTCAACTGAAAACAATGAGATTTCCATCTCATCCTTCTATTCACAATAGGTTTCCTACTATTCCTTGACATGGGGGGTGGCTTTGAGGAGTGCAAAAGTAGTCTTTTCCGGATTGGAAAAGTAATGAACTGAAAAATATCCTTCCAACAGATTTAGCCATTTTTCTATGACGTTTGCATTTATTTGGCCTTCAAATATAGGAATTTCAAAGTTGAGTTGTACCTTAAAGGGAGTGGCGCCTCTAGAGTGGCTATTGGATGAAGATGTGTTTCTTATGGGTAGCTGCCGAAGGATCTATGAAAAGTTATCCATCATCACATTCCTCTATCACTTAAGGGCTTGCCCGAACAATATTTTGAAAGGATCTCCTATTCTCGCATATTTCTTTTCTTCCACCATGCGAGGCATTCAAGGTTTGGAAGGGTGGTCTTGCACAGGTTAAACCAGTTTGAGCCCTAACCCCTTACACCATGACCTCACTGGGGACTTTACAAGTGAAACAGAGAAAGAGAATACTAAATAACTAAAAGATTCTTATAAGCATAATGGAAATAAAATATCTCGGGCAATTGTATCTTATCTCTGAGAAGAGATATGGAAGCTACATGCCTCTCAACTACAATGCAATTAGGCTCAAGGGCCTTTTTATTATTAAACAACAAAGGGAAACCCTAAACAACCAAAACCCTAACCCTAAGAGATGGAACACCAAGCATTTGTGGGCCTCGTTAGGGTTAGTTGGGAAACCAACTTCCTAGGATCGTAACTTGGTCATATGATCTCCGTTTGTCATGTACAATACCTCATTTGAAAGATCTCTATAAGTACTACAGGATTCGTGCAGAGCTACAAACCTAAAAAACACCATTTAGGGGGTAAAAACAACTATAGAAGTTCAAGACTCGAAAAATTGCAAAAAATAGTAAACTCTGCTATAATCAAGGAAAATAATGAAAATGATTGGAAGTCTAGGTGGAATAGGTGGGTGGCCACTAATATCCACCTAGGTCAAACAAATAAAGAGAGAAAAGTGGCCTCACCTTCTAGTTGGGTTTTCTCACCAAAGGGTTTCCCTTTGCATATCTTGTTTCCTAGAGGATCTGGCACCAAATGATTTCCTAGAGGATGTGATTAATCCAAAAGATAATCTCATTGTCAATATGGATTACAAAAGTCTAAGATATAGCCGATATTGTTTCTCTTGTGTGTGTGTGTGTGTGAGCTTATGTGGCCATTCTCTATTTTTCTGTATAATTTTCATTCACATGCATGCACTAATTATAGCTAAATCTATAGATCTTGAAGTTTATTAAAACCATAATAGTGTATAATTTTTAGATTTTTAATATAATATTATTAGATATGTTGTGATGAACTATCTAGTGGAATATCCATGGTAGTTTACAGATCATTCATGCATATAGCAAAGTAAAAAAATAATAATTTTGAACAACATAAAGAAAACCTTGGCTTTCATGGTGCCTTCGAATAGAGAGGAAAAATAGTTTTGATTTGCAAAACATGGATTTTCAAGGGAACTCTTGGAGTTCTGATCTTGCACTAAGTAGTTAGTTGAATTAAAAACCATGGGAGAAACAAATATAGGGACATTAAAAATAAATGTAAATTCGATTAATTGAAACGTAAAATACATTTTCTACCATTATGCATACTTGCTAATTCTTCACGTGAAGAAATTTCTTCCTTGTGGTCCAAGAACCCTTTCCTCACTCCTTAGATTCCAACAAAGGTTAGGGTTATTTTGAATGGTGAACAACTGAATAGACGGTATCTAGACATGCTTAGCACATGAAAATTTGTAGTTAATGGGGAAAACATTCCATGCAAGAATCGAGGTTTTGGGACTGATGGTGAGTAAACAATGGAAGTAATGGAGGGTGTATGGATAGCCAACATGGATGGTGAGGCAACAAAAATGCCGAACTATGTATTCCAGCTTGGACCTGTAACACTATCAAGCACTGATAGTTATGAATAATGATGGCTTACATGGGTAGAAATTGTTAGTACACTTTGTAAATGCAAGCTCAAAACAAGCTTAACCATTGTCATGTTACATCGACAAAGGAGGGAAATGAATGATATGGCACTAAAATTCAGTCCTGTGTAAAGATTATGAGAAAGGACCAACCACCAAAATCCTCATAAATGAAATATTTCTATG
Organism: Pinus tabuliformis; assembly: GCA_031772625.1. Classification (NCBI taxonomy): domain Eukaryota; kingdom Viridiplantae; phylum Streptophyta; class Pinopsida; order Pinales; family Pinaceae; genus Pinus; species Pinus tabuliformis. The sequence goes on from CM062818.1 coordinate 1,789,605,872, forward strand.
CCATGTAGAACATCATAGGTGGCATGGGATATCATGGCCATGTAAATTTTATTCAATGATTATCATTGCTAAAAATAGACAACACAAAAAAATAAAAAAAAATATAGATCATAAACCATGTTCCGAAATTTCTCATAATATTTGAACACCATACATTAATCTAGTAAAGTATATTTGATGCTACTTGTAAGCATATTGATGCCTCAATCTCTTGTTGTTCAAATGTGCATCCCATCGCCACTATAGGAAATATATGATGACATGTATAATGAAATTAACATGATATATTTATTAAAACAAACTTAGTCCAGTATTATTATCATATAAACTATTTTTCAAGCCTTGTAACCATAGTATTATTATCATATAAACTATTTTTCATAAAATCACGACCATAAAACTATGTAAAATTAGTTGATATAGATTGGATCATTATATTTTTCTTTATCCATCTCAATTCTTTCAGAGTGGAAAGAGTGGAGGAATTAGTTCACAAGACCAATTTTACCGACAGAACCTAGTTTGGAAAAAAAAGGTTTTAAATCTTCCAAGATCATTTGAGGAATCAAACGACATTTTTTGGGGGTAAAAATTTACCACTTTCACACACAACTATTTTTCCTATTCTACACATAGAGACATTTCTAGCTATGCAATAATTGCATGAATGAAAGTCTGTATGTGAAGGTTATGGCATTCAAAATTTGACCTTCTTTCTTTTACCACTATAGTTCGCGATAATGCCACATCAGCATCCATTATACATTGGAAATGGGCTAGCCATGTGATTACAAGGTAGGAGACTCTATAAGTGTCTATATTGTAGCTTTGGTTAAGATTTGAGGTAGTCAAACCTAACCACTAGTAGGCTACCAAGTTGTGTTATAATTGAGCCACTAGGAGGAAAAGGGTTGCATTTATTTCAAGTGATTTTTTTCCATAGCTAAGCAAAAATATGTAGGAAATATAGGAGGTAGAGCACACAAAAAGGATTTGTGCACAATAGAAACCTATGGGCCATAGGTCATACTTCTTTTTACTCACAACCATATTTACATTTAGAGAAAGAGAGCGAAGGAACCACACCTTCCAACTAGGTATTTCTCTAGAAAGGGATTCCTAGGTCATATCGTGTGTTAAATGTGTCTATGATATTTTTATATTTTTGTTTCTCTTTTTCCTAAATAATTTTAATTTCTCATGAATTCACTATTAACAGTAAATCTATAGATCCATAAAACTAATAAAACTATAATAATGTAAAATTTTAGATTAAATATAATTTTATAAAATCTGTTGTGACAAATTGTCCAGTGCAATATCCATGGAAGTTTATGGATAATATTGATATGAAAGAAAGTTTTTTTGGTTGTATTATGGATATTTTCATGATATCTAGATCTACTAGGGCAAAAGTTGTAAAACCCTAATCATGGTCGACGAATTTGTGAATAACCCTTGTGATCCTATCGAAGAGAGGTTTTTTTCATTTGGAACAATAAGTCGTTGATATAAATCATAATGTAAACATCCTCATGTGGCCTTGAGAAACAAGCTTGGTATATTTGGAGAATATGGGGGTTCAAATGGAGAGGAAAAATCAGAAGGGTGATTAAGATACTGGGAACAAACAGAGAACTAGATGAAGAAAGAACCTAGAAAAAATCAACCCTATTTGAGTGTTGTGAATCAATCATAGTACCTATTTAAAGTGGAAGAAAATGTCGATATCAAGCCATACCATAGTGAGATCGATGATTTGAAGTTGAATCACTCGTTGCAACAACTAGAAGTGCATTTCAAAGTCCATCAAATTGAGGAAGAATAAAATATTTCATTTGCGCAGCTAAATTAGAGGGCTATGCTCTGACTTGGTCGTAGAGACCATAAATGCCCTTAGGTTGGACCGTGAGCCTCTAATGAATAAATGGGAGTACTTAAAAATCGTATTTAACTCATAGTTTTACCCTGTTGGGTACATCAAGGACCAATGGATTTGGGATTAGGTAAAAATCAAGGCAAAGCATGCAAGAGCATACCACAGAGTTTAGAAACATGGCCATAATACTGGGTATCTCCCCAAAGAACCCATATGTACTCCTCAAATATTTGGGGGGTCTACACTGCCATCTATGCGAGCAAGTGATGTTGTTTAATCCTAAATCAATGGAAAAATATTGTGTATAGGCATTATCCCTGGAAACAATAGGCATGCAAAGAGTGTAATCAAGTGGATCTAAGCAGAAGGAGAAATAAGACACTTCTATGGAGAGGTATAAGAACCAAAAAGTGGGAAAATATAAAAGTACGACAGCCACAAAACACCAATTAAAAGATACTAGCAACCACTAGAACCACTACAACATTGATGGACGTATAAAGGAGAAGTGTTAAAAATTTCATCCAGAGATAAACCCAAAAAAAGATAAAGATAAGAAGAAGAAGAATCTCTTGGTCACTGATTTGATCAACCAATTTGGAAGTACCTCAGATGTGAATGCAAAATTTTTATGTATGTCAGTGCAGAAGGAGTTGAATCTAAGTACCCTTCAACAACAAGAAGAGAAAGAAATGACTAAACTCTTCCATATAAAGATACAGGTGAAGAAGACAAATATTTATGCTCTCTTTGACCCAAGATCGTAAGAGAATCTCATAGTAGCAGAGCTGGTCAACAAGTTGGGGATAAAAGTTTGTGATCTTCCAAACCCATTTCCACTAGGATGGATAAATAAGGATGTAGAGCTGAAAGTAATAAAATAGTGAAAAATTAGATTTGTCATTAGTTCTAATTTTATTGATGAAGTAGAAATATATTTGGCCCCCTTGATGTATGCGGAGTAAGGTTTTGGAGTCCCTACATGTACATGTAAGATGAAATATTCATGTGGAGATCCAACTAGTATTGTCTCATCAAGGATGTAAAATCATTTACCATCAATGTATAGAGAGGCAAGTCAAAAATATCACTGGTAAGTACAAACCAAGCGAGGAAATTGATCATTTCTAGCAAAAAATATATTTTATCTATTTTAAGAGAAAATAAGTCTATAGAAGAGCTAGTAAGAGACAAGGTATCCTTAGAGGGATGTACTAAGAAACAAAAACAATAATTTGAAGAGTTTCTATAGGTACACAAGGATGGTTCTAAGAGCCTAAAGGGCTACTTCCTAAGAGGGAAGTGGAGCATGATATCCAACTATAGATTTACCATTACCAATGTTATCACAAAAATGATCATCTAGCTATAATTTACTAGATGAATCGAAGTACACCATGTAAGTCCAATTTTACAATAGTAAAATTCCTTTCACTGTGAGAAATTACTTAATAAACCACATTTGTTAAGCAATTTATAATTAAACCCATGAAGAATAATTAAATAAATCACTATTTGTTTAATTATCTTATAGGAATACATAATTAATCCATTGTTTAATTAATATTCCTTGTCATATTTGACCCAATTATGAGAAATAAATAGATAAATCATTAATTATCTTATTTTTCTTTAGGAATAATTAATAAATCACTAATTAGTTATTATTCCTTGTCAAGTTTGACCAAATCCCTTAGGAATAATTAAATAAATCATTATTTGTTTATTATTCCTTAACCATATTTCTTGAGATGGTAAATAAATCATTTATTTATTTATTATTTCTAAATAAAAGTTTAAAACCTTTTTCTATCTAACCAAATATAATAAAATATTCCAAACAATTATTTATAGAATAGGGTTAATAATATTTTATTATTGCTCATTATTTGAGGATAACCTAATATTTTGTTATAAATGGAAGGGTTTTACATTCATTATTCACTTTTGATTATTTTCATTGTTGCACTCACTGTTGTAACTCTGATTATTATCATTGTTGCATGTCATTTTTCTTTCCATTTTAGTTCTCACTTAACTCAAACATTTTATTTACTAGGTTTTACGCATTATAGAGGAGAGAGACTCTACAAAAGCTGAAGACATTTTAGGATAGCCAAGAACCCATCCCATAGAGGGTGACTGGTAACATTATTTGTTCCCTTCACAGGTGTTTTTTAATAAAATATATTCTTTATATATCTGGTTTCCATTGGATTATTGGAGTTACTTGCACTTATTTTACTATTCCATTTTGTTGTTTAACTATGATTGTGGCATAGATCAGGGCTTTGGCAGGTTTTATTTCTATCATTTGCTGCAGATCTATAATGTTTAGAAGCCTTTTTCATTGTTAGGTTTGTTTGTCATGCACAACCTTAAGTGATTTCTTTTCATACACATTCAGGAAGAAAACACAATAACAATTTGGCGACTCTAATGGGAAGTTTCTAGTTTTCTCTAACATTTGGCGACTCCATTGCATTTTTAATTCTGATCCGAAAACCTGGGTGACATTTAGTTTTCAGCTTAGGGTTTTTCTTTTTCAGTCTCTTAATTTTTTTTACTAGATTTCCAACCCTATATCAGTCAAATTTCTAGCTTCCGTAAGTTTTTGGGTCTTTTCCACAGGTCACAGGAACCAGCCATGACAGAGACAACAATTTTTTATGGGACTTGCTGAACGAGAATCAAGGAGCAAAAATCACACTTTTTTGCCCCAAAAGTGTGATCTGGATGTCCAGAGCACACATTCTGGCCCAAAATGTGTGATATCCCAGGAATCAGGTTAGTACCTGCAATTTTATGTTTTCTGGAATTTAGTTCGATCTGTTTGTGGGTTTTTTCGAGAGTTGTCTGATGGGTGAGGGTGAGGCTTCATCTTTCACGGGTCCTCTCCTTTCATTTCTAACACTAGCTCTTTTTGCTAGCAAGTTAGCTTCTACACTAACTACTACACTCTTCATGGCTTCTAAAGTTGGAGGATTTCTCTCTCTGAGTTGGAAGGCCATATCAGTATCAAACCCATCAGGAAACTTTATCAGAGCTAAACCAGGTGGGGGTCTAAGATTGACTGGTATTGCATTGTATATATTGTTAAATTTGGTACAGTAATCCTAGAATGTTTCATTTAGTCCTCTCTTGGTGTTTTCATATTATGAAAGGATCTATAGAGGGTTATTTTTCCTTTCCCATCCATTTAAAAATTGTTGATAAAATATTTCTAAACTATCTACGCTATTATCAGGTAAAGCTCTAAACCATTTTATTACATCACCAGCTAGAGTCTGAGCAAAAAGCCTCATTTTAACATCTCCAATATCAATTTCATGCAATTCAAAGTATTTTTTCATTTTGTTTACATGATTTTGTACTGTATAAGGTCCTCTGCCATTAAATTGGATAATTTTGTTCCAGCAAATCTTGTTGCATGGGACCAAGTGGGGCAGGTAACACAAGAGGAGCATATCTATTTGTCATGGCTCTAAGTTGGGCAGGGCTAAGAAGTGGGGTTGGGGTACCAGGAGATGATACAATAGTTGATGGAGAACTGGGAGTAGTAAGTGATTGATGGGTAATGATAGGTTGGTAGGGAAGTGAAGGTATAAATGGAGGTGAGGAATGAACTTGAGAGGTGGAAGGGAATAATGGTGAACTAAGGTTAGTTGACACTAGTTCAGAAAGCTCAGGGATCTTAGCAATAGTAAGGGATGAATGAGGGGAATTTAGAATATACTCATCAATTGATTAGTTTCCTTTTTAGACTTTGAGGTCTGCAATAACCTCTGGATCTAGAACTATGTCATCAAGTGTACTTTCAAACCTAGTTTTGAATAGGGAAAGGTCAAATGACTCATCAAAGGGGAGGTCTTCTAAAAACAACCACTCATCAGGGCATGAATCTGCTTTGATTGAAGGTGTTGGACTTACTAAACTCTCTTGTATTTTGGATCTTCTCAAAATCAGGTTGGGATTATCCACTACTGGGGCATGATTTGGATCTGGATTGGCCCTAGTATAGTGAGTTCTTCTTGAAGCTAGAGTTTCGAGCTTTTCTAATTACTTTCTTTTTATGAAATTTTGTAAATAGCTTGTAATAAACCCTTCAAGAGGCTTGAAATAAAGATTTTAATTTTTCTCAAAGGTTTATTAAGACTAAGGATTTGAGTTCCCCAATATGGTTGCCACTATGTTATCACTCATAAGTTTTCCCAAGAAGTTTTCAGAAGAAGGAATCATACAAGGTAACCACACACCAAACTCTTAGGCTTAGGTTCTAGCCAACCTAAATCCAAAGAGGGCTCTCTCTTTATAATTTAACTTTGTTTTATGAGATTTTAGGCTAGTTCTTAGTGTGCATGGGGTTTAAATTTTAGTTTGAAGGTTGGGTGGTGGAATACTTAGATCAAATGGATAGAACTAGGTCTTCAAGCCATTGGGCTATGGAGTAAATCAATGGATAGCATAACTGGACCAGATCATTAAAGGGAATGTTCACAGGGTAGGCTAGCAAAACAAAAGGCAAATATTTAGGTCTAATGGATGAAATGATTCTAACTAGGGTGAAAGGGCAATGATGAATTCTTGGACCGGGATAAAAATGGAGAACAATGGGTGATCATAAAAAAAGGGCAATTAAGAATCCTTTGTTATAGATCAGGGGAGAAACTACAGAAGCTAAGGAGTAATTAAGAATTCCCTAACTAAGATAGTTTAGTAGAAAACATTTAGAATGTAAACAGTCAGGATAGAGTGCATTTAAGCAATTTCTGAAATATCATTCCTTGTTATACATTTAGATTTCAGAGAAAAAAATAGGATTATGAAGAAACATAAGAGAAAACATCAATAAACATAATAGAATACTTATTTTTATTTCACTTTACACAAGAATCCTGTAAATATCTGATCTTTGTTCCTTGATCCAGCAAGCCAATCCAGTCATTGATACAATAGAATTTGATTTGAGAGAAAAAGTCTATATAAATGTCATGGAATCCACCTACATACTTCGAAATGTGAAGTATTTATACAAAAAATAATTACAAAATATCTCATAATAGTTTGAGATTTAATCTAGGAAATAAAATATCTTCATGCATGAAGATAGAGATAGATGTGAAACTGCTTCTTGCTGTCCCTTTTATTGTGGTGTTGTTGGTTGTTTCTGCTGAGTTTAAGCCCTTTAGGCTCAATGATGGTTGTGGTATTTCCACACTAGAGTCTTCTTTACTTTGATCTTTCACTGATACTCTTTGACTCTATCACTCTTTGACTCTGCTTATCTGATTTTAACCTTTTTCACCTGGCTGCCTTCAAATTTACTATGGTAACTTTCTGATGTAAAAATTTTCAAAGTAAATCTGTCATTTTTTCCCACCATTCTGCTTCAAGAAGTCTTATCTTTAACATTCTCCTATAAATTTTGTTTTCCTCTTTGTATTTTGCAAAATTGGGCTTGGTGAGAAACAAATGCTTCACCTCATGTTCTAAGAAAAAGTGGTTCTCTAATGTATCATACATTACCTTTCCAGTGGGAAAAGCTTTAATGCCTAAAGAGTTGGATTTTTCCTTGGCCAACCTCCTTAGTCTATCACTATAGTCCAATTGGGTCATGAGTTTATCATTGATGACCATAGGATTGGGAAAGCCTTTGTCCCTCAAAATTTGAAATTTGGCCATAAACCTATCAATGACCACCTGCATGTTGTGGCACTTTTCTTCTAAGTTGAGCATAAGGTTTCTTTTGGAAAGAAACTTTTTAATCTCTAGGATGGCTTCAGTCCTATCCTCTACACCAAGCTCATGGAGCTCATACCTATTCTTACTGTTTAGTAGGTGGATGAGTCAATTTCCATCCATAGGTTGGTCTCCTAACTCTTCCCTTAGTTTCTGGATAGCCTTAGTGGCTACCTTCACCAATTTCGTTTGCTCGAATATAACTTGAATTGATGACCAAATATCAATGATAGAGTCAATGATACTAGCCCAAAGCATTTCTTTAGTCTTTCCTAGTGGCTTCTACAGTGTCAAATATTTCTCTATGACTTTTATTTTCTCACCCATCCTTAGGGCTTTCTGTGTTTCCTCTCTTTGCTAAATTTGGTTAAGTTTACAGTCAGTTTCTAAACTTTCCACTTTTTCCTTTAACCTTTTGAGCTCTGTATCTTGAATGTACATCTCCTCCATAGCCTTTACCAGTTCTGTTATTTTTTCAGTTGAAGTGTCTGTTGTTGTAGTAGACTTAGTTGAAATTGGTAGTGTTATGGCAGGTGGAGCTATAGGTGCCAATGATGAACTGTTGTTGTCACTGTGGGAATGGAAGTTGTGGAATTTGTTGCTAGGTCACTTTGCTTGGACTGAATCAAAATGTCGAACTCATTTTCTATTTCTTTAAGCTGATCATTTAGCTTTAGGACTAGGTCTATAAGCTCTTCATGTCCCTTTTGTGCTTCTAGGACTTACATTGTTTGAGGGTGATGCAGCTGAGGGATTTTGAGCTACTTCTTCAGTGCAGTAATGTCATTATTCTTCTCCTTGATCAGCTACTATGTTGCTTTTACATCCTTGGGATCATGTCCCAATCCTATCACTATGTCCTCTAAGGACTTGATACTTGCATCTTTGGCCTGTGAAGAGGCCTTCTCCAACTGAAACTGAGCTGACATATTATTTAAAGAGTTCTGCAGTTGGTGGGCCGCTATGGCTTTCCCTGTCAATGTAGAATAAATCATCTTACCAGTTTTCTTATGTAACTCAATCTAGTCAATGGGATGAATATCCCTTGCCATTACTTCAAAATCCACTCTTTTAAAATTTATTGTTGTCCTTGGCTGTTGAGTGGTTGGCTTGATGAAGGTCATTTGCATCTTCCCCTCTTTGAAATTATAGGCTAACATGAGCCTTGTTTGATTGGTAGGGGCCATTTTCAAACACTGTGCATAAGTTTGGGCTTTCAGCCTCTCATTCCTGGCCTTTATTTCTTTGTATCTCTCTTTGATGTCATGGTCTTTATCTATTGGAATTCTGAAAGAGGATATCTCAACACTTTGTTGCCTTTCCAACATGTAAGTGTGTGTGTGGAAGGTTCTAGAATGCCTCCAGATGGAGTGACATGCCTACTCCTATCTCTTTCTATGTTGATAACCTCAGCTGTCTCCTCTATATATTCTTGTTCAGAGACAGGATTCATTTTTTGTCTCTTTCCTGGCTTGTCTCTATGTAGGACTAAGATGTCGTTCTTCCAGAAGGAGTGGCCCCTTTCCTATTTCTCTTGAGGTTTTTCTCCTCATTTAGAAGAGTTTATAATACTAAGGGGGTACTCATGGTGGCCTTTGGTCTGTTTGTTTTCTCTAATTGTTGTGGTATATCTGATTGGTCTGGTGCTTCCGATTCTTCTTGTGCCTATGACTCTTCTCGTAACTGTGACCCTTCTTGGACTTGTGACTCTTCTTGGACTTGTGATTCTCCTGGTACCTGCAGGAAAGAACCCTCATCAAGTTGTTTATTTAGATCAATTAAAGTGTTTTCCATTGCAACTTTAGTGCTATCCATGTCCTCTAAAGTGCTTTCCACCCATTCAAGTTGGTTGCCATACTTTTCTATTTCAGGGATACTGTGGTGAATCGAGCCATCTTGTTTTTTTATCTTCTGTTGCAGATGAAATCCAAGGGATCATACCTCCATATGAAGCTATATTTTAGATTTAACCTTCGAAGGATTTTGTCTTCCTCCTTTCCAACTTCTCGGCTAATACAAATAAAGGGGCCTAATTGGTCTTTGATCCTGAGCTGGGCCTTATTTTTGGCTTTGACAAAGTGTACCTCATCTGAATTGATTATCTGCCTATAGTAATTGATAGAAAATAACCTCATTGGGAGGTATTTGGGTAGTTTATATGGGGCCAGCTCACAGCCATAAATTCTAATCTCAGTGTGGTTTTGGTACAAGCACCAATCCCCCACTTTCGATTGTTTTGAGAGTTGTAGGATCCTCCTTATATCTAAACTAATTCTTGGAGGAGGGCTGCCTATCAACATTTTTACAATGGGATGCACAAATAGGTCTATGAAGTCTATATATGAATATGGGGAGTCATATTTATGGATAAATGGAGTCCAGAAAATTACTAATATAGGGTGATGTTTGGTGTCAAGATTCTAAAGAGTAAATGGGAACTTATTATCGTGGTAGTATAGAAAGCGGTGATACAAAACAGAGGAGTACTTGAAGACCGCTCATTACTCATCCTAGGGAACTGGTCATACATCCTATCAACTATAAACTTGGCATAATCATAAATAATATCAAGGGGTTGTCCTGGAGTGTATATGGACATGAAATTCAAGATGATCTCATCTATATAATCACAGGTGGTTTAACCTAGGACACTGGATATCATTGCCACAATGTCTTGGCCAAATGGGGAAAATATGGTATACACATATGGAAGAGGTTATTTGGGGGTATACTTTTCTTCCACAATGTATGTTTGGATTATTTGGGCTAATCTTGTAGGGCTAAGCTTGGGAAATAGGTCCAATAGATCTCCAATGGAGAGGGGAGTCAAGTTTTGGCCAAGTTGAAGTTGCACCATCTCAGTTATTGATTCAGCAATGATGGTGAAAAGTATGTTCTGGTTAGGGGAAATCACTGCCCTTTGATTGGGGATGTAGTTTGCATGGCAGTAATGGACAATTTCTGGGAAAATGTGAACTTCAGGGAATTGGTACTTGGGCAAATTGGATTCCCAAAAACCAATTTTATCAGCATGGTTCAGCTATTGGTGTCGGTATTGGCAGTAGAGTTTGAAAGGGGATTCATGGATAGAGGTGTCCTTTATTTGGAAATCCTTGTCTTCCAGGGGGAGATGGTCTAGGTCTAGATGAGGAGTGGGAATAGGTCTCACATCCATGGCAATTGGGTCAGCCATTCTCAGTTCTTGTGGATTTGAGAATGGGGGAGGTGATTTTCAGTTTTTTAGGGCAAAGGTGGTTGAGTACAGTGTAAGCTTAAGTTACTTGAGTTCCTTTAATTAATTTTTAACTTTAACTAATAAAATCATTAACTAGTTCTAAAATTGAGAGGTTTTTCAGAGAATTATAGCTTAAATACTTGGGATTAAGGAAAACTAGCTCTGAACAGGTCGGCTGGCAACTGTGAACAGTTGAAAAGGTTCTGAGTAGGCGGGAAGGTAAACTTGGTGCTCTCTGGCATCTTTGGGTTGCAATTTGGACGTAGGTTGACAACTTCGATGTTCTCAAGTGCGTGCATGGAGCTTTTCAGTTGAAAAAATGATAAAACAAATGATTTGGGGCTTTTTGGCTTTATGCGCAAAAGTCAATTTTGGCGGGTACAGGTGAAAAATGGTCATTTGTCATGTAGCGGGGTGAACAGTGGATTTTTGGTGCATAGTGGGTGGGCAGTAAGTGGTTTCCATCACACCGCTTTTGGGCGCTTGGTGGTATTGGGGGGAGGCCGCCCGATTCCATACATTGAGTGACACATAGCCTCACGAGCCTAGTGGAAAACAACTCTTTTCGGGCGGGTAATGTTCTAACATTGGGGCCTGTCTGAAATGGCTGTAGGCCTTCTGATGTGGAGGGGAGCGATCGTACAGTGATCGGGAAGTGGAGTTGCATGAAGAGTAGTGGGGGGGCCTGGTGGGTAATTAAGTGCAATAGTTTTAAGTTAGTGAGGGATTAAGGCAGGGTTAGGGTGTCAGAGTCATTAGGGGAGGGTTTAATTGGGTTTAGACTAACTTAATCATGGATCAATTAGTTAGTGGGGTTGGGTAGAAAATCATAGTTTATATAATTAAACTAGGGTAGCATTAATTAATATTGCAGGAGTTAAATATATACAGGAAACAGGTTTTTGTTTGGGATTTAATAAATAAATTAGTAATTAATAAAATGAGAAGAAAGGGGCACAATACCCTAAGTATATGATATTTCATGTTTTAATACTTTTCTGATATATAACATAAAAACTTAGGATATAGTGTTTTTGTGGGTTTTTATATGAAAATGATTTATGTGAGGGAATGAACACTTTTTCCTAGGTAAAAGTATTTTAACCTTAGGAAAAGAGAATTATTAGGAAAATGAATGAAATGAAGGGGGGGGGGGTGAGGGACGAATTTTTATGAGCGGGTTTTAGTACTTAGTGTATATAAGTCATTGAGCCGAGGGTCCGCTCCCTCCAAAAGTCAGAGAAATGCTCTAAGCCTCTTTGACTTAGGGTTTTTAAGTACTTTAAACTTTATTGTGCGAAATTAGTTAAGTGAAAGGTGAAATGGATGAGGAAAGTTAATTAATTGACTTTGATATCCATCTGCATACTTGAGTGCCCATATACATTTGGAAATTTTATGATGAAAAAGATGATAATCATGCTTTTGTCTAATCAATCACCATACTTCTGCAACCTTTCTTTTACTTACCCATCTACTCATCCTACCATTTTTACTTCTCTTTATTAGGGTGCATTTGAGCTAGAAAACCCTTATCAAACATTTTTCTTTCTCTTTACAATAGTAAACTGACTAAATCTATCCTTATTACATCCAAGGGCTCAGATTAAACAGTTGAGCTCATTTTATTTACTCTACCTATCTAATTATCTACCAAGATTAAACAGTTTGGTCAGATTTTTATTTTCTATCTATAGACATGAAATTGAAACATGAAATAGCCAAGTTTAAACATTTTGACTATCATGAATTGTGGAAAATATTACAAACTGCACACAATCATTTATTTTGCACAAAAAGTAAATAGTAGTGGCATTTTGACTTGCTCACTTTCATGGACTTTTTCTTTTCTTGGGGTTCATATTTTTCATCCTTTTTGACCTTTTATTCTTTTTGTCCTTTGGTTATTCTTTTAGGACATACCCTCTTTAAATTTTTTAATATCTTTAATATGGCAAACATTTGCAGAAAGCAAAGGCATGTACATATTATAGGTTTAATCTCATCCATTCAAAAATTATGACTCTTATTGGTATAGGAACCTAACACCATCAGTTTCCCTCGGTTTCACACCCATCCCCCTATATTTTTGCAGTGATTCTCCTCTCTAGTTTTTTGTTGTTGCTGCACCACTTTCCAGTAGCATAGTGCCATTTGATCCCAGTCACATCAAAACTTAGATATATTGGCATTTTCCATGTGTTTTCAATTGCTTTTGCCACCAACCAACGTAGTGTTTGCAAGCCCAGTTTGGGTGGGGTTTAAGAAAGTTGATTTTTTGTTCACTTCTATTTTTAATTTCAGTTTATTTCAAAAATATTTTTCTTTTTATTTCAAATATGAGCTGGGCTTAATTAATAAACACATGTGCACATGCAAGCAGACCTTAAAAGAAGGGTGCTTGGTTTACACCACCAAGACAAAACTTAACTTAATTAATTTATATCCCCACACAAAGGCAAAAACATCTTGTTGATCTCCCTTCACCATTTCCGTGTCACTTATGTCTTATAACCATTGCACAAACAAGGCATTTTTCATGAAGACTCTTAGGCCTTCATCCTCAATTTCCTCTTGGGCATATTACTCCTCCCTGTAGGTGTAATGAATAAAATATATATAAATAATATAAAATAATGTAAATGATAATAATCATAAATAATTATTAGTTAATTAGTAATTAGGTTGAAGAGGCATGTCTAAATAAGACATGACTCTTCATGAAGAGAGACTTGCCTAATATATAAGCAAGCCTCTCATTCTCATTCTAAATCATTCATTCATTCATTCTTATTCTTATTCATATATTTAACATAATATTTGTATCCTTATGGATATCTTGATATTCCAAGTCTTTTGGAGTAATTAATCTATCAAAGGAAATTTGTTCGCTTCGTTTGGTATCAGAGGAGTCGATCCTCTAGCTGCTCCACCATTGCACAGAGTCGTGTTCTTCGATCCAGGTCTTTAATTGTCAAATTCATCAACATTGTTGTCATTGAAGCATTTCACTGAAAGAATTTGGAGATTCTCCATTCCACTGTGAGGCCTTTGGCCATTTAAAAAAAAAATTACAAGGATTACAAAAAAAAAATATGAAGAAACTAATATATATATATATATATATATATATATATATATATATATATATATAAGAAAAAAAAGAGAGAGAAGAGAAAAAAAGTTTTTATATTAAAAAAAATATATTTAAAAAAAGAAAGAAAAAAAATTCAAGATAAAGAGAATATTAATAAATAAAAAATCAATATATATCGGAAGAAAAAAATATAAATACTAAAAAAAATATATTCATAATTAAAAGAAACACAGAAACAAAACAAGAAAAATCAAAACCTTACCTTGTCGTTATCGCATCCAATAATCGTCGAGCATCCTACTGCGACCGCCGCCGGAAATTGATACCTTGCTAGACCGTTGCTACCGTCAGAGCGAGTCGACTACGTTAGCAGAAACATCCACAGTAGCTGACATCCAATTGGGTCAAAGTCCATCCAACAACCGTCGGAGCTCCATTGCAAAGTCGCAGTGTTTCCCTTTACCTTTCGTTGCTGCCTCAGGAAATTATATTCCAGCCACTCGCTGGCTCAGAAGGATAGCTTCTCGACACTCGCTGGCTAAGAAAGATAGATTCTGTCCCTCCATTGATCCACGCTGTCTGTCTGCATCGCTTCTGCCTTCCTATCCGAGTCATTCTACCACCTCAGAATCATTCCATCATTCCAACAGCCTTCGTTGCTGCCGATTCATTCTAATCGATTCATCACGTCGTTCCAACCTATAGGTTGACCGTCATTGTAGGTTGGTTGAACCATTAACAAATTACAACAATGTATTTAGCCGCAAGATGTATTTATAATCTTGGGGGCCGTAGAATTAATATAAATTAATATATATACTATATAACTATATTGTGTAGTTACATATATTTAATTTATTAAAAAAAATATTAAGAGGAAATTATTAGAGTCAAGGTTATTTAAAAATAAAAGGAAAATATTTGAAAATATATATATAGAAAAGGTATATATATATATATATATATAAAGGTGAATTCTGAGATTCAAAGAAGTAACGAAGGTTTCAAGTTTTATAAAAGGAATTACTTAAAATAAAAAATAAAAAACTCCCAAGTTCATCTTAACAAAGTAAAAATGGAGCCAATCATTGACAATAAATAAATTGAGTGTAGTTTAGAAATGAAAGAGGGAAGATTTTCTAAAACCTTTAGTAAATGTGTTGATACACTATTTAAAATCAAAGCGTCACTCGCAGCAAGAGATATCATAATCTCTATCAGTCCTGCTGAAAAAAGTAATTATGTTAGTCCTAAATGTGCTAACCAATTGGTGATTCCTGAATCAAATATAGTTGAAATGGACATTTTTGGCAAATATGACAAACAATATGAGATAATAAATCTACAGCTAATTATTGGAGATTACACTTTAAACCTCGCAATTCACCGTGAAAACATTATTTCTTGACGATAGTGACATTGTTTTGGGATCATCCTAGATGGAAACTCTAGGATCTGTGATCTTAAATACAAAGAATAAGTTTTTAACATTTTCTTACAAGAAGAAGAAAATAACGCTCCAAGATTTTACACTAAAACCAAATTCAGTAACACTAGAAGATATCTCAAATATTTCAAAAGTAATGTCTCAAGAAAGTAAAAAAGTATTACAAAATATGCAAAGTGAAATTGAAAAAATCACTGTTGATAAAAATGAAGAAATTTCTTGATTTAAAAACCATAGTGAAAAATTACTGACACAAAGTAAGAAACTTAAGAAGGATAAGAAGTTATTAGAAAACAAGGTACAACAATTTATCGAGAAGAAAGCATCAAATGTAGGAATTCAAGTTGATGACAAAAAAACAAATACCGATTCAATGAATGTCACAACTCAAGAAGAATACAAGCAAGTTGAAAAAAATATGTGCTTGGATGTTGCAGTTCAAACAATGAACTTCCCAAGAGAATGTTCAGTAATGAACTCAACAAATCATCCCCTAAAATAAACCAAAAAAATTACACACACCTAATAAGGGAAAGTAAAGTCCCATATCGACATCTGAATCATGAGAGTAGACAGCTCAACCATGCTACATATTGAGACCATTCAGACCAGAAACAAAAAATTATTGTTTCATAGAATAATGATGTAAAATCGATCTCGTCTTATGCTGACAAGCCATTACAAAATTCTAATGATTAGAATACTATACATAAGATTAATCTGGGATGGTCTGATCCCTTCTCAGTGCAACAATTTTATTTGTCACTTATAAGATCATATCAGCTTGTATTTATGAGTATGATTGTTCGGAGACAGAAAGACTTTCGAAGATGAAAAAGAAATCAAGCATTTTTCATTGACAAGCTTTGAGGACAAAATTTTTTGAGGAAGGAGGCAATGTAACGAATAAAATATATATAAATAATGTAAAATAAAATAAATGATAATAAGAATAAATAATTATTAGTTAATTAGTAATTAGGTTGAAGAGGCATGTCTAAATGAGACATGACTCTTCATGAAGAGACACTTGCCTAATATATAAGCAAGCCTCTCATTCACATTGTAAATCATTCATTCATTCATTCTTATTATTATTCATATATTTAATATAATATTTGTATCCTTATGGATATCTTGATATTCCAAGTCTTTTGGAGTAATTAATCTATTGAAGGAACTTTGTTCGCTTCAACAGGGTTCAAGTTCATAGTCCCCCGAGTCCCCCTATTGACTCCTCTTGTGGCTCATCTGAATACAAGTCTCCTTCACTGCATACTGTCAGCATGTTAGGACACATTGTAGGTGTAGGAACCCAACCTGGTGTTGGTTCCGCTTCTACCCTAGTGGTCACATCTAGCAGAACCATCTTAGGAACCATTCTGGTAGCTCCCATGGTGCTTTTCATGGTCGAGTTAAGCCTCCCATATTTTAGCTAGTTGATCAACGACCCTATACACCATGATGCGGGTTGCCCAGCTATGCAACCTAAGATTCCCTCTGACATTCACAAGTTTGAGGGTAATTCTGGAGCAGAACCTACCAATCATGTCTGCTCTTTCCATATGTATTGTACATCCAATTCCATCATCAATGATTTCATTCTTCTTCGATGTTCCAATGCACGCTCACTAGAGATGTTGCAAAGTGGTATGTAGACCAGCCTGTCACCTCTCATTCCACTTTCACGACACTTGCTAAAGCGTTCCTTTCATACTTTCAGTTACCTCTCCTATACGACACCAGTACGGAGGTCTTGAACACATTCCATCAGTCCTCTACTACTCGTCTTTCCGATCATTTCCAGGAATGGTGTAGAATGAGGAGCATGTATCGTGATCCACCCTTCGAAGATTGTGTCTACATCGATTAGTTTCTTAGGGCTCTTTGATCGCCTATTTCCAAATATTTCACGTCTCATTTTCCTCAGACAGAGGAAGAGGCTCTCCACACTGCTCTGAGATATGACTTGATTTATGCCCAATCTAGTTATGACTATGCCATTATACCAGACCTCCCTCGTCCTGGTGGTGCCAATGCACCCCGGACATCTCACGCTGCCGATGGTATTTTTATCTCCCAAAATTTTTCCTTAGAAGTTATCAAAAGAAGGAAACATTTGAGGTAACCACAAACCAATCTTTTAGGCTTAGGCTCTAGCCAACCTAAGTCCAGAGAGGTCTCTCTCTTTATAATTTAGCTTTGTTTTTATGAGATTTTAGGCTAGTTCTTTAGTGTTCATGGGGTTTTGATTTTGGATTAATGGTTGGGTGGTGGAATTCTTAGAGCAGATGGATAGAGCTAGGTCTTCAAGCCATTGGGCTATGGAGTCAATCAATGGATAACATAACTGGACCAGATCATTAAAGGAAATGTTCATAAGGCAGGCTTGCAAAGAAAAAGGCAAATCTTCAGGTCTAATGGATGAAATGATTCTAACCAAGGTGAAAGGGCACTTAAGAATCCTTGGACTAAGATCAGAATGAAGAACAGAGGATGATCATGAGCAAAGGGAAATTAGGAATCCTTTACTATAGACCAGAGGAGAAACTACGGAAGCTAAGGAGCAGTTAAGAATTCCCTAGCCAAGATAGTTTAGGAGAAAACATTCAAAATGTAAAACAGTCAAGACAGAGTGCATTCAAGCAATTTCTAAAATAACATTCCTTGTTATACATTTGGATTTTAGAGAAACAAATAAGATTATGGAAAAAACAAAAGGAAAAATAACATTGAACATGAGAGAATACTTATTTGTATTTCTCTTTACACAAGAATCCTATAAAATATATGATATTTATTCCTTGATCCAGCAAGCTAATCTAGTCATTGATACAATAGAACTTTGATTTGAGAGAAAAAGTCTATAGAAATGTCTTGGAATCCACCCTACATACTTCGAAATGTGAAGTATTTATAAAAAAATATTTACAAAATATCTCAAAACAACTTGAAACTTAATCTAGGGAATAAGAATATTTTCTTGCATGAAGATAGAGACAAATGTTAAACTGCTTCATGTTGTCCCTTTTATTATGGTGTTGCTGGCTATTTCTGTTGAGTTGGAGCCCTTTAAGCTGGCTAATAGTTGTGGTATTTCTACACTAGAATCTTATTTACTTTGATCTTTTACTGATATTCTTTGACTCTGTTACCCTTTGACCCTGTTGATCTGTCTTTTACCTATCTCACCTAGTGCCTTTAGATTGACTATGGTAATTTTATGATGTAAAACTTTTTCATAGTAAATCTATCATTTTCTCCCACAGTTCTATCTCAGGCAATCTCATTTTCAACATTCTTCTGTAAATTTCATCTGCCTCTTTGTATTTTGCAAAATTGGGTTTGGTGAGAAACAAATGTTTGACCTCATGTTATAGGAAAAATAGGTTCTCAAATGTATCATATAATACTTTTCCTGTTGGCAGGGCCTTAATGCCTGAAGAGCTAGCTTGTTCCTTAGCCAACCTCCCGAGTCTATCACTATAGTTCAATTGGTTCATGAGTTTGTCATTGATGACCATAGGACTGGGAAGGCCGTTGTCCCTCAAAATTTGAAATTTGGCCATAAACCTGTCAATGGCTATCTGCATGTTATGGCACTTTTCTTCTAAGTTGAGCATGAAGTTTCTTTTGGAAAGAACCTTTTTAATCTCTAGGATGGCTTCAGTCCTATCCTCTATTCCAAGATCATGGAGCTCATATATGTTCTTATTGTTTAGAGGTGGATGAGTTGATTTTCATCCTCAGGTTTATCTCCTAATTCTTCTCTTACTTTCTGGATAGCTTTAGTGGCTATGTTCACTGATTCTGTCTACTCAAATATGACTTGGATTGATGGCCAAATATCATTGACATAGTCAATGATATTGGCCCAGAGCATCTCTTTAGTCTGTCCTAATGGTTTTTGCAGTGTCAAATCTTTCTTTAGGACTTTGATTTTGTCACCCATTCTTTGGGCTTTCTGTCTTTCTTCTCTTTCCTAAATTTGGGCAAGTTTGTAATCAGTTTCTAAACTTTCCACTTTCTCCTTTAATATTTTGAGCTCTATAGCTTGGATGGACATCTCCTCCATAGCTTTTACTAGTTCTACTCTTTTCTCAGTTGATGTACATGCTGCTATAGTGGACTCAGTTGTAATTGGCAGTGTTGTGGTAGGTGGAGCTGTAGGTGCCAATGATGCTGCCATTATGGAAGGAACTACTGTAGATACTGTGTGGATGACAGTTCTAGGATTTGTGACCAAGTCATCTTATTTATACTGAATCAAAGTGTCCAACTCCTCCTATGTTTCTTTAAGCTGATCATTTAGCTTTAGGACTAGGTCCGTAAGCTCTTCATGTCCTTGTTGTGCTTCTAGGACTTCCATTGTTTGAGGGTGATGTAGTTGGGGAATTTTGAACTGCTTCTTCAATGCAGCAATGCCAAAATTCTTCTTTTTAATTAGCATCTCTATTACTTTCACATCCTTGGGATCATGTCCCAACTCTATGATTAAGTCCTCTAAGGACTTGATTCTTGTATCTTTGGCCTGTGAGGAGGCCTTCTCCAACTGAAACTAAGCTGACATATTGTTTAGAGAGTTCTGCAATTGGTGAAATGCTCTGGCTTTCCCTGTCAATGTAGAATAAATCATCTCACTTTTTTCTTATGCAGCTCAATATGGTTAATGGGATGGATATCCCTTGCCAGTACTTCAGAACCTACTTTCTTAAAATCTGATGTTGTTCTTGGATGCTGAGTGGTTGGCTTGATGAAGGTCATCTGCATTTTCCCCTCTTTGACATCAAAGGCTGACATAAGCCTTTTTTTATTGGTAGGGGTCATATTTAGATATTGTGCATAGGTTTGGGCTTTCAACGTCTCATTTCTAGCCTTTATTTCTTTGTATCTCTCCTTGATATCTTGGTCTTTATATGCTGGCATTCTGAAAGAGGATACCTAAACACTTTGTTGCCTTTCCAACATCTGAGTGTGTGATGTGGAAGGTTCTAGAGTGCCTCCAAATGGAGCCTACTCCCATCTCTTTTTGTGCTTGTAACCTCAACTGTCTCCTTTGTATATTCCTGTTGAGAGATAGGATTCAATCTTTGTCTTTTAGCCTGGCTTTTCTCTGCATAGGCTTGTGATGTTGCTCTTTTTGAAGTAGTGGCCCCTTCCCTATTTCTCTTGAGGCCTTTCTCCTCATTTAGAGGAGTATATAGAACTGGAGGGGTACTCATGGTGGTTTCTGGTTTATCTGATTTCTCTGGTATGCCTATTTGATCTGGCACCTCTGACAGGTCTAGTACTTTTGATCCCTCTGTCACTTGTGATTCTTCTAGTACCTGTGATTCTTTTGGCACCTGCAGGAAAGAACCCTCATCAAGTCGTTTCTCTAGGTCAATTAAATTGTTTTCCACAGCAGCTTCAGTACTATCCTTGTCCTCTAAAGTGTTTTCTACCCATTACAATTGGTTGGCATACTTTCTATCTTAGGGATATAGTGATGGATATAAGGAGCCATCTTGTTTTTATTCCTTCTTTTGCAGATGAAATCCAAGGGATCATATCTTCATATGGAGCTCTGTTTTAGTTTTAATCTTTGAAGTATTAGGTATGCCTCCTTTCCAGCCTCTTTGCTATTACAAGTAAAGGGACCTAATTAGTCTTTGATCTTGAGCTAGGATTTCTTTTTGTCTTTAACAAAGTTTACCTCATCTAAATTTATTATCTTCCTGTAGTACTCTAGAGCAAATAACCTCGTTGGGAGGTATTTAGGTAGTTTGTATGGGGCCAACTCACAGCCATAAATCCTGATCTTAGTGTGGTTTTGGTACAAGTACCAATCCCCTACTTTGGATTGTTTTGAGAGTTGTAGGATCCTCTTTATATCTGAACTGATTCTTGGAGGAGGACTGCGTATCAGAATTGTCACAATGGGATGTACAAATAGGTCTATGAAGTCTGCATATGAATATGGAGAGTGATATTTATGGATCAATAGAGTCTAGAAAATTACTAATCTAGGGTGACCTTTTGAGTCAAGCTTCTAAAGAGTGAATGAGAACTTTCTGCTTGGTAGCATAGAAAAAGGTGATACAAAATAGAGGAGTACTTGAAGACTCGCACATTACTCATCCTAAGGAACTGGTCATGCATCCTATCAGCTATAAACTTGGCATAATCATAGATGAAAATAGGAAGATGTACTAGAGTGACGATGGGAATGAAAGCCAGGATGATTTCATCTATATACTCACTAGTGGTATAACCTAGGACACTAGATATCATTTTTACAATGTCCCTGCCAAATGGGGAAAATATGGTATACACATATGAAGGAGGATCTTTGGGGGTATGCCTCTCCTCTAGAATGAAGGTTTGGATTATTTGGGCTAATATTGGAGGGCTGAGCTTGGGAAATAAGTCCAATAGATCTCCAATGGAGAGGGGAGTCAAGTTTTGGCTAGACTAGATTTGTAGCATCTCAATGATAGATTTAGCAGTGATGGTGAAAAGTATGGTTTGGTTAGGGGACATCACTGCTCTTTGATTGGGGATATAATTTGCATGGTAGTAATGGACAATTTCTGGGAAAATGTAAACTTCAGGGAATTGGTGCTTGGTCAAATTGGACTCCCCAAAACCATTTTTATCAGCATGGTTCAAGTATTGGTCTTTGTATCGGTAGTATAGTTTGAGAGGGGATTCATGGAAAGAGATGTCCTTTATCAAGAAATACTTATCAGCTAGGGGGAGGTGTTCTAGGTCTAGAGGAGGGGTGGAAATAGGTCTAACATCCATGGCAATTGGGGCGGCTATTCTCAGTTCTTGTGGATTTGAGAATGGGGGAGGTGATTTTCAGTTTTTTAGGAAAATGGTGGTTCAGTACAGAGTAAGCTTAAGTCACTTGAGTTTCTTTAATTAATTTTTTATTTTAAGCAATAAAACTCAGTAACTGGTTCTGAAATTGATAAGTTTTCCAGTGAATTATGGCTTAAATACCTGGAATTTAAGGAAAACTAGCTTTGAACAGGGCGGCTGGCAATTGTGAACAGTCGAAAAGGCTCTGTGTAGGCTGGAAAGTGAACTAGGTGTTCTGTGGCGTCTTTAGGGTGAAATTGGACATAGGTTGACAACTTCAATGTTCATAGGTGTGTGCATGGATGTTTACAGTTGAAAAAACAATAAAAACAAATGATCTAGGGCTTCTTGGCTTTATGCGTGAAAGTCAATTTTGGCAAGTACGGGTGAACAGTGGTCATTTTTCATGTAGCGGGATGAATAGTAACTATTTTGTTGCATAGTGGGTGGGCAGTAAGTGGTTTCCATTGCACTATTTTTGGGCATTCGGTGGTATTGTGGGGAGGCCGCCCGATTCCATACATTTAACAACACGTAACATCTGGGGCCAAGCAGAAAATAGCTTTTTCGGGCAAGTATTGTTCGGGTGTCGCGCCTGCCCGATATGGGTAAGGGCTATTTGATGTGGAGGGAGGCGATTGTAAGGTGATCAGGTGGGGAAGTTGCATGGAGGATAGTGGAGGGCCCGACGGGTGATTTAGTGTAGCAGTTTTTGAACTAATGAAGGATTAAAGTGGGTTTAAGACGTCGTTATCATTAGCAATGAGTTTAAATAGGGGATTATCAAACTTAATCACAAATTGATTAGTTAGAGGGTTTTCGGGGTTTGGGTGAAATTACAATTTATATTTTAAACTAGGGTATAGGGCTAGTTAATATGCGGGAGTTACATATATATGGGGAAAAAGGGTTTTTACTTACGAGATTTAATAAATAAAATTATAAATTAATAAAATGAGCAGAAAGGGGCACCATACCCTAAGTAAATGTTTTTCCTGATTTTGAATTATTTTTTGCATGTTAACATTAATACTTAGGATAAGATGTTTTTGTGGGTTTTTCATATGAAAATGATTTATGTGGGGGGATAAATAATTTTCCTAGGTAAAAGTATTTTAAACTTAGGAAAACAGTATTATTAAGGAAATGAGGGGGAATGAAGGGAGACAATTTTATGATGAGGGGGAATCTAGTACTTGTTTTCCTTAAGTATTTAAGCTGAGGGTCCAGTCCCTCCAGAAGTCAGAGAAATTCTATGAGCCTATTTGACTTAAAGGAATTAAGTACTTAGAGTTTATTTCTGGGAAATTAGTAAAGTAAAGGGGTGAAATGAATGGGGGAAGTTAATTAATTGACTTTGTAAACCTTATGCATGCTTAATTTCCCATTCACATTTGAAATACATGTTAAAATATGATAAATGTGCTTTTGTCTAATCAATCACCATACTTCTGCAACATTTCTTCTACTTACCCATCTACTCATCCTACCATTTTTACTTCTCGTTATTAGGGTGCATTTGAGCTAGCAAACCCTTTTCAAACATTTTTCTTTCTCTTTACAATAATAAACTAATTAAATATAACCTTATTAAATCCAAGGGCTCAAATTAAACAATTGAGATCCTTTTATTTACTATACCTATCTAATGATCTGCCACGATTAAACAGTTTGGTCAGATTTTATTCTCTAACTATCAACATCAAATTTAAAGCATGGAATAATCAAGATTAAATATTTTGATTACCATGGATTGTGGCATGAATACAAGCTACACACAATCATTTATTATGCACAAAAAGTAGATAGTAGTGGCATTTTTTCTTGCTCACTTTCATAGTCTTTTTTTCTTTTCTTGGGTTTCATATTTTTCATCTTTTTTGACCCTTTTGTTCTTTTTGTCCTCTGATCATTCTTTTAGGACATACCCTCTTTACATATTTTTAATTTCTTAAATATGGAAAACATTTGCAGAAAGAAAAGGTATGTACATATTATAGGTTTAATCTCAGACATTCAAAAATTATGACTCCTATTGGTATAGGAACCTAAGAATGGCTCCACTTGCGGATGGCATTTCCTAGTGAAATGTCAAGAACTTTGTAGATCAATGGCCTTTTGAATTACTGTGGTATCTCCTTGCAACCTTTCCCTTTTATTCTTCGGCATTATTACTATTTATGACAGTAAAAATTTTAAAGCTTAGGGCTTTCTGTCCAGGCTTCAACTTCAAAAATCACCATCCAATCAAATCTACAATTTGGAAAGTAAAGTATGTACAAATGATTAGTGAAATTAGTAACTAGGTTCAATATAGTGTTTGAGCATTCGACCATTCACTGGTCCTCCTTCTACTTCTGTGCCATCCATTTCTTTGAGGAAGAAAGCATTATTACCCCTGAAAGAATAAATGATATATGGGCCTTTCCATAAAAATAAAAAATTCCCATGTTTACCTTTATCCTCTCTCCTTGAATCCCATTTTAGAACTTTGTCCCCTAGGTAAAAATCTTCTGCCTTAGTCCTTTTATCAAAAGTATTCTTAATCGTTTCCTGTACAACCTGAGATCTGATGTACACTTCTTCCGTGGTCTGTTGTAAGTGAATTGTTTGGTTGATTCTTCTTTAGATGTCATTTGGTTCAACCTGCAACTCTTGAAGCAGCTTCATCACTGGTGTTCCCAAGAAAGATGGGAAAAAAATTTCCATTCCATAAACTAATTGATAAGGACTAGTACCAATGGATTTATTTGTGGTTAGCCTATCTGCCCATATGGAATTTACTAGCTTTTTGTTCCATGTTTTCTTGTTATCCTCTAACAATTTTTTTATGATATTTACCATACTTTTGTTTGAGGACTTTTCTGATCCATTTCCTTGAGGGTAATAAGCTGTGGAGTGGCCCAGGGTTATATGATACTTATTACAGAAATCAATCATTCTTCTAGATTTGAAAGTTGTTGCATTATCAATGATGATTTTGTTTGGGCACACGAATCTAGATAGGATGTTGGCCTCAAGAAAGGTTATTATAACAGTGTCAGTAGCTTGCCTTGATGGTATGACTTCTATCCATTTGGTAAAATAATCTGTAGCAGTGAGGATCCATTTGTGTTGGGCAAAGGAAGGTGGGTGGATTTCACCAATGAAATCAAGACCCAATTGCTGAAAAGGTGATTCAACAGAGATTGGTTTTAGGGGTAGGGGTAAAAACTTTTTCTTTCCTTCAAAAGTCTGACATTTATGATAGGAGGTTACAAATTTCTTTACATCAGTAAATAAAGCAGGCTAATAGAAACCACCTCTAAGAATTTTTTCAATAGTGTTCTTCCAGTAAAGATGTCCTCCACAGTTACCTGCATGAAACTCTTGTAACATTTTGTTAGATTCTTCTTTTAATAAATAGTTAAGAAGGATACCTTCATGATTCCTCCAAGAAAAAGCATTGTCAATTATGCAAAATTTTAAGGATTTCATTTTTAAAAATCTGCTTTTGGTCTTGAATAATTCAGGAGGATCTTATTGATTTTGTAAAACATATATGATGTCAGCATACCATGGTGATTAAATAAAGGCCTGGTTGATTGGTGGAGTCACCATCTCCTCTCCATTATCCATTTCTGCAATAAAATTTATATCTAAAGCCTGACAATTCGATTCATCCATGAGCTTGGCTAAACCTTGGCCCTTTATTAACTTTGTTGGTTTGATTTCTAGGTCATATTCTAATATAGTAGCAATCCATTTCCCTCTCTTTCCATCTGGACCATCATGGATTAGGATATCCTTGACTACTGAATTTGGGACATAGGCTATTATATGAGAATATAAAATGTAAACTCTAAAATATTTTATAGCTTTGACCAAAGCAAAGGCTTCCTTTTCCATTATATTTTATTTTAAGGGGGCATCGCTCAAGGCTTTGCTAAAAAATACAATAGGTTTTTCATAACCCTGATCATTCTTTTGCAGTAGAATTGCAACAATTGTGTGTTCTGAAGCAAAGGCAAAATATAATGAAATCTCTATCAAAATTTGGACTGATCAAAATTGGTGTTTTTGTTAAGGCTAGCTTAATATCTTCAAAGGATTTCTTAGCTTCAATGGTCCATTTTATGGTCAAATCTTTTTTCAACGTATTGTTTAATGATCTAATTAATTCTTCCAAGTTAGAAATAAATCTCCTAAGAAAGTTAATTTTCCCTAAAAAGGCTCGTAATTCCCTAATTCTCCTAGGATTTTGTATCTAGAATATGCCTTCAATTCTTGCAGGATCTATTTGGATACCATGTTTAGAGATTATATGGCCTAATAACTTTCCCTCGTCTAACCCAAATAAATATTTTTTTGGATTCAAAGAAATTCAATACTTCCTACATTTGATGAAAAGCTGCCTTAAATGACCTAAGAGTTGTTTATAAGATTTTGAGAATAGAGTGATGTCATCTAAATATATTACTAAGCAGTCATGAATTTCTTTAGAAAAATTTATGTCCGTGGCTCTTTGGAAAGTGGCCCCTGCATTCTTTAATCCAAGAGGCATCTTCACATACATGAATGTTCCCCAAGGAGTATTAAACGCAGTTTTAGCCTAGTCATCTGGGTGAACTAAAATATGATTGTAACCAGAAAACCCATCCAATAATGAGATTCTGGTTGACCCTACTACCCTTTGTAAGATATGATCCATTTTAGGGAGAGAGTAATTGTCTTTGAGTGAAACTTTATTAAGATTTATGAGATTAACACAAATTTTGATCTCACCAGTTTTCTTCCTTGTTGGCACCAAATTTGAAACCCAATCAGAGAATCTAATTGGTGCTATTATCTTGGCCTCATACATCCTTCAGATTTCCTTTTCAATAGAAGGCAATAGGATGGGATTGATCCTCCTAAGCTTCTTCCTGAAAGGTTTCTGGTTTTCTTTTATGGGGATAGTGTGTTGTATGATGTTGGTGTCATAGGACTTGAGGTCCTCATAACTCCAAGCAAAGACATCTTGGAATTCCTTTAATAGTTCAAGGTATTTCACTTTTTCGGTAGGAGGTAAGGAATTTGAAAGTTTGATCAATTTTGGATTTTCCTTAGTGCCTATATTACCCCTCTATATCAGATTTTAGGGGTTCCATCTTTGGTTTTCTAGTGACATCATTTGAATCAAACAAGTCTTCCAAAGGGGTTAATCCTTTGGGAAAAAAGCTGTCTTTGAGATTAATGATTCCAGTCTTCATTAATTATCTCATCAATTTCAACTTGCTTTAGGTTTTCTATCTATATATCCTTTGTTAGGCCCCTATACTACTAGTGTAACCCCTTATTGTTATTAGTATAACCCACTTATTATATTGATGTACCCATGTAGTGCCCATATTGTTACTATTATGCCACATAGAAGCCCACCATTGTTACTGTTGTGCCCTACAATATTATTGTTATGTAGGCTTTGATTGTATTGGGACCACTTAGACTCCTATATATAGAAAGGAGGTATTTTCATTTGTATCATCCAAGAATTGTTCATTTATGTAATGTAAAGGAGGTTGCCCCGTCGAAGAGGCTGAATTCTAAGGCGTGGATCTCTCTTTTCTATCTTTTTGTGAGCTGGTTTCATAACACTTGGTATCAGAGCTTTGGATTCTAGGGTTTCGCTGCTCCAAACAGATCATCGTGGAATTTTCGCTATAACATTTTTTCTGTGACGTTTCAGAAGTCGCACAAACAACCCATTTGAGAAGAATTGGCTATTTATATTATCCAACCAAATTGGATAAACGAAGCAACGGATGAATGGAAGAAGAACAAAGAAGTATGGCCACTTATTCAAAAGTTGCAAAAGATCCCAATTCAAGCAATATTGCCAGAAATTGAAGAGGAAGGAAAAATCATATTGGAACCTGGAGCAGTCACAGAAACAAGAACCCGACAGCTACGAAATCGATCAATTTCAGAGTATCTCATCAAGTGGAAGAACTTACCCGCTGAATATTCCACATGGGAGGACAAGAATTTTATATAGAAGCATCAAGAACTACTCAAGCGTTGAGGACAACGCTTTTTGAAGGAGAGGGGCATGTTAGGCCCCTATACTACTAGTGTAACCCCTTATTGTTATTAGTATAACCCACTTATTATATTGATGTACCCATGTAGTGCCCATATTGTTACTATTATGCCACATAGAAGCCCACCATTGTTACTGTTGTGCCCTACAATATTATTGTTATGTAGGCTTTGATTGTATTGGGACCACTTAGACTCCTATATATAGAAAGGAGGTATTTTCATTTGTATCATCCAAGAATTGTTCATTTATGTAATGTAAAGGAGGTTGCCCCCTCGAAGAGGCTGAATTCTAAGGCGTGGATCTCTCTTTTCTATCTTTTTGTGAGCTGGTTTCATAACATCCTTTCATATTTTATTTCATTAATTTTTATTTTATCTTTAAAATCAGGATCTAATGTTATGTCAGTATCTATATTACTATTTACAAATTCTCCCTCTAAGGTTAAAAAATTGTTTATCTGTTTGTCATTAGCAAATAATTGCCAGTTTTTCAAGTTATTTGGGATAACAGGTCTGTGCCTGACCTCAAATGACAAAAACTCTTATAGCTCCTAACTTCCTAACTAATTTGAGACCTAGAAGAAGTGCTTCATACTTAGCCATGTTGTTAGTGCATTTAAAATTTAGTCTGTAAGCATGGTCCTCTAAGTGATCATTCTCTAGATTATGTATCCACACTCCTGCTCCTACTCCTAGCTTATTCACTGATCCATAAAATTCAAGGTGCCATAATATATCATGTTCATAATTTTCACTGTCAGGGGGAAGAAAATTTTCCTTGTTTGTTGTATTTTGATAATCTTGTTGACTGGAAATCTCTTGAGTTTCGACAATTTCTTTTTTAGCTATAATTGCAATTTCTTTTGGTTCTGAAATAATACCGTTTGAATTGGTTTTTTTTGTTTGTTCAGAATTATAGAAAATAAAAGAATCAATGTGATAATGAAGGGATTAGATAGGAATGTTTTGAGGTCTATCTTAGCTACTCACCACATATTTCATTAGGGTCTCTCTGTACAGCTTTTTAGGTTGTCCAAAGACTGAGATTGTGGCATATGACATGTCAAGCTATAAATACCCTTGGAGTTTATCCCCCATGACCTAGACAATAGCATGCCATATTTAGGTGGGATGTCAGTGACTACTATATCCATGAGAATGGTCTTAACAGGATATTGTACTAAGGAAATACACAGGTCTTTGATTAACCCTAGACACTTTACTTGACTTGAGTCAAATGAAAATAAGTCCTTGTAAGGTCTAGTAATGTCCAAGTTTAATTTTTCCATAACCAATTTAGGCATTAAATTGTGTGAAGCCCCTGAATCTAACATTGCATTGTGTAAGATTTTGTCATGAATGCTAAGGATAATATAAAAGGGTGGTATTCCTCCTTCTAATGGTTTTCCATTAACATTAGGACAAAATATAAGCTTAGGCTGATCATCAAACAAGTTGACAGAGTCTTCATTCTCGACAAAGTTTAAGGTTTTGTTTATTTGAGACTTATAGGTTTCACTTTTAATCAGCTCTGTTAAGGGAACTGAAATTTTTAATTTAGCCACCTCTGCTCCCAAATTGAAAGGCATAGGGCCTTTCTCTATTTGAGTGCTTGGAATTTTCATAACAGGAGTAGGAGTAGGTTTCTCTTCTTTTTCTGCATTTGAGGTATTTTTCTGTGGATTTTCTAATATGGTGTCAAGAGATTTCTCCACTGTCTCCTTGGAGGGGATTGAAGTGGATGGTTGATCATTAGGGGGTTGATTATGGGTTATATCTACAATGGTGGGACCAAGAGGGTTCTAATTTGGTCTAGGGAGAATTTGAAGAGTTTTAGTAACTGGAGCTGCTTTGATCTTCTTGGGTTGATTTGGCACTGTTTTCTTGGTTTGGTCAGGAGTGTCATAATTCTTTTTACTCCTTAAGTTGTATTGTTTTTGTACTTCAAAAATGGCAAAATCATACCCTTGTTTATAATCAAATGATTCTCCAGATTGGGTCTGCAATTGCTGCAACATATGCAGTTCCTGCTCATCTTGGGTCAAGAAGACAGTTTCCTCATCATCTAATCTGATCAAGTTTATGTGTGTGTCTTGTTCAGTGTCATCTGAATTGGATGTTTCAGCATAGTTTTTTTGAAAGGGAGGCCTAATATTCTGATTAGATCCATTCTTTCCAGTATTTTGTTTCTGATTCTTTTTAAGGTTTGGGTTTCTCACTGGAGGTGCATGTTGATTATCCCACTGAGGCTTCCTCTCAATGTTCTCTATCCTATCCATCTGTTTCTCCATACCCTTGGTTAGAACATATATTTTAAGGTCGAAGGGTGAGGCTTCATCTTTGGCAAGCCCTCTCCTTTCATTCCTAACCCTAGTTCTTTTTGCTAGCATGTTGGCTTCCACACTAACTGCTACACTCTGCATGTCTTCTAAGGTTGGGGGATTTTTTTTCTCTGAGTTGGAATTCCATATTAGTATCAAACCCACTCAGAAATTTTATCAGAGCTAAGTTAGGTGGCGGCCTAAGATTCACTGGTATTGCATTGTAAATATTGTTAAACTTGGTACAATAATCCTAGACTGTTTCATTTGTCCTCTTTTGATGTTTTCATATTTTGAAAGGATCTGTAGAGGGTTCTTTTTCTTTTCAAATCTATTTAAAAAAGGCTTATAAAATATATCTAGACTATCTATGCTATTAGCAGGTAAATATTTAAACCATTTCCTAACATCACCAGCTAAAGTCTGAGCAAAAAGTCTCATTTGAACATCTCCAATATCAATTTCATGCAATTCAAAGTAGTCTGTCATTTTGTTTACATGATGTTGTGCTGTATAAGGTCATATGCCATCAAATTGGACAATTTTGTTTTGGTAGTCTTGTGGCATGGAACCAAGTGGGGCAAGTAACACAAGAGGAGCATATCTATTTACCATGGTTGTAAGTTGGGCAGGGATAAGAAGTGGGGTTGGGGTACTAGAAGATGATACAGTAGTTGATGGAGAATTGGGAGTAATAGGCGATTGATGGGTAATGATAGGTTGGTAGGGAAGTGAAGGTATAAATGGAGATGAGGAATGAACTTCAATGGTGGAAGGGAATAATGGTGAACTAAGCGTAGTTGACTCTGGTTCAGAAAGTTAAGGGATCTTAGCATTAGTAAGGGATGACTGAGGGGAATTTAGAATATACTCCTCAATTGACTGGTTTTCCTTTTGGACTTCGAGGTATAAAATAAACTCTGGATCTAGAACTATGTCATCAAGTGCACTTTTAGACCTAGTTCTAAATAGGGAAAGCTCAAATGACTCATCAAAGGGAAGGTTTTCTAAAAACAACCACTCATTAGGGCATGAATCTGCTTTGATTGAAGGTGTTGGATTGACTGAACTTTCTTGTCTTTTGGATCGTCTCGAAATCAAGTTGGGGTTATCCACTACTGGGGTAGGGTTTGGATCAGGATTGGCCCTAGTATAGTGAGTTCTCCATGAAGCCAAAATTTCGAGCTTTTCTAATTACTTTATTTTTGTGAAATTTTGTAAATAAATTTTAATAAACCCTTCAAGAGGCTCGAAATAAAGATTTGAATTTTTCTCAAAAGTTTATTAAGACTGAGGGTTTGAATCCCTAGTATGGTCGCCACTATGTTATCACTCAGAAGTTTTCCTTAGAAGTTATCAAAAGAAGGAAAAATCCAAGGTAACCACAAACCAATATTTTAGGCTTAGGCTCTAGCCAACCTAAGTCTAGAGAGGGCTCTCTCTTTATAATTTAGCTTTGTTTTTATGAGATTTTAGGCTAGTTCTTTAGTGTTCATGGGGTTTTGATTTTGGATTAAAGGTTGGATGGTGGAATTATTAGAGCAGATGGATAGAGCTAGGTATTCAAGCCATTAGGCTATGGATTCAATCAATGGATAGCATAACTAGACCAAATCATTAAAGGGAATGTTCACAGGGTAGGCTAGCAAAGAAAAAGGAAAATCTTCTGGTCTAATGGATTAAATGATTCTAACCAAGGTGAAAGGGCACTTAAGAATCCTTGGAACGGGATTAGAATGAAGAATGGAGGATGATCATGAGGAAAGGGCAATTAAGAATTCTTTACTATAGACCAGAGGAGAAACTATGGAAGCTAAGGAGCAGTTAATAAATCGCTAGCTAAGATAGTTTAGGAAAAAACATTCAGAATGTAAAATAGTCAAGACATAGTGCATTCAAACAATTTCTGAAATATCATTCCTTGTTATACATTTGGATTTTAGAGAAACAAATAATATTATGGAAAAAACATAAGGAAAGACAACATTGAACATGAGAGAATACTTATTTTTGTTTTGCTTTACACAAGAATCCTGTAAAATATTTGATATTTATTCCTTGATCCAGCAAGCTAATCTAGTCATTGATACAATATAAATTTGATTTGAGAGAAAAAGTCTATAGAAATGTCTTGGAATCCACCCTACATACTTCGAAATGTGAAGTATTTATAAAAAAATATTTACAAAATATCTCAAAACAACTTGAGACTCAATCTAGGGAATAAGAATATTTTCTTGCATGAAGATAGAGACGAATGCTAACTGCTTCATGATGTCCCTTTTATTATGGTGTTGCTGGTTGTTTCTGTTGAGTTGGAGCCCTTTAAGCTGGCTGATAGTTGTGGTATTTCTACGCTGGAATCTTCTTTACTTTGATCTTTTACTGATACTCTTTGACTCTGTTACCCTTTGACCTTGCTGAGTTGTCTTTTACCTATCTCACCTGGTTGCCTTTAGATTTACTGTGATAACTTTATGATATAAGACTTTTTCATAGTAAATCATGTAATTTTCTCCCACCATTCTGTCTCAGGCAATCTCATTTTCAACATTCTTCTGTAAATTTCTTCTGCCTCTATGTATTTTTCAAACTTGGGTTTGGTGAGAAACAAATGTTTCACCTCATGTTCTAGGAAAAACAGGTTCTCCAATGTATCATATAATACGTTTCCTATTGGTAGGGCTTTAATGCCTGAAGAGCTAGCTTGTTCCTTGGCAAACTTCCAGAGTCTATCACTATAGTACAATTGGTTCATGAGTTTTTCATTGATGACCATAGGACTGGGAAGGCCTTTGTCCCTCAAAATTTGGAATTTAGCCATAAACCTGTCAATGGCTATCTGCATGTTATGGCACTTTTCTTCTATATTGAGCATGAGGTTTCTTTTGGAAAGAACCCTTTTAATCTCTAGGATGGGTTTAGTCCTATCCTCTATGCCAAGATCATGGAGCTCACATCTGTTCTTATTGTTTAGGAGGTGGATGATTCTGTTTGCATCCTTAGGTTTATCTCCTAATTCTTCTCTTACTTTTTGGATAGCTTCTGTGGCTATCTTCACAGATTCTGTATGATCAAATATGACTTGGATTGATGGCCAAATATCATTGATAGAGTCAATGATATTGGCCCAGAGTCTCTCTTTCATCTGTCCTAGTGGCTTCTGCAGTGTCAAATATTTCTCTAGGACTTTGATTTTCTCATCCATTCTTTGGGATTTCTGTGTTTCTTCTCTTTGCTGAATTTGGGAAAGTTTGCAATCAGTTTCTAAACTTTCCACTTTCTCCTTTAATCTTTTGAGATCTGTAGCTTGGATGGACATATCCTCCATAGCTTTTACAAGTTCTACTATTTTCTTAGTTGACTTACCCGTTGTTGTAGTGGACTCAGTTGTAATTGGCAGTGTTGTGGCAAGTGGAGCTGTAGGTGCCAATGATGCTGCCATTGTGGAAGGAACTATTATTGATACTGTGGGGATGACAGTTCTAGGAGTTGTGACCAGGTCATTTTTTTTGGACTGAGTCAAAGTTTCCAACTCCTTCTCTATTTCTTTATGCTAATCATTTATCTTTAAGACTAGGTCCATAAGCTCTTCATGTCCTTGTTGTGCTTCTAGGTCATCATTTTATTTGTAATTAGATACTATGTTTCTTTCACATCCTTGGGATCATGTCTCAACTCTATGATTAAGTCCTCTAAGGACTTGATTCTTGTATCTTTGGCCTGTGAGGAGGCCTTCTCCAACTGAAACTGAGCTGACATATTGTTTAGAGAGTTCTACAATTGGTGAGTTGCTATGGATTTCCCTATAAATGTAGAATAAATCATCTCACCTATTTGCTTATGTAACTCAATCTGGTCAATGGGATGGATATCCCTTGCCAGTACTTCAAAATCTACTTTCTTAAAATCTGATGTTGTTCTTGGTTGCTAAGTGGTTGGCTTGATGAAGGTCATTTTCATTTTCCCCTCTTTGACATCAAAGGCTGACATAAGCCTTGTTTGATTAGTAGGGGTCATCTTCAGATACTATTCATAGGTTTGGGCTTTTAGTGTCTCATTTCTAGCCTTTATTTATTTGTACCTCTCCTTGATATCTTGGTCTTTATCTTCTGTTGTTTTGAAAGAGGATACCTCAACACTTTGTTGCCTTTCAAACATTTGAGTGTGTGATGTGGAAGGTTCTAGAGTGCCTCCAAATGGAGTGGCAAGCCTACTCCCATATCTTTCTGTGCTTGTAACCTTAGCTGTCTCCTTTGTATATTCCTATTTAGAGATAGGATTCAATCTTTGTCTTTTAGCCTGGCTTGTCTTTGTGTAGGCTTGTGATGTTACTCTTTCTAAAGTAGTGGCCCCTTCCCTATTTCTCTTGAGGCTTTTATCCTCATTTAGAGTAGTCTATATAACTGGAGGGGTACTCATGGTGGTTTCTGGTTTATCTGGTTTCTCTGGTATGTCTGTTTGATCTGGCACCTCTGACAGGTCTGGTACTTTTGATCCCTCTAGCACCTGTGATTCCTTTGGTACCTGCGATTCTTCTGGCACCTGTAGGTGTTATCACAAAATCAAGCACTGAAGGCTGCTAATCAGTCAGACTCTGTGTAACTATTTCAAACCAGACTTTTGACTAAGGCTTAGCCTCCTTAGCCTGAGAGGGCTCTCTCAAAGGGGTTATTGATTTTAAATATTGATGAGATGGCTAACTCTTGCAAAGTAAATTTAACATATAAATTGGCTGGACAGACCTTACAAAGATTTCCATTGGGCTCATGGAGTTAATCATCATTTCAGCAAACTATAAAACCACTCATTCATAGAATTCAGGGCATGTAATGTTTAAACACTCAAGACACCTCTCAAATAAACCTCAACTTACAAATACACACAGGAAATCAGAGCAGCAGAGTGAATTCTGAGTGATTGTGTATCTATAAAGCTGTAAAACATAAAGGATAAAACCAAACACATATATCTTGAGCATCTGAAACAATGTATGAATCCTGAGAAGAAAAAGCAGTCATTTGTATTACTGAAAACAAGTTCTTACATAAGCCAAAATAAACTCTGTTTCTCAAAAACATCCAACCCTTTGTCTATCTCTGTTTCAGCTATTTATAAAGTGCTTATTCTATCTCATTCGAGCTTCCTCCTCCAGCATGAGGGGAGCTCGATGACTGCCTATGATGAAACCTACTAACTTTTAACTAACTAATAATTACAGCTGATTACTAATTGACAGCGCTGGAATCATAAAACAATTAAAATTCTAATTCCACTAAATCTTCTAGACTTCTAAATTAAATAGGACTTAAACTCCATAACAGCCTTGATCTTCAATCCTTTTCATTCTCTGACATCTGGAGTTTGGCTGAGATAGCTGTAATGAAACCTTTAATGCTCCATGTTTGTTTTCCATGACACATCTTTTCTGTTATCCTTAAACATAGGCCCCTGTTTGTCGGTCTTTGATATGATGCTCCATTTATTCGAAAATGCAGCAGCCTGTCTCCAGCTCTTTAACATCCCAAAAATGATGAGCACTATCATGTTTCTTGATGTGTTGGATGCTTCGTTGATGGACAGGTGTGCAGACCAAAACTCCTTGTACGCAATTCCTTCCAAACCCTAATGACCGGTCATAAAGTACCTTTATCAAAGCTTTAACTTAAGACAAAACATTTCACCTTTACAAAAAGGTACACTTGTCATTATCTGAATGGCTATGCTAGCCTCATGTTGTCTCCTAAATGTCCCTTAGACATTTCCTTTGAAAATTTTCTGATCATCATATCAAACTGTATGTCTGCGTTCAAAAACAAAACCTACAGCAGTTTCGTAGCGCGCTACGAAACTGCTGTGTAATTTCAAAAACATAACTTCAACCCAAAATCCTTATCAACTCAATATTGCCAGTGGAATTTGCAGTCACCATTATTTTTGATTTCCTTCTCCAGCATACACTTGAAACAAACTAACCACTATCATCTTCCATTTCTTGACTAGATATAGGGTCTTCAAATCCAAATCTATGTGATCCCATAGGCATAGGCAGAGATTTGTAGTAGGCAAAAACAGAATTGATCTTTGAACCACATGCAATATATCCATCCATGACAGAAACCCCACAACAATCTTCTCATTGGTATGACCAGTATAGGTCAGAGTATAAGCATTATTGGATAACCCAGAAGGATTGGCTTTTGTAAAATCCCACAACTTGAGTGTGTTATCTGTAGATGCAGAAATTTCACTCTCTCTATTGCTAAATTCCAGCGTTCCTCTGTTTCTCATCTTTAGCTTCTCCATTTCAAACTCCATTTTGATCAGTTTCATCTCAAACAACATGGAATCCACTGCTGCTTCAGCATCACTCCACAGACTCTTGTAGAGACAAATCCTTTCATCCCTTTCCTACAGTTCAGACCTAAAATCTTGTTTCAAATTCTCCAAGAAGTTTTGCAGCTTATTGTGCATCATCTCAGAACACTTTACCTGTTAAGATTGAGAAAATCTCATGGATGTCAAACCTTTTGAGTGCTCCTTAAATTGCCAGAAATAGAGGACATCTCAGGCTTTGATGCATCTCCAATATTTGATATAGGAAACTCCATCTTTTTTACAAGATACTCGTTTGTTATTATTGTACTTTCTGAAGGGGAACCATCATCAGTCGCAGAAAAACCTTGAGAACATTCAACTGCTGCAGTTTCATTGAAATAGAGAGTTGGTAACTGACAAACCTCTAACTTCTGATATTCTGACGAATCTTTTAAAAACTCTGGCTCAGAAACTGTAAAATCCATTAAAGAGGGATGAAGCAGTGAGTTTAATCCTAAATTAATAGGTCTTGTTGATCTTTTTACAAGCTGTGCATTTGAAACAATAGGCGTATTCTCCCTTGAAGACAAAGGAAATAGTCTTTTAGGCGTAGGCGGGTGGTAGTCCGAGGATAAAATATCCAAAACTGGAATAAATTGGCTATGATTGGCTGCAGTATCTCAATAAACGCCGGTGGAGACAAAACTGTTGGGTTTCTTGATTCATGAAAATCATTAATAAAAGTTGGTGAATGATAACTTAGGAGAGAATCAATGCCTAGACTTATTGGATTGGCAGTGGAAATATACGCTTGTGAATTAGCTGGACAAGATGCCGTCGCTTGTGAATTAGCTGGACAAGATGCCGTTTGTCCAGATTTTGGATCCGCTAATTCAACTGATTGTTGCAGTTGGCTAGAAGGAGGCCCATATACTTTTGACTTCAAGTCTTTTTGAAAAGAGAGAGTTGAGATATCTTGTGTCGATTTGCCTGCTGTCTATTGCCCAGAATCTGGATGTCCATGTTCAGAAAGGGCGATATTGACCTTGTCTTCAAACGGCTTCTCCTGTGTGTGCTCGCTTTGACACCATGTATAGAAATTGGAACTGTCACTCTGAATTGGACAATCAAGGCTACTTGTGTTATCGGTATTTGGAGAATGGGAAGTTGAAGCCAAGGACCAATCCTCCTGAGAAGTAATACAAGTGGTTGAAGATACTGGATCTTGCACATATGGAGATAAATAACAATAAGGACTGAGATCACTAGTAACAGGCGGGTAATATGAGCTTGACGGAGCTTCAATCCCCAAGTACCACGGTTGATTATGAGATGGCAGAGGATTACGATACCAATCACCACTGTAATCAGAAGTATTTACATGAGAAGATGAAACAGAATGCTCAGGTAAATAAGGGACATAGTAACAAGAAGGATCATAGTAATATTCATTTGGACCCATTGAATCGTATTGTTCAGAGCCACTTTCTGGATATGTATATGGCAGGACAGAGGCTCGGAGCTCTGAATTAGTTGAGGATGGCATGGGGTATAACATACAAGAATAAAAGCTGCTTACGTATTCGTTGCTTTGCCTCTAGCAGATACAGTCACAATACCGTTTGCATCAATGTGCTGGTGGAATGACCTTGACTAATACGACCCCTTTTCCGGCAAAGAAAAACAAATGTCAACCAGGTGTCTATGTCCTCTGTCGGTGGAAGAACTAATGCACGAACAGCTAGTAATGTTTTCCAAACCTCAACATCTCGTTTGGTTCCTTGTATCCGATCAAAACACAAAGATTAGAACATGAGGCACATACTTAAATGCAAACACATTTCGTTTGTCAAAAACTCATCACTGACACGTACACGATCCCCCAACCATGTATTCCCAATGTACTTGGAGATGATATATACACTAACACTTAGTCGATAACCAGCTTCATATATATTTGCTGCTTTTCCAACATAATTAACCTGAGTTGGGATCAGAAGGGCTTCATTGACTTGAGAAAGGCGATTGTCCCAGGAAAGGATCTTCAAGGTATTCGTCTCAGGGAGAGCACTGAGCAAATCTGTGTTGCTACAAACGAGCTTAATGCACTGCTTCCTTGAAAACACTGTCACTGCTCTCATCTGCATTTCTGGAGGGAAACAGAACTCTGTACAATAGGCATGCTAGGATTTTGGCCTCCACTGAAAACTCGAACAAATCCCCAATTTCGTAGCACGCTACGAAACCACCTAAACATGTAGCACTACGAAACTGCTAAAGGATTTATGCGCTGCGAAAACACTTTGTCCTTAAGCTTGTCTGAGCAATTTTTGGAAATAGAATTTTCAGTGATAACAGTAGGAAAGAACCCTCATCAAGTTGTTTCTCTAGGTCAATTAAAGTGTTTTCAATAGCAACTTTAGTACTATCCCTATCCTCTAAAGTGTTTTCCATTGATTGCAATTGGTTGGCATACTTTTCTATCTCAGGGATGCGGTGATGGATATAAGGGGCCAACTTGTTTTTCTGCCTTCCTTTGCAGATGAAATCCAAGGGATCATATCTCCATATGAACTCTGTTTTAATTTTAATCTTTGAAGCATTAAGCCTTCCTTGTTTCTAGCTTCTTTGTTATTACAAAAAAAGGGACCTAATTGGTCTTTGATCTTGAGCTAGGCTTTGTTTTTGGCTTTAACAAAGTTTACCTCATCTGAATTTATTTTATGCTTGTAGTACTCCAGATAAAATAACATTGTTGGGAGGAATTTAGGTAGTTTGTATGGGGCCAACTCACAACCATAAATCGTGATCTCAGTGTGGTTTTGGTACAAGTACCAATCCCCTACTTTGGATTGTTTTGTGAGTTGTAGGACTCTCTTTATATCTAAACTGATTCTTGGAGGAGGGCTTTCTATCAGCATTGTCACAATGGGATGTACAAATAGGTCTATGAAGTCTGCATATGAATATGGAGAGTGATATTTATGGATCTGTCACACGGAATGAGTCTATCTTGCAGACAAGATAGACCTTCCTAGAATCTAAAGAAGACCTAATGACAAGAAAACCAACCAGACACTATCTTTCTCTAAATATGCTTTGATTAACAATGGCAAACAAGTGTTTTTAGGGCCTACCTTAGGTCCAATGCAAGCTTGTGGATGCCCTCGCTCCTTCGATCCAAATGAGCTCCTTTGTCGCGAATCTGCAAACACAAAGAAGGCAAACAAATTAAATAGCACCTGAAAAGCCAATTGCATAAAACATATTTAACATGAAAGTCAAGGAGTCCATGAAACAAATAACATGAGATACTTGTTGAGAAAAATGAGTTTGATTGTATTAATTCAAAAGAAGAAGAACTTTACAACCTTTGCCTTGACGTTGTACAAGCTCCTCCCAGGGTCCAACAAGAAGTCTCCTCTACTTTGACAAGTTTCACTCACTCCACAATGAAGCCAAAAAGGTATGTGATCTCTCCTCTTAAGCTCAACTAGGAAGTCTTGATTTCACCAGCATTTACCCTCAAAAATGTTCAACTTCTAACCTCTCCAGCAACCAGCCCAATGCCTGTATTTATAGTGCAATGGAGGGAGGTTACTAGGTCCTCCTTCAAAGGGATAGCTCCTCTCATCAAGGGATTAGCTCCTTCTCTTTTGGGATGCGTGAACCACCTTATAGCGAACAATCCACGTCAAAGTTCCTTCTAGAAACCTCTAGAATTAACCCAAAGTTAGTTTTTTAAGATAAAACTTGTGCCTTTTGACTTTCACAGGGGTCTGCACCTACACTGTTAGGGACAGAGCGGGTAGGTCCGCAGTTTTTGTACATAGAAGGTGCGGGACCGCAGGTGACAGTGAGAGAAAGTGCGGAACCAGAGTTAAATTGATTTTTAATGTCTTTCTCTCATTTTCAAAGCTTGATTTGAAGAGCTGAGGTCTGAGACTTGCTTAGGAGGACAGTACAAGTGATGATAGACCCATACTGACTGCAAATAATCATGGTGACGATATTTTTGTGTAACAGATTGCCCCCTAAAGTGCGAAGTCTGTAGTAGATGAGGATTTCTTATCATTTAGGAAGAGTGAAGTACTTTATCATTTCGAGGATCATCTTGTGGAGAGCTCGGTTGGAACCTGTAAAAACATTCAATGCAAGATATATATATGAGATCATATCATCGCTGAGGTAGGCATTCCCATACTCAGATCAAAACTGACTAGAAAAACTAATTACTACCCTGATATAGGAATGATCTTGTAAAACATCACAAGTAAAGACTCATGTGGACAAAGTATGGACGCAGCTATCTGTTTATGAATAGTCCATTATATAATGAATACAAAATTCCTCGCAGCCTGGATTGTGGAAACTAGATCCAGGGTCTTCATTTCTACTTCCCGAAACAGTACGATTCTATCCATGCGAATGAATGTGTTGATGTCGAACATGGTAGAAACCACTTGATTACCAGTCAATGATGTAAACTATTAACAAGTGTGAGAGAAACCACCAGTGATGTCAATGGCTCTCAAAGTACCCAGTACAATCCATGAGATGCGAATAAATGTGTTGATGTCGAACATGTCATGGAATCCTTTGATCAAAAGTCAATGATGTAAATTGTCGTCAAAGGCGAGAAACCTACCATTGAGGCATGCAGATCTCAAGGTACTGATGATTCCTAGATCATCTTTCTAGATAATGAGCTGATGTTGATAGAAAGTGATCCGTCATAGGCGAGCCCACAACACGAAATCATAGATCGAGTTGAAGAAATTTAGTTGCAAGAACTGACTCAAGGATGGTCAAGATGGATGACAGATATTTTGCAGATGAATGGCTTATTGGGAGTGACCTCTTGAACACATAACGACACGACAGATGGCTTGGTGACAATTAACCCAAAGTTAATACCCAGAAACCAGCTGAAGACTTTCAATGTTGTTTGATCAACTGTTAGGCAAAGGATTTCCCAACCCAGGTGAATAAAAGTGTCGTGTTCAAGAGTGGTTACAAAGTATGACAAACAGGCTCATTTTTCTCTCTTTTCCCCCACCATTTCTGGCAAGTACCTCTTTATTTTTGACAAGCTTGAGGAGAATAACATTTGCTTGATTATAAGCTCATCCTTCGGATGAGTCCAACTTAGTTTAAATTCGAACCCTAAGAAGGAGTGGTTCGTTCCTGTTTGTAATTGAACAAGTCCTTTACTGTGAAATTTTAACGAGTCCAGTATAGGAGAAACTCGGCGTTTTTCAATTTTAGAGAGTCTGAAAAAACTTAAGAAGACTCCAGGGTTCACCTTTTTCGTAAATTTGTGTCTCCCAAGCCCGAAAAAGTATAAAATAATACTTGAGAGAACCGCTTGATCTTTTACGACCAAAGAGTACTTTTCGTCATTAGTGCCCTTGATTCGAAAAAGTAAAAAAGCGATCAACGACACGTCATTTTATAACCGATATCGAATTTGAAACCACAAAAATCCGGCAATCTTTTCATGTTTTTACGGTCGGAAAAGAGCTGTAAGTGGACTGTCTTTTAATTCTGTTTTAACGAGTTTAAAAGAAACACTCGGCAATATTTTCATGTTTTAGGAGTCAGAAAAGAGCTTAAAGGTGACTCTAAATGTTTTTTCGTCAAAAATGATAGATTTCGCCTGAATAATCCGTTATTCTGCACAAAAACACAAACATTACTCATACCTATTTGAAATAGATAAAAATGTCGCAAAAATACCTTTTCAAAGTGAAACATAAACAAATTTGCAATTTATTTACTCAAAAAACTTATAAAAAGGGTCTTTGTCAATTCATTTTTACCGTTTGAGTTTGGGTGAGAAAATAGTGTTTTTTCTCAGAAAACTTCCCATGAAGATTGCAGAAAATCCAACCGTCGGAATCGAACGTCGTCTTCTCCAGGTAATCCACATCATCCCACTCTTCATTTTTAACCGTTTCATTTTTTGTTTTAGTCATTTATTTCATTTTTGGGAGGGTTTTTAGGCATAAAACCCGCGCGCGGGGGCCCGCAGGTTTACCACTGCTGGCCTACGGACCCCGACTTTTTCTCCATTGGGAAAAAGCTCAGGGTCCGCACCTTCCATGTAGACAAAGTGCGGTCCCACGCACTGTGTCTAACCTGGAGGGTGCGGTCCCCGTCGCGAGGGTTTTTAACCCAAAAATTCTCAAAAATGGACCACATAAAATAATTTATAGTAATTTAATTTGACTTTATACTTGATGCAGAGAGTACATCATGCTAGATTGGCATGAACGAGAGCACGAGGACATAGATGCTGCCGCATGGAATCATCAGCCTTCACTTGATGCTTTGAGGGCGTGCGGCTTGTACAAATTCTGGGCCATTCCTGGCATGAGGGCTCAGGTGGATTTCTTACAGTGGTTGGTTGACAAATGGAGCATACAGGACGAGTGCTTCTTCATTGGTGGCCACCAGCTCGAAATCGAGCCGGCGAACATATATTTCTTGACTGGTTTGCCTAAGAGAGGCGAAGACTTGACTCTGTTTGGGGCTAGGCCAGGTGGCCAGTCTGTCGATAGCCTTAGGTTAGAGTACTGCAACAGCCAGGCTAAAGACAAAGGGATAGACATAAAGACCATATCCCATCCTGAGCTCATGGTGATTGCGTTCACTGTCACCAAACTTTGCGGAGCTGCCGCATTACATATTGCCACCGGATCCCAGATGCGTATGGCAGTTGATTGCTTCCGAGGCACCATCTTCAACTGGTGCGATGCCGTGTTGGCCAATCTGAAAGGCCAACTGACCAGGGCCAAAAACGGACAACTAAAGACCTTTATTTATGGGGCTTTGGTTGTGAGTTTTGGCCTGGAGAGGGTTCCTATGCTGATCCCACAGCACCTTACTGTTGGAGCTGGGCTTCCTCGAGAGCCCAAACTGATGCGATGGGTCGCAGTTATGGCCCGTCACCCGGACGAGAGGACAGAGGTTGCTCAATTCAAACCTGAGTATTTCCAATGGCTGGAAAACCAGGTCTTTTCTATTCAGGACTTCCCTTACACTGGGATAGATTTTCGTGGTGACCCAGACATGGTTCTTCCACCAGGAGAGCAGTGGGATGAGTCAGGTAAAATCCTTTTCAACATTTTTCCTATTTAAATTTTTTTTGTTATTTTTCCATCGTGTCAAAACTGATAGTAGAAAATTTCAAATGTAGATGTGGGTCCACAGCGACTAGCCGCTCTCCGGCCTTACGAGAGGAAGCAACCAGTTGCACCTGTGCCAGCCCCACAGGACGAATCAGCAGAAGTTTTGGCCGAGTTGGAGGGTCATCTCGAGCGCTTGACAGGAGATATTCCTGAGA
Source organism: Pinus tabuliformis (assembly GCA_031772625.1). Taxonomy (NCBI): domain Eukaryota; kingdom Viridiplantae; phylum Streptophyta; class Pinopsida; order Pinales; family Pinaceae; genus Pinus; species Pinus tabuliformis. The sequence goes on from CM062818.1 coordinate 1,789,650,165, forward strand.
CCGCTATAGATGACATTCCTCGTCGGCTTCAGCACTATGTGATTGGGGTCCCGGGACCTTTTAGGAGGTTCCTTTGCAAGGTGGCCCCTGCAGTGGTTTCTTATAGAGATCATCACTAGTGATAGGGTGATTGCCTATTGCGGGCACATGTGACATTTTTTTTTTTGTACTTATCATTTTTGCCGATCATAAGGTGTTTTTCAACCTATGATCGAGGAAGATGTATTTTTTGACACACTCCTATATATATATATATATATATATATATATATATATATATATATATATATATATATATATATATATATATATATATATATTAGTATTACCGGCTTATCTTGTAAATCATGTTATCGAATGGTTTTAAATTTACATGTATGATTGTTGCATCTGCTAATGTATTTAAAGATCTTGGAATATGCTGATATTCAATATAATCAAATTCACATTCCAAGAGACACACTCTCAAAAATAATCTCAATAACACTGGATTTCTAATGGCATACACTCTATTAAGCTGTAATACAACGAGTTCAGAATCTAACCTCACTATCAAACTCCGAATCCAAAATGAAATAGATTTAGATAATAACTCAATCACTGCACTATACTCGGCAATGTTGTTCGTTGTTTGACCGAGGCTTACCCCATGCATAGATACTAACTCGTCAGAGGGCGAATAGATAACCCAAGCTGCGGAAGAGATGTTCCGTGTATTACGACAAGCACCATCAGCGAAACCAATGTATGCTTGGAGAGGCATCGACATCTGCAATATCAAGAGTAAAACCAAGATAAGCAGGAATAATTACGAAAAACACTCTCTAAGCTAAGCACACTGTTTAAACTAAAACACACCAGCTAGAAAGAAAAACTAATCTAACTAAAAATCTCCATACCCATTCTTTTAAGCATAATACCTCTTCAAGTAAAGGCCATTTCTGGGTTTACCCAAAGAGTCCCCATCAAAGTCTACCAATTCATAGGCCCCTTTGGCTAGCTTTCGCTTGACAACATAGGGACCATGCCACATAGGAACGAATTTTCCAGCACCTAATTTATCATTAGCTTGATCATAAACTAAGACTAGATCTCCTTCCGAAAAATTTCGAGGGGTCACATTTCGATCATACTGAGCTTTCATTCGTTTTGCGTGAGTCTTGATCGCCAATGCAGAATCACGTCGATTCTCATCTAATTGAGCCAAGTATATAAAACGCTTTTCCTCTTCGGAAGTGGCTGGAAGTAACTCGATGGCCATTTGCAGTGACGGGATTTCGCATTCAATGGGTAACACAGCTTCCAAACCATAGACTAGTTGGAAAGGAGTGAACCCTGTTGATGTTTTTACTGAAGTTCGGTACGCCCAAAGCGCTGAAAATAGCATGTTGTGCCAATTCGACTGATGAATCCCAATGATTCGTCAGATCATGATAACTAAAACTTTGTTGATGGATTCAACCAGACCATTCGCTTGTGGATAATAAGGGGTTGAACTATCGTGACGTAAACCAAGCTGGCCTGTAAGTTCGGTCATCATAACGTTTCGAAAATGACGCCCATGATCAGTGATTATTGCTTGTGGGACACCAAACCTAGCAATTATATGATTGAACATGAAAATTGCAGCTGTCTTGCCGTCTGCCTCAAATGTAGTTATCGCCTCGGCCCACTTAGTAAAATAATCTACCGCAAGGATGATATACGCATGCCCCCCGGCCGAGTGAGGGTTACATGTAATAAAAGAGATACCTCATTTGGAAAAAGGACCAACGGCAATTATAGGGTGGAGAGGAGAAGGAGGAGCGCACATCTTACGATCAAAAATTTGGCAGTTGTGGCATTTTCAGACCGCCGTAATACAATCTTTAAATAAAGACGGCCAGAAGTAGCCAGCGCGGAATATCTTTTGGGCTGTGGCAAACCCAGACATATGACCGCCACACGCTCCAGAGTGACAGTCATTTAGAACCCTTTCAGCTTCCTCGTGAGTTAAGCAATGTCGAAAACAGAATCTGCCCCACGACGATAAAGAGTATCTCCAATAATCCTGAATTGTTGGGACTGGAATCGAATTTTTCGACGCTCTGACCTTGAAAATTATGGCCGAAAGGATTGGGTCTGGAGATAAACGATGATATCCCCATACCATGGATCTAAAGTGCTGATTAGAAACAAGGATTCGTCCGCAATGGGCTCCTCCGCCACAGCTTCCGTGTCAGCACGCGGGAAGTCACACATTAACTCCGCAAAAACTAAAGATTTCTTAGACATAGATTTCTCAAATTCCAAGTCGAACTCCTGCAGGATAACGATCCATTTAGAGTACTTGCCCCCTAGCAATTGCTTGGTCAAAATGTAGATCATAGGGTTGCAATTCGAAATTACCGTAGTTTTACGTAGTAGAATGTAGTGACGAAAACGTTGGACAGCTTGAACAGCTAGCAATGCCAATTTCTCCACATGTGAGTACTTTAGCTCACTTGGATTTAAAGTTCGACTAAGGTAATATATCACATGTTTAGTTCTGAATTCATCTTCCTGAACTAAGACCATTCCAATGGTGGAATGAGAGGCGGCGAGATACAAGAAGTAATCCTGGTTGTAGTTGGGAGGATGCAACAACAATGCATGGGTCAACGCGTGTTTGAGTGCATCAAAATATTTCTGAGCTATCTCATCCCAATAAAATGGAGTATTTTGATTTAACAACTGGGTAAAACCCTTTGTAACCTCAGCGTAGTTAGGAATGAATCATCGTAAAAAGTTTGCTTTCCCCTGCAAACTTTGGAGTTGGCGAAGACTCGAGGGAGGAGGCAATTTGATGATAGCTTCGACCTTCGAGGGATCGACACGAATGCCGGCTTTCGAAACTACAAACCCCAACAATCGACCCGTTTCTATACAGAAGACACATTTGTGTGGGTTCAACCGAATACGATAATGCCTACACCTCATAAAGATTGCTCGTAAATGGACGAGGTGATCAGCTCGATGTAATGAATGAGCAGGCAAGTCATCGAGATAGGGTTGCACAATGTGCTTGATGTCATGAAACGCATAAGACATCGCCCTTTGAAAAGTTGCTCTGGCATTATTAAGCCCAAAAGGTAACTTGCAATAAGCAAATGTCCCCCATGGACAAATGAAAGCCGTTTTTGGTTGATCGGCAGGTAGAATATTGATTTGATTGTATCTGGAAAAACTGTTCATGAAGGAGAATATTTCGCTGTCGGCACAATCATCAATGATTTGATCGATATAGGGAGTTGGGTAATTGTCCTTTGGATAGGCTCGATTAATGTCCCTATATTTGATGCATATTCTTATTGTTCCCTGCTTTTTGTTAACCGGAACAATATTCGATACCCAATCCGTTAACGGGATCAGATAAATGAAACCTGCTTTCAATAATTTTTCAACTTCTTCTTTAATTGCAGCAGCTTTTCGTGGGTGAATCTGACGCAAACGTTGCCGGACGGGTTTAGCGTCCGGGTAAGTCTTGATCTCATGAACAACAATCGCAGGATCAATTCCTGGCATTTCTTCATAGGACCAGGCAAACACGTCACGGAATTCTTGAAATAGGGCCTTATATAGTTGAATTTCGTCATCTGTACACGAGGCACCTATATGAATGTTCTCAACAATTCCGGGCTTAACCGAAATGTCAATAGGAATAGTTCGAGAGATGTTTCCCAAATTTAACTCTAAATCGGGATGTTTCATTGGATTCTACGGTTCCTTGACATATTCAGTTGTAAAAATTGATGAGAAATCATTTTCAAAACGATCATCCTCAGGTAAAAATGAAGATCTGTGATGGAGATCTTCCCATGGTAAATCATCTACACATAGGATTTCACGAATTTTCTCATCAGAGTGAACAAGTTCATAAAACATGGTTAAATCCGAGGTTGATGTGAAAAGTGATTCCTCACGGACCACATTCATTAAGTCATTTCGGCTGAAGATGGGTCGGCAAACGACTGCACGGCTTCATAGGCAATTTCATATGGACTCAAAGGCATGGCATTACCAAATGAGTCTATCTTAGATTCAGAAGGGACAATCCAAGGATCATCGTAAATAATGGTGTCTGATGTAATCATATGAATGGTTGCAAATGAAGATGATGCGTTGATTGGAGGAAAAGGAAAAGTTCCCAGAAAACCGGCATCTTTAACTAGTCCTACTCCAACATCCTTATATGGGATAGTTGTTTTACCAACATGCTGAATACTCTCCGAAGAGGCTAGGTCGGATGAAAAGTAAGCCAGCTGGTCTATTGTTATGATCTTTCCATTATGTGGAAACTTTATTACTCGAAAGACCGATGAAACGACAACTGTCACAGCGTAAGACCAACTTCGAACCAAGAGAAGGTTGTAATCTAGAGGGGCATCAACCACCTCCACATCTAGACTAACGGTTTTTCCTTCAATCCCTATAGGCAAATCCTGTAGAATGCCAAAAGGATGAAACCCACGGCCATCAAAAGCCTTTAGAATCGTCGGGGATTGATTTAGCGAAGGAGAACCAAGCGATCTCCAACACTGTATCGACATAATACACGTTGAGGCTCCCTCATCATTTACAGTCCGATGAATAGGCCTGTTTTTTACTATCACTGGAATCTGGAAAGCCATTTGATGAGGCAAACGCAGTGTACTATTTTCTAGATCGAAAATCATTAGGTTCGAGTCCTGAACATCAACAGCTCCTATAACCGACAAAAGTAATTTACGTTGTGCTGGACATGATTGCAACACTTCCAAAGCTGACATTGCTGAGGGTGAAACAGCTAAATCCTCAACAATGTTATAATTCTGAGCCGCTCTCGCATGTGGATTGAAAGCTGACTTTCGAAGTATACCCTTGGCGGGCGGTTTGATTACCAAGTCTGGATTAGGTTTCTCGATCTGTAGTGGATCGGAATCGGGAGCTGAGGTCGATGGATTAGAATGAGAAGATTCTGCTTCTTTACCATCAACAGGACTTTTACTACCATAATCTTGCGATCGAGTCGCAAACCTAACATGGGACATCATCAGTATGGGTTCTTCATTGGCGTTCAAGGATGAACCTATCATCTTACTGTCTTGAGCCGGAAAAGGATCCTTCAAAACAACAAGAGTTTGGGAACCCTTGACAATCTTCGCAACCTCTGCACGATGAGGGCAGTCTCTTGTAAAATGTTCATCATCACAAATGAGACAAGGATAATGAGGTTTGCGCTTTTCATCATTGGATTCCGCCTTTTCAGGTTTCTCCTTTGAATTTTTGTTCGTTTTATTCTTCTTCTTTCCTTTCTTCTTCCCACCGGATTTTGATTTGGCTGTAGATGACTCTACAACGTGAATATCGGTGGAGATCTCTGTAGAAGAATCTCCTGTTGGGGAATCAGGCAAGGTTATGATAGGGTAAGAATTCTTGGAAGACTTCTTCTTACTTTTAGTGTTAACCGTGCCAATCATACCATCAGCGGCATGAGATCCCGAAGGAGCTGCAGTGATTTGATTTTGCTTGGGAAGATCAGGGATTTTTTCGTGTAACGTACCTGACTGAGTATAGACCAAGTCAAGGTACTATGCTTGAGCAATTACTTGCTCCTCAGTAACAACTCCGGCTTTAGCAACATCTTTAGTGATCTTTGGCAACAAAGATTTTACAAACCACTCAGCCAAGATCTGATCCAGAATAAATACCTTCACTAAACGTCGTCGACGTCTCCACTCATGAATATGATCTGAAATGTAAGTGGATGTCGATTGTTTTAGCGAAGTTAACAATTCCGTGCCATTGTCATATCGGACTAGCAACTGAAAATGAGTTAAAAACGAGGTAGCTAACTGACTAAAATTATAAAAAGTGCCTCGCGGTAACTCAATGTACCACTTGGCCATGAGACCAATTAGAGTGCGCTGGAAAAGTCTAAGACGGATTGAATCATCTGTAACGGAGTTAGACACACACCAGAGGTGGTAAGTCATCACATGGTTCGACGGGTCCTCTCCTGATTTACCTTCGAACTTGGGAATGTCACTGGGCAACTTATTCGGCATTGGCGGCCAAAATGGAAGATAATTAATGGGATCGTTCGTTAGGCACGACAAGTCAGGTAAGTCCAAAGTTGCGATAAATGGTAACTGCCGATTAGGATCCCTAAAACTCTGGGTCATGAGACTAGCCCCAGGAGGAGGATATCCAGGATAACTAGGAATAGGAATCACGTTCGGGATATTGTATCCTACCGGAAAACCAGGATTAACCGGACCGTACTGGGGTTGTTGAGGTTGTTGATAAGTGTACCCAGGGTACGGTTGATACTGATAGACTGGCTGCTGCACAGCAGGACCGAATTGGTACTGTCCCTGGTACGGTTGATAAGTGAATTATGGTTGACTTGTGACAACCGTACTAAACCAGGTTGTCCTACAGGCATCTGAACTGAAGTTTGAATCGTAGATCCAGACGGTGGTAAAGATGTCTGAGGAGTAGATACAGGAATAGTAGAAACCGGAGCTGTCGATACTCCAGAAGTAGGTGGGGTATATTGAACAGATGTTGCGGCAGTTGTAGCAGTTGTTTGAGGCGAAGTACGAGGTGTACTAGGCCCAGGCTGAGAAACTACCGAAGGTACAGAAGTTTGAATGTTAGACTGGATTGGTTACTGGGGTGTACCAAAAACTAAGGGCTGCCCAGTTTGAGATGACAACTGTACACTTGGCTGCAATACCTGTTGAGCTTGCGATGGATCCCACACTATATTCATGCCAGGGTACTAACCCATAACTGGTTGAGAATACTGAGGACCATAACCGGATTGAGGGTAGGATTGATAATTGAAAGGTACATTTCCCGTTCCTTGAACATACGTTTGACTGGAGGGTGGTTGGAAACCTTGGTTCGAGTATTGTCCTTGGGGTTGATACCCTTGAGGCACATACTGGTACTGGGGTTGACCTTGAGGTATAAATTGATACTGGGGTTGACCTTGGGGTACATATTGAGTCTGGGGTTGACCTTGAGGAACGTACTGTCCCATAGGTATGTACTGTCCTTGACGTTGCCCCCCAGATGCAAATTGTGTACCTTGAGGTTGCCCCCCAGGCGTTAATTGAGGCTGCCCCCGAGGCAGTAACTAGCCACCTTGAGGTTGAGGATTGGGAATAGAACTTGACATCATGAGAATGTCTTCTACGCTCAATGGCTTAGTACCATTGTTTCTAGTTAATAGCCCTTGCTCAATGGGTTGAGGAGATGCTCCCGAAAAAGTACCAGAAAGTGACTGATACCCAGAGGGAACAGAAGGACCTCGTACAAAAAAGATTCAGGCGATTGAGTAAACATGGATGACTGTCCTGACATATTTACGGGAGTATAAAAACCTCTAGGTGTTGGGTGATAAGGAGCACGAGGTGGTGAAAAACTTAACCCTGAGTTTTCTAAGAAATTAGTCAAAGAAAGATACCAAGAACTGCTCCTAGGTGGACGGTAAAAAATTGATTCACGCTCCCTTAGTTCAATAACAGGTTGATTTTCAGGGATAGGGATGCCTACTTCTTCTTCCAGAGCAAGTTCTTCAATAGCAATAAGTCCAGAAGGAAGATCTTGGGTGATTACTCTTTCTACCCTAGGTGAACCAGGACCACTAGAAGTTGGAGAAACAAACCCCGATGTCGGAGTAGCAGCAAATTCACTTTCAGGCTCGAATATTTCAGGTTCCTCACCTATATCACTAGTAGATGAAAAGCTATCAGCAATTTCGGAAACAGACACTGACTGTGGATTATAATCTGCTACTAATGGTTGAAAATCAGGATGTACTATCAAAGAAGATTCTCCTTCTTCAGGTGACGCAACTCTACTGTCTCTAGGAGTTACGAGGACTTTCAAGCCTTCAAGTTGGCTCGATACTTCCTCAGGAGGTTGGCCCCGAAGTCTACGAGACTTCCTCAGTAACTCAGCCACATTTACAAACTCAGGAGACTGGCCCCGAAGTCTACGGGACTGTCTTGGTAATTCAGCCATAGTTGAAAACTTTTAACTACTTCACACGCAAACAAAGTAAAATCTCAATGAAAAGCACCTAAAGTCTCTAAAGAACCAAACAAATTTGAATCACACGCCTAAAGAATCTAGGAGATCAAACACACACAAATAGTAACTTTCCGTACTGAAAACACTAGTTGGTGATGAAATCCAACGTCACAGAGTTCAATACAGAAATGGCGGTTGGAATAGTTACCCCGACAACCTGCTTAATGAATAGACTAGCACAAGTTTCTCCACTTAACCGTATCGAGTGAAGAGAACCCCCCAGAAAATCCAAGTGAGTCTAGCTGACATCTGCTCTAGGTACAGTGGGATCTTCCCACCACTGTCAGCTCAGGAAGAGTCCTAAAGAATATGGCCACTAAGGTTACCAACTGAAACAAATATACCTGGGGGAATAGTCTACAATCCGATACGCACACAAGGGCAGAGTAGTAAGATCAATCCCCTTGAAGGCTCCTTGACATAATCCAAGGTTTACCAACAAGTGACCCCAGGCTCCTCGACAATGGTTAATCTGAGGTTTAACGTTTTTAATACTTGAATATCTGGCGTCGTTCCCAATGAGGAAGGATTGATTCCCACACTGGTTCGGACACGATCTCGTGCTTCTCCTTTAAGAGGAGCTTTCCCAGAGCATAAATGCAACAATTGGATTTCTTCCCTACCACAAGATACAGCTACTTGTTTGTTTTTACTGTCGTGGAGAGTTAATTACTCTCCTACTTCAAGACACTAGCCTAAGCTAAGTTGGTGTATCAGAGCCCTAGAAATAAAAATGTTACTAGGTGAATTTTACTTTAAGTGTTAATTTTAGCGGTTTTTGTTTAAGTCAAAAGGTGTGGAGATGAAACTCGTGGTATGAAGACTCGACTCAAAATCACTAAAAATGCACCTAAGATGATTTAAACAATCTTTTTCTCTTCGATGAACTTCTAAACTAAGAAAGAGTTTGAGAATGCAAATACTTTGTAAACACAAATCTTTCTCAATTCAACAAATTAAAAGAAGAGTTTTTGTCCTTTTCCAATGCACTCAAAACGAGACAACTAGTTATTTCACAAAAAATTCCCTTTTTCGTTTCAAAGCACTCAATCACTACAAAACAAAACTTTTTCCAAAAGAGATTTTTATATTTTTTAATAAAACACTCCAAACTATGAAAATGACTAACTTTGAGATCTACAAATTATAAAAACCTATTTGAAGTCAAAGCCTACTAAAAGTCTTTTTTAAGGATGTTTTACTTAGCTAGATGTAAGCTAAGGACCAATTTACACAGAATCATAAATATGTCAAGAACAACCAATTTTGTTTTCTTTTTGAAAATGAAAATCCAAACTCTCAAACACAAGCTTTTCGAAGTTTTGTAAAGAGAAAACTTAAAGCGGATTCCTCAACAAGGGGAGATTTCATAAATGGTCAAACTCATAAGAAGGCTGGTAGACACTAAGGTGATCTGAAGTCCCTACAGCTTCTAAGCTCAGAGCCACTACACAACCAAAATGAAAAACAAACCCAACAAGCAAAACTCCTAGGAATTTCACTTAAAACCCTAACACTAACAAAATCAATCTAAGGAAAGCTTCTGACAAGTTATATGCAGGTCTGGGCAGTGGATAACAATTTCTAAACAAACACTAAGTTGACTAACAGAGGAAATCTTAGGGTTTTTCAAAATTTTTACAGGATCCACAGGCCCACAGTTGACACAGGTGCGGTCCCGCTCTGTGCTAAAAGCCAAGCTGTGGGTATGCACGCACTGTGTCAAACGGCTAGGGTGCGGTCCTCTCCCAAAGCTATGAAAAACAAAAAATAACCCAGGATCTACAAACTCTACCCAATTTTACACACAACAAGCCAAAAACAAAAACAAAAACACAGTTTCTCAGGTCAAAGTAAAAACAAGGAAAACAATCAAGTCCCCTGCGGACTCGCCATTTTGTCACACGGAATGAGTTGATCTTGCGGACAAGATAGACCTTCCTAGAATCTAAAGAATACCTAATGACAAGAAAACCAACCAGACACTATCTTTCTCTAAATATGCTTTTATTAACAATGGCAAACAAGTGTTTTTATGGCCTAACTTAGGTCCAACGCAAGCTTATGGATGCCCTCGCTCCTTCGATCCAAATGAGCTCCTTTGTCGCGAATCTGCAAACACAAACAAGGCAAACAAATTAAATAGCACCTGAAAAGCCAATTGCATAAAACATATTTAACCTGAAAGTCAAGGAGTCCATGAAACAAATAACATGATATACTTGTTGAGAAAAATGAGTTTGATTGTATTAATTCAAAAGAAGAACTTTACAACCTTTGCCTTGACGTTGTACAAGCTCCTCCCAGGGTCCAGCAAGAAGTCTCCTCTACTTTGACAAGTTTCAATCACTCCCAATGAAGCCAAAAAGGTATGTGATCTCTCCTCTTAAGCTCAACTAGGAAGTCTTGATTTCACCAGCATTTACCCTAAAAAATGTTCAACTTCTAACCTCTCCAGCAACCAGCCCAATGCCTGTATTTATAGTGCAATGGAGGGAGGTTACTGGGTCCTCCTTCAAAGGGATAAAGCCCTCCTTCAAAGGGATAGCTCCTCTCATCAAGGGATTAGCTCCTTCTCTTTTGGGATGCATGAACCACCTCAGAGACAACAATCCATGTCAAAATTCCTTCTAAAAACCTCTAGAATTAACCCAAAGTGAGTTTTTTAAGATAAAACTTGCCCCTTTTGACTTTCACAGGGGTCTGCACCTACACCGTTAGGGACAGAGCGGGTAGGTCAGCAGTTTTTGTACACAGAAGGTGCGGGACCGCAGGTGACAGTGAGAGAAAGTGCGGAACTAGAGTTACATTGATTTTTAATGTCTTTCTCTCATTTTCAAAGCTTGATTTGAAGAGTTGAGGTCTGACACTTGCTTAGGAGGACAGTACAAGTGATGATAGACCCATACTGACTGCAAATAATCATGGTGACGATATTTTTGTGTAACAAGATCAATGGAGTCCAAAAGCTTACTTATCTAGGGTGACCTTTTGTGTCAAGCTTCTAGAGAGTAAATGGGAACTTATCTGCTTGGTAGCATACAAAAAGGTGATACAAAACAAAGGAGTACTTGAAGATCCACTCATTACTCATCCTAAAGAACTGGTCATGCATCCTATCGGCTATAAACTTGGCATAATCATAGATGACAGCAAGAGGTTGTCTTGGAGTGAAGATGAACATGAAAGCCAAGATGATTTCATCTATATACTCACTGGTCGTATAACCTAGGACACTGGATATCATTGCTACAATGTCTTGGCCAAATGGGGAAAAAATGGTATACACATATGGAGGAGGATATTTAGGGGTGTACTTCTTTTCTAGGATGAAGGTTTGGATTATTTGGGCCAATCTTGGAGGGTTGAGCTTGGGAAATAAGTCCAACAAATCTCCAATGGAGAGGGGAGTCAAGTTTTGGTCAGACTGGATTTGTAGCATCTCATTGATAGATTCTATGGTCTGGTTAGTGGACATCACTGCTCTTTGACTGGGGATATAATTTTCATGGAAATAATGGACAATTTCGGGGAAAATATGAACTTCAGGGAATTGGTATTTGGGCAAATTGGAATCCCAAGAACCATTTTTCTCAACATAGTTCATGTATTGGTCTCTGTATCAGCAGTATAGTTTGAGAGGGGATTCATGGAAAAAGGTGTCCGTTATCTGGAAATCCTTATTAGATAGGGGAGGTGGCCTACATCCAGATAAGGAGTGGAAATAGGTTTAAAATCCATGGCAATTGGGGCGGCCATTCTCAGTTCTTGTGGATTTGAGAACGGGGGAGGTGATTTTCAGTTTTTTAGGGAAATGGTGGTTCAATACAGAGTAAGCTTAAGTCACTTGAGTTTCTTTAATTAATTTTTTATTTTGACTAATAAGACTCAGTAACTGGTTTTGAAATTGACAAGTTTTCCAGTGAATTATGGTTTAAATACCTAGAATTTAAGGAAAACTAGCTTTGAACAGGGCGGCTGGAAGCTGCGAACCGTCGAAAAGGCTCTGTGTAGGCTGGAAAGTGAATTGGGTGCTCTGTTGTGTCTTTAGGGTGCAATTGGATGTAGGTTGGCAACTTTGATGTTTTCAGGTGTGTGCATGGAGGTTTACAGTTAAAAACGATGAAAACAAATGATTTGGGGCTTTTTGGCTTTATGTGCGAAAGTCAATTTTGGCGGGTACGGGTGAACAGTGGTCATTTGTCATGTAGCGGGATGAACAGTAACTAATTTTTCGCGTAGTGGACGGGCAATAAGTGGTTTCCATCACATCGCTTTTGGGCATTCAGTGGTATTGGGGGTAGGTCGCCCGATTCCATATGTTGAACAACACATAGCATCTGGGGCCCAACAGAAAACAACTTTTTCGGGCATGTATTGTTTGGACGTCATGCCCTCCAAATATGGGTAAGGGTTGTTGGATGTGGAGGGAGGCAATCATATGGTGATCGGGCGGGGAAGCTGGATGGAGGCTAGTGGAGGGCCTGGTGGTTTTTGAGCTAATGAAGGATTAAAGCAAGGTTAAGGCGTCAGTATCATTAACGATGAGTTTAAACAGGGGATTATCTAACTTAATCCCAAATTGATTAGTTAGAGGGTTTCCGAGGTTTGGGTGAAATTATAGTTTATATTTTAAACTAGGATATAGGGCTAGTTAATATGCGAGAGTTAAATATATACAGGGAAAAAGGGTTTTTACTTACGGGATTTCATAAAGAAAAATGTAAATCAATAAAATGAACAGAAAGGGGCACCATAACCTAAGTAAATGTTTTTTGTGATTTTGAATTCTTTTTCACATGTTAACATCAATACTTAGGATAAGATGTTTTTGTGGGTTTCTCATATGAAAATGATTTATGTGGGGGGATAAATACTTTTCCTACGTAAAATTATTTTAACCTTAGAAAAAGAGTATTATTAAGGAGATGAGGGGGAATGAAGGGAGATGATTTTTTGATGAGGGGGAATCTAGTACCTATTTTCCCTAAGTCATTAAGCTGAGGGTTTGGTCCCTCTAGAAGTCAGATAAATGCTCTAAGCCTATTTGACTTAAAGGATTTAAGTATTAGAGTTTATTTACGGATGATGTTCCTTAAAGGGGGTCGAGGGGTTTGTGACACCATTTTCATTACCCCATTTTTTGGAATGTAATTAAGAACATATAATGCTACGGTGCTAGCATTGGTGCTATGATGTCAAACTTTGTTGTATGATGTAATGATTATTTTCGTTAATAAAAATTCTAGAATTGAAGTAGGGGATAGCCAAAAACTGATGATGTCTTGGGTAGGGGGGAACATTACTAGGGAGGGAAAAGTGCAAGGAGGGGTGCGAGAAATCCTATCATTCCTTAAATAAATATTATTTTTCCTTGATGTAATGGTTGGTATTCCTAGGAAGATTTTGTAAAAAGACTCGGAAGATGAAGGGTTATGGTGTGATTATAAAAATGAGAAACCATCAAGGAGTTTATTAGCTATTGGTTTCTAGATTCTCATTAGCTTTTCTGTGATACTCTCCCATTTAGAAATTTGAATTGACAAGAGAATTTATGGCAGAACCCATAGAGGTTCAAACATTGTGACTATTAAGATTTGTGATTAATAGACCATGTGACAGAGACTAAGTTTTCCCTAAGTGTGTGGCTTTCACAATTTTTTAAAATATGGCCTAAAAATGTGATAAATCCCTAATTTTAGTTGTTCACTTATGGAATTAAGATCTGGCACGAGGGTGACTAGCTGTGAGAACCTGTGGTGGGATGGACTATGGCTCACCCTACTTCATTTTTCTAGTATTTTTTTTGCTGCAATAGATAAATATTTATTTCTATCTTAATGATACTTTAGGAATATTTATTTCAAAAGATTTTAATTTTTTTTTGAAAATTTGAAATTATTTCAATTATATTAATCAACTACCACTTGGCTGGTCAAATAATATACAAAATTGCACAATCAGAGTTGATTTTTTTGTCTGGAAAGATATATATATATATATATATATATATATATATATATATATATATAGATCATTAACCCTTTTTAAAACAATTTAGGGTGAAATATTGGGTTTTAATTTTAGGAGCATTAATTAGAAAACAATTAACAATAATAATTTTAGCTGTAATAATTATAATATAAGATTTAAGGTTTTGATATTAGATTTTACTTTTAAATATTGAATTTTGGTATTAGCTTTCATAATAGATTTAATTTTTTAATATTAAATTTAGGTATGATAGAAATGTAATAATATTATTTTAGGTTTATAATAATATTAGGTCACTTTTGTATTGGTTAATAAGATTATTATTGATCATGATAAATAATATTTGGACAATTTATTAATGTTAATATAACATTTATATAAGATTAAGTAAAATTATAGCACAAATATTAATTTAGTCATTTCTTTATAAAACAAAATTGATAAGAGTAATATTAATGTTAACAATATTAATTATAATATGGTTACATTAATAGTTTATTACATTGATTATCGCATAATATTACATTGATTATCGCATAAATATATTACTAATATAGCAAGAATATTTTATATGACAATTTTTCATCATCATTAACAAAATAAACTCTTAGAATTTATTAAACTTTTATAACTTTGGTGATAGATGGAACTTTATGCAATCAGATTGCATGTGAGTTTATGCAAAACTTGCTTTGCTTGCCATTGTATCTGAAACTTAACTTATATAGTTGCCATCCCATGTCATAACATGGCCACCCGATCTCAGTATCTGTTATTCGTCTCGTCATGGTAATTAATGCCTTAACTAAATGTTAATTATTTTACATTTTATGCTACAACTTTTACCTCCTATAGTGGCTATCTCGTAAGAGTAATTAATGCCCTAACCAAATGTTAATCATTTTACACTTTATATGACAATTTTTATTTCTTATACCTCGTCATGGTAATTAATGCCCTAACTAAGTGTTAATCATTTTACACTTCATAGGACATTTTTTACTTTTTATATCTCGTCATGGTAATTAATGCCCTAACTAAATATTAATCATTTTAGACTTCATATGACAATTTTTACCTCCTATAGTGGCCATCTCGTAGTGGTAATTAATTCCGTGACTAAATGTTAATCATTTTACACTTCATATGATAACTTTCACCTCCCAATTCTTTCTATATCTTGTCATGGTAATTAATGCACCAACTATAAATGTTAATCATTTTACACTTCATATGACAACTTTCACCTCCTATAGTGGCCATCTCGTAGTGGTAATTAATTCCCTAACTAAATGTTAATCATTTTACACTTCATATGATAACTTTTACCTCCCATAGTGGTCATCTCGTGTCCTAACATGGTCCATCATCTTCGTATTTTATATATGGTAGTCATGGTAATTAATGCTCTAAATAAATGTTAATTGTTTTTCATTTCACATAATAATTTTTTAAAGTGCCACTTTTTGGAGTAACTCCGAGATTTCTAACTAGGATTCTGTGAAATATTTTGTGGTGAAATCTTGATTTGTGTTGTTTAAACTTGTTTTTTTACTACATGTATAGATCCAACAATTTAAAAAATATTTGGGGCACTTTGATTTTACAGAGTTCACTAGTCAAACTTTTACTTTCAATGAATCTCTCTTAGATTAAAATAAACTAGAAAATTGTTCAAAAAATGGCACAATAAAACAACTCAAAGAAGTAAATACTCCTCGTAATTAAATATTAATTATTTTGTGTTAGCATGTAGTTAAGGGTTGTTCAATTAGCATATTAATAGATGGGATGATGCTAGGGACAATGCAACTTTCTTAACATTAATCTTTTTCCACTTCATATCACAATTTTTTTTTGGGTTTTTCGTAATTAAATATTAAACATTTTTTATTAGTATGTGTAAGTATAAGGGTTGTTTAGTTATAATATGAATATTAATCCATGGGATAGGCTGGGACAATGAATTTTTTTTAATATTAATCATTTTCCACTTCATATGACCAATATGTTTTTGGGGAACTCCTAGTAATTAAATATTAGTCATGTTTGGTTATTCCTCCTTATTAAATATTCCTATTTGTTTGTTATTGTGCTGAGATTTAATCGTGGTTTAGTTAGGATTTGAATATTAATCAACCAGATGATGTTGGGATAATGTACGTTTTTTTTAATAATTGGTCTTCCACTTCTAATTTATAAGATTTATTTTATATAGGTGTAGTTTAACTTATAAAAAAAAGCCATTTTTCATGACAATTTGTCTAATTAATTGTAACCAAAATTTGTGAGAGCTTTATCGGAGATTTTTAAAAACTCTAATTTAAGTAATTTAATCTATAGATTTTGAGTTCCACCCACGGGTTTTAATCACATTATTAAGATTGACTTTCATTTTAATCACATTAAGATTTGGCCACACTAGATAGTTCTGAATGTTGACCAAATATTCATAATGTGATTAATGCTAAAGACAATCTCATTAAAATATAATGTTTAATAATGGTGTATTCTAACTTATAGAAAATTTCATTAACATATAATATTTAATAATCGTGTAGTCCAGCTTATAGAAAATATCATTAACATATAATATTTAGTGATGGTGAAGTTTTACTTATAGACGAAACAACCCTTTTCACGGAATTCACCAAAATTTAGCAATACAATTTTAAGATATTTCTTTTACATTTAAAATACATTTTTGAATGTGTAAATGGATTCAACATTGTGAAAATTCCTCGGGCACTAGAATTATGGAGAATAAAAAATTTATGTTCAAGTTTTTAAAAATCCCTATAGATTTTGATTAAACAATTTAAACTCAAGTTTTTAAAAATCTCTGTAAGAGTTTTAAAAGTATTAACAAAATCTCTCTGAGATTTTGATTAAACAACTTAAACTGAAGTTTTTAAAAACCTTTGTAAGATTTTCATCAAAATTAACAAGAAAATATATCATGAAACAACACATTTCGTCTATAAGTTAGAATATGCCCTTCACAATTACATTATTTTTTAATAATAATTGATCAATTATATTAAATAGGGGTAACCTAACATATAGACAATACAATTTGAAGCAATAATGTGATTTTTTGTTGTTTAAAATATATTTTTGGATACATAAATGGAATCGACACCAAGGAAATAATCCTTAAGTGAGTAAAAATTAGTAGAATCCTTGTGATACATCCTTGAATTATTATAATATGATTTGCTCATGACACTCATATTATGAGTCATGATGGTACATATAGTTGGCACACTAAGTGCATGCATTCTTGTATGAGACAAAAATTTCCATTATTGAATTTCATGAGAAGAAATAGCTTCTAATAATTTTGATGAATTATTGAGTAGTGGTATAATTGGAATGAACCCTTCATCATGCAAAGCAATGTAGAAGCATTTGAGGAACAGTAATTCCTACCAATAAATTACAAGATATGGTAGGATTCATTTCTTCTTCCTCCGGGGTTGGTTCGTCATGTATAACATCTTGTTTTGACATTTCTTGATCCTTTTCTTCCTCCTCCTCACAATCAATGTAAAATAATTTCTTCTGAGCACACTTATGACCTTTAGTGTATTTTCTATCACAACTGTAACAAAGCTCACTTTCTCCTTTTTCTTCCAAATTTTTTTGTGGAGCAACAACAATTCCATCTTTATAATTGTGAGTGGTAGGATTTCTTGTTGCCATAATTTATTTTTCTTTCCAGCCTGAATGCCTTCTCCAATGAATCAAGTTCCTAAAGACGAACCTCATTTTGAATGTTATCCTTTCAATTCCCTATGAAGACATCAATCCTCTGATTCTTTGGAATATCATTTACCCTTATATTCAATTTTTGGAAGTCCACAATGTGCTCTTCCATTGAACCCTTTAGTTTGAGATTTATCAATTGGCTAAAGAAGGTGTTGCTATTTGTATCCTTATAATGTGTTATCATTTTCTCTATGAAAATTGACCAAGTGACAAGTGGTTTACGAGGAAAAAGCACTTTATACCATAAAAAATTATTTGTTTCTCAATATAAAGATACAATATGTGCCTTTTGTAATAGTTTCACATCATTAGATCAAAATATTTCTCCATCTATAGTATCCATGTTATGGGATCCTTTCCATCAAACTTCTTCGTATTGATCTTTGGAATACGGTGGGTCTTCAATCCAATATTAGATTCTATAAGCCTTTAAGCCTTCCATGTCTTTCTTCAAATATTCCATGCATTTCTTCAAATATTCTTTCATACCATCGAAATTAGCTTCCATGGCACATATAAAACTATTATGTTAGCTTCGATCACATTCTTCAAATCATCCATCCCATTTTGCTTACTTGGTGTAACACCCCTCGCTTGTGTACTAAATTCTCATGTGTACTAAATTATTGTAAACCTAAGCTAAGTTAAAGCTAGGTGTGATACCTGCCCTTGTGTGTTAAACATTTGTAAACCTACCCTGGGTTAAAGCTAGGTGTGATACCCTCGTTTGTGGGATAAAATATTATAAACCTAATCTAAGGAAAGCCAGGTGATATGTAATATTGAAAGAAAATGTGTTATTAAATAAATTAATAAAATAAATCACTTGGGGGTGGAGCACCAAGAGAGAGGAGATTCTTGCCAAATACCATGAGGAATTAGATAGAGTTGAATCTTTAATGATAAAGCTTCTAGATGTGATTCTAGATAAGCTTGGATGGATTCGATATCCATCGGATGGATGGGAGATAAAGATCCATCGAAAATAAAATATTTGCGGGAGATAAAGGCATGCTTTTATGTGGAAAAGCATCTGGGAGATAAAGACAAGTTTTTTCGAAAAATACCTAGGAAAATTGAAAAGTCCATAAAAGTGAGACGTTGCTAATGGTAACTAATTCATGAAAGAGGGTATTAAATACCCAATGCATTGATCATTTCAAGACAGTTAATCCTTGGCAAGATCTTCGACTCGGGGGGAATCAGAGGTGATTCATGGTTGGGTGGTGGTGTTCCTCCCTCCAAGGTGATCTAGGTATGACTAATGTTTGAAATAGCCACAAAGTTATGAGTAAATATTTGCAGATTTGTACGTGGTTTTGCTTAAGTAAAAGCGCATATACATGTTGGTTCGCCTCATCAGAGAAGCGTATACAGTATGAAGTATGATATTTGAAATTGTAGTTTGATCTAGCTATTGTTGCAAAGTTCTCTATTCTGCTCTGTGTTCTGGTGACTATGTGTTGTTAATAGGGTTTTAGTGATTGAGTGTTGGGTGATTCGGAGATTGATGATGTAGGTGTAGTTGATGGTTGCATTGCAGTGGTGATTGATTTTGTGCTTTAATGTTGTTGATGGGTCCAGTATGAAATTTAGATGAAACGTGGCTTTTAGATTATGGTGTTGTGCTTCAGGAGTATCCAGTATGAAAATTTATGAAACATGGTCTTTGGAGGAAGAGAGAAGGTCGTAGACTTCAGTAGGTGGGCACCTACGTACTTGTAAACATATCAGTCAATACAAGAGCTAGGGGTTTGGAGCTCCCTTCCAGTAGTAGCTGGAAAAAGCCTGAAGGTTGGAGCCTTTAGTAGGTCGGCGCCTACGTATTAGTAAACATAGCAGCTAGTACAAGAGCTAGGGGGTTGTAGCTCCCTTCCAGTAGTAGTTTGAGAATGAGAGAAGGTTGTAGCCTTCTACAGGATGGTGCCTGTGTACTGGTATGGGTCTGCACCAGTACAAGATTGTAAACAGGTTTCTCTTATATTAAAGGAAGATGAAAGTAGGTGGTTTCTTTCCTGCATTAGGTTTCCACCTTATATTATGTTGTTCATGTGTGTTTCTTATGTGTGATGATCTACTCTGTTCTTATTGTACCTAGTTACTATTTATATGGTTAATGAAGTTCTGAAGGACTGATTAAAGATCAACATATGATGAATTAATTGAATCATAAGTTTGTTGGATATAAGCTAGTTGCATTAAACATAGTTGTGTGTACACGCGGGTTCCCTTAACTGAAGTAGCATATATGAATCTGATTATGGAAATGAAATAGTTATTGATTTGCTAATACTGATTCAGCCCCCCCTCTCAGTACTATTTCCAACAATTGGTGTCAGAGCAGGTCCTTTGGTAGAAGCTTGATCTCTTGAAGGAGATCCATAGAACAATGGGAAAGAAAGCGTGTCAGAAGAAGAAGACAGCTCAAAGGAAGAGTGACAGCCTGCCGTTAGGTGAAAGAAAGAATTCAAATTCTGAATCACCTAAGATTGAAGGTGAACAAACAAGTGAAGCATCAGATAATATCATAGATCAACAAGATCTATTTAAAAAAAGGGAGAGTACCCTCAAAGAAGAAGTTACCAGATTAAAATCTCAGCTAGAATGTGCCTTCATAGTACATCAAATGTTGCAGGAGAAAAGTGAAGAACAAGAAAATGAGATTCTCAAACTAAGGCAACAAGTGGAAGAAGGAAGAAATTCTGAAGAAATCTTAAAGAAGCAATATCTGGAAAAGGAAGAAAAACGTCACGTTGAGGTAAATATCTTGAAAGATAAATTAGAAGAAAAAGATAAACTATTATGATTTCAAGACAATATTAAGATTTTGGATGATATTCTTAGTAGTCAAAGGTCGCCTGCTATCAAAACTGGTCATGGTTTTTATGAATCTGTTGAAGGTGAATCTAGCTCACAATGTGTGGCAAGGGACTCTAATGAAAAATTTGAAATTCTCACCAAGGAGATGAGAGGTGAGGCCCATCAACAACCAAAGAAAGAACATCTTCAAAGAAAATCCCTTAATCCTAACTATGGAAGTGATAGACTATTATGTCCTCCAATGAATAATGTTGCATGTTTTATATTTCATAATTTTGGGCATGTTGCAGCAAGATGTAGAAGTAGAATGGTTCAAGACCATCACACAGAAAGAGCATCACATTCCAGGTAATTTAAGGGGTATTGTTTTGCTTGCAATATGTTTGGTCACAAATTCATTAACTGCCATAGAAGGAATATGAAATATATGAGACGTTATGCATGTAACAAGCTTGGACATATAGCAAAGGAATACAGGAGAAGATTTTGGGCACCATACGAAAAGTAGAAAACATCATCACAGTTGAAGATATGGAAGAAAAAGGAAATAGAATCAGAAAGATGTGGCATAACAGAGTATAGAGACATGACAGACTCAGAGGGAGATGAAAGTGTGGAGCCTCAGTGTTTTAAATCTCATACACAAGTTTAATGAAGACAAGTCGCATGTGTACGTGAGTTCGAAGCTGCACATTCGCGTATATGTTGGTTTGAGGAAAAAAAGTGGGACAGACTCAGGAAAAAGGGTTTGATATGGTTCGGTTAATTATTTTATTTGTTTGATTATGGTTACAATCTACTAATGATGTGTGGAAATGTGTCGATACTCATAAGATTTTGTTTATAAGTGCTTTTCATCCTAACTTGATGACGATGATGCCTTGATACTTCTTGCTGATATATGCATGATCATATTTGACATGAATAGATGGCACAGGTTCAGGAGGAGCATATGATTCGAATAATGCAATGTTGGCATTATGGTTATAAGTCTTTGGTGATAATGCTTAGGTGGCTAAATTATACATCTTGCTACTTATTGTTGGTTGGTCAAGAGAATGGTATTGCAGATTATAGGTTGCTGATGTTGATGAGAGATGCTTATGGTGCAGACCATATGGTGTATTATAGTAGCTAATGACTATCATGGTCTTGTTTAGGTCTTTGGTCTTTGTTAAAAATGTCATGTATTTCTTTTGAAGACCCATGAGTCATATGATGTAATTTTTAAACCCACTTTTCATGGGAAGGATGATGTAACAATGTCTATCTTAGTCATGTATAAACATTTGGTATATCCCCACTTGGTTGGGTGGATGAGTCAAAATGGTGTATCCCCACTTGGTTGGGAGATTGATGTATGTATAAGTAATTGGTGATAGGAAGGTCATACTCACTTAGTTCACTACAACAAAACCCTGTGATTAGCATCCCTTTTTGCTTCCTTTTTTTCGTCTAGAGCCCATTTTTGGTGCTATTTGTGTCCATTTTGCACCAAGTCTTACATCAAGTTTAGCACCAGGTATTGTAATAGGTTTTGAACCAGATTTTACACCAAGTTTTACGCCAGGTTTTATGCCAAGTTTTGTGCCATCCTTTGCACCATGTTTTGCATCAATTTTGGCACCTAATTTTATTTCACCAACTTTTGCATCCTCTATTGCATCCACCTTTTGCACCTACACTTGCATCAACTTTTGCATCATCTCTTGCATCCTCTTTTGCATCATTTTTAAAATATTTTTTTGCATCCATTTTTGCATATTTTTTGAATCCCCTTTGTGCCAAGTTTTGCATCGAGGTTTGTGTCTAGTTTTGCATCTAATTTTGTTGCATTGACTTTTACATCTTGTTTTGCATCCATATTTACATCCTCTTTTTCATCTGTTATTGTGTCCACTATTACATCCATTTTTCTTGTGCCATAATTTTCACCTAGTTTGACACCTCCCTTTGCACCCTTTTTGGTTTCTAAATTTGCATCCATGATTACATCGATGTATACATCTAGGTTTTCATCAACTTTTACATGTATTTTTAATCCCTTTTTATATCCACTTTTGCATCAATATTTGTATCAGGTTTTGTGTCTCATATTGCATATACTTTTGCATAGAATTCTGTGCCATCAACTTTTGCATCCTAGTTTACATCCATTGTTGCACCCATGTCTATGCTCACTTTTACATCCCTTTTTGCATCTTATTTTTCATCTTCGTTTGCTTCTTTTTTTGCATCTATCACTAAATCCACTTTTGTTGTGTCACAATTTGTGCCATGTTTTGTACTTACTGTTGTACCCACGTTTGCTTCCAATCTTGCATCCATCTTCGCATCCTCTTTTGCATAAAATATTGCATCTATTTTTGCATCCACTTTTGTGTTGGGTTTTGTGTCTCATTTCGTATATTTTTTTGCATGTACTTCCATTGCATCCATATTTTGCATCCAATTTTGTTTCTCATGTTGCACCCGTGTTTGCATCCACTTTTACATCCCTTATAGCATCTTGTCTTGCATCTAAGTTTTCATCTTTTTTTGTGTCTATTATTACATCCACTTTCTCATCCACTTTTTTTGTGCTAGATTTGTACCATATCTTATGCCTATCATTGCAACCCACATTTTCTTCCACTATTGCATCCACATTTTCATCCTCTTTCGTGTCCAAGTTTACATCAAATATTGTTTATGTCTTTTGCATCCCATTTCGAATCTACTTTTACATCCACCTTTGAATCGTCTAATTTTGAAACTAATTTTGTGTCCATTATTGCACTGATGTTTGACCCATGTTTACATCCCTTTTTTCCTCCAAGTTTTCCTCCTTTTTGCATTCAAGTTTGTGTCTTTTTTTTTTACATTCATTATTGTATCCACATTTGTTTCACCACAATTCATGCCAAGTTTTATGCCTACTATTGTTCCCATGTTTTATTCCACTTTTTCATCCATGTTTGAATTATATTTTGTGTTCAAGTTTGCATCAACTATTGCATCTACTTTTTCATTCACTTTTGTGTCAATTTTTCTGTCTTGTTTTGCATCTACTTATGTTGTGTCCACTCTTCATCCAAATTTACATCTATTTTTACCCCCATTTTTTTGTTCACTTTTGCATCCCTTTTCCAACGGACATCATATTTTTTGCATTGATGATATTTCTTATAACATTGAAAATTATGAACAATTGATGACAATGTCAATAATTATAACGATGATGATAATGAAGATGATGACGATGACATGAATTGCAAGTGTTATGATAATGACAATGATGATAAAGATGATGGGGGTTACAATGAAAATGATGATGACGATGCTAATGACCTTGGCCATTCTTCCCAACTTTTAAATGTTGTCATGGTCATAATCATAATAATTATCTTTGGTGTCATCTTCCAAGTCATCATCATCTGATCATCATTATCATTATTTTCATCTTGGTCATCATCAACAACAATAATGGCATGAATTATGATTATGATGTTCATGATGAAGATGACAACAATTATGATAAAAATTATATTAGTTATGATGATGGGGATGATGACAATTATAATGACGATGAGAATGGT
Organism: Pinus tabuliformis; assembly: GCA_031772625.1. Classification (NCBI taxonomy): domain Eukaryota; kingdom Viridiplantae; phylum Streptophyta; class Pinopsida; order Pinales; family Pinaceae; genus Pinus; species Pinus tabuliformis. The sequence continues at coordinate 1,789,674,431 of CM062818.1, forward strand.
AGTGATGATGATGATCATTGATCATCTCTAAAAAATAAAGTTGTTATTTCTCTTGTATATATCATGTGGATCCTAACAACCCTTTTCGAGCACTCGTAACATTTTTTAGGTTGATGATATTTCTTATGATACCTATAATTATGAACAATTGACGATGATGTCCATAATCATGATGATGATGATGAAGACATGAATGGTGATTATGATGATAATGAAATGATGGCAGTGATGGTGATGATGATGGTGATAATGAAGATGATTAACCTCCTTCTAAACTAGGGAGGTACTCATAATGAGACAAAAAAGTGAGCGTATAAATGCACTCTCTCTCTATTATGCGATTCCTATCAATGGGTCGGTCGAGGGATGCTACTCTCAGGTTGAAATATTCATATAAGAAGGGATATGGATTGATAAGCATCAATGATGATGTACATCATCATAGCCAACATTGTCAAAATAGTAAGGCCTTGACTAACAAGTTTATCTCTCCATTAGATCAGAGCACAATGTTGAGAGGCATAAATTTAGACACCACTCCTCTTTAGGAACTTACCCCACCAGGATGTTCACCAGGTATGTCCTCACATGATCATTTCCTAATCCATTATCATAATATTTGACACCGGAGAATGTGAATCCTCATGACTATTCTTATCTTGGATTAATGTACTTGACTTATGACGATTAGTCCTAGTCAAAGTCCAAATTCTCAAAGAATATTGGTCCCAAATGTTTATCCAATCCACCATTCTCCCTACTAGTGCCCTTACTAGGCTTATGATTGTTTGTCCTGGCCATAGTACATGACACATGGATAATATGGTGTCTACCCTCACTCCATATCAACCAGAGAGGAGACATCCACAAGCATAAAATTTTCTCAAGAATACCCATCATTTTCATACAGAATAAGATCATTAATTTGTTTTCATTGTGTGAGGCCTTTATGATTAAGCATTCATAGATCTGTGGAAAAATATTTCCCCTTTTGTCATTTGTGATAAATAATATCAAAAAGTGAAAGCCAAAATCATTAAAGATACACTATACTGATTTATCTAAGTCTAAACTCTAAGGTTGAAGTAAAAATTCATGTAAATCTTATATCTATGAGTTGTGCCAAACTTATGAAAACCTTATTCCCTAAGTCCTATATATAAGAAAAAGAAAAAGAAAGAAAAATAAGGCCCAATGAATGGTAACTCATGTATTCACTCCCTCTTAGGAAAATATATGAATATATACACTCCTAGTCACACTTGATCACATGTTTGTGATGGTTAAATCATGAAGTCCTATCTTCCCCTTGTATTTTCACTTCATCATTTAAGCACCTAATTGAAGATCTAGGGAATGTTTGTTGCCTAATGGTTTCATGTCTAATCTTGGTTTACTTATGTCACACTACTATCAATTTATGTGATAGAGTGAAATACATAAGTTTGTGGAGTTATTATAATAGTGTATTAAGTTAGTCACCACACACACATGTATTACATCTCATTGATCCACATGTGTGGGTTGGAGACTCATTTCTTGAGAACATTAATGGACACTGCTTTATGGCTTTAATGGTGTAGCTTACAAAATATATTGTTAAACATTGTGATTCATTCTTTGTTTTCCTCGAGACACTTGATAATATTGAAGTCACTCCCAAAAATCCATGGAGATGGGGAGTATAAATTACTTGTGCTAGAAATAGAATTTATAAATAAAGGTTTTCCATTTGCAATATTGGAGTCATAGACATTGGATACATGGTAGTAGTCCTCGATGTCAATTAACTAAATTATATTGTCATAATGCGAAAAGAGGTAAACATATTGGTAACCTTGATGTGTTGATCATTTCAAATAATAACCATTCCACCCAAGTATCTCTAAGCATCAATCACTACTACTCTTAAATTCCTCCCCCATTTGCTAATTATATGAGGTAGAACCTCACTTAATATTTTTGTTTCTTATATCAACATTATTGATGGGTGCTTTACGTACCATTTTTCTTTTAGGTGTTTTTGTTTTCCTTTACAATTGAGGCCCCTCATGTTCCATGAGACTATTTTCATCGAGAATTTACACAGAAATGAAGTATAATGTGACTAAAAGAAAACATGTCTCAAGATTTAAGTGCTTGGACAATTCCACTTCATGAATCCTATATTTCCTTAACCTAGGACCGAATGGTGAACTTGATGGCCTTAAGGGAAATTGACCAATGAAAATATAAAAAAGAGGTGACTTTTGACTTTATCACATACAATTTAATGTACTAAAAAAAATATCCATAACAATTTCATCAATCAATGAATCATTAAAAAAAAATATCCAAACAATTTCATCAAGCAATGAATCATTGCATTATAAAATACAATCTATAAACATTTTGGGAATGTTTTGCTAAACCGTGCTAAAAAACCAACATATTTAATATTAATAATTAAAAATAATATGGAAAATAACACATTTTTATAAGTTAAATAATATAATATCAAGCCTAAAAAATTTCACTAACATAAAATTATAAAGCATGCAACTAATGGAAGTGACCACTCAAGGCCACCATAAGACAATTAATCTATTAAGACCAAGATTAATGGGGACAAAGATCTACAAAGAACAAAGGAAAACCTATTTTAACTTTATTGTTTTATTATCCGGGTTCAAGATGAACATTTCAAGATATAATGAAGAACATAATTAGTTTTATTGCATTAAGAAAACCCAAGCACATTCTATAACTAAGCAAGGAAGAGATGTATAACAACCATCTCAGCGACACAACACATGGAATTAAGTTACTTTTTTATATATAATTTAAACTCCTATCATAAAATCACAAATTTAGCATGAATCGGATGTTTAAAATCCATTTTTATAAAAACAAAATATAATTTTTCTTATAGAAAAAAGATACCAAAAACTAAATATATTTTTTTAGAAAATAAAAAAATACTAAAAGTAAATATATATTAAAAGATCAACTAAAACATAAGCAAACTAGAATTTGAATTTGACACTCTTGTTCACTTTCGGAAACTCATATGGTGGAATGTGATCTTTATCCTCATATTTAGCTTTTTCCTAAGAAATAAAATCATATAAAAGCGGGAAAGAGCCATAAAGCATGGGGAAGCTTTTTCTTAAGCACAAAAGCATCTAAAAAGTGGAAAAGGCCACTTTTATATGAGGAAATATTATTCACCCAAAAGATTCTTCCCAAATTGAACTAATGAGGAATTTGGGAAATCTTCATATCTTTCACTTTCTATATATTGGAGGCTTGGCCATTCAAAAAATGATGGGAATTCTTGTATTGTTGAGATCTATGGGAGAGTTTTGAAGCTAAAAGTTGGGGGAGGTGTTGTTGCAACTACATATGATTGTTCTAACTTTCCTCCAACTCCTTTATTAATATAGATCAGTTGTTCTTCCTTCCATATGTTTCTATTCATTCTTTACTTATTCTATTTAACTAATGAATGTATGGGATTTTGGTTTATATTTATTTATTCAATAATATTTATATGTTTATGATAGTTTCGATTATCAAGATATTATGCTATGAAGGTTGCTTTATTCTCTCTCTTATGTGTAGGACGAAGCTTTGGAGCTAACTAGGAGCACTTCCTAGCTATACTAAAAACTCCAAGAAGACCTGCATGGAAGGACTCACAAGAATTCCTTCTCTTTTTCTTTTCCATACTCTATATCTTGATCTACTAAGAATCCTGAGCCTTAGAACAACCTTTCTCTTAATTGGTCTATCTTAGGTTTTAGGGATAAACTGAGAGGGTTTTATGTTCATCTAACCATGCATTAAATGCTACAGCAAAATGATATTTAGAAACTTTAATATATTTCACTATGTAAATGAAATTAGTAAAATGAACCCATAGAGGGTGGAAATAAAATGAAAACTCTAAACAAGAAGCCAAAAGTGGATTTAACGATGGATACAAAATTGGGAGTAGAATTGGATGTTAAAATAGCCATCAAAACAAGATGCAAACAATGACACAAAAAGGGTTTTAAAGTAAAATTATAAAAGGGTGCAACACTAGACACAAAGAAGGGAACAAAATAGGGCATATGAAAGGATACCAAATTGGAAGCAAACAAGGATGCAAAAATGGACACCAAAATGAGGATGCAAAGAATGGTGTAAAATTAGGATGCAAAAAGGATGTAAGAAAATACACAAAACAAGATGAAAAATGGGACTAAAAAATGGTGAAACCAAGGATGTCAAAAATGATGCATAACTAAATGAAAATTCAAACTAAAATCTAGGTGAAAAATGAGATGCAAATGTGGACACAAAATGTGGCAGAAAAAAGGATGCAAATTTGGATGCCAAAAAAGATGCAAAATTAGATACCAAAATGGATGAAAATTTTGACATAAAAAATGGTGCAAAATTGGACACAAAAGAAGAAAAATTGTGCAAAAATGGGCATAAAAATTGCTCAAATTTCGATGCAAATTGAGATGCAACATTGGATGTAAAATGAGGTGCAACAAATCATTCAAAACTTGGTGCAAAAACAAATACAAAAGTAGACAAAATAAAATGGCTCAAAATTGAACATGACAATAGACACAAAATGGGATGCAACATATGGTTGAACATAGGATGCAAATTTAGATGCTCAAAAGGATGCAAAATTGGATGCAAGAAATGGTGTTAAAAATGATGCTAAATTCGATGCAACAAATGATGCAAAATTAGATGCAAAATATGGTGCAAAATAAGATGCAAAAAAGGGAGAAAAATAAAACACAAAAGTGGATGCAAAAAATGGTGCAAAAATGCATGCAAATTTGGCATTAAATCAAATTCAACATATGGTGCAAAATTGGATGGAAAAAATGGTGTAAAAAAGGCAGAAAAAACTGGCACAAAAATAGATGTAAAAATAAGTACAAAATTAGAAGCAAAAAATGGCATGAGACCAAATGCAAAAATTGGCAGAAACTGGATGTAAAAAAAGGCACTAAATCAGATACCAAAGATGGTGTAAAATTTGATGCAAATTACGACACAAAACTAGAAGCAAAGAATGCCACAAAAGAGGAAGAAAAAAATGATGCAAAAATAGATGCAAAAAATGGCAAAAAACTAGAAGTAAAACATATTGTAAAACCAAATGAAAATCTTGGTGCAAAATGTGATGCAAAAAATGATGGAAAATTTGGCGTAAAAAAGAAGCAAAATTTGGTGCAAAAAAGGACGCTTTAAAAATTGTACAATAGAGCCAGATTTAGCACCAAGCTGCTCATCCCAATTGAGAAAAACATGCACTAAAATCTGGTGCTAAATCTGGCGTAAATTGCCAGTTTTGTTGTACTGGTTGAGTTGTAGAGTCACATTATTCTTTTGAAAAATATCTTTGCAAACTCTGCTTGTGCTTGGGAGGAGCATGGACGGATTGGTACATCTCAGCACGTAAAAAGGAAGAGCTCAATTGGAGATTTCAGCATGTACTTAAGGGGAATATGGAAAAGGGCTAGGGGGTTGTAGCTCCCTTTGAGTAGTAGCTGGAGAAAGAGAGAAGGCTATAGCCTTCTACAGGTGGCTGCCTGCATACAGGTATGAGTCTACACCAGTACAATATTGTAAACAAGTTTTTCTTATATTAAAGTAAGACAAAAGCAAGTGGTTTTTGTCCCGCATTGGGTTTCCACCTTATATGATGGTGCTCATGTGTGTTTCTTATGTGTGATGATTTGTTCTACTTTTACTACACTTGGTTACTATTTATATGGTTAATGAATTTTTGATGCACTGATTAAAGATCAACATATGATGAATTAATTGAATCATAAGTTTGTTGGATATACGCTAGTTCCATTAAACACAATTATGTGTACATGCGAGCTACCTTAACTGAAGTAGCACATATGAATCTGATTACAAGGACTAAGATGGTCCAAAAGGCATATCGATCATGATCGAATTTGTGAGCTTACTTGGGTCATGAGCATTTTACTGGAATAATAAAATGACCAATGATGGATGATCATAGACATTATTAGTTCCTATTTTTCCAATTTGTCTTCCATCACGGGAAAAAATAAGTGATATATACTTCCTCCAGTTATTGTTCGAGCCGGATGATAAAAATTGGCATGTCCGGTTCTTTCAAGGGATAGATCCATAAAGATCTACTTATCCCAATAACAAAGAAACCTGACCTAAATGATCATGTATTAAGGGCTAAATTAACTAAAGGTATGGGACATAATTATTATGGTTATTTAGCATGTATATTCTTTTAATATGTTCAGTATTTAGCATTTATACAAAGAAGTTCACACCCACTACTCGGAAACTTCTGGACACTCCTAAATGCTAGATTCCAAGAATATTATCATAGGCTTTTTATGGACAAATCTAAAACAATACTTATGTGTTTTTTCAATAACAGTTGTGTGTAATTTCGATATCATCACATTATTTGTGATTGTACTTTTCGAATAAATTAAATAATAAACCTAAATATTCATTCTAAATAGATTACTGATGCATTTCCACCAAATTTTAAACTGATCCACTAAAATATACTAAACATGTATCTGCAGAAAGTGATTTTATTTTCTAATACTAAAATCCAATTTTTTTCCTAGAGGTAAAAAAAAATGCATGCATCTTTTAAAACATGGTGAATCTTTTAACTATTTGGACTAATCTGTTTGTTTGGATCAAATTTACATGCCATTAACTAATCAGTTGGCAATAACCTACTGTTCTTTGCCCTTTGAAAACACAAATCAATCAAAACACAAAAGCGTCCTAACCATTCCAACAACTAAGAGGGGGATGTTCCTCAACGTAGTCGTTGCTCTCTGGTTTTAATGTATTTTCAAGATGGGATAGTCTTAGTGCCATAAACTTACCTTGGCATCCTCTGCATGACACCTGGTCCAAAGTGGTTGTAGATAACGGTTACCTTCATGTTTTTATCACCTGCATAGTCATCGATGTGGCCTAAAAGCATTACCTGCATGCGTTCATACAATGAAAGAATAATCACTATCGCTATAGAATATGTAGTATTCTAGATTTCTAGAATATAGAATTTGATGACAAATAAAAAAATTAGTTGCTTAACTATTCCAACACAATCCCTAAATCTACAATCTGCGTAAACTATTATTAAATTTTAAAATATTGCTAAAATCGGCCATCAGGCTTTAAGTAAACTTGCCTTGTCATGATAAGAGAAACGGTTGTTGGAAATAGTAATAGCTGTCGAAGCAAGTGAAACGTCAATGAGACCGTCTAAGCACCTGGAGAGGGTGTTGTGATCGATCCATATATCTTTAGAACCAGTGATAGATATAGCATCTGGATCCTGTTTTGTCATCCAGGTGACGGACTCCGTCACCTCAATGTTACCCGCGACGCTGGGTTTACAGTCATGGATGTTCAACCCATGAATAATAATGTTGTTCACGTTGTCAAGGCGGATGCAAGGCCCATTACTGATCTCAACATTGGCCCCTCTTCCATCAATAGTCGTGTGGCTTGCAACAGAGAGGGGCATCTGAAGCTTTATGTTCATATCTTTAGCAAAAACAATCCACAGTGGATTCTTGCGGGTCACTCCATATCTCAAACTACCGGGCAACGGATTTGTGGGATTGTCATCAGGGGTGTTGACAGTGTAGATCTGCCCTCCTTTTCCTTCATTGGCGGCGCTTCCGAAGCCATAGAATCCAAAGATTTGGAACCAAATGTTATGGAAACAACTCACAAGAAGATAGAAAAGATAGATCAACGACTTGAAAATAAGCCTCTTCGAGGGGAAACCTCGTTTACATTACACAAATGAAAAAAAATTGGACGCTACAAATGACAAGACGTCCTATCTATATATAGGAGTCTAAGGGGTCATAATATAATCAGAGCCGACATAACAATAATAATATAAATGCACAACAATAACAAAAGTGGGCTTCTATGGGGCACAATAATAACAATATGTGGACTACATGGGTACAAAAATATAATAATGGGGGTTGCACTAATAACAATAAGGGGTCACACTAGTAGTATAGGGACCTATTGCATTCAAACATCATGAGGAGAATCCATATTTATGAAATCTTATTCCTATATGAAATAAGTTTGTAAAAGAAAAGAAAAATGAAGAGAAATTGATTTAAATTATTTTGATTAATCTCATGGAAACTATATGCTCAAGATATAGGTGAAATGATCATCTATCCAAGAATGATAGATGATGGTTATGAAGTTGAAAATCTTAGGGACAAGGCCATTCTGGTGATGTTGGAAACCTATGACATACATTGATCATCATGAAGTATGTTATGGAAAATGTGTTATGTTATTTAGAGAAAGAAAGGGAAATTCCTTCGTTATAAAACTATATAAGTCTCAAGGATCTTCCTTTGTGAGGAATGCTTGTCAAGTAATGGATTGCCCAAGGTATCGGGGAGGCAAAGTATGAGGTGATTGGACTTGGAAGGTGTGTGGCCTACTAGGGAAGGGGATAGTTGAGTGAATTGGTTTTTAACGATCCATTTACATACTCATTGGGATCATTAATTCATTGGGAATGTCCAAGATAAGAATGAGTTTCATTTGTTTCGTGTGTAATCCTTGTAAAGCAACAAAAACTATTAAGTAATTTGGTGGAATGCTAAGAGGTCTAGAGGTAAGTAGACAGTTAAAGCTTTAAGGCACTATCGAAGAAGCAACTAAAGACATGGAAAATGTTACTGATATGAAAGTGGCATATCCGTTCTTCTAAATTGAATGGTTATACATATAGTAGACCTCCAAGGACGATGTTCCTTAAAGGGAGTCGAGGGGTTTGTCACACCATTTTCATTACCCAATTTTTTGTAATGTAATTAAGAACATATAATGCTATGGTGCTAGCATTGGTGCTATGATGTCAAACTTTGTTGTATGATGTAATGCTTATTTTGGTTAATAAAAATTCTAGAATTGAACTAGGGGAAAACATTACTAGGGAGGAAAAAGTGCAAGGAGGTGTGGGAGAAATCCTATCATTCCTTAGATATATATTATTTTTCCTTGATGTAATGCTTGGTATTCCAAGGAAGATTTTATAAAAATACTAGGAAGATGAAGGGTTATCGTGTGATTATAAAAAATAAGGGGAAACGATCAAGGAGTTTATGAGCAGTTGGTTTCTGGATTCTCATTAGCTTTTCTCTGATACTCTCCCACTTAGAAAGTCTCCCACTTAGAAATTTGAATTGACAAGAGAATTTATGGTAGAACCATAAAGGTTCAGACATTGTGACTAATAAGATTTGTGATTGATAGACCATGTGACAGAGACTAAGTTTTCCCTAAGTGTGTGGCCTTCACAATTTTTTTTAAATATGGCCTAAAAAATGTGATAAATCCCTAATTTTAGTTGTTCACTTATGGAATTAAGATCTGGCACGAGGGTGACTAGCTATGAGAGACTAGGCTGTGAGAGCCTATGGTGGGATGGACTATGGCTCACCCTAGTTCATTTTTCTCATATTTTTTTTGCTGCAATAGATAAAATATTTATTTCTATCTTAATGATACTTTAGGAATATTTATTTCAAAAGATTTTAATTTTTTTTTGAAAATTTGAAATTATTTCAATTATATAAATAATCTACCACTTGGATGGTTAGGTAATATAGAAGATTGCACAATCACAGTTGAATTTTTTGCATGGAAAAACATTATATTTATATATATATATATATATATATATATATATATATATATCCCTAACATCATTAACCATTTTTAAAACAATTTAGGGTGAAATATTGGGTTTTAATTTTAGGTGTATTAATTAGATTTAATGTTATGTTTAGGGTTAGAAAATATTTAACAATAATATTTTTAGCTGTAATAATTATAATATAAGATTTAAGGTTTTGATATTAGATTTTACTTTTAAATATTGAATTTTGGTATTAGCTTTAATATTTTTAATATTAAATTTAGGTATGATAGAAATGTAATAATATTATTATAGGTTTATAATAATAGTAGGTCATTTTTGTATCGGTTAATAAGATTATTATTGATTATGATAAATAATATTTTGACAATTTATTAATGTTAATATTAACATTTATATAACATTAACTAAAGTTATAGCACAAATATTAATTATTAGTTATTTCTTTATAAAACAAAATTGATAAAAGTAATATTATTGTTAATAATATTATCAATAGTAATTCTAATATGGTTACATTAATAGTTTATTACATTGATTATCGCATAAATATATTATTAATATAACAACAATATTTTATATGACAATTTTTCATCATCACTAACAAAATAAACTCTTACAATTTATTAAACTTTTATATTATTATTATGCCTAATTTTCTAATATTTATTTAGATTTAGCATAAAATTAATAATTTATAAATTTAACTTTAAAACATAAAACTATTAACAACCATCTTTTCCCTATCCAATAACAACCACAATGTTACCAAGAACATATATATAACTTAGAAGAATAATGAATAATGAGATATCATAACAATTTCCCATATCATAACAAAAATAAAATAAAAATAAAATTGTAATTTCATAAATTAGAAAATAGTAAACCAGCAATATGTAAAATAAAGATTGGTAAACTAGCAATATGTAAAATAAAGATTGGAAACAAAAATCAAGGTGTGTCCATACAATAATATTTATTACCCTCCAACACAAGCACCAAAATTGTTAGGCCAATTATATACACCATTGTTAACAAAAATCAAGGTGCGACCCAATAATATTTATAGCCCTCAAACACAAGGCCTGGAGGGAATACAGGCGAGAGCTCCTGCATCTCGAGTGATCTCTGGTACTAAGCTCGCACTACTAACTATAAATCGTTGGCTTCCCGCGTACATTGGAAAAGTGTTTCCATTACCAGATCGAACAAAATATGCTCCATTGACAAGCATATCACCCACTGACTCCCACAACCATCCACCGAGACAAGAAGAAGCAGCGTTACAAGCTTCACGCCGTGTCACCTGCTTCAGATTCTGGTCGTTTGGGGCCACGAATCGGTTTCCTTCACTTCTGATGGTGGGATGCATGCTTCCTCCAATTGCATATATTCCCCACCCTTCATAGTTGTTATTGGCGACGTGCACGTATCCATATCTACACCTGCACGATTATTGACTGATATGTTAACGAGAGAATTGCGTGCATCGAGTGATTGGTAAGTTTTCGAAGACTTGAGGTTGGCTATCAATGGGATTGCTTGAGTAAAGTGAGACTGAGACAGTTGGCTTAAAAATGTTCTTTTAATATGTTCACTATTTAGCATTTATACAGAGAACTTCACACCCACTACTCGGAAATTTCTGGACACTCCATGAATATTATCATAGACTTTTATGGACAAATCTAAAACAAGACTTAAGTGTTTTTTCAATAACACTTGTTTGTAATTTCGATATCATCACATTATTTGTGATTGTACTTTTCGAATAAATTAAATAGTAAACCTAAATATTCATTCTAAATAGATTTCTGATGGGTCTCCGCCAAATTTTAAACTCATCCACTGAAATATACTAAACATGTATCTGCAAAAAGCGATTTTATTTTCTAATACTAAAATCCAAGTTTTTTCCTGGAGGAAAAAAAAATGCATGCATCTTTTAAAACATGGTGAATCTTTTAACTATTTGGACTAATCTGTTTGTTTGGATCAAATTTACATGCCATTAACTAACAGTTGGCAATAACCTACTGTTCTTTGCCCTTTGAAAACACAAATCAATCAAAACACAAAACCGTCCTAACCATTCCAACAACTAAGAAGGGGATGTTCCTCAACGCAGTCATTGCTCTCTGGTTTTAATGTATTTTCAAGCTGGGATAGTCTTAGTGCGATGAACTTACCTTGGCATCCTCTGCATGACACCTGGTCCAAAGTGGTTGTAGGTAACGGTTACCTTCATGTTTTTATCACCTGCATAGTCATCGCTGTGGCCTAAAAGCATTACCTGCATGCGTTCATACAATGAAAGAATAATCACTATCGCTATAGATTATGTAGTATTCTAGATTTCTAGAATATAGAATTTGATGACAAATAAAAAAAAATTAGTTGCTTAACTATTCCAACACAATCCCTAAATCTACAGTCTGCATAAACTATTATTAAATTTTAAAATATTGCTAAAATCGGCCATCAGGCTTTAAGTAAACTTGCCTGTCATGATAAGTGAAACGGTTGTTGGAAATAGTAATAGTTGTGGAAGCAAGCGAAACGTCAATGAGACCGTCTAAGCACCTGGAGAGGGTGTTGTGATCGATCCATATATCTTTAGAACCAGTGATAGATATAGCATCTGGATCCTGTTTTGTCATCCAGGTGACGGACTCCGTCACCTCAACGTTACCCGCGACGCTGGGTTTACAGTCATGGATGTTCAACCCATGAATAATAACGTTGTTCACGTTGTCAAGGCGGATGCAAGGCCCATTAATGATCTCAACATTGGCCCCTCTTCCATCAATAGTCCATCAATAGTCTTGTGGCTTGCAACAGAGAGGGGCATCTGAAGCTTTATGTTCATATCTTTAGCAAAAACAATCCACAGTGGATTCTTGCGGGTCACTCCGTATCTCAAACTACCGGGCAACGGATTTGTGGGATTGTCATCAGGGGTGGTGACGGTGTAGATCTGCCCTCCTTTTCCTCCATTGGCGGCGCTCCCGAAGCCCACAACACAATCTGCCAACTTCATTCGATTCTGCGCCCAATTTGCATCTCTTCTCCAGCAGTTGTCAATGGCGTTGGACCTGCTGCTTGCAGAAAAAGACAGGGAGGGTTGCAACTGTTGAAATCGTAATTTCAACAGCGGGCTGAGTTGACCCGTGGAGCAGCCGTACCAACGCCCAAACCGCGCAGCAAAACCACAAACCAGCTTGAGATTTCTCGGACCGCCTTCCTGGATAGAGTGGTTTCCGTATTTTTGAACCCGATGGAATATGGGGCAGACGCGTGGCTCTCCCCATACGTAAGAAAACGTAATTTCTCGGGTGCTAATGTTCAGCATAATGAGGCCTCCCGATATTTATCACCGCCGTCCGATTGCCCTCATCAATCTCCACCGTTAATTGTCTGAAGCTGCATACGGCCAACATTAAAAGTTTGCCTGGAGTAAAGTTGAAGTTTCAGTTTGACCGCCGTAGGTGAAAGAGTCATGAAATTTAATGTTGCTACGTAGATTTAGATGGCCCTTTTAATATGGGTATGGGCACGTTTTAATATATTTTTTTATATATGCTTTATATATGATGTAGTAAAGAGACTACGTGTAGAAGTCTTCATAGTTGTTGTGCCTCCGCGCGGCAAAGAAAAAAAAAGGTTTATGGGTATGGTGCCTGCGCACGGTGGAAGTGCGTGTTTTTGTTTTGGTATGTATGTTTTATATTAAAACATAGTGTTGAGCCTGTGCGCACATGTTGTTCATAGAAATGAATAGAACGCACAGCAGTGCGAAAAGAGTTTAAGAACATGGATATAATGTTTTTATTTTGCCATTGTAAAACAGAGGAACATCATTAAATTGTTTTTTGTGATATCCACAGCAGTGGAAAATCTGTGAGGGCAACAGAGTTTTGTTTAGTGAATCCCTCTCTGCGCAGAGGATGAAGTTTGTAACAGTTTTTGTTTTTAAGCAATAAAAATGTTTTATGCTGTTGTAATGAACTGTTATGAGCATACTTGGTTTTAATAGTTTCCCTGTGCAAATGTCCTGGAACAAAGAAAACAGAGCATTGGCTCTGTGATGTTTAATTTGTTTGGTTTTGGTATTTCCCATTGAAAAATACCCAACAGTGGTATCAGAGCTAGTCCAGGCTCTTTGAAGACTCAAAGAAGCTGAAGGAAGGTGTGGTTGCAGCAGTCAAACTTCTCCAGCAGTGTGAAGACTCAGCCAAAAGAGTTAAGGTATTTTTCAAAGCTTTCCTTTCTGTTACTGTTAAAGGAACAGTCAGTGATTTAAAAGAAAACACAGTCAAGTATTTAAAGCCTAGATAAGAATGGCAAGGTCAAAGAAGAAAGCCTCCAGGCCTGTTAAAAATGTGTCTCCCCCCTCTACTAAACTAGAAGGCAATCCATTAGAATACATTCTATTTGAAATCCCAAAGTTTGATGGAAACTTTGATGTATGGGAAATAAAGATGAGGGCTTTCCTAATGTTTGAGGGGATTGAAATCTGGGAATCAGTGATTGATGATAGCAAGAAGGATAAAGAATCCAAGGAGTATAGTGCACAAGCAGCAAAAATAATCTTGGATGGACTGCCTGATTCTGTGAAGAAGAATCTAGGAAAATATACATCAGCAAAGGATATATGGGACAGACTTCATGACCTTCATGCAAAGGGAGCACTGACCATGACCATCAGTGAAGAAGAAAATTTTGAACCCATCATGGAAGCTGAATGTGAGAAGGTTGACCTCATCAAACTTCAAGTAAAAGAAAGGGATGAAGAGCTCACTAAGCTTAAGAAGGAACTTGATGAAAGCAAGGGGAAACATCATGAAGAAGTCATATCCATGACAAATCAGCTGAATGAAGCAAAGAAGCAGGGAGATGTCTTGACAAGTCAACTTGAACAAAGGCACATGAGGGTGAACAAACTTGTAGAAGAGATTGGACAGTACAAGGTAGAGGTCTCCTCCCTTAAGTCTGAACTACAAGAAGCTAGGAAGCAGGCACAAGGAGCTGAAAAGAAAATGGAGAGCAGTCAAGCAGAAATCTCCAAAATGAAGACAGATATTATCTCCTTCAAAATAGTAGCAGCTGAAGCTACTCGTAGCAAGGAAGAAACTGAGGGACAACTAGCAAAGAAAAATAATGTATGTCAAAAGTTGGAAGAAGAGATTGTCCTCCTCAGGAAAAAGGTTGAAGGGATGAACAAAATCATGAAGAGCTCTCAAGCTTTGGATGACATGCTCAGCTATCACAGATCTCCATCTGATAAATCAGTGCAGACACAGCAGTGTGGAGTAGACGCAGCAAAGAAGATGGCACAATAGTGCAGCAGAGAATATGCAGCAGCATAAAAGAACAAAGTAATGAGTATGCACAACAGTGCAATGAATGTTTTGTTTTGAAACTGCATCTAAAGCAGTGTTTGGCAGTGATCCCTCCGTGAGAGGAAGTGAAGTTCTTCGTGAATCCCTCTGTTAAAGAGGAAGGTGCTTTTCAGCACAGTGTCATGGTAAATCCCTCAGTCAAGAGGAAGATGCTTTTCAGCATAGTGTGGTAAATCCCTCTGTCGAGAGGAAGATGCTTTTTAGCATACACATGGTAAATCACTCTATCAAGAGGATGTTGCTTTTCAGTATAGTCACAGGTAAATCCCTCTGTCATGAGGAAGGTGCTCTTAAGCACAGTTTCAGGTTAATCCCTCTATTAAGAGGAAGACAACTTTGTTTGTTTATGAACTGCATCAGAAGCAGTTGGTGAATCCCTCTATGTGAGGAAGATATCTTTGTAACAACAGTACTAAGGAATCCCTCTATGAGAGGAAGTGTCTGGGTATGACCGAATGCCCAGCAGTTGAAATTAAAGGGGAGGGTTGAAATCGTAATTTCAACAGCGGGCTGAGTTGACCCGTGGAGCAGCCGTACCAACGCCCAAACCGCGCAGCAAAACCACAAACCAGCTTGAGATTTCTCGGACCGCCTTCCTGCAGAGAGTGGTTTCCGTATTTTTGAACCCGATGGAATATGGGGCAGACACGTGGCTCTCCCCATACGTAAGCAAACGCAATTTCTCGGGTGCTAATGTTCAGCATAATGAGGCCTCCTGATATTTATCACCGCCGTCCGATTGCCCTCATCAATCTCCACCGTTGATTGTCTGAAGCTGCATACGGCCAACATTAAAAGGTTTGCGTGGAGTAAAGTTGAAGTTTCAGTTTGACCGCCGTAGGTGAAAGAGTCATGAAATTTAATGTTGCTACGTAGATTTAGGTGGCCCTTTTAATATGGGTATGGGCACGTTTTAATATATTTTTTTATATATGTTTTATATATGATGTAGTAAAGAGACTACGTGTAGAAGTCTTCATAGTTGTTGTGCCTGCGCGCGGCAAAGAAAAAAAAGGTTTATGGGTATGGTGCCTGCGCACGGTGGAAGTGCGTGTTTTTGTTTTGGTATGTATGTTTTATATAAAACATAGTGTTGAGCCCGTGCGCACATGTTGTTCATAGAAATGAAGAGAACGCACAGCAGTGCGAAAATAGTTTAAGAACAGGGATATAATGTTTTTATTTTGCCATTGTAAAACAGAGGAACATCATGAAATTGTTTTTTGTAATATCCACAGCAGTGGAAAATCTGTGAGGGCAACAGAGTTTTGTTTAGTGAATCCCTCTCTGCGCAGAGGATGAAGTTTGTAACAGTTTTTGTTTTTAAGCAATAAAAATGTTTTATGCTGTTGTAATGAACTGTTATGAGCATACTTGGTTTTAATAGTTTCCCTGTGCAAAGGTCCTGGAACAAAGAAAACAGAGCATTGGCTCTGTCATGTTTAATTTGTTTGGTTTTGGTATTTCCCATTGAAAAATACCCAACAGCAACAACACCGAAATCAAACCTAATAACATCCATGCTGCTCCAGCTATGGCCATATCAGGAGTTAAATTCCTAGGATGCATGGATGTGCCTAGTATTGGCAATACGGCGAAATATTTGATGATAGATGGAACTTTATGCAATCAGATTGCATGTGAGTTTATGCAAAACTTGCTTTGCTTGCCATTGTATCTGAAACTTAACTTATATAGTTGCCATCCCATGTCATAACATGGCCACCCGATCTCAGTATCTGTTATTCGTCTCGTCATGGTAATTAATGCCTTAACTAAATGTTAATTATTTTACATTTTATGCTACAACTTCTACCTCCTATAGTGGCTATCTCGTGAGAATAATTAATGCCCTAACCAAATGTTAATCATTTTACACTTTATATGACAATTTCTATTTCTTATACGTCGTCATGGTAATTAATGCACTAACTAAATGTTAATCATTTTACACTTCATAGGACATTTTTTACTTTTTATATCTCGTCATGGTAATTAATGCCCTAACTAAATGTTAATCATTTTACACTTCATATGACAACTTTTACCTCTTATAGTGGCCATCTCGTAGTGGTAATTAATTCCCTGACTAAATGTTAATCATTTTACACTTCATATGATAACTTTCACCTCCCAATTCTTTCTATATCTTGTCATGGTAATTAATGCACCAACTATAAATGTTAATCATTTTACACTTCATATGACAACTTTTACCTCCTATAGTGGCCATCTTGTAGTGGTAATTAATTCCCTAACTAAATGTTAATCATTTTACACTTCATATGATAACTTTTACCTCCCATAATGGTCATCTCGTGTCCTAACATGGTCCATCATCTTAGTATTTTATATATGGTAGTCATGGTAATTAATGCTCTAAATAAATGTTAATTGTTTTTCGTTTCACATAATAATTTTTTAAAGTGCCACTTTTTGGAGTAACTCCGAGATTTCTAACTAGGATTTTGTGAAATATTTTGTGGTGAAATCTTGATTTGTGTTGTTTAAACTTGTTTTTTTACTACATGTATAGATCCAACAATTTAAAAAAAAATTGGGGCACTTTGATTTTACAGAGTTCACTAGTCAAACTTTTACTTTCAATGAATCTCTCTTAGATTAAAATAAACTAGAAAATTGTTCAAAAAATGGCACAATAAAACAACTCAAAGAAGCAAATACTCCTCGTAATTAAATATTAAATATTTTGTGTTAGCATGTAGTTAAGGGTTGTTCAATTAGCATATGAATATTAATAGATGGGATGATGCTAGGGACAATGCAACTTTCTTAACATTAATCTTTTTCCACTTCATATCACAATTTTTTTGGGTTTTTGTAATTAAATATTAAGCATTTTTTATTAGTATGTGTAAGTATCAGGGTTGTTTAGTTATAATATGAATATTAATCCATGGGATAGGCTGGGACAATGCAATTTTTTTAATATTAATCATTTTCCACTTCATATGACCAATATGTTTTTGGGGAACTCCTAGTAATTAAATATTAGTCATGTTTGGTTATTCCTCCTTATTAAATATTCCTATTTGTTTGTTATTGTGCTGAGATTTAATCGTGGTTTAGTTAGGATTTGATTATTAATCAACGAGATGATGTTGGGATAATGTACGTTTTTTTTAATAATTGGTCTTCCACTTCTAATTTATAAAATTTATTTTATATAGGTGTAGTTTAACTTATAAAAAAAAAAGCCATTTTTCATGACAATTTTTCTAATTAATTGTAACCAAAATTTGTGAGAGGTTTATCGGAGGTTTTAAAAACTCTAATTTAAGTAATTTAATCTATAGATTTTGAGTTCCACCCACGGGTTTTAATCACATTATTAAGATTGACTTTCATTTTAATCACATTAAGATTTGGCCACACTAGATAGTTCTGAATGTTGACCAAATCTTCATAATGTGATTAATGCTAAAGACAATCTCATTAAAATATAATGTTTAATAATGGTGTATTCTAACTTATAGAAAATTTCATTAACATATAATATTTAATAATCGTGTAGTCCAGCTTATAGAAAATATCATTAACATATAATATTTAGTGATGGTGTAGTTTAACTTATAGACGAAACAACCCTTTTCACGGAATTCACCAAAATTTAGCAATACAATTTTAAGATATTTCTTTTCAATTTAAAATACATTTTTGAATGTGTAAATGGATTCAACATTGTGAAAATTCCTCGGGCACTAGAATTATGGAGAATAAAAAATTTATGTTCAAGCTTTTAAAAATCCCTATAGATTTTGATTAAACAATTTAAACTCAAGTTTTTAAAAATCTCTGTAAGAGTTTTAAAAGTATTAACAAAATCTCTGTGAGATTTTGATTAAACAACTTAAACTCAAGTTTTTAAAAACCTCTGTAAGATTTTCATCAAAATTAACAAGAAAAGATATCATGAAACAACACATTTCGTCTATAAGTTAGAATATGCCCTTCACAATTACATTATTTTCTAATAATAATTGATCAATTATATTAAATAGGGGTAACCTAACATATAGACAATACAATTTGAAGCAATAATGTGATTTTTTGTTGTTTAAAATATATTTTTGGATACATAAATGGAATCGACACCAAGAAAAACCAATGTAGTACTCAAATTAACAAACAATAATTAATATTTAATTACTAGGAGTTTCCCCCACCCAAAAAAAAGGAGTTGCTTCATACTGGTGGCTAGAATGTTTCCCACAAGATTTCACATAGTGACTTCTTGTGTTTATTTACATATTATTCCACCTTCAATCAAGTATTTTCGTAAATTTGAGACCAAAGTTATTAATAATAAATCCCAAAGGGTTTTGACAAAGGAAATAATCCTTAAGTGAGTAAAAATTAGTAGAATCCTTGTGATACATCCTTGAATTATTATAATATGATTTGCTCATGACACTCATATTATGAGTCATGATGGTACATATAGTTGGCACACTAAGTGCATGCATGCTTGTATGAGATTTATCAATTGGCTAAAGAAGGTGTTGCTATTTGTATCCTTATAATGTGTTATCATTTTCTCTATGAAAATTGAGCAAGTGACAAGTGGTTTACAAGGAAAAAGCACTTTATACCATAAAAAATTATTTGTTTCTCAATATAAAGATACAATATGTGCCTTTTGTAATAGTTTCACATCATTAGATCAAAATATTTCTCCATCTATAGTATCCATGTTATGGGATCCTTTCCATCAAACTTCCTCGTATTGATCTTTGGAATACGGTGGGTCTTCAATCCAATATTAGATTCTATAAGCCTTTAAGTCTTCCATGTCTTTCTTCAAATATTCCATGGATTTCTTCAAATATTCTTTCATACCATTGAAATTAGCTTCCATGGCACATATAAAACTATTATGTTAGCTTTGATCACATTCTTCAAATCATCCATCCCATTTTGCTTACTTGGTGTAACACCCCTCCCTTGTGTACTAAATTCTCATGTGTACTAAATTATTGTAAACCTAAGCTTAAGTTAAAGCTAGGTGTGATACCCTCGTTTGTGGGATAAACTATTATAAACCTAATCTGAGGAAAGCCAGGTGATATGTAATATTGAAAGAAAATGCGTTATTAAATAAATTAATAAAATAAATCACTTGGGGGTGGAGCACCAAGAGAGAGGAGATTCTTGCCAAATACCATGAGGAATTAGATAGAGTTGAATCTTTAATGATAAAGCTTTTAGATGTGATTCTAGATAAGCTTGGATGGATTCGATATCCATCGGATGGATGGGAGATAAAGATCCATCGAAAATAAAATATTTGCAGGAGATAAAGGCATGCTTTTATGTGGAAAAGCATCATGGGAGATAAAGACAAGCTTTTTCGAAAAATACCTAGGAAAATTGAAAAGTCCATAAAAGTGAGACGTTGCTAATGGTAACTAAATCATGAAAGAGGGTATTAAATACCCAATGCATTGATCAATTCAAGACAATTAATCCTTGGCAAGATCTTCGACTCGGGGGGGAATCAGAGGTGATTCATTGTTGGGTGGTGGTGTTCCTCCCTCCAAGGTGATCTAGGTATGACTAATGTTTGAAATAGCCGCAAAGTTATGAGTAAATATTTGCAGATTTGTACGTGGTTTTGCTTAAGTAAAAGTGCATATACATGTTGGTTCACCTCATCAGAGAAGCGTATACAGTATGAAGTATGATATTTGAAATTGCAGCTTGATCTAGCTATTGTTGCAAAGTTCTCTATTATGCTCTATGTTCTGGTGACTATGTTTTGTTAATAGGGTTTTAGTGATTGAGTGTTGGGTGATTCAGAGATTGATGATGTAGGTGTAGTTGATGGTTGCATTGCAGTGGTGATTGATTTTGTGCTTTAATGTTGTTGATGGGTCCAGTATGAAATTTAGATGAAATGTGGCCTTTAGATTATGGTGTTGTGCTTCAGGAGTATCGAGTATGAAAATTTATGAAACATGGTCTCTGGAGGAAGAGAGAAGGTCGTAGACTTCAGTAGGTGGGCACCTACGTACTTGTAAACATATCAGTCAATACAAGAGCCAGGGGGTTGGAGCTCCCTTCCAGTAGTAGCTGGAAAATTCCTCAAGGTTGGAGCCTTTAGTAGGTCGGCGCCTATGTATTAGTAAACATATCAGCTAGTACAAGAGCTAGGGGGTTGTAGCTCCCTTCCAGTAGTAGTTTGAGAATGAGAGAAGGTTGTAGCCTTCTACAGGATGGTGCCTGTGTACTGGTATGGGTCTGCACCAGTACAAGATTGTAAACAGGTTTCTCTTATATTAAAGGAAGATGAAAGTAGGTGGTTTCTTTCCTGCATTAGGTTTCCACCTTATATTATGTTGTTCATGTGTGTTTCTTATGTGTGATGATCTACTCTGTTCTTATTGTACCTGGTTACTATTTATATGGTTAATGAAGTTCTGAAGGACTGATTAAAGATCAACATATGATGAATTAATTGAATCATAAGTTTGCTGGATATACGCTAGTTGCATTAAACATAGTTGTGTGTACACGAGGGTTCCCTTAACTGAAGTAGCATATATGAATCTCAGTACTATTTCCAACAATTGGTGTCAGAGCAGGTCCTTTGGTAGAAGCTTGATCTCTTGAAGGAGATCCATAGAACAATGGGAAAGAAAGCGTGTCAGAAGAAGAAGACAGCTCAAAGGAAGAGTGACAGCCTGCCGTTAGGTGAAAGAAAGAATTCAAATTCTGAATCACCTAAGATTGAAGATGAAAAAACAAGTGAAGCATCATATAATATCATAGATCAACAAGATCTATTTAAAAAAGGGAGAGTACCCTCAAAGAAGAAGTTACCAGATTAAAATCTCAGCTAGAATGTGCCTTCATAGTACATCAAATGTTGCAGGAGCAAAGTGAAGAACAAGAAAATGAGATTCTCAAACTAAGGCAACAAGTGGAAGAAGGAAGAAAGTCTGAAGAAATCTTAAAGAAGCAATATCTAGAAAAGGAAGAAAAACTCACGTTGAGGTAAATTTCTTGAAAGATAAATTAGAAGAAAAAGATAAACTATTATGATTTCAAGACAATATTAAGATTTTGGATGATATTCTTAGTAGTCAAAGGTCGCCTGCTATCAAAACTGGTCATGGTTTTTATGAATCTGTTGAAGGTAAATCTAGCTCACAATGTGTGGCAAGGGACTCTAATGCAAAATTTGAAATTCTCACCAAGGAGATGAGAGGTGAGCCCCATCAACAACCAAAGAAAGAACGTATTCAAAGAAAATCCCTTAATCCTAACTATGGAAGTGATAGACTATTATGTCCTCCAATGAATAATGTTGCATGTTTTATATTTCATAATTTTGGGCATGTTGCAGCAAGATGTAGAAGTAGAATGGTTCAAGACCATCACACGAAAAGAGCATCACATTCCAGGTAATTTAAGGGGTATTGTTTTGCTTGCAATATGTTTGGTCACAAAGACATTAACTGCCATAGAAGGAATATGAAATATATGAGACGTTATGCATGTAACAAGCTTGGACATATAGCAAAGGAATATAGGAGAAGATTTTGGGCACCATACGAAAAGTAGAAAACATCATCACAGTTGAAGATATGGAACAAAAAGGAAATACAATCAGAAAGATGTGGCATAACAGAGTATAGAGACATGATAGACTCAGAGGGAGATGAAAGTGTGGAACCTCAGTTTTTTAAATCTCATACACAAGTTTAATGAAGACAAGTCGCACATTCGCGTATATGTTGGTTTGAGGAAAAAAAGTGGGACAGACTTAGGAAAAAGGGTTTGATATGGTTTAGTTAATTATTTTATTTGTTTGATTATGGTTACAATCTACTAATGATGTGTGGAAATGTGTCGGTACTCATAAGATGTTGTTTATAAGTGCTTTTCATCCTAACTTGATGACGATGATGCCTTGATGTTTCTTGCTGATATATGCATGATCATATTTGACATGAATAGATGGCATAGGTTCAGGAGGAGCATATGATTCGAATAATGCAATGTTGGCATTATGGTTATAAGTCTTTGGTGATAATGCTTATGTGGCTAAATTATACATCTTGCTACTTATTGTTGGTTGGTCAAGAGAATGGTATTGCAGATTACAGGTTGCTGATGTTGATGAGAGATGCTTATGGTGCAGACCATATGGTGTATTATAGTAGCTAATGACTATCATGGTCTTGTTTAGGTCTTTGGTCTTTGTTAAAAATGTCATGTATTTCTTTTGAAGACCCATGAGTCATATGATGTAATTTTTAAACCCACTTTTCATGGGAAGGATGATGTAACAATGTCTATCTTAGTCATGTATAAACATTTGGTATATCCCCACTTGGTTGTGTGGATGAGTCAAAATGGTGTATCCCCACTTGGTTGGGAGATTGATGTATGTATAAGTAATTGGTGATAGGAAGGTCATACTCACTTAGTTCACTACAACAAAACCCTGTGATTAGCATCCCTTTTTGCTTCCTTTTTTACGTCTAGAGCCCATTTTTGGTGCTATTTGTGTCTAGTTATCAAACATGGTGCAAAACTTGATGCAAAGTTTGCACCGAGTTTTGCACCAAGTCTTACATCAAGTTTAGCACCAGGTATTGTAATAGGTTTTGAACCAGATTTTACACCAAGTTTTACACCAGGTTTTATGCCAAGTTTTGTGCCATCCTTTGCACCATGTTTTGCATCAATTTTGGCACCTAATTTTATTTCACCAACTTTTGCATCCTCTATTGCATCCACCTTTTGCACCTACACTTGCATCAACTTTTGCATCATCTCTTGCATCCTCTTTTGCATCATTTTTTAAATATTTTTTTGCATCCATTTTCGCATATTTTTTGAATCCCCTTTGTGCCAAGTTTTGCATCGAGGTCTGTGTCTAGTTTTGCATCTAATTTTGCATCTAATTTTGTTGCATTGACTTTTACATCTTGTTTTGCATCCATATTTACATCCTCTTTTTCATCTGTTATTGTGTCCACTATTACATCCATTTTTCTTGTGTCTCATATCGCATCTACTTTTGCATAGAATTCTGTGCCATCAACTTTTGCATCCTAGTTTACATCCATTGTTGCACCCATGTCTATGCTCACTTTTACATCCCTTTTTGCATCTTATTTTTCATCTTCGTTTGCTTCTTTTTTTGAATCTATCACTACATCCACTTTTGTTGTGACACAATTTGTGCCATGTTTTGTACTTACTGTTGTACCCACGTTTGCTTCCAATCTTGCATCCATCTTCGCATCCTCTTTTGCATAAAATATTGCATCTATTTTTGCATCCACTTTTGTGTTGGGTTTTGTGTCTCATTTCGTATCTTTTTTTTCATGTACTTCCATTGCATCCATATTTTGCATCCAATTTTGTTTCTCATGTTGCACCCGTGTTTGCATCCACTTTTACATCCCTTATAGCATCTTGTCTTGCATCTAAGTTTTCATCTTTTTTTGTGTCTATTATTACATCCACTTTCTCATCCACTTTTTTTGTGCTAGATTTGTACCATATCTTATGCCTATCATTGCAACCCACATTTTCTTCCACTATTGCATCCACATTTTCATCCTCTTTCGTGTCCAAGTTTACATCAAATATTGTTTATGTCTTTTGAATCCCATTTCAAATCTTCTTTTACATCAACCTTTGATTCGTCTAATTTTGAAACTAATTTTGTGTCCATTATTGCACTGATGTTTGACCCATGTTTACATCCCTTTTTTCCTCCAAGTTTTCCTCCTTTTTGCATTCAAGTTTGTGTCTTTTTTTTTTACATTCATTATTGTATCCACATTTGTTTCACCACAATTCATGCAAAGTTTTATGCCTACTATTGTTCCCGTGTTTTATTCCACTTTTTCATCCATGTTTGAATTATATTTTGTGTTCAAGTTTGCATCTACTTTTTCATTCACTTTTGTGTCAATTTTTCTCTCTTGTTTTGCATCTACTTATGTTGTGTCCACTCTTCATCCAAATTTACATCTATTTTTACCCCCATTTTTTTGTTCACTTTTGCATCCCTTTTCCAACGGACATCATATTTTTTGCATTGATGATATTTCTTATAACATTGAAAATTATGAACAATCGATGACAATGTCAATAATTATAACGATGATGATAATGAAGATGATGACGATGACATGAATTTCAAGTGTTATGATAATGACAATGATGATAAAGATGATGGGGGTTACAATGAAAATGATGATGACGATGCTAATGACCTTGGCCATTCTTCCCAACTTTTAAATGTTGTCATGGTCATAATCATAATAATTATCTTTGGTGTCATCTTCCAAGTCATCATCATCTGATCATCATTATCATTATTTTCATCTTGGTCATCATCAACAACAATAATGGCATGAATTATGATTATGATGTTCATGATGAAGATGAAAACAATTATGATAAAAATTATATTAGTTATGATGATGGGGATGATGACAATTATAATGACGATGATAATGGTAGTGATGATGATGATCATTGATCATCTCTAAAAAATAAAGTTGTTATTTCTCTTGTATATATCGTGTGGATCCTAACAACCCTTTTCGAGCACTCGTAACATTTTTTAGGTTGATGATATTTCTTATGATACCTATAATTATGAAAAATTGACGACGATGTCCATAATCATGATGATGATGATGAAGACATGAATGGTGATTATGATGATAATGAAATGATGGCAGTGATGGTGATGATGATGGTGATAATGAAGATGATGAACCTCCTTCTAAACTAGGGAGGTACTCATAAAGAGACAAAAAAGTGAGCGTATAAATGCACTCTCTCTCTATTATGTGATTCCTATCAATGGGTCGGTCGAGGGATGCTACTCTCAAGTTGAAATATTCATATAAGAAGGGATATGGATTGATAAGCATCAATGATGATGTACATCATCATAGCCAACATTGTCAAAATAGTAAGGCCTTGACTAACAAGTTTATCTCTCCATTAGATCAGAGCACAATGTTGAGAGGCATAAATTTAGACACCACTCCTCTTTAGGAACTTACCCCACCAGGATGTTCACCAGGTATGTCCTCACATGATCATTTCCTAATCCATTATCATAATATTTGACACCGGAGAATGTGAATCCTCATGACTATTCTTATCTTGGATTAATGTACTTGACTTATGACGATTAGTCCTAGTCAAAGTCCAAATTCTTAAAGAATATTGGTCCCAAATGTTTATCCAATCCACCATTCTCCCTACTAGTGCCCTTACTAGGCTTATGACTGTTAGTCCTGGCCATAGTACATGACACATGGATAATATGGTGTCTACCCTCACTCCATATCAACCAGAGAGGAGACATCCACAAGCATAACATTTTCTCAAGAATACCCATCATTTTCATACAGAATAACATCATTAATTTGTTTTCATTGTGTGAGGCCTTTATGATTAAGCATTCATAGATCTGTGGAAAAATATTTCCCCTTTTGTCATTTGTGATAAATAATATCAAAAAGTGAAAGCCAAAATCATTAAAGATACACTATACTGATTTATCTAAGTCTAAACTCTAAGGTTGAAGTAAAAATTCATGTAAATCTTATATCTATGAGTTGTGCCAAACTTATGAAAACCTTATTCCCTAAGTCCTATATATAAGAAAGATAAAAAGAAAGAAAAATAAGGCCCAATGAATGGTAACTCATGTATTCACTCCCTCTTAGGAAAATATATGAAGATATACACTCCTAGTCACACTTGATCACATGTTTGTGATGGTTAAATCATGAAATCCTCTTTTCCCCTAATATTTTCACTTCATCATTTAAGCACCTAATTGAGGATCTAGGGAATGTTTGTTGCCTAAGGGTTTCATGTCTACTCTTGCTTTACTTATGTCACACTACTACCAATTTATGTGATAGAGTGAAATACATAAGTTTGTGGAGTTATTATAATAGTGTATTAAGTTAGTCACCACACACACATGTATTACATCTCATTGATCCACATGTGTGGGTTGGAGACTCATTTCTTGAGAACATTAATGGAGACTGCTTTATGGCTTTAATGGTGTAGCTTACAAAATATATTGTTAAACATTGTGATTCATTCTTTGTTTTCCTCGAGACACTTGATAATATTGAAGTCACTCCCAAAAATCCATGGAGATGGGGAGTATAAATTACTTGTGCTAGAAATAGAATTGATAAATAAAGGTTTTCCATTTGCAATATTGGAGTCATAGACATTGGATACATGGTAGTAGTCCTCGATGTCAATTAACTAAAATTATATTGTCATAATGCGAAAAGAGGTAAACATATTGGTAACCTTGATGTGTTGATCATTTCAAATAATAACCATTCCACCCAAGTATCTCTAAGCATCAATCACTACTACTCTTAAATTCCTCTCCCATTTGCTAATTATATGAGGTAGAACCTCACTTAATATTTTTGTTTCTTATATCAACATTATTGATGGGTGCTTTGCGTACCATTTTTCTTTTAGGTGTTTTTGTTTTCCTTTACTATTGAGGCCCCTCATGTTCCATGAGACTATTTTCATCGAGAATTTACACAGAAATGAAGTATAATGTGACTAAAAGAAAACATGTCTCAATATTTAAGTGCTTGGACAATTCCACTTCATGAATCCTATATTTCCTTAACCTGGGACCGAATGGTGAACTTGATGGCCTTAAGGGAAATTGACCAATGAACATATAAAAAAGAGGTGACTTTTGACTTTATCACATACAATTTAATGTACTAAAAAAAATATCCATAACAATTTCATCAATCAATGAATCATTAAAAAAAAAATATCCAAACAATTTCATCAAGCAATGAATCATTGCATTATAAAATACAATCTATAAACATTTTGGGAATGTTTTGCTAAACCGTGCTAAAAAACCAACATATTTAATATTAATAATTAAAAATAATATGGAAAATAACACATTTTGATAAGTTAAATAATATAATATCAAGCCTAAAAAATTTCACTAACAGAAAATTATAAAGCATGCAACTAATGGAAGTGACCACTCAAGGCCACCATAAGACAATTAATCTATTAAGACCAAGATTAATGGGGACAAAGATCTACAAAGAACAAAGGAAAACCTATTTTAACTTTATTGTTTTATTATCCTGGTTCAAGATGAACATTTCAAGATATAATGAAGAACATAATTAGTTTTATTGCATTAAGAAAAACCAAGCACATTCTATAACTAAGCAAGGAAGAGATGTATAACAACCATCTCAGCGACACAACACATGGAATTAAGTTACTTTTTTATATATAATTTAAACTCCTATAATAAAATCACAAATTTAGCATGAATCGGATGTTTAAAATCCATTTTTATAAAAACAAAATATAATTTTTCTTATAGAAAAAAGATACCAAAAACTAAATATATTTTTTTAGAAAATAAAAAAATACTAAAAGTAAATATATATTAAAAGATCAACTAAAACATAAGCAAACTAGAATTTGAATTTGAAACTCTTGTTCACTTTCGGAAACTCATATGGTGGAATGTGATGCAAAATGTGATGCAAAAAATGATGGAAAATTTGGCGTAAAAAAGATGCAAAATTTGGTGAGAAAAAGGACGCTTTAAAAATTGTACAATAGAGCCAGATTTAGCACCAAGCTGCTCATCCCAACTGAGAAAAACATGCACTAACATCTGGTGCTAAATCTAGCGTAAATTGCCAGTTTTGTTGTACTGGTTGAGTTGTAGAGTCATATTATTCTTTTGAAAAATATCTTTGCAAACTCTACTTATGCTTGGGAGGAACATGGACAGATTGGTACATCTCAGCACGTAAAAAAGAAGAGCTCAATTGGAGATTTCAGCATGTACTCAAGGGGAATATGGAAAAGAGCTAGGGGGTTGTAGCTCCCTTCAAGTAGTAGCTGGAGAAAGAGAGAAGGCTATAGCCTTCTAAAGGTGGCTGCCTGCATACAGGTATGAGTCTACACCAGTACAATATTGTAAACAAGTTTTTCTTATATTAAAGTAAGACAAAAGCAAGTGGTTTTTGTCCCGCATTGGGTTTCCACCTTATATCATGATGCTCATGTGTGTTTCTTATGTGTGATGACTTGTTATGCTTTTACTACACTTGGTTACTATTTATATGGTTAATGAATTTCTGATGCACTGATTAAAGATCAACATATGATGAATTAACTGAATCATAAGTTTGTTGGATATACGCTAGTTGCATTAAACACAATTATGTGTACATGCGGGCTACCTTAACTGAAGTAGCACATATGAATCTGATTACAAAGACTAAGATGGTCCAAAAGGCATATCGATCATGATCGAATTTGTGAGCTTACTTGGGTCATGAGCATTTGTGAGCTTACTTGGGTCATGAGCATTTAATTGGAATAATAAAATGACCAATGATGGATGATCATAGACATTATTAGTTCCTATTTTTCCAATTCGTCTTCCATCACGGGAAAAAATAAGTGATATATACTTCCTCCAGTTATTGTTCGAGCCGGATGATAAAAATTGGCATGTCCGGTTCTTTCGGGGGATAGATCCATAAAGATCTACTTATCCCAATAACAAAGAAACCTCACCTAAATGATCCTGTACTAAGGGCTAAATTAGCTAAAGGTATGGGACATAATTATTATGGTTATTTAGCATGTATATTCTTTTAATATGTTCATTATTTAGCATTTATACAGAGAAGTTCACACCCACTACTCGGAAACTTCTGGACACTCCTAAATGCTAGATTCCAAGAATATTATCATAGGCTTTTTATGGACAAATCTAAAACAAGAGTTATGTGTTTTTTCAATAACAATTGTGTGTAATTTCAATATCATCACATTATTTGTGATTGTACTTTTCGAATAAATTAAATAATAAACCTAAATATTCATTCTAAATAGATTATTGATGCATTTCCACCAAATTTTAAACTGATCCACTAAAATATACTAAACATGTATCTGCAGAAACTGATTTTATTTTCTAATACTAAAATCCAATTTTTTTCCTAGAGGTAATAAAAAATGCATGCATCTTTTAAAACATGGTGAATCTTTTAACTATTTGGACTAATATGTTTGTTTCGATCAAATTTACATGCCATTAACTAATCAGTTGGCAATAACCTACTGTTCTTTGCCCTTTGAAAACACAAATCAATCAAAACACAAAAGCGTCCTAACCATTCCAACAACTAAGAGGGGGATGTTCCTCAACGCAGTCGTTGCTCTCTGGTTTTAATGTATTTTCAAGCTAGGATAGTCTTAGTGCCATGAACTTACCTTGGCATCCTCTGCATGACACCTGGTCCAAAGTGGTTGTAGGTAACGGTTACCTTCATGTTTTTATCACTTGCATAGTCATCGCTGTGGCCTAAAAGCATTACCTGCATGCGTTCATACAATGAAAGAATAATCACTATCGCTATAGAATATGTAGTATTGTAGATTTCTAGAATATAGAATTTGATGACAAATAAAAAAAATTTAGTTGCTTAACTATTCCAACACAATCCCTAAATCTACAATCTGCATAAACTATTATTAAATTTTAAAATATTGCTAAAATCGGCCATCAGGCTTTAAGTAAACTTGCCTTGTCATGATAAGAGAAACGGTTGTTGGAAATAGTAATAGCTGTCGAAGCAAGTGAAACGTCAATGAGACCGTCTAACCACCTGGAGAGGGTGTTGTGATCGATCCATATATCTTTAGAACCAGTGATAGATATAGCATCTGGATCCTGTTTTGTCATACAGGTGATGGGCTCCGTCACCTCAACGTTACCCGCGACGCTGGGTTTACTGTCATGGATGTTCAACCCATGAATAATAACGTTGTTCACGTTGTCAAGGCGGATGCAAGGCCCATTACTGATCTCAACATTGGCCCCTCTTCCATCAATAGTCTTGTGGCTTGAAACAGAGAGGGGCATCTGAAGCTTTATGTTCATATCTTTAGCAAAAACAATCCACAGTGGATTCTTGCGGGTCACTCCGTATCTCAAACTACCGGGAAACGGATTTGTGGGATTGTCATCAGGGGTGGTGACGGTGTAGATCTGCCCTCCTTTTCCTCCATTGGCAGCGCTTTCGAAGCCCACAGCACAATCTACCAACTTCATTCGATTCTACGCCCAATTTGCATCTCTTCTCCAGCAGTTGTCAATGGCGTTGGACCTGCTGCTTGCAGAAAAAGACAGGGACGCTTGCAACAACACCGAAATCAGACCTAATAACATCCATGCTGCTCCAGCGATGGCCATATCAGGAGTTAAATTCCTAGGATGCATGGATGTGCCTAGTATTGGCAATACGGCGAAATATTTGATGATAGATGGAACTTTATGCAATCAGATTGCATGTGAGTTTATGCAAAACTTGCTTTGCTTGCCATTGTATCTGAAACTTAACTTATATAGTTGCCATCCCATGTCATAACATGGCCACCCGATCTCAGTATCTGTTATTCGTCTCGTCATGGTAATTAATGCCTTAACTAAATGTTAAATGTTAATTATTTTACATTTTATGCTACAACTTTTACCTCCTATAGTGGCTATCTCGTGAGAGTAATTAATGCCCTAACCAAATGTTAATCATTTTACACTTTAACAATTTCTATTTCTTATACCTCGTCATGGTAATTAATGCACTAACTAAATGTTAATCATTTTACACTTCATAGGACATTTTTTACTTTTTATATCTCGTCATGGTAATTAATGCCCTGACTAAATGTTAATCATTTTACACTTCATATGACAACTTTTACCTCCTATAGTGGCCATCTCGTAGTGGTAATTAATTCCCTGACTAAATGTTAATCATTTTACACTTCATATGATAACTTTCACATCCCAATTCTTTCTATATCTTGTCATGGTAATTAATGCACCAACTATAAATGTTAATCATTTTACGCTTCATAGGACAACTTTTACCTCCTATAGTGGCCATCTCGTAGTGGTAATTAATTCCCTAACTAAATGTTAGTCATTTTACACTTCATATGACAAATTTTACCTCCCATAGTGGTCATCTCGTGTCCTAACACGGTCCATCATCTTAGTATTTTATATATGGTAGTCATGGTAATTAATGCTCTAAATAAATGTTAATTGTTTTTCATTTCACATAATAATTTTTTAAAGTGCCACTTTTTGGAGTAACTCCGAGATTTCTAGCTAGGATTCTGTGAAATATTTTGCGGTGAAATCTTGATTTGTGTTGTTTAGACTTGTTTTTTTACTACATGTATAGATCCAACAATTTAAAAAATATTTGAGGCACTTTGATTTTACAGAGTTCACTAGTCAAACTTTTACTTTCAATGAATCTCTCTTAGATTAAAATAAACTAGAAAATTGTTCAAAAAATGGCACAATAAAACAACTCAAAGAAGTAAATACTCCTCGTAATTAAATATTAATTATTTTGTGTTAGCATGTAGTTAAGGGTTTTTCAATTAGCATATGAATATTAATAGATGGGATGATGCCAGGGAAAATGCAACTTTCTTAACATTAATCATTTTCCACTTCATATCACAATTTTTTTTGGGTTTTCGTAATTCAATATTAAGCATTTTTTATTAGTATGTGTAAGTATAAGGGTTGTTTAGTTATAATATGAATATTAATCCATGGGATAGGATGGGACAATGCAAGTTTTTTAATATTAATCATTTTCCACTTCATATGACCAATATGTTTTTGGGGAACTCCTAGTAATTAAATATTAGTCATGTTTGGTTGTTCCTCCTTATTAAATATTCCTATTTGTTTGTTATTGTGGTGAGATTTAATCGTGGTTTAGTTAGGATTTGAATATTAATCAACGAGATGATGTTGGGATAATGTATGTTTTTTTTAATAATTGGTCTTCCACTTCTAATTTATAAGATTTATTTTATATAGGTGTAGTTTAACTTATAAAAAAAGCCATTTTTCATGACAATTTTTCTAATTAATTGTAACCAAAATTTGTGAGAGGTTTATCAGAGATTTTTAAAAACTCTAATTTAAGTAATTTAATCTATAGATTTTGAGTTCCACCCACGGGTTTTAATCACCTTATTAAGATTGACTTTCATTTTAATCACATTAAGATTTGGCCACACTAGATAGTTCTGAATGTTGACCAAATCTTCATAATGTGATTAATGCTAAAGACAATCTCATTAAAATATAATGTTTAATAATGGTGTATTCTAACTTATAGAAAATTTTATTAACATATAATATTTAATAATCGTGTAGTCCAACTTATAGAAAATATCATTAACATATAATATTTAGTGATGGTGTAGTTTAACTTATAGACGAAACAACCCTTTTCACGGAATTCACCAAAATTTAACAATACAAGTTTAAGATATTTCTTTTCAATTTAAAATACATTTTTGAATGTGTAAATGGATTCAACATTGTGAAAATTCCTCGAGCACTAGAATTATGGAGAATAAAAAAATTATGTTCAAGCTTTTAAAAATCCCTATAGATTTTGATTAAACAATTTAAACCCAAGTTTTTAAAAATCTCTGTAAGAGTTTTAAAAGTATTAACAAAATCACTGTGAAATTTTGATTAAACAACTTAAACTCAAGTTTTTAAAAACCTCTGTAAGATTTTCATCAAAATTAACAAGAAAAGATATCATGAAACAACACATTTCGTCTATAAGTTAGAATATGCCCTTCACAATTACATTATTTTTTAATAATAATTGATCAATTATATTAAATAGGGGTAACCTAACATATAGACAATACAATTTGAAGCAATAATGTGATTTTTTGTTGTTTAAAATATATTTTTGGATACATAAATGGAAGCGACACCAAGAAAAACCCATGAAGTACTGAAATTAACAAACAATAATTAATATTTAATTACTAGGAGTTGCCCCCACCTAGAATTTTTCCCACAATATTTCACATAGTGACTTCTTGTGTTTATTTACTTATTATTCCACCTTCAATCAAGTATTTTCGTAAATTTGAGAACAAAGTTATTAATAATAAATCCCAAAGGGTTTTGACAAAGGAAATAATCCTTAAGTGAGTAAAAATTAGTAGAATCCTTGTGATACATCCTTGAATTATTATAATATGATTTGCTCATGACACTCATATTATGAGTCATGATGGTACATATAGTTGGCACACTAAGTGCATGCATGCTTGTATGAGACAAAAATTTCCATTATTGAATTTCATGAGAAGAAATAGCTTCTAATAATTTTGATGAATTATTGAGTAGTGGTATAATTGGAATGAATCCTTCATCATGCAAAGCAATGTGGAAGCATTTGAGGAACAGTAATTCCTACCAATAACTTACAAGATATGGTAGGATTCATTTCTTCTTCCTCCGGGGTTGGTTCGTCATGTATAGCATCTTGTTTTGACGTTTCTTGATCCTTTTCTTCCTCCTCCTCACAATCAATGTAAAATAATTTCTTCTGAGCACACTTATGACCTTTAGTGTATTTGCTATCACAACTGTAACAAAGCTCACTTTCTCCTTTTTCTTCCAAATTTTTTTGTGGAGCAACAACAATTCCATCTTTATAATTGTGAGTGGTAGGATGTCTTGTTGCCATAATTTATTTTTCTTTCCAGCCTAAATTCCTTCTCCAATGAATCAAGTTCCTAAAGACGAACCTCATTTTGAATATTATCCTTTCAATTCCCTATGAAGACATCAATCCTATGATTCTCTTGAATATCATTTACCCTTATATTCAATTTTTGGAAGTCCACAATGTGCTCTTCCATTGAACCCTTTAGTTTGAGATTTATCAATTGGCTAAAGAAGGTGTTGCTATTTGTATCCTTATAATGTGTTATCATTTTCTCTATGAAAATTGACCAAGTGACAAGTGGTTTACGAGGAAAAAGCACTTTATACCATAAAAAATTCTTTGTTTCTCAATATAAAGATACAATATGTGCCTTTTGTAATAGTTTCACATCATTAGATCAAAATATTTCTCCATCTATAGTATCCATGTTATGGGATCCTTTCCATCAAACTTCCTCGTATTGATCTTTGGAATATGGTGGGTCTTCAATCCAATATTAGATTCTATAAGCCTTTAAGCCTTCCATCTCTTTCTTCAAATATTCCATGCATTTCTTCAAATATTCTTTCATACCATCGAAATTAGCTTCCATCGCACATATAAAACTATTATGTTAGCTTTGATCACATTCTTCAAATCATCCATCCCATTTTGCTTACTTGGTGTAACACCCCTCCCTTGTGTACTAAATTATTGTGAACCTAAGCTTAATTTAAAGCTAGGTGTGATACCCGCCCTTGTGTGTTAAACATTTGTAAACCTACCCTGGGTTAAAGCTAGGTGTGATACCCTCGTTTGTGGGATAAACTATTATAAACCTAATCTGAGGAAAGCGAGGTGATATGTAATATTGAAAGAAAATGTGTTATTAAATAAATTAATAAAATAAATCACTTGGGGGTGGAGCACCAAGAGAGAGGAGATTCTTGCCAAATACCATGAGGAATTAGATAGAGTTGAATCTTTAATGATAAAGCTTCTAGATGTGATTCTAGATAAGCTTGGATGGATTCGATATCCATCGGATGAATGGGAGATAAAGATCCATCGAAAATAAAATATTTGCGGGAGATAAAGGCATGCTTTTATGTGGAAAAGCATCATGGGAGATAAAGACAAGCTTTTTCGAAAAATACCTAGGAAAATTGAAAAGTCCATAAAAGTGAGACGTTGCTAATGGTAACTAAATCATGAAAGAGGGTATTAAATACCAAATGCATTGATCAATTCAAGACAGTTAATCCTTGGCAAGATCTTCGACTCGGGGGGGAATCAGAGGTGATTCATGGTTGGGTGGTGGTGTTCCTCCCTCCAAGGTGATCTAGGTATGACTAATGTTTGAAATAGCCACAAAGTTATTAGTAAATATTTGCAGATTTGTACGTGGTTTTGCTTAAGTAAAAGTGCATATACATGCTGGTTCGCCTCATCAGAGAAGCGTATACAGTATGAAGTATGATATTTGAAATTGCAGTTTGATCTAGCTATTGTTGCAAAGTTCTCTATTCTGCTCTGTGTTCTAGTGACTATGTTTTGTTAATAGGGTTTTAGTGATTGAGTGTTGGGTGATTCGGAGATTGATGATGTAGGTGTAGTTGATGGTTGCATTGCAGTGGTGATTGATTTTGTGCTTTAATGTTGTTGATGGGTCCAGTATCAAATTTAGATGAAACGTGGCCTTTAGATTATGGTGTTGTGCTTCAGGAGTATCCAGTATGAAAATTTATGGAACATTGTCTCTGGAGGAAGAGAGAAGGTCGTAGACTTCAGTAGGTGGGCACCTACGTACTTGTAAACATATCAGTCAATACAAGAGCCAGGGGGTTGGAGCTCCCTTCCAGTAGTAGCTGGAAAATGCCTGAAGGTTGGAGCCTTTAGTAGGTCGGCGCCTACGTATTAGTAAACATATAAGCTAGTACAAGAGCTAGGGGGTTGTAGCTCCCTTCCAGTAGTAGTTTGAGAGTGACAGAAGGTTGTAGCCTTCTACAGGATGGTGCTTGTGTACTGGTATGGGTCTGCACCAGTACAAGATTGTAAACAGGTTTCTCTTATATTAAAGGAAGATGAAAGTAGGTGGTTTCTTTCCCGCATTAGGTTTCCACCTTATATTATGTTGTTCATGTGTGTTTCTTATGTGTGATGATCTACTCTGTTCTTATTGTACCTAGTTACTATTTATATGGTTCATGAAGTTCTGAAGGACTGATTAAAGATCAACATATGATGAATTAATTGAATCATAAGTTTGCTGGATATACGCTAGTTGCATTAAACATAGTTGTGTGTACACGCGGGTTCCCTTAACTGAAGTAGCATATATGAATCTGATTATGGAAATGAAATAGTTATTGTTTTGCTAATACTGATTCAGGCCCCCCTCTCAGTACTATTTCCAACAATTGGTGTCAGAGCAGGTCCTTTGGTAGAAGCTTGATCTCTTGAAGGAAATCCATAGAAAAATGGGAAAGAAAGCATGTCAGAAGAAGAAGACAGCTCAAAGGAAGAGTGACAGCCTGTCGTTAGGTGAAAGAAAGAATTCAAATTCTGAATCACCTAAGATTGAAGATGAACAAACAAGTGAAGCATCAGATAATATCATAGATCAACAAGATCTATTTAAAAAAAGGGAGAGTACCCTCAAAGAAGAAGTTAGCAGATTAAAATCTTAGCTAGAATGTGCCTTCATAGTACATCAAATGTTGCAGGAGCAAAGTGAAGAACAAGAAAATGAGATTCTCAAACTAAGGCAACAAGTGGAAGAAGGAAGAAAGTCTGAAGAAATCTTAAAGAAGCAATATCTGGAAAAGGAAGAAAAACATCACGTTGAGGTAAATATCTTGAAAGATAAATTAGAAGAAAAAGATAAACTATTATGATTTCAAGACAATATTAAGATTTTGGATGATATTCTTAGTAGTCAAAGGTCGCCTGCTATCAAAACTGGTGATGGTTTTTATGAATCTGTTGAAGGTGAATCTAGCTCACAATGTGTGGCAAGGGACTCTAATGCAAAATTTGAAATTCTCACCAAGGAGATGAGAGGTGAGGCCCATCAACAACCAAAGAAAGAACGTCTTCAAAGAAAATCCCTTAATACTAACTATGGAAGTGATAGACTATTATGTCCTCCAATGAATAATGTTGCATGTTTTATATTTCATAATTTTGGGCATGTTGCAGCAAGATGTAGAAGTAGAATGGTTCAAGACCATCACACAGAAAGAGCATCACATTCCAGGTAATTTAAGGGGTATTGTTTTGCTTGCAATATGTTTGGTCACAAAGTCATTAACTGCCATAGAAGGAATATGAAATATATGAGACGTTATGCATGTAACAAGCTTGGACATATAGCAAAGGAATACAGGAGAAGATTTTGGGCACCATACGAAAAGTAGAAAACATCATCACAGTTGAAGATATGGAAGAAAAAGGAAATACAATCAGAAAGATGTGGCATAACAGAGTATAGAGACATGACAGACTCAGAGGGAGATGAAAGTGTGGAACCTCAGTGTTTTAAATCTCATACACAAGTTTAATGAAGACAAGTCGCGTGTGTACGTGAGTTCGAAGCTGCACATTCGAGTATATGTTGGTTTGAGGAAAAAAAGTGGGACAGACTCAGGAAAAAGGGTTTGATATGGTTCAGTTAATTATTTTATTTGTTTGATTATGGTTACAATCTACTAATGATGTGTGGAAATGTGTCGGTACTCATAAGATGTTGTTTATAAGTGCTTTTCATCCTAACTTGATGACGATGATGCCTTGATACTTCTTGCTGATATATGCATGATCATATTTGACATGAATAGATGGCACAGGTTTAGGAGGAGCATATGATTCGAATAATGCAATGTTGGCATTATGGTTATAAGTCTTTGGTGATAATGCTTAGGTGGCTAAATTATACATCTTGCTACTTATTGTTGGTTGGTCAAGAGAATGGTATTGCAGATTACAGGTTGCTGATGTTGATGAGAGATGCTTATGGTGCAGACCATATTGTGTATTATAGTAGCTAATGACTATCATGGTCTTGTTTAGGTCTTTGGTCTTTGTTAAAAATGTCATGTATTTCTTTTGAAGACCCATGAGTCATATGATGTAATTTTTAAACCCACTTTTCATGGGAAGGATGATGTAACAATGTCTATCTTAGTCATGTATAAACATTTGGTATATCCCCACTTGGTTGGGTGGATGAGTCAAAATGGTGTATCCCCACTTGGTTGGGAGATTGATGTATGTATAAGTAATTGGTGATAGGAAGGTCATACTCACTTAGTTCGCTACAACAAAACCCTGTGATTAGCATCCCTTTTTGCTTCCTTTTTTACGTCTAGAGCCCATTTTTGGTGCTATTTGTGTCAAGTTATCAAACATGGTGCAAAACTTGATGCAAAGTTTGCACCGAGTTTTGCACCAAGTCTTACATCAAATTTAGCACCAGGTATTGTAATAGGTTTTGAACCAGATTTTACACCAAGTTTTACGCTAGGTTTTATGCCAAGTTTTGTGCCATCCTTTGCACCATGTTTTGCATCAATTTTGGCACCTACTTTTATTTCACCAACTTTTGCATCCTCTATTGCATCCACCTTTTGCACCTACACTTACATCAACTTTTGCATCATCTCTTGCATCCTCTTTTGCATCATTTTTAAAATATTTTTTTGCATCCATTTTTGCATATTTTTTGAATCCCCTTTGTGCCAAGTTTTGCATCGAGGTTTGTGTCTAGTTTTGCATCTAATTTTGCATCTAATTTTGTTGCATTGACTTTTACATCTTGTTTTGCATCCATATTTACATCCTCTTTTTCATCTGTTATTGTGTCCACTATTACATCCATTTTTCTTGTGCCATAATTTTCACCTAGTTTGACACCTCCCTTTGCACCCTTTTTGGTTTCTAAATTTGCATCCATGATTACATCCATGTATACATCTAGGTTTTCATCAACTTTTACATGTATTTTTAATCCCTTTTTATATCCACTTTTGCATCAATATTTGTATCAGGTTTTGTGTCTCATATTGCATCTACTTTTGCATAGAATTATGTGCCGTCAACTTTTGCATCCTAGTTTACATCCATTGTTTCACCCATGTCTATGCTCACTTTTACATCCCTTTTTGCATCTTATTTTTCATCTTCGTTTGCTTCTTTTTTTACATCTATCACTAAATCCACTTTTGTTGTGTCACAATTTGTGCCATGTTTTGTACTTACTGTTGTACCCACGTTTTCTTCCAATCTTGCATCCATCTTCGCATCCTCTTTTGCATAAAATATTGCATCTATTTTTGCATCCACTTTTGTGTTGGGTTTTGTGTCTCATTTCGTATCTTTTTTTGCATGTACTTCCATTGCATGCATATTTTGCATCCAATTTTGTTTCTCATGTTGCACCCATGTTTGCATCCACTTTTACATCCCTTATAGCATCTTGTCTTGCATCTAAGTTTTCATCTTTTTTTGTGTCTATTATTACATCCACTTTCTCATCCACTTTTTTTGTGCTAGATTTGTACCATATCTTATGCCTATCATTGCAACCCACATTTTCTTCCACTATTGCATCCACATTTTCATCCTCTTTCGTGTCCAAGTTTACATCAAATATTGTTTATGTCTTTTGCATCCCATTTCGAATCTACTTTTACATCCACCTTTGATTCGTCTAATTTTGAAACTAATTTTGTGTCCATTATTGCACTGATGTTTGACCCATGTTTACATCCCTTTTCTCCTCCAAGTTTTCCTCTTTTTTGCATTCAAGTTTGTGTCTTTTTTTTTTACATTCATTATTGTATCCACATTTGTTTCACCACAATTCATGCAAAGTTTTATGCCTACTATTGTTCCCATGTTTTATTCCACTTTTTCATCCATGTTTGAATTATATTTTGTGTTCAAGTTTGTATCAACTATTGCATCTACTTTTTCATTCACTTTTGTGTCAATTTTTCTATCTTGTTTTGCATCTAATTATGTTGCGTCCACTCTTCCTCCAAATTTACATCTATTTTTACCCCCATTTTTTTGTTCACTTTTGCATCCCTTTTCCAACGGACATCATATTTTTTGCATTGATGATATTTCTTATAACATTGAAAATTATGAACAATTGATGACAATGTCAATAATTATAACGATGATGATAATGAAGATGATGACGATGACATGAATTGCAAGTGTTATGATAATGACAATGATGATAAAGACGATGGGGGTTACAATGAAAATGATGATGACGATGCTAATGACCTTGGCCATTCTTCCCAACTTTTAAATGTTGTCATGGTCATGGTCATAATCATAATAATTATCTTTGGTGTCATCTTCCAAGTCATCATCATCTGATCATCATTATCATTATTTTCATCTTGGTCATCATCAACAACAATAATGGCATGAATGATGATTATGATGTTCATGATGAAGATGACAACAATTATGATAAAAATTATATTAGTTATGATGATGGGGATGATGACAATTATAATGACGATGATAATGGTAGTGATGATGATGATCATTGATCATCTCTAAAAAATAAAGTTGTTATTTCTCTTGTATATATCATGTGTCCTAACAACCCTTTTCGAGCACTCGTAACATTTTTTGGGTTGATGATATTTCTTATGGTACCTATAATTATGAACAATTGACGACGATGTCCATAATCATGATGATGATGATGAAGACATGAATGGTGATTATGATGATAATGAAATGATGGCAGTGATGGTGATGATGATGGTGATAATGAAGATGATGAACCTCCTTCTAAACTAGGGAGGTACTCATAATGAGACAAAAAAGTGAGCGTATAAATGCACTCTCTCTCTATTATGCGATTCCTATCAATGGGTCGGTCGAGGGATGTTGCTCTGAAGTTGAAATATTCATATAAGAAGGGATATGGATTGATAAGCATCAATGATGATGTACATCATCATAGCCAACATTGTCAAAATAGTAAGGCCTTGACTAACAAGTTTATCTCTCCATTAGATCAGAGCACAATGTTGAGAGGCATAAATTTAGACGCCACTCCTCTTTAGGAACTTACCCCACCAGGATGTTCACCAGGTATGTCCTCACATGATCATTTCCTAATCCATTATCATAATATTTGACATCGGAGAATGTGAATCCTCATGACTATTCTTATCTTGGATTAATGTACTTGACTTATGACGATTAGTCCTAGTCAAAGTCCAAATTCTCAAAGAATATTAGTCCCAAATGTTTATCCAATCCACCATTCTCCCTACTAGTGCCCTTACTAGGCTTATGATTGTTAGTCCTGGCCATAGTACATGACACATTGATAATATGGTTTCTACCCTCACTCCATATCAACCAGAGAGGAGACATCCACAAGCATAACATTTTCTCAAGAATACCCATCATTTTCATACAGAATAACATCATTAATCTGTTTTCATTGTGTGAGGCCTTTATGATTAAGCATTCATAGATCCGTGGAAAAATATTTCCCCTTTTGTCATTTGTGATAAATAATATCAAAAAGTTAAAGCCAAAATCATTAAAGATACACTATACTGATTTATCTAAGTTTAAACTCTAAGGTTGAAGTAAAAATTCATGTAAATCTTATATCTATGAGTTGTGCCAAACTTATGAAAACCTTATTTCCTAAGTCCTATATATAAGAAAAAGAAAAAGAAAGAAAAATAAGGCCCAATGAATGGTAACTCATGTATTCACTCCCTCTTAGGAAAGTATATGAATATATACACTCCTAGTCACACTTGATCACATGTTTGTGATGGTTAAATCATGAAGTCCTCTTTTCCCCTTGTATTTTCACTTCATCATTTAAGCACCTAATTGAGGATCTAGGGAATGTTTTTTGCCTAAGGGTTTCATGTCTAATCTTGGTTTACTTATGTCACACTACTATCAATTTATGTGATAGAGTGAAATACATAATTTTGTGGAGTTATTATAATAGTGTATTAAGTTAGTCACCACACACACATGTATTACATCTCATTGATCCACATGTGTGGGTTGGAGACTCATTTCTTGAGAACATTAATGCACACTGCTTTATGGCTTTAATGGTGTAGCTTACAAAATATATTGTTAAACATTGTGATTCATTCTTTGTTTTCCTCGAGACACTTGATAATATTGAAGTCACTCCCAAAAATCCATGGAGATGGGGAGTATAAATTACTTGTGCTAGAAATAGAATTGATAAATAAAGGTTTTCCATTTGCAATATTGGAGTCATAAACATTGGATACATGGTAGTAGTCCTCGATATCAATTAACTAAATTATATTGTCATAATGCGAAAAGAGGTAAACATATTGGTAACCTTGATGTGTTGATAATTTCAAATAATAACCATTCGACCCAAGTATCTCTAAGCATCAATCACTACTACTCTTAAATTCCTCTCCCATTTGCTAATTATATGAGGTAGAACCTCACTTAATATTTTTGTTTCTTATATCAACATTATTGATGGGTGCTTTACGTACCATTTTTCTTTTAGGTGTTTTTGTTTTCCTTTACTATTGAGGCCCCTCATGTTCCATGAGACTATTTTCATCGAGAATTTACACAGAAATGAAGTATAATGTGACTAAAAGAAAACATGTCTCAAGATTTAAGTGCTTGGACAATTCCACTTTATGAATCCTATATTTCCTTAACCTGGGACCGAATGGTGAACTTGATGGCCTTAAGGGAAATTGACCAATGAAAATATAAAAAAGAGGTGACTTTTGACTTTATTACATACAATTTAATGTACTAAAAAAAATATCCATAACAATTTCATCAATCAATGAATCATTAAAAAAAAAATATCCAAACAATTTCATCAAGCAATGAATCATTACATTATAAAATACAATCTATAAACATTTTGGGAATGTTTTGCTAAACCATGCTCAAAAACCAACATATTTAATATTAATAATTAAAAATAATATGGAAAATAACACATTTTGATAAGTTAAATGATATAATGTCAAGCCTAAAAAATTTCACTAACAGAAAATTATAAAGCATGCAACTAATGGAAGTGACCACTCAAGGCCACCATAAGACAATTAATCTATTAAGACCAAGATTAATGGGGACAAAGATCTACAAAGAACAAAGGAAAGCCTATTTTAACTTTATTGTTTTATTATCCTGGTTCAAGATGAACATTTCAAGATATAATGAAGAACATAATTAGTTTTATTGCATTAAGAAAACCCAAGCACATTCTATAACTAAGCAAGGAAGAGATGTATAATAACCATCTCAGCGACACAACACATGGAATTAAGTTACTTTTTATATATAATTTAAACTCCTATCATAAAATCACAAATTTAGCATGAATCGGATGTTTAAAATCCATTTTTATAAAAACAAAATATAATTTTTCTTATAGAAAAAAGATACCAAAAAGTAAATATTTTTTTTTAGAAAATAAAAAAAATACTAAAAGTAAATATATATTAAAAGATCAACTAAAACATAAGCAAACTAGAAAATTGAATTTGACACTCTTGTTCACTTTCGGAAACTCATATGGTGGAATGTGATCTTTATCCTCATATTTAGCTTTTTCCTAAAAAATAAAATCATATAAAAGCGGGAAAGAGCCATAAAGCATGGGGAAGC
Source organism: Pinus tabuliformis (assembly GCA_031772625.1). Taxonomy (NCBI): domain Eukaryota; kingdom Viridiplantae; phylum Streptophyta; class Pinopsida; order Pinales; family Pinaceae; genus Pinus; species Pinus tabuliformis. Next base: position 1,789,718,887 of record CM062818.1, read on the forward strand.
TTTTTCCTAAGCACAAAAGCATCTAAAAAGTGGAAAAGGCCATTTTTATATGAGGAAATATTATTCACCCAAAAGATTCTTCCCAAATTGAACTAATGAGGAATTTGGGAAATCTTCATAGCCTTCACTTTCCTATATATTGGAGGCTTGGCCATTCAAAAAATGATGGGAATTCTTGTATTGCTGAGATCTATGGGAGAGTTTTGGAGCTAGGAGTTGGGGGAGGTGTTGTTGCAACTACATCTGATTGTTGTAACTTTCCTCCAACTCCTTTATTAATATAGATCAGTTGTTCTTCCTTCCATATGTTTCTATTCATTCTTTACTTATTCTATTTAACTAATGAATGTATGGGATTTTGGTTTATATTTATTTATTCAATAATATTTATATGTTTCTGATAGTTTCAATTATCAAGATATTATGCTATGAAGGTTGCTTTATTCTCTCTCTTATGTGTAGGACCAAGCTTTGGAGCTAGCTAGGAGCACTTCCTAGCTATACTAAAAACTCCAAGAAGACCTGCATGCGAGGACTCACAAGAATTCCTTCTCTTTTTCTTTTCTATACTCTATATCTTGATCTACTAAGAATCCTGAGCCTTAGAACAACCTTTCTCTTAATTGGTCTATCCTAGGTTTTAGGGATAAACTGAGAGGGTTTTATGTTCATCTAACCATGCATTAAATCCTACAGCAAAATGATATTTAGAAACTTTAATATATTTCACTATGTAAATGAAATTAGTAAAATGAACCCATAGAGGGTGGAAATAAAATGAAAACTCTAAACAAGAAGCCAAAAGTGGATTTAACCATGGATACAAAATTGGGAGTAGAATTGGATGTTAAACTAGCCATCAAAACAAGATGCAAACAATGACACAAAAAGGGTTTTAAAGTAAAATTAAAAAAGGGTGCAACACTAGACACAAAGAAGGGAACAAAATAGGGCATATGAAAGGATACCAAATTGGAAGCAAACAAGGATGCAAAAATGGACACCAAAATGAGGATGCAAAGAATGGTGTAAAATTAGGATGCAAAAAGGATGTAAGAAAAGACACAAAACAAGATGCAAAATGGGACTAAAAAATGGTGAAACCAAGGATGTCAAAAATGATGCATAACTAGATGAAAATTCAAACTAAAATCTAGGTGAAAAATGAGATGCAAATGTGGACACAAAATGTGGCAGAAAAAAGGATGCAAATTTGGATGCCAAAAAAGATGCAAAATTAGATACCAAAATGGATGAAAATTTGGACATAAAAAATGGTGCAAAATTGGACACAAAAGAAGAAAAATGGTGCAAAAATGGGCATAAAAATTGCTCAAATTTGGATGCAAATTGAGATGCAACATTGGATGTAAAATGAGGTGCAACAAATCATTCAAAACTTGGTGCAAAAACAAATGCAAAAGTAGACAAAATAAAATGGCTCAAAATTGAACATGACAATAGACACAAAATGGGATGCAACATATGGTTGAACATAGGATGCAAATTTAGATGCTCAAAATGATGAAAAATTGGATGCAAAAAATGGTGTTAAAAATGATGCTAAATTTGATGCAACAAATGATGCAAAATTAGATGCAAAATATGGTGCAAAATAGGATGCAAAAAAGGCAGATAAATAAAACACAAAAGTGGATGCAAAAAATGGTGCAAAAATGCATGCAAAATTTGGCATTAAATCAAATTCAACATATGGTGCAAAATTGGATGGAAAAAATGGTGTAAAAAAGGCAGAAAAAACTGGCACAAAAATAGATGTAAAAATAAGTACAAAATTAGAAGCAAAAAATGGCATGAGACCAAATGCAAAAATTGGCAGAAACTGGATGTAAAAAAAGGCACTAAATCAGATACCAAAGATGGTGTAGAATTTGATGCAAATTACGTCACAAAACTAGAAGCAAAGAATGCCACAAAAGAGGAAGAAAAAAATGATGCAAAAATAGATGCAAAAAATGGCAAAAAACTAGAAGTAAAACCTATTGTAAAACCAAATGAAAATCTTAGTGCAAAATGTGATGCAAAAAATGATGGAAAATTTGGCGTAAAAAAGATGCAAAATTTGGTGCAAAATAGGACGCTTTAAAAATTGTACAATAGCCAGATTTAGCACCAAGCTGCTCATTCCAATTGAGAAAAACATGCACTAAAATCTGGTGCTAAATCTGGCGTAAATTGCCAGTTTTGTTGTACTGGTTGAGTTGTAGAGTCACATTATTCTTTCGAAAAATATCTTTGCAAACTCTGCTTGTGCTTGGGAGGAGCATGGACGGATTGGTACATCTCAGCACGTAAAAAGGAAGAGCTCAATTGGAGATTTCAGCATGTACTCAGGGGGAATATGGAAAAGAGCTAGGGGGTTGTAGCTCCCTTCGAGTAGTAGCTGGAGAAAGAGAGAAGGCTATAGCCTTCTACAGGTGGCTGCCTGCATACAGGTATGAGTCTACACCAGTACAATATTGTAAACAAGTTTTTCTTATATTAAAGTAAGACAAAAGCAAGTGGTTTTTGTCCCGCATTGGGTTTCCAACTTATATCATGGTGCTCATGTGTGTTTCTTATGTGTGATGATTTGTTCTGCTTTTACTACACTTGGTTACTATTTATATGGTTAATGAATTTCTGATGCACTGATTAAAGATCAACATATGATGAATTAACTGAATCATAAGTTTGTGGGATATATGCTAGTTGCATTAAACACAATTATGTTATGTGTACATGCGGGCTACCTTAACTGAAGTAGCACATATGAATCTGATTACAAGGACTAAGATGGTCCAAAAGGCATATCGATCATGATCGAATTTGTGAGCTTACTTGGGTCATGAGCATTTAACTGGAATAATAAAATGACCAATGATGGATGATCATAGACATTATTAGTTCCTATTTTTCCAATTCGTCTTCCATCACAGGAAAAAATAAGTGATATATACTTCCTCTAGTTATTGTTCGAGCCGGATGATAAAAATTGGCATGTCCGGTTCTTTCGGGGGATAGATCCATAAAGATCTACTTGTCCCAATAACAAAGAAACATGACCTAAATGATCCTGTATTAAGGGCTAAATTAGCTAAAGGTATGGGACATAATTATTATGGTTATTTAGCATGTATATTCTTTTAATATGTTCAGTATTTAGCATTTATACAGAGAAATTCACACCCACTACTCGGAAACTTCTGGACACTCCTAAATGCTAGATTCCAAGAATATTATCATAGGCTTTTTATGGACAAATCTAAAACAAGACTTATGTGTTTTTTCAATAACAGTTGTGTGTAATTTCGATATCATCACATTATTTGTGATTGTACTTTTCGATTCCAAGAATATTATCATAGGCTTTTTATGGACAAATCTAAAACAAGACTTATGTGTTTTTTCAATAACAGTTGTGTGTAATTTCGATATCATCACATTATTTGTGATTGTACTTTTCGAATAAATTAAATAATAAACCTAAATATTCATTCTAAATAGATTTCTGATGGGTCTCCGCCAAATTTTAAACTCATCCACTAAAATATACTAAACATGTATCTGCAAACAGCGATTTTATTTTCTAATACTAAAATCCAAGTTTTTTCCTGGAGGAAAAAAAAATGCATGCATCTTTTAAAACATGGTGAAGCTTTTAACTATTTGGACTAATCTGTTTGTTTGGATCAAGTTTACATGCCATTAACTAACAGTTGGCAATAACCTACTGTTCTTTGCCCTTTGAAAACACAAATCAATCAAAACACAAAACCGTCCTAACCATTCCAACAACTAAGAAGGGGATGTTCCTCAACGCAGTCGTTGCTCTCTGGTTTTAATGTATTTTCAAGCTGGGATAGTCTTAGTGCGATGAACTTACCTTGGCATCCTCTGCATGAGACCTGGTCCAAAGTGGTTGTAGGTAACGGTTACCTTCATGTTTTTATCACCTGCATAGTCATCGCCGTGGCCTAAAAGCATTACCTGCTTGCGTTCATACAATGAAATAATAATCACTATCGCTATAGATTATGTAGTATTCTAGATTTCTAGAATATAGAATTTGATAACAAATAAAACAAATTAGTTGCTTAACTATTCCAACACAATCCGTAAATCTACAATCTACATAAACTATTATTAAATTTTAAAATATTGCTAAAATCGGCCATCAGGCTTTAAGTAAACTTGCCTTGTCATGATAAGTGAAACGGTTGTTGGAAATAGTAATAGCTGTGGAAGCAAGCGAAACGTCAATGAGACCGTCTAAGCACCTGGAGAGGGTGTTGTGATCGATCCATATATCGTTAGAACCAGTGATAGATATAGCATCTGGATCCTGTTTTGTCATCCAGGTGACGGACTCCGTCACCTCAACGTTACCCGCGACGCTGGGTTTACAGTCATGGATGTTCAACCCATGAATAATAACGTTGTTCACGTTGTCAAGGCGGATGCAAGGCCCATTACTGATCTCAACATTGGCCCCTCTTCCATCAATAGTCTTGTGGCTTGCAACAGAGAGGGGCATCTGAAGCTTTATGTTCATATCTTTAGCAAAAACAATCCACAGTGGATTCTTGCGGGTCACTCCGTATCTCAAACTACCGGGCAACGGATTTGTGGGATTGTCATCAGGGGTGGTGACGGTGTAGATCTGCCCTCCTTTTCCTCCATTGGCGGCGCTTCCGAAGCCCACAGCACAATCTGCCAACTTCATTCGATTCTGCGCCCAATTTGCATCTCTTCTCCAGCAGTTGTCAATGGCGTTGGACCTGCTGCTTGCAGAAAAAGACAGGGAGGCTTGCAACAACACCGAAATCAGACCTAATAACATCCATGCTGCTCCAGCTATGGCCATATCAGGAGTTAAATTCCTAGGATGCATGGATGTGCCTAGTATTGGCAATACGGCGAAATATTTGATGATAGATGGAACTTTATGCAATCAGATTGCATGTGAGTTTATGCAAAACCTGCTTTGCTTGCCATTGTATCTGAAACTTAACTTATATAGTTGCCATCCCATGTCATAACATGGCCACCCGATCTCAGTATCTGTTATTCGTCTCGTCATGGTAATTAATGCCTTAACTAAATGTTAATTATTTTACATTTTATGCTACAACTTTTACCTCCTATAGTGGCTATCTCGTGAGAGTAATTAATGCCCTAACCAAATGTTAATCATTTTACGCTTTATATGACAATTTCTATTTCTTATACCTCTTCATTGTAATTAATGCCCTAACTAAATGTTAATCATTTTACACTTCATAGGACATTTTTTACTTTTTATATCTAGTCATGGTAATTAATGCCCTAACTAAATGTTAATCATTTTACACTTCATATGACAATTTTTACCTCCTATAGTGGCCATCTCGTAGTGGTAATTAATTCCCTCACTAAATGTTAATCATTTTACACTTCATATGATAACTTTCACCTCCCAATTCTTTCTATATCTTGTCATGGTTATTAATGCACCAACTATAAATGTTAATCATTTTACACTTCATATGACAACTTTTACCTCCTATAGTGGCCATCTCGTAGTGGTAATTAATTCCCTAAGTAAATGTTAATCATTTTACACTTCATATGATAACTTTTACCTCCCATAGTGGTCTCCTAACATGGTCCATCATCTTAGTATTTTATATATGGTAGTCATAGTAATTAATGCTCTAAATAAATGTTAATTGTTTTTCATTTCACATAATAATTTTTTAAAGTGCCATTTTTTAAAGTGAAATCTTGATTTGTGTTGTTTAAACTTGTTTTTTCACTACATGTATAGATCCAACAATTTAAAAAATATTTGGGGCACTTTGATTTTACAGAGTTCACTAGTCAAACTTTTACTTTCAATTAATCTCTCTCAGAGTAAAATAAACTAGAAAATTGTTCAAAAAATGGCACAATAAAACAACTCAAAGAAGTAAATACTCCTCGTAGTTAAATATTAATTATTTTTTGTTAGCATGTAGTTAAGGGTTGTTCAATTAGCATATGAATATTAATAGAAGGGATGATGCTAGGGACAACGCAACTTTCTTAACATTAATCTTTTTCCACTTCATATCACAATTTTTTTGGGGTTTTCGTAATTAAATATTAAGCATTTTTTATTAGTATGTGTAAGTATAAGGGTTGTTTAGTTATAATATGAATATTAATCCATGGGATAGGCTCGGACAATGAAATTTTTTAATATTAATCATTTTCCACTTCATATGACCAATATGTTTTTGGGGAACTCCTAGTAATTAAATATTAGTCATGTTTGGTTATTCCTCCTTATCAAATATTCCTATTTGTTTGTTATTGTGCTGAGATTTAATCGTGGTTTAGTTAGGATTTGAATATTAATCAACGAGATGATGTTGGGTGGTTTAGTTAGGATTTGAATATTAATCAACGAGATGATGTTGGGATAATGTACGTTTTTTTTAATAATTGGTTTTCCACTTCTAATTTATAAGATTTATTTTATATAGGTGTAGTTTAACTTATAAAAAAAAGTCATTTTTCATGACAATTTTTCTAATTAATTGTAACCAAAATTTGTGAGAGGTTTATCGGAGATTTTTAAAAACTCTAATTTAAGTAATTTAATCTATAGATTTTGAGTTCCACCCACGGGTTTTAATCACATTATTAAGATTGACTTTCATTTTAATCACATTAAGATTTGGCCACACTAGATAGTTCTGAATGTTGACCAAATCTTCATAATGTGATTAATGCTAAAGACAATCTCATTAAAATATAATGTTTAATAATGGTGTATTCTAACTTATAGAAAATTTCATTAACACATAATATTTAATAATCATGTAGTCCAACTTATAGAAAATATCATTAACATATAATATTTAGTGATGGTGTATTTTAGCTTATAGACGAAACAACCCTTTTCATGGAATTCACCAAAATTTAGCAATACAATTTTAAGATATTTCTTTTCAATTTAAAATACATTTTTGAATGTGTAAATGGATTCAACATTGTGAAAATTCCTCGAGCACTAGAATTATGGAGAATAAAAAATTTATGTTCAAGTTTTTAAAAATCCCTATAGATTTTGATTAAACAATTTAAACTCAAGTTTTTAAAAATCTCTGTAAGAGTTTTAAAAGTATTAACAAAATCTCTGTGAGATTTTGATTAAACAACTTAAACTCAAGTTTTTAAAAACCTCTGTAAGATTTTCATCAAAATTAACAAGAAAATATATCATGAAACAACACATTTCGTCTATAAGTTAGAATATGCCCTTCACAATTACATATTTTTTTAATAATAATTGATCAATTATATTAAATAGGGGTAACCTAACATATAGACAATACAATTTGAAGCAATAATGTGATTTTTTGTTGTTTAAAATATATTTTTGGATACATAAATGGAATCGACACCAAGAAAAACCCATGAAGTACTCAAATTAACAAACAATAATTAATATTTAATTACTAGGAGTTTCCCCCACCCAAAAAAAAGGAGTTGCTTCATACTGGTGGCTACAATGTTTCCCACAAGATTTCACATAGTGACTTCTTGTGTTTATTTACATATTATTCCACCTTCAATCAAGTATTTTCGTAAATTTGAGAACAATGTTATTAATAATAAATCCCAAAGGGTTTTGACAAAGGAAATAATCCTTAAGTGACTAAAAACTAGTAGAATCCTTGTGATACATCATTGAATTATTATAATATGAGTTGCTCATGACACTCATATTATGAGTCATGATGGTACATATAGTTGGCACACTAAGTGCATGCATGCTTGTATGAGACAAAAATTTCCATTATCTAATTTCATGAGAAGAAATAGCTTCTAATAATTTTGATGAATTATTGAGTAGTGGTATAATTGGAATGAACCCTTCATCATGCAAAGCAATGTGGAAGCATTTGAGGAACAGTAATTCCTACCAATAAATTACAAGATATGGTAGGATTCATTTCTTCTTCCTTCGGGGTTGGTTCGTCATGTATAGCATCTTGTTTTGACGTTTCCTTATCCTTTTCTTCCTCCTCCTCACAATCAATGTAAAATAATTTCTTCTGAGCACACTTATGACCTTTAGTGTATTTGCTATCACAACTGTAACAAAGCTCACTTTCTCCTTTTTCTTCCAAATTTTTTTGTGGAGCAACAACAATTCCATCTTTATAATTGTGAGTGGTAGGATTTCTTGTTGCCATAATTTATTTTTCTTTCCGGCCTGAATGCGCTCTCCAACGAATCAAGTTCCTAAAGACAAACCTCATTTTGAATGTTATCCTTTCAATTCCCTATGAAGGCATCAATCCTCTCATTCTCTGGAATATCATTTACCCTTATATTGAATTTTTGGATGTCCACAATGTGCTCTTCCATTGAACCCTTTAGTTTGAGATTTATCAATTGGCTAAAGAAGGTGTTGCTATTTGTATCCTTATAATGTGTTATCATTTTCTCTATGAAAATTGACCAAGTGACAAGTGGTTTACGAGGAAAAAGCACTTTATACCATAAAAAATTATTTGTTTCTCAATATAAAGATACAATATGTGCCTTTTGTAATAGTTTCACATCATTATATCAAAATATTTCTCCATCTATAGTATCCATGTTATGGGATCCTTTCCATCAAACTTCCTCGTATTGATCTTTGGAATACGGTGGGTCTTCAATCCAATATTAGATTCTATAAGCCTTTAAGCCTTCCATGTCTTTCTTCAAATATTCCATGCATTTCTTCAAATATTCTTTCATACCATCGAAATTAGCTTCCAGGGCACATATAAAACTATTATGTTAGCTTCGATCACATTCTTCAAATCATCCATCCCATTTTGCTTACTTGGTGTAACACCCCTCCCTTGTGTACTAAATTATGTGTACTAAATTATTGTAAACCTAAGCTAAGTTAAAGCTAGGTGTGATACCCGCCCTTGTGTGTTAAACATTTGTAAACCTACCCTGGGTTAAAGCTATGTGTGATACCCTCGTTTGTGGGATAAACTATTATAAACCTAATCCGAGGAAAGCCAGGTGATATGTAATATTGAAAGAAAATGTGTTATTAAATAAATTAATAAAATAAATCACTTGGGGGTGGAGCACCAAGAGCGAGGAGATTCTTGCCAAATACCATGAGGAATTAGATAGAGTTGAATCTTTAATGATAAAGCTTCTAGATGTGATTCTAGATAAGCTTTGGATGGATTCGATATCCATCTGATGGATGGGAGATAAAGATCCATCGAAAATAAAAGATTTGCGGGAGATAAAGGCATGCTTTTATGTGGAAAAGCATCATGGGAGATAAAGACAAGCTTTTTCGAAAAATACCTAAGAAAATTGAAAAGTCCATAGAAGTGAGACATTGCTAATGGTAACTAAATCATGAAAGAGGCTATTAAATACCCAATGCATTGATCAATTCAAGACAGTTAATCCTTGGCAAGATCTTCGACTCGGGGGGGAATCAGAGATGATTCATGGTTGGGTGGTGGTGTTCCTCCCTGTAAGGTGATCTAGGTATGACTAATGTTTGAAATAGCCGCAAAGTTATGACTAAATATTTGCAGATTTGTACGTGGTTTTGCTTAAGTAAAAGCGCATATACATGTTGGTTCGCCTCATCAGAGAAGCGTATACAGTATGAAGTATGATATTTGAAATTGCAGTTTGTTCTAGCTATTGTTGCAAAGTTCTCTATTATGCTTTGTGTTCTGGTGACTATGTTTTGTTAATAGGGTTTTAGTGATTAAGTGTTGGGTGATTCAGAGATTGATGATGTAGGTGTAGTTGATGGTTGCATTGCAGTGGTGATTGATTTTGTGCTTTAATAATGTTGATGGGCCCAGTATGAAATTTAGATGAAACGTGGCCTTTAGATTATGGTGTTGTGCTTCAGGAGTATCTAGTATGAAAATTTATGAAACATGGTCTCTGGAGGAAGAGAGAAGGTTGTAGACTTCAGTAGGTGGGCACCTACATACTTGTAAACATATCAGTCAATACAAGAGCTAGGGGGTTGGAGCTCCCTTCCAGTAGTAGCTGGAAAATGCCTGAAGGTTGGAGCCTTTAGTAGGTCGGCGCCTATGTATTAGTAAACATATTAGCTAGTACAAGAGCTAGGGGGTTGTAGCTGCCTTCCAGTAGTAGTTTGAGAATGAGAGAAGGTTGCAGCCTTCTACACGATGGTGCTTGTGTACTGGTATGGGTTTGCACTAGTAGAAGATTGTAAACAGGTTTCTCTTATATTAAAGGAAGATGAAAGTAGGTGGTTTCTTTCCTGCATTAGGTTTCCACCTTATATTATGTTGTTCATGTGTGTTTCTTATGTGTGATGATCTACTCTGTTCTTATTGTACCTGGTTACTATTTATATGGTTAATGAAGTTCTGAAGGACTGATTAAAGATCAACATATGATGAATTAATTGAATCATAAGTTTGCTGGATATACGCTAGTTGAATTAAACATAGTTGTGTGTACACGCGAGTTCCCTTAACTGAAGTAGCATATATGAATATGATTATGGAAATGAAATAGTTATTGATTTGCTAATACTAATTCAGCCCCACCTCTCGGTACTATTTCCAACAATTGGTGTCAGAGCAGGTCCTTTAGTAGAAGCTTGATCTCTTCAAGGAGATCCATAGAACAATGGGAAAGAAAGCATGTCACAAGAAGAAGACAACTCAAAGGAAGAGTGACAGCCTGCCGTTAGGTGAAAGAAAGAATTCAAATTCTGAATCACCTAAGATTGAAGATGAACAAACAAGTGAAGCATCAGATAATATCATAGATCAACAAGATCTATTTAAAAAAAGGGAGAGTACCCTCAAAGAAGAAGTTACCAGATTAAAATCTCAGCTAGAATGTGCCTTCATAGTACATCAAATGTTGCAGGAGCAAAGTGAAGAACAAGAAAATGAGATTCTCAAACTAAGGTAACAATTGGAAGAAGGAAGAAAGTCTGAAGAAATCTTAAAGAAGCAATATCTGGAAAAGGAAGAAAAACATCACGTTGAGGTAAATATCTTGAAAGCTAAATTAGAAGAAAAAGATAAACTATTATGATTTCAAGACAATACTAAGATTTTGGATGATATTCTTAGTAGTCAAAGGTCGCCTGCTATCAAAACTGGTCATGGTTTTTATGAATCTGTTGAAGGTGAATCTAGCTCACAATGTGTGGCAAGGGACTCTAATGAAAAATTTGAAATTCTCACCAAGGAGATGAGAGGTGAGGCCCATCAACAACCAAAGAAAGAACGTCATCAAAGAAAATCCCTTAATCCTAACTATGGAAGTGATAGACTATTATTTCCTCCGATGAATAATGTTGCATGTTTTATATTCCATAATTTTGGGCATGTTGCAGCAAGATGTAGAAGTAGAATGGTTCAAGACCATTGCACATAAAGAGCATCACATTCTAGGTAATTTAAGGGGTATTGTTTTGCTTGCAATATGTTTGGTCACAAAGCCATTAACTGCCATAGAATGAATATGAAATATATGAGACGTTATGCATGTAACAAGCTTGGACATATAGCAAAGGAATACAGGAGAAGATTTTGGGCACCATACGAAAAGTAGAAAACATCATCACAGTTGAAGATATGGAAGAAAAAGGAAATACAATCAGAAAGATGTGGCATAACAGAGTATAGAGACATGACAGACTCAGAGGGAGATGAAAGTGTGGAACCTCAGTGTTCTAAATCTCATACACAAGTTTAATGAAGACAAGTCGCGTGTGTACGTGAGTTCAAAGCTGCACATTCGCGTATATGTTGGTTTGAGGAAAAAAAAGTGGGACAGACTCAGGAAAAAGGGTTTGATATGGTTCAGTTAATTATTTTATTTATTAGATTATGGTTACAATCTACTAATGATGTGTGGAAATGTGTCGGTACTCATAAGATGTTGTTTAGAAGTGCTTTTCATCCTAACTTGATGACGATGATGCCTTGATACTTCTTGCTGATATATGCATGATCATATTTGACATGAATAGATGGCACAGGTTCAAGAGGAGCATATGATTCGAATAATGCAATGTTGGCATTATGGTTATAAGTCTTTGGTGATAATGCTTATGTGGCTAAATTATACATCTTTCTACTTATTGTTGTTTGGTCAAGAGAATGGTATTGCAGATTACAGGTTGCTGATGTTGATGAGAGATGCTTATGGTGCAGACCATATGGTGTATTATAGTAGCTAATGACTATCATGGTCTTGTTTAGGTCTTTGGTCTTTGTTAAAAATGTCATGTATTTCTTTTGAAGACCCATGAGTCCTATGATGTAATTTTTAAACCCACCTTTCATGGGAAGGATGATGTAAAAATGTCTATCTTAGTCATGTATAAACATTTGGTATATCCCCACTTGGTTGGGTGGATGAGTCAAAATGGTGTAACCCCACTTGGTTGGGAGATTAATGTATGTATAAGTGATTGGCGATACGAAGGTCATACTCACTTAGTTGAGTTGTAGAGTCACATTATTCTTTTTAAAAATATCTTTGCAAACTCTGCTTCTGCTTGGGAGGAGCATGGACGGATTGGTACATCTCAGCACGTAAATAGGAAGAGCTCAATTGGAGATTTCAGCATGTACTCAGGGGGAATATGGAAAAGAGGTAGGGGGTTGTAGCTCCCTTCGAGTAGTAGCTGGAGAAATAGAGAAGGCTATAGCCTTCTACAGGTGGCTGCCTGCATACAGGTATGAGTCTACACCAGTACAATATTGTAAACAAGTTTTTCTTATATTAAAGTAAGACAAAAGCAAGTGGTTTTTGTCCCGCATCAGGTTTCCACCTTATATCATGGTGCTCATGTGTGTTTCTTATGTGTGATGATTTGTTCTGCTTTTACTACACTTGGTTACTATTTATATGGTTAATGAATTTCTGATGCACTGATTAAAGATCAACATATGATGAATTAACTGAATCATAAGTTTGTTGGTATACGCTAGTTGCATTAAACACAATAATGTGTACATGCGAGCTACCTTAACTGAAGTAGCACATATGAATCTGATTACAAGGACTAAGATGGTCCAAAAGGCATATCGATCATGATCGAATTTGTGAGCTTACTTGGGTCATGAGAATTTAACTGGAAGAATAAAATAACCAATGATGGATGATCATAGACATTATTAGTTCCTATTTTTCCAATTCGTCTTCCATCACGGGAAAAAATAAGTGATATATACTTCCTCCAGTTATTGTTTGAGCCGGATGATAAAAATTGGCATGTCCGGTTCTTTCGGGGGATAGATTCATAAAGATCTACTTATCCCAATAACAAACAAACCTGACCTAAATGATCCTGTATTAAGGGCTAAATTAGCTAAAGGTATGGGACATAATTATTATGGTTATTTAGCATGTATATTCTTTTAATATGTTCAGTATTTAGCATTTATACAGAGAAGTTCACACCCACTACTCGGAAATTTCTGGACACTCCTAAATGCTAGATTCCAAGAATATTATCATAGGCTTTTTATGGACAAATCTAAAACAAGACTTATGTGTTTTTTCAATAACAGTTGTGTGTAATTTCGATATCATCACATTATTTGTGATTGTACTTTTCGAATAAATTAAATAATAAACCTAAATGTTCATTCTAAATATATTACTTATGCATTTCCGCCAAATTTTAAACTGATCCACTAAAATATACTAAACATGTATCTGCAGAAAGTGATTTTATTTTCTAATACTAAAATCCAAATTTTTTCCTAGAGGTAAAAAAAAATGCATGCATCTTTTAAAACATGGTGAATCTTTTAACTATTTGGACTAATCTATTTGTTTGGATCAAATTTGCATGCCATTAACTAATCAGTTGGCAATAACCTACTGCTCTTTGCCCTTTGAAAACACAAATCAATCAAAACACAAAAGCGTCCTAACCATTCCAACAACTAAGAGGGGGATGTTCCTCAACGCAGTCGTTGCTCTCTCGTTTTAATGTATTTTCAAGCTGGGATAGTCTTAGTGCGATGAACTTACCTTGGCATCCTCTGCATGACACCTGGTCAAAAGTGGTTGTAGGTAACGGTTACCTTCATGTTTTTATCACCTGCATAGTCATCGTTGTGGCCTAAGAGCATTACCTGCATGCGTTCATACAATGAAAGAATAATCACTATCGCTATAGAATATGTAGTATTGTAGATTTCTAGAATATAGAATTTGATGACAAATAAAAAAATTAGTTGCTTAACTATTCCATCACAATCCCTAAATCTACAATCTGCATAAACTATGATTAAATTTTAAAATATTGCTAAAATCGGCTATCAGGCTTTAAGTAAACTTGCTTTGTCATGATAAGTGAAACGGTTGTTGGAAATAGTAATAGCTGTCGAAGCAAGTGAAACGTCAATGAGACCGTCTAAGCACCTGGAGAGGGTGTTGTGATCGATCCATATATCTTTAGAACCAGTGATAGATATAGCATCTGGATCCTGTTTTGTCATCCAGGTGACGGTCTCTGTCACCTCAATGTTACTCGCGACGCTGGGTTTACAGTCATGGATGTTCAACCCATGAATAATAATGTTGTTCACGTTGTCAAGGCGGATGCAAGGCACAATAATAACAATATGTGGACTACATGGGTACAACAATATAATAATGGGGGTTGCACTAATAACAATAAGGGGTTACACTAGTAGTATAGGGACCTAATGCATTCAAACATCATGAGGAGAATCCATATTTATGAAATCTTATTCCTATATGAAACAAGTTTGTAAAAGAAAAGAAAGATGAAGAGAAATTGATTTAAATTATTTTGATTAATCTCATGGAAACGATATGCTCAAGATATAGGTGAAATGATCATCTATCCAAGAATGATAGATGATGGTTATGAAGTTGAAAATCCTAGGGACAAGGCCATTCTGGTGATGTTGGAAACCTATGACATACATTGATCATCATGAAGTATGTTATGGAAAATGTGTTATGTTATTTAGAGAAAGAAAGGGAAATTCCTTCATTATAAAACTATATAAGTCTCAAGGATCTTCCTTTGTGAGGAATGCTTGTCAAGTAATGGATTGCCCAAGGTATCGGGGAGGCAAAGTAGGAGGTGCTTGGACTTGGAAGGTGTGTGACCTACTAGGGAAGAGGATAGTTGAGTGAATTGGTTTTTAACAATCCATTTACATACTCATTGGGATCATGAATTCATTGGGAATGTCCAAGAAAAGAATGAGTTTCATTTGTTTCATGTGTAATCCTTGTAAAGCAACAAAAACTATTAAGTAATTTGGTGGAATGCTAAGAGGTCTAGAGGTAAGTAGACAGTTAAAGCTTTAAGGCACTATCGAAGAAGCAACTAAAGACATGGAAAATGTTACTGATATGAAAGTGGCATATCCGTTCTTCTAAATTGAATGGTTCTACATATAGTAGACCTCCAAGGACGATGTTCCTTAAAGGGGGTCGAGGGGTTTGTGACACCCTTTTCATTACCCAATTTTTTGTAATGTAATTAAGAACATATAATGCTATGGTGCTAGCATTGGTGCTATGATGTCAAACTTTGTTGTATGATGTAATGCTTATTTTGGTTAATAAAAATTCTAGAATTGAACTAGGGGAAAACATTACTAGGGAGGAAAAAGTGCAAGGAGGTGTGCGAGAAATCCTATCATTCCTTAGATATATATTATTTTTCCTTGATGTAATGGTTGGTATTCCAAGGAAGATTTTATAAAAATACTAGGAAGATGAAGGGTTATGGTGTGATTATAAAAAGTAAGGAGAAACGATCAAGGAGTTTATGAGCAGTTGGTTTATGGATTCTCATTAGCTTTTCTCCGATACTCTCCCACTTAGAAATTCTCCCACTTAGAAATTTGAATTGACAAGAGAATTTATGGTAGAACCATAAAGGTTCAGACATTGTGACTAATAAGATTTGTGATTGATAGACCATGTGACAGAGACTAAGTTTTCCCTAAGTGTGTGGCCTTCATAATTTTTTTAAAATATGGCCTAAAAAATGTGATAAATCCCTAATTTTAGTTGTTCACTTATGGAATTAAGATCTGGCATGAGGGTGACTAGCTATGAGAGGCTAGGCTGTGAGAGCCTATGGTGGGATGGACTATGGCTCACCCTAGTTCATTTTTCTAGTATTTTTTTTTGCTGCAATAAATAAAATATTTATTTCTATCTTAATGATACTTTAGGAATATTTATTTCAAAATATTTTAATTTTTTTTTGAAAATTTGAAATTATTTCAATTATATAAATAATCTACCACTTGGCTGGTTAGGTAATATAGAAGATTGCACAATCACAGTTGAATTTTTTGCATGGAAAAACATTTTTTTCACACACACACACAGATATATATATATATATATATATATATATATATATATATATATATATATATATATATATATATATATATATATATATATATATATATATATATATATATATACCATTGTTAACCAAAAATCAAGGTGCGACCCAAAAATCAAGGTGTGTCCATACAATAATATTTATTACCCTCCAACACAAGCACCAAAATTGTTAGGCCAATTATATACACCATTGTTAACAAAAATCAAGGTGCTCCATTGACAAGCATATCACCCACTGACTCCCACAACCATCCACCGAGACAAGAAGAAGCAGCGTTACAAGCTTCACGCCGTGTCACCTGCTTCAGATTCTGGTCGTTTCGGGCCACGAATCGGTTTCCTTCACTTCTGATGGTGGGATGCATGCTTCCTCCAATTGCACATATTCCCCACCCTTCATAGTTGTTATTGGCGACGTGCACGTATCCATATCTACACCTGCACGATTATTGACTGATATGTTAACGAGAGAATTGCGTGCATTGAGTGAGCGATATCAAATAACTTCTCAAATTTAATGGGTTTGAAATTTTAATTGCTTTCCAAAAATTGTTTTCTTGATAAGTTTTCGAAGACTTGAGGTTGGTAAGAGTAAAGTGAGACTGAGACAGTTGGCTTAAAAATGTTCTTTTAATATGTTCACTATTTGGCATTTATACAGAGAACTTCACACCCACTACTCGGAAATTTCTGGACACTCCATCTAAAACAAGACTCAAGTGTTTTTTCAATAACACTTGTTTGTAATTTCGATATCATCACATTATTTGTGATTGTACTTTTCGAATAAATTAAATAGTAAACCTAAATATTCATTCTAAATAGATTTCTGATGGGTCTCCGCCAAATTTTAAACTCATCCACTAAAATATACTAAACATGTATCTGCAAAAAGCGATTTTATTTTCTAATACTAAAAAAGTGCATGCATCTTTTAAAACATGGTGAATCTTTTAACTATTTGGACTAATCTGTTTGTTTGGATCAAATTTACATGCCATTAACTAACAGTTGGCAATAACCTACTGTTCTTTGCCCTTTGAAAACACAAATCAATCAAAACACAAAACCGTCCTAACCATTCCAACAACTAAGAAGGGGATGTTCCTCAATGTTGAAATCGTAATTTCAACGCAGCGGCAACATCGCCAGAAAACATTAAGCTACCCGCCTGGAACTTCTCGGACCAGCTTTCCGATGAAGGAATAATCCGGCAAGGAGCTCCGAGAAAATATGGAGCAGACACGTGGATGACCACTGACGTAACGCAACGTAAGGTTCTCGGGAGGTAAAGCTCAGCAGTTGTGTGCCTTCCGATATCAACCTCCGCCGTCCGATCTGGTTGCGTGTCCTCCACCGTCGATCTCCGAAGCTGCTGCCCGCCTGCGTCAAAACGAATTTATTTCTGCGTGGAGTGAAAGACTTTCTCTGTTGACTACCACTCCTGTCTGCAAAAAGGAATTAATTTGAATTTATTGCGGGTCGTAAATGGTTGGCTGAACATTTATTTTTATTACTTTTACACCAATGAGAGGTATGGGCATAAAAAGTCATATTCACGTATTATCCTTTTGGAAATGCATTGGATATGCATTAAAAAAACTAAAACAAATGCATATGTTTTTTTTTGTAATATGCGTTGACCATATATGATTGAAAAACCCACGGTTGTAAATAATTTTTATGCACGAAGGTATGGTGGATATTAATGACAGGTATGGTCATTATATCATGATATATACGCAATGTAAAATTCATATGAATGTAGAGCTCGGTGGGTTGTAATTTTTTTTTAAGTGTTGGCCATTGTGAAATGAGAGCTTAGGGGAGCGAAAAGAATAGTGTGCACAGCAGTGCATGAAAAAGAGCAGAAGTGGAGCATATATGTTATGCAATGTTATTGTTGCATATGAGAGTGGTGTAACGCGCAGCAGCGAAAGAGCAGGGAGTGCTCAGAATGAAGACCAGCACATGAAGCAGGTGAAGACATTGCACGGCAGTGCATAGATTTTTTTTGTATTGGGTATGCATTGAAATGCAGGAGAAAAGAACGCACAAGTATCTTTGAAATTGTGAATGTAATTTACTGCATATGTAAAAGTTTGTTTTACAGCAGTATGTGTAAAATATTTTTACAGCAGTATGTGTAAAAATAGTTTTACACCAGTAAAGTGAAAAGGGGTTTTACAGCAGTAAACCCAGCACAGTGAACTCTCAGGTGGAGAGAAAAGACAGAGTTTTTATTTTTGATGGGTGAAAGTAATTTTTGTAAATCCCTCTGAGTGAAAGAGGATGAAGTTTGTATCAGGCTTTATATTTTAATGAATAGAAATGTTTTATGGTGTGTAATACTCTGTTCAGTCAATTTTTATTAAAAGGCTTCCCTGTGCAAGAGGTCCTGTGAACAAAGGAAACAGAGCATTGGCTCTGTGATGTTTGTTTGTGTGGTTTTGGTATTTTTCCCATTTAAAAATACCCAACAGTGGTATCAGAGCTAGTCCAGGCTCTTTGAAGACTCAAAGAAGCTGAAGGAAGGTGTGGTTGCAGCAGAGAAAGCTTCTCCAGCAGTGTGAAGTTTCAGCCAAAGGGATTCAGGTATTTCTCAAGTTTTTGAGTTATTATTGAAGACAGTCAGTTGTTTTTTAAAAAAAACACAGTCAAGTATTTGAAGCCTAGTTAAGAATGGCAAGGTCAAAGAAGAAAGCCTCCAAGCCTGCTAAAAATGTGTCTCCCTCCTCTACTAAACTAGAAGGCAATCCATTAGAATACATTCTATTTGAAACCCCAAAGTTTGATGGAAACTTTGATGTATGGGAAATAATGATGAGGGCCTTCCTAATGTCTGAGGGGATTGAAGTCTGGGAGTCAGTGATTGATGACAGCAAGATGGATAAAGAATCCATGGAGTATGATGCACAAGCAGCAAAACTAATCTTGGATGGACTCCCTGATTCTGTGAAGAAGAATCTTGGAAAATATACATCAGCAAAGGATATATGGGACAGACTGCATGACCTTCATGCAAAGGGAGCACTGACCATGACAATGGGTCAAGATGAACCCATAATAGAAGCTGAGAATGAGAAGCTTGACCTCATCAAGCTTCAAGTAAAAGAAAGGGATGAAGAGCTTGCCAAGCTTAAGAAGGAACTTGAAGAAAGCAAGAGGAAACATTATGAAGAAGTCATATCCATGACAAATCAGCTGAATGAAGCAAGGAAGCAGGCAGATGCCTTGTCAAGTCAACTTGAACAAAGGCACATGAGGGTGAACAAACTTGTGGAAGAGATTGGACAATATAAGGTAGAGGTCTCCTCCCTTAAGTCCGAACTACAAGAAGCCAAGAAGCAGGCACAAGGAGCTGAAAAGAAAATGAAGAGCAGTCAAGCAAAAGATGAAGAAATCTCCAAAATGAAGACTGATATTATCTCCTTCAAAGTAGTAGCAGCTGAAGCTACTCGTAGCAAAGAAGAAACTGAAGGACATCTAGCAAAGAAAAATAATGAGTGTGAAAGATTGGAAGAAGAGATTGTTCTCCTCAGGAAGAAGGTTGAAGGGATGAACAAGATCATGAAGAGCTCTCAAGCTCTGGATGACATGCTCAGCTATCACAGATCTCCATTTGATAAATCAGGACTTGGGTATGTAGGTGAACCCTCAAACAAGCATGAGGATGTTTTAAGCAAAAGAGATGCGAAGAAGCCAGAAAGAGATGGTGATGCTCCTAGTTCCAGCAAAGGCAAGGAGAAAAATGAAGGTTGCAATAGAAGAAATCCTGCTCCAAGAAGAGAACCAGCTTCAAGAAGAAATGTAGTTGATGGCAAAAAGGCAAGATGCAATGGTCATCAACAAAGGATCTCAAGGCAGCAAGGCTTCAGAAGTACATCAAGGAAACCTCCATCTCCCAGGTACCAAAGTTCATTTTATGGTTATTGTTACTCTTGTTCAAACTTTGGTCATATGGCAAAAGATTGTAGAGCGTTTCATGGAGATAGATGTTGTGGTCCCCGACAATCTCCAAGAAATAATTTCACAAGAAGAAATCATGAATTCTTATTCATGAATAAAATTGAATGCTTCAAGTGTCATAACATTGGGCATATGGCACGTGACTGTAACTTGAGATGGGCTGCTATGCAAGCTAGACCCACACAAAAGAAGAAAGTTACACAAGTATGGAGAAGGAAGGAAAGGCAATCTGAAAACCCCTTGAACTCCCCAGTGGATCTAAATTTATTTTGAGAAAAGTCTACCAAAAGAAGACAAGCATACACTAAAGGGGAGTTTGAATTTTTTTTGTTTACTGAACTGTATTAACAGTCATTTGTTGATGGAGGATGTATTGCAGCGCAGCAGTTGCAAATGAAATCTTTGTTAATCCCTCTAAAAGGTAATATGCAGCAGTGATGAAATCAGCAATGTTTTTGCTTTGTGTTTATGCAATATGCACAGAAATGCATAAAGAAGAAAAGATGGCAGCGCTGAAATGTAAAGAGCAGCAGCGCAAGAAGAAAAGTATGCATGGCAAGGAGACCCTCACAGCAGTGGGAAGATAGAACATAAGACAGTAGTCTTGAAATTTTTTTTGTGGTGCACATGCATTGAAATGCATAGCAATGGAATGTAGTTTCCCTTCTATGTAATGTGAGAGAATATACTCACAGTAGAGTGAGTACAATACACAGCAGTAAAAAAAATGTAATGTTTTTTTATGCAACGCAGCATGCAAAGAAATGCATAAAGAAAAACAAGGACAGCAGATTTTTAATGCACATTGGATGTATAAGGATGTGTGTGGCAGCAGAAAGCCAAATGAGTTGCACAGTAGTGCATTGTGTAAAAAAAATGAAGACTAAGATTGTGTGAAGCAAGGGTGCATGAGAAAAGGCAGCAGCCTGTGTTATTTTTTTGTAGAGAATGAAGTGCCAAGAGTATGGGCACACAGCAGTATGATGAAACAAAAGGCAGCGACAGTGCAAATTGCAGAGGCAATGGAGTAGCAAGAAGTTATGGGCAGCAGCATGATGGCAAGAAGGAGAAGCACACAGCAATGCAAATAAGAAAATGCAGCAGCATGAAGTTTTGTTGAAGAAATGAAAGGTAATGGACAACAGGACATGTAAAAGAAATTTTTTTCTTTACAGCAGTATATGTAACTGTAATGAATGTGTTGTTCATTGAATTGAAATGCAATATATGCAACAGCAGTGAGTGTAAGAAATGTTTACACACAGCAGTGTAAATTTGTAAGTTGGGACAGTGTAATTGTTCCAAGAAAGACAGAGTATTTTGTCTTTGAAAAGTGCAGAAGCAGTGCAAGTGTAGACACAGCAGTGTGGGATAGACGCAGTAAAGAAGATGGCACAACAGTGCAGCAAAGAATATGCAGCAGCATAAAAGAACAATGTAATGAGTTTGCACACACAGCAGTGCAATGATTGTTTGTTTTGGAACTGCATTTGAAGCAGTCATTTGGTGAAACCCTCTATTAAAGAGGAAGATGCTTTTCAGCATAGTGTGGTAAATCCCTCTATCAAGAGGATGATGCTTTTCAGCATAGTAACAGGTGAATCCCTCTGTCATGAGGAAGGTGCTCTTAAGCACAGTTTCAGGTTAATCCCTCTATTAAGAGGAAGACAACTTTGTTTGTTTATGAACTGCATCAGAAGCAGTTGGTGAATCCCTCTATGTGAGGAAGATATTCTTGCAACAACAGTTAGTGAATCCCTCTATGTGAGGAAGTGTTTGGGTAAGATTGAATGCCCAGCTGTTGAAATTAAAGGGGAGTGTTGAAATCGTAATTTCAACGCAGCGGCAACATCGCCAGAAAACGTTAAGCTACCCGCCTGGAACTTCTCGGACCAGCTTTCCGATGAAGGAATAATCCGGCAAGGAGCTCCGAGAAAATATGGAGCTGACACGTGGTTGACCACTGACGTAACGCAACGTAAGGTTCTCGGGAGGTAAAGCTCAGCAGTTGTGTGCCTTCCGATATCAACCTCCGCCGTCCGATCTGGTTGCGTGTCCTCCACCGTCGATCTCCGAAGCTGCTGCCCGCCTGCGTCAAAACGAATTTATTTCTGCGTGGAGTGAAAGACTTTCTCTGTTGACTGCCACTCCTGTCTGCAAAAAGGAATTAAATTGAATTTATTGCGGGTCGTAAATGGTTGGCAGAACATTTATTTTTATTACTTTTACACCAATGAGAGGTATGGGCATAAAAAGTCATATTCACGTATTATCCTTTTGGAAATGCATTGGATATGCATTAAAAAAACTAAAACAAATGCATATGTTTTTTTTGTAATATGCGTTGACCATATATGATTGAAAAACCCACGGTTGTAAATAATTTTTATGCACGAAGGTATGGTGGATATTAATGACAGGTATGGTCATTATATCATGATATATACGCAATGTAAAATTCATATGAATGTAGAGCTCGGTGGGTTGTAATGTTTTTAAGTGTTGGCCATTGTGAAATGAGAGCTTAGGGGAGCGAAAAGAATAGTGTGCACAGCAGTGCATGAAAAAGAGCAGAAGTGGAGCATATATGTTATGCAATGTTATTGTTGCATATGAGAGTGGTGTAACGCGCAGCAGCGAAAGAGCAGGGAGTGCTCAGAATGAAGACCAGCACATGAAGCAGGTGAAGACATTGCACGGCAGTGCATAGATTTTTTTTGTATTGGGTATGCATTGAAATGCAGGAGAAAAGAACGCACAAGTATCTTTGAAATTGTGAATGTAATTTACTGCATATGTAAAAGTTTGTTTTACAGCAGTATGTGTAAAATATTTTTACAGCAGTATGTGTAAAAATAGTTTTACACCAGTAAAGTGAAAAGGGTTTTACAGCAGTAAACCCAGCACAGTGAACTCTCAGGTGGAGAGAAAAGACAGAGTTTTTATTTTTGATGGGTGAAAGTAATTTTTGTAAATCCCTCTGAGTGAAAGAGGATGAAGTTTGTATCGGGCTTTATATTTTAATGAATAGAAATGTTTTATGGTGTGTAATACTCTGTTCAGTCAATTTTTATTAAAAGGCTTCCCTGTGCAAGAGGTCCTGTGAACAAAGGAAACAGAGCATTGGCTCTGTGATGTTTGTTTGTGTGGTTTTGGTATTTTTCCCATTTAAAAATACCCAACACTCAACGCAGTCGTTGCTCTCTGGTTTTAATGTATTTTCAAGCTGGGATAGTCTTAGTGCGATGAACTTACCTTGGCATCCTCTGCATGACACCTGGTCCAAAGTGGTTGTAGGTAACGGTTACCTTCATGTTTTTATCACCTGCATAGTCATCGCTGTGGCCTAAAAGCATTACCTGCATGCGTTCATACAATGAAAGAATAATCACTATCGCTATAGATTATGTAGTATTCTAGATTTCTAGAATATAGAATTTGATGACAAATAAAACAAATTAGTTGCTTAACTATTCCAACACAATCCGTAAATCTACAATCGGCATAAACTATTATTAAATTTTAAAATATTGCTAAAATCGGCCATCAGGCTTTAAGTAAACTTGCCTTGTCATGATAAGTGAAACGGTTGTTGGAAATAGTAATAGCTGTGGAAGCAAGCGAAACGTCAATGAGACCGTCTAAGCACCTGGAGAGGGTGTTGTGATCGATCCATATATCTTTAGAACCAGTGATAGATATAGCATCTGGATCCTGTTTTGTCATCCAGGTGACGGACTCCGTCACCTCAACGTTACCCGCGACGCTGGGTTTACAGTCATGGATGTTCAACCCATGAATAATAACGTTGTTCACGTTGTCAAGGCGGATGCAAGGCCCATTACTGATCTCAACATTGGCCCCTCTTCCATCAATAGTCTTGTGGCTTGCAACAGAGAGGGGCATCTGAAGCTTTATGTTCATATCTTTAGCAAAAACAATCCACAGTGGATTCTTGCGGGTCACTCCGTATCTCAAACTACCGGGCAACGGATTTGTGGGATTGTCATCAGGGGTGGTGACGGTGTAGATCTGCCCTCCTTTTCCTCCATTGGCGGCGCTTCCGAAGCCCACAGCACAATCTGACAACTTCATTCGATTCTGCGCCCAATTTGCATCTCTTCTCCAGCAGTTGTCAATGGCGTTGGACCTGCTGCTTGCAGAAAAAGACAGGGAGGCTTGCAACAACACCGAAATCAGACCTAATAACATCCATGCTGCTCCAGCTATGGCCATATCAGGAGTTAAATTCCTAGGATGCATGGATGTGCCTAGTATTGGCAATACGGCGAAATATTTGATGATAGATGGAACTTTATGCAATCAGATTGCATGTGAGTTTATGCAAAACTTGCTTTGCTTGCCATTGTATCTGAAACTTAACTTATATAGTTGCCATCCCATGTCATAACATGGCCACCCGATCTCAGTATCTGTTATTCGTCTCGTCATGGTAATTAATGCCTTAACTAAATGTTAATTATTTTACATTTTATGCCTCAACTTTTACCTCCTATAGTGGCTATCTCGTGAGAGTAATTAATGCCCTAACCAAATGTTAATCATTTTACACTTTATATGACAATTTCTATTTCCTATACCTCGTCATGGTAATTAATGCACTAACTAAATGTTAATCATTTTACACTTCATAGGACATTTTTTACTTTTTATATCTTGTCATGGTAATTAATGCCCTAACTAAATGTTAATCATTTTACACTTCATATGACAACTTTTACCTCCTATAGTGGCCATGTGGTAGTGGTAATTAATTCCCTGACTAAATGTTAATCATTTTACACTTCATATGATAACTTTCACCTCCCAATTCTTTCTATATCTTGTCATGGTAATTAATGCACCAACTATACATGTTAATCATTTTACACTTCATATGACAACTTTTATCTCCTATAGTGGCCATCTCGTAGTGGTAATTAATTCCCTAACTAAATGTTAATCATTTTACACTTCATATGATAACTTTTACCTCCCATAGTGGTCATCTCGTGTCCTAACATGGTCCATCATCTTAGTATTTTATATATGGTAGTCATGGTAATTAATGCTCTAAATAAATGTTAATTGTTTTTCGTTTCACATAATAATTTTTAAAAGTGCCACTTTTTGGAGTATGTCCGAGATTTCTAGCTAGGATTCTGTGAAATATTTTGTGGTGAAATCTTGATTTGTGTTGTTTAAACTTGTTTTTTTACTACATGTATAGATCCAACAATTTAAAAAATATTTGGGGCACTTTGATTTTACAGAGTTCACTAGTCAAACTTTCACTTTCAATGAATCTCTCTTAGATTAAAATAAACTAGAAAATTGTTCAAAAAATGGCACAATAAAACAACTCAAAGAAGTAAATACTCCTCGTAATTAAATATTAATTATTTTGTGTTAGCATGTAGTTAAGGGTTGTTCAATTAGCATATGAATATTAATAGATGGGATGATGCTAGGGACAATGCAACTTTCTTAACATTAATCTTTTTCCACTTCATATCACAATTTTTTTTGGGTTTTCGTAATTAAATATTAAGTATTTTTTATTAGTATGCGTAAGTATAAGGGTTGTTTAGTTATAATATGAATATTAATCCATGGGATAGGCTGGGACAATGCAATTTTTTTAATATTAATCATTTTCCACTTCATATGACCAATATGTTTTTGGGGAACTCCTAGAAATTAAATATTAGTCATGTTTGGTTATTCCTCCTTATTAAATATTCCTATTTGTTTGTTATTGTGCTGAGATTTAATCGTGGTTCAGTTAGGATTTGAATTTTAATCAACGAGATGATGTTTTTTTTTTAATAATTGGTCTTCCACTTCTAATTTATAAGATTTATTTTATATAGGTGTAGTTTAACTTAAAAAAAAAAAGCCATTTTTCATGACAATTTTTCTAATTAATTGTAACCAAAATTTGTGAGAGGTTTATCGGAGGTTTTTAAAAACTCTAATTTAAGTAATTTAATCTATAGATTTTGAGTTCCACCCACGGGTTTTAATCACATTATTAAGATTGACTTTCATTTTAATCACATTAAGATTTGGCCACACTAGATAGTTGTGAATGTTGACCAAATCTTCATAATGTGATTAATGCTAAAGACAATCTCATTAAAATATAATGTTTAATAATGGTGTATTCTAACTTATAGAAAATTTCATTAACATATAATATTTAATAATCGTGTAGTCCAGCTTATAGAAAATATCATTAACATATAATATTTAGTGATGGTGTAGTTTAACTTATAGATGAAACAACCCTTTTCACGAAATTCACCAAAATTTAGCAATACAATTTTAAGATATTTCTTTTCAATTTAAAATACATTTTTGAATGTGTAAATGGATTCAACATTGTGAAAATTCTTCAGCACTAGAATTATGGAGAAGAAAAAATTTATGTTCAAGCTTTTAAAAATCCTTATAGATTTTGATTAAACAATTTAAACTCAAGTTTTTAAAAATCTCTGTAAGAGTTTTAAAAGTATTAACAAAATCTCTGTGAGATTTTGATTAAACAACTTAAACTCAAGTTTTTAAAAACCTCTGTAAAATTTTCATCAAAATTAACAAGAAGAGATATCATGAAACAACACATTTCGTCTATAAGTTAGAATATGCCCTTCACAATTACATTATTTTTTAATAATAATTGATCAATTATATTAAATAGGAGTAACCTAACATATAGACAATACAATTTGAAGCAATAATGTGATTTTTTCTGGTTTAAAATATATTTTTGGATACATAAATGGAATCGACACCAAGAAAAACCCATGTAGTACTCAAATTAACAAACAATAATTAATATTTAATTACTAGGAGTTTCCCCCACCCAAAAAAAAGGAGTTGCTTCATACTGGTGGCTTGGTGGCTAGAATGTTTCCCACAAGATTTCACATAGTGACTTCTTGTGTTTATTTACATATTATTCCACCTTCAATCAAGTATTTTTGTAAATTTGAGAACAAATTTATTAATAATAAATCCCAAAGGGTTTTGACAAAGGAAATAATCCTTAAGTGAGTAAAAACTAGTAGAATCCTTGTGATACATCCTTGAATTATTATAATATGATTTTCTCATGGCACTCATATTATGAGTCATGATGGTACATATAGTTGGCACACTAAGTGCATGCATGCTTGTATGAGACAAAAATTTCCATTATTGAATTTCATGAGAAGAAATAGCTTCTAATAATTTTGATGAATTATTGAGTAGTGGTATAATTGGAATGAACCTTTCATCATGCAAAGCAATGTGGAAGCATTTGAGGAACAGTAATTCCTACCAATAAATTACAAGATATGGTAGGATTAATTTCTTCTTTCTTCGGGGTTCGTTCGTCATGTATAGCATCTTGTTTTGACGTTTCTTGATCCTTTTCTTCCTCCTCCTCACAATCAATGTAAAATAATTTCTTCTGAGCACACTTATGACCTTTAGTGTATTTGCTATCACAATTGTAACAAAGCTCACTTTCTCCTTTTTCTTCCAAATTTTTTTGTGGAGCAACAACAATTCCATCTTTATAATTGTGAGTGGTAGGGTTTCTTGTTGCCATAATTTATTTTTCTTTCCAGCCTGAATGCCTTCTCCTATGAATCATGTTCCTAAAGACGAACCTCATTTTGAATGTTATCCTTTCAATTCCCTATGAAGACATCAATCCTATGATTCTCTGGAATATCATTTACCCTTATATTCAATTTTTGGAAGTCCACAATGTGTTCTTCCATTGAACCCTTTAGTTTGAGATTTATCAATTGGCTAAAGAAGGTGTTGCTATTTGTATCCTTATAATGTGTTATCATTTTCTCTATGAAAATTGACCAAGTGAAAAGTGGTTTACGAGGAAAAAGAACTTTATACCATAAAAAAATTATTTGTTTCTCAATATAAAGATACAATATGTGCCTTTTGTAATAGTTTCACATCATTAGATCAAAATATTTCTCCATCTATAGTATCCATGTTATGGGATCCTTTCCATCAAACTTCCTCGTATTGATCTTTGGAATACGGTGGGTCTTCAATCCAATATTAGATTCTATAAGCCTTTAAGCCTTCCATGCCTTTCTTCAAATATTCCATGCATTTCTTCAAAGATTCTTTCATACCATCGAAATTAGCTTCCATGGCACATATAAAACTATTATGTTAGCTTCGATCACATTCTTCAAATCATCCATCCCATTTTGCTTACTTGGTGTAAAACCCCTCCCTTGTGTACTAAATTCTCATGTGTACTAAATTATTGTAAACCTAAGCTAAGTTAAAGCTAGGTGTGATACCCGCCCTTGTGTGTTAAACATTTGTAAACCTACCCTGGGTTAAAGCTAGGTGTGGTACCCTCGTTTGTGGGATAAACTATTATAAACCTAATCTGAGGAAAGCCAGGTGATATGTAATATTGAAAGAAAATGTGTTATTAAATAAATTAATAAAATAAATCACTTGGGGGTGGAGCACCAAGAGAGAGGAGATTCTTGCCAAATACCATGAGGAATTAGATAGAGTTGAATCTTTAATGATAAAGCTTCTAGATCTGATTCTAGATAAGCTTGGATGGATTCGATATCCATCGGATGGATGGGAGATAAAGATCCATCGAAAATAAAAGATTTGTGGTAGATAAAGGCATGCTTTTATGTGGAAAAGCATCATGGGAGATAAAGACAAGCTTTTTCAAAAAATACCTAGGAAAATTGAAAAGTCCATAAAACTGAGACGTTGCTAATGGTAACTAAATCATGAAAGAGGGTATTAAATACCCAATGCATTGATCAATTCAAGACAGTTAATCCTTGGCAAGATCTTCGACTTGGGGGGGAATCAGAGGTGATTCATGGTTGGGTGGTGGTGTTCCACCCTCCAAGGTGATCTAGGTATGACTAATGTTTGAAATAGCCGCAAAGTTATGAGTAAATATTTGCAGATTTGTACGTGGTTTTGCTTAAGTAAAAGCGCATATACATGTTGGTTCGCCTCATCAGAGAAGCGTATACAGTATGAAGTATTATATTTGAAATTGCAGTTTGATCTATCTATTGTTGCAAAGTTCTCTATTCTGCTCTGTGTTCTGGTGACTATGTTTCGTTGATAGCGTTTTAGTAAGAAGCTTGGACATATACCAAAGGAATACAGGAGAAGATTTTGGGCACCATACGAAAAGTAGAAAACATCATCACAGTTGAAGATATGGAAGAAAAAGGAAATACAATCAGAAAGAAGTGGCATAACAGAGTATAGAGACATGACAGACTCAGAGGGAGATGAAAGTGTGGAACCTTAGTGTTCTAAATCTCATACACAATTTTAATGAAGACAAGTCGCGTGTGTATGTGAGTTCGAAGCTGCACATTCGCGTATATGTTGGTTTGAGGAAAAAAGTGGGACAGACTCAGGAAAAAGGGTTTGATATGGTTCAGTTAATTATTGTATTTGTTTGATTATGGTTACAATCTACTAATGATGTGTGGAAAGGTGTCGGTACTCATAAGATGTTGTTTAGAAGTGCTTTTCATCCTAACTTGATGACGATGATGCCTTGATACTTCTTGCTGATATATGCATGATCATATTTGACATGAGTAGATGGCACAGGTTCAGGAGGAGCATATGATTCGAATAATGCAATGTTGTCATTATGGTTATAAGTCTTTGGTGATAATGCTTATGTGGCTAAATTATACATCTTGCTACTTATTGTTGGTTGGTCAAGAGAATGGTATTGCAGATTATAGGTTGCTGATGTTGATGAGAGATGCTTATCGTGCAGACCATATGGTGTATTATAGTAGCTAATGACTATCATGGTCTTGTTTAGGTCTTTGGTCTTTGTTAAAAATGTCATGTATTTCTTTTGAAGACCCATGAGTCAGATGATGTAATTTTTAAACCCACTTTTCGTGGGAAGGATGATGTAACAATGTCTATCTTAGTCATGTATAAACATTTGGTATATCCCCACTTGGTTGGGAGATTGATGTATGTATAATTGATTGGCGATAGGAAGGTCATACTCACTTAGTTGAGTTGTAGAGTCACATTATTCTTTTGAAAAATATCTTTGCAAACTCTGCTTGTGCTTGGGAGGAGCATGGACGGATTGGTACATCTCAGCACATAAAAAGGAAGAGCTCAATTAGAGATTTAAGCATGTACTCAGGGGGAATATGGAAAAGAGCTAGGGGGTTGTAGCTCCCTTCGAGTAGTAGTTGGAGAAAGAGAGAAGGCTATAGCCTTATACAGGTGGTTGCCTGCATATAGGTATGAGTCTACACCAGTACAATATTGTAAACAAGTTTTTCTTATATTAAAGTAAGACAAAAGCAAGTGGTTTTTGTCCCGCATTTGGTTTCCACCTTATATCATGGTGCTCATGTGTGTTTCTTATGTGTGATGATATGTTCTGCTTTTACTACACTTGGTTACTATTTATATGGTTAATGAATTTCTGATGCACTGATTAAAGATCAACATATGATGAATTAACTGAATCATAAGTTTGTTGGTATACGCTAGTTGCATTAAACACAATTATGTGTACATGCGGGCTACCTTAACTGAAGTAGTACATATGAATCTGATTACAAGGACTAAGATGGTCCAAAAGGCATATCGATCATGATCGAATTTGTGAGCGTACTTGGTTCATGAGCATTTAACTGGAATAATAAAATGACCAATGATGGATGATCATAGACATTATTAGTTCCTATTTTTCCAATTCGTCTTCCATCACGAGAAAAAATAAGTGATATATACTTCCTCCAGTTATTGTTCGAGCCGGATGATAAAAATTGGCATGTCCGGTTCTTTCGGCGGATAGATCCATAAAGATCTACTTATCCCAATAACAAAGAAACCTGACCTAAATGATCCTGTATTAAGGGCTAAATTAGCTAAAGGTATGGGACATAATTATTATGGTTATTTAGCATGTATATTCTTTTAATATCACCCACTGACTCCCACAACCATCCACCGAGACAAGAAGAAGCAGCGTTACAAGCTTCACGCCGTGTCACCTGCTTCAGATTCTGGTCGTTTGGGGCCATGAATCGGTTTCCTTCACTTCTGATGGTGGGATGCATGCTTCCTCCAATTGCATATATTCCCCACCCTTCATAGTTGTTATTGGCGACGTGCACGTATCCATATCTACACCTACACGATTATTGACTGATATGTTAACGAGAGAATTGCGTGCATTGAGTGAGCGATATCAAATAACTTCTCAAAATTAATGGGTTTGAAATTTTAATTGCTTTCCAAAAATTGTTTTCTTGATAAGTTTTCGAAGACTTGAGGTTGGTTATCAATGGGATTGCATGAGTAAAGTGAGACTGAGACAGTTGGCTTAAAAATGTTCTTTTAATGTGTTCACTATTTGGCATTTATACAGAGAACTTCACACCCACTACTCGGAAATTTCTGGACACTCCATGAATATTATCATAAACTTTTATGGACAAATCTAAAACAAGACTTAAATGTTTTTTCAATAACACTTGTTTGTAATTTCGATATCATCACATTATTTGTGATTGTACTTTTCGAATAAATTAAATAATAAACCTAAATATTCATTCTAAATAGATTTCTGATGGGTCTCCGCCAAATTTTAAACTCATCCACTAAAATATACTAAACATGTATCTGCAAAAAGCGATTTTATTTTCTAATACTAAAATCCAAGTTTTTTCCTCGAGGAAAAAAAAATGCATGCATCTTTTAAAACATTGTGAATCTTTTAACTATTTGGACTAATTTGTTTGTTTGGATCAAATTTACATGCCATTAGCTAACAGTTGGGAATAACCTACTGTTCTTTGCCCTTTGAAAACACAAATCAATCAAAACAAAAAACCATCCTAACCATTCCAACAACTAAGAAGGGGATGTTCCTCAACGCAGTCGTTGCTCTCTGGTTTTAATGTATTTTCAAGCTGGGATAGTCTTAGTGCGATGAACTTACCTTGGCATCCTCTGCATGACACCTGGTCCAAAGTGGTTGTAGGTAACGGTTACCTTCATGTTTTTATCACCTGCATAGTCATCGTTGTGGCCTAAAAGCATTACCTGCATGCGTTCATACAATCAAAGAATAATCACTATCGCTATAGATTATGTAGTATTTGTTGGAATTTAATTCCAACTGCAACAATGAATAGCTGGACAAGAATCTGATCTGCAGTAAATACTCCAGGCTGATCGGTGCATCAAAGTCAAGCCCAATATTTTTGCACATTAATATGCATTAAAGTTTCAATTGAATTCCCCTGCAGACAGCCGACTTGTTTTTTGATAGAAGCATCACCGCCTTGCTGCATTAAATACAGAGATAAACATTAGAAGATATTTTGTAATATTTTATTGTTTTAATCAGATATGTTTTTGCATATAAATATCACACAACAGTTCTGTTTTGAGGTTAGCAGCAGCTGAAGAATCACACAGAGCAGAGGAGAGCACGCAGCAGCGTGAGGAAGAAGAATAATTTCAGAACAGTGAAATGCACAACAGTGCAGAAATTTGAATGTAATTTGCTTTCTGGTTGTTTGCTGATAGAAAGGGTAGATGTTATTTGTGTGGAACAGAAGCGTTCCTTGGTAAATCTATTTTGTAATAGAAGTTGTGAAATTCCCTCTGTAACAGTTAGTTTATTTTGATGAATACAAGTTAATTTTTCCTGTTGTTGTTACACCGTCACCGTTGCTGTTACACCGTAACTCAAAAAATACTTGATGTCAAAAATTTACGTTGCTGCAACACCACGAACAGCGTTGTTGCAACACCAGTTACAACAACTAAAAAAAACTGCGTTGTTCCAACACCATTTCCAGAGAACGAATTTTTCTGTTTTGTGAGTTAAAAACAGAGTGTTTTTTCTGTGTTAAAACAGAGTGTTATTCTGCGTTGCTACAACACCAAACTTAGTTGCTGCAACACCAAACTGTGTTGCTGAAACACCGTTTCCAGCAAGCGATTTTCTGTTTTTCTGTGCAAAAACAGAGTATAAAAAACAGAGCAATTTTTGTCTGTCTGTTATGGAATTTATCAGAAAATTCCAACATGGTATCAGAGCTAGTCTAGGCACTCAGTGAGTCAAAAACAAAGATTGTTTTTCACTGTAGGAGCTGTAAGAAGTTTGTTGAGCAGAATTTTTTCCAGCAGAGAAAGTTTTTGCTTGTTTTCAAAATACAGTCAGTATCTTTTCTTTACCAATACAGGTTAAGATGGCAGATGCTGGAACAGGTTTGACAAATCCCCAACTGCCTCAGTTTAATGGGAAAAATTACAGTTATTGGTCCATAACAATGAAAGAATTGTTTGCTTCTCAAGGAATATGGGAGCTGGTTGAAACTGGCTATGCTGAACCTGCAACAGCGTTGGCTGCTCTGACAGCAGCAGAAAGAGACCAGTTGAAGGGTGACAGAAAGAAGGATGCCAAAGCCCTCTTTTTCCTCTTCCAATTAGTACATGAAAGTGTTTTTCCGCGGATTGCTGCAGCAACAAAATCCAAAGAGGCATGGGATATTCTCCAAACTACCTATCAAGGCATGGAGAAGGTGAAGACTGCAAAGTTGCAGATGTTGAGGAGAGACTTTCAAAATCTTAGCATGAAGGAATCTGATACAATAGATTCATTCTTCACTCAGGTTATTGGCTTGATAACCCAGATAAGATCTCATGGTGAGATTCTTGAAGATAGAAGGATTGTAGAGAAAATCTTGAGATGTTTACCCTCAAGGTTTGAATCTATTGTGGTGGAAATAGAAGAAACAAAAGATCTCTCACAGTTCACGGTAGATGAGCTGAGTGCTTCTCTGTTGTCTCATGAACACAGACTGAGTAGAGGAACAGATTCCTCTTTTGAGCAAGCATTCAAGACTCAGATGTCTTTTGGCCAAAGAAGAGGTCGAGGCAGAGCAAATTACAGAGGTCGTGGAAGAAGCCAAAACAGAGGCAGAAATTATCCTGCTAGCACAAGCGGAAGGAGCTGCAATCAGAACCAAGCTGAAGGTTCAAGCAAACAACAAGCTCATGGACAAAGGTATGACAAATCCCAAGTCCAATGTCATTATTGTAAGAAATTTGGGCACTATGCAAATGAATGTAAGAAAAAACAAAATGACATGAATAATAGGCAGAATGCTAATTTTGCAAATGAAGAAGATAAGAACCCAAAGAACGTGTTGTTAACATGTAACATAGCACAAGACAAACAAGAAGATTTTTGGTTCTTAGACTCAGGTTGTAGTAATCACATGACTGGAAATATTGCAATGTTTGCCAATCTGGATGAAAATGTGAAATCTGAGGTAACAACAGGGACTGATAATAAGATATCTGTCAAGGGTAAGGGCAGTGTCAATATCCGAGCAAAAAATGGAGAACAGATGACTGTGCAAGCTGTATACTATGTACCTGGTCTGAAATGTAATCTTTTGAGCATTGGACAGCTCATAAACAAAGGTTACAACGTGTTCTTCAAAGGTGATTTGTGTACTATCAGAGACATACCTCCAAGTAAGAAGATCATTGCACAGGTGCAGATGACCAGCAATAGAATGTTTCCTCTCAAACTCAGGGCAGATTTGAAGGAAGGCAAAACTATTGCGGCTGTAACACAAGAAGTCTTTCAAGAACAGGTGAAAGATGTGAATTGGTTGTGGCATTTGAGATTTGGACATCTCAATTTCGGAGGCCTGAATCTGTTGCACATAAAGGGAATGGTAAAGGGATTGCTGTTGATTGAGAAACCAGACAGCCTTTGTGAAGGCTGCATCTTGGGCAAGCAACACAAAGAAAGCTTTCCAGCAGGAAAGAGTATAAGGGCAAAAGCACCCTTGGAAATTGTTCACTCTGATGTGTGTGGACCGATGAAAATACCATCATTTGCTGGGAATAGATATGTTTTAACTTTTATTGATGATTACACCAGAAAGACATGGGTGTATATGCTGAAACAGAAGAGTGAAGTGTTTGAGAAATTCCGCCACTTCAAAACTCTTGTTGAAAAGCAGAGTGGGCATTATATCAAAGTGCTCAGAACAAATAGAGGAGGAGAGTACATCTCCCAAGAATTTCTGTGTTTTTGCAGAGAGAATGGCATACAAAAGCAGTTTACCACAAGGTATACACCTCAGCAAAATGGTGTTGCTGAAAGAAAGAATAGGACCATTCTTGACATGGTCAGAAGTATGCTGAAGGCAAAACATTTGCCGTATGAGTATTGGGCAGAAGCTGTTACTTGCGCAGTTTACATCTTGAATAGATGCCCAACTAAAGCTGTCATGAACAGAATACCAGAAGAGGCATGGAGTGGTCAAAAGCAAACTGTCACTCACATGAGAGTATTCGGTTGTGTTGCATATGCACATGTACCAGATCAGCTAATGAAAAAGCTTGATAGTAAGGGGGAGAAGTGTGTCTTTATTGGCTATTGTGATGAGTCAAAAGCATACAAACTTTATAATCCATCCACCAAGAAGTTAATAGTAAGCAGAGATGTGCAGTTCATTGAAGATGAAGCTTGGGATGGAAGCTTGGAAAAAATAGTGAATGTGAAGACAATAGTGTCTCATGAAGAAGAAGAGGAAGGGACAGCAGCAAATAATCCTTCCTTGGTGGCTCCTCCTACACCACAGCAAGTACAACAAACCACACCACAAGCTGGAATCCGAACAGCCTTGAGAAGTCAAGGAAGAACAGATGTTGTTACACCACAAACAGCTGATGCTGAAACACCACAAGGATCTGAAATACCCTCAAGTTCGGATGGAACTCCAAGCACACCAAGAAGACCAAGATTCAGAAATCTGAATGAGATTTATGAACAAGGAGAGGTAAGTAACAATACCGGTCTGAATTCATTATTCGCTTTGTATTGTCATGTTGATGACCCAATTCATTTTGAAGATGTTGTAAATGAAGATAAATGGATTGAAGCAATGAATGAAGAAATTGGTGCAATTGAGAAGAGTAAAACATGGGAGTTAGTGGACCTCCCTGAAGGCAAGGATGCCATTGGAGTTAAGTGGGTCTATAAGACCAAAAGCAATGCTGAAGGTAAGATTGACAGGCACAAAGCAAGGCTTGTTGTGAAAGGCTACAAGCAGCAACAAGGCAGAGACTATGATGAAACCTTTGCACCAGTAGCAAGGATGGAAACAGTGAGAATAGTGTTGTCTATTGCAGCACAACACAAATGGAAGATTTATCAGATGGATGTTAAATCTGCATTCCTGAATGGAGTGTTAAAAGAAGAGGTTTATGTTGATCAACCTCCGGGCTATGAAGTTGAAGGCCAAGAGCATAAAGTTTGTAAGCTGAAGAAGGCTCTTTATGGGCTGAAGCAAGATCCAAGAGCATGGTACCGCAAAATTGATGCTTATCTGATTGAGAATAGGTTTGCTAAGTGTGATGGTGAACCCACACTCTACATAAAACAGAATGACGGTAAGATTATTATTGTTGTTTTATATGTAGATGATTTGATTTTTACTAGCAATGATGCTTCTCTCATTGCTGATTTTAAAGCAGTCATGAAGAGTGAATTTGAAATGACTGACTTGGGCTTCTTAAGATATTTTCTTGGAATTGAAGTAGACCAAAGTGAAAATGGTGTTTTCATTTCTCAAGATAAATATGTAGAAGCTGTGTTGAAGAGATTCAACATGCAGAACAGCAAGGTTGCTGTGACTCCAACAGTAGTGGGGCTGAAATTAACCAAAGAAGATAGCAGCAAATATTTTGATCCAAAACTGTACAAGAGCATAGTTGGCAGCCTTATGTACTTGACTGCAACTAGGCCGGACATTATGCACGCTGTGAGTTTAATCTCCAGATTTATGGAAAGACCGAAAGAGACTCATTGGCAGGCAGCCAAGAGGATTCTAAGGTATGTGAATGGAACGAAGGGGTTTGGTATTTTATACTCCTCTTTGGAAAGTTTCATGTTGACAGGTTACACTGACAGTGATTGGGCTGGAAGTGTTGATGATAGGAAAAGCACATCGGGATATGTGTTTCATATGGGATCGGGAGCCATCTCATGGGCTTCCAAGAAGCAACCAGTTGTGGCTTTGTCAACAGCAGAGGCAGAGTATGTGGCAGCAACAGCAGCAGCATGCCAAACAGTATGGCTGAGAAGAGTTCTCAAAGATTTGTGTCATGAACAAGAAAAGGGCACAACCATTTACTGTGACAATAGCTCAGTGATAGCATTGTCTAAAAACTCTGTTTTTCATAAAAGAACAAAGCACATAGACACCAAATTTCACTTCATACGTGAATTGGTTAACAATGGTGAGATTGTTTTGCAGCACTGCAGAACAGAGGATCAGCTTGCTGACATCTTGACAAAACCATTAGCAAAGAAAGGTTTTGATCATTTCAGGAAATGTCTGGGTATGCAGCAGTTGAAATTAAGGGGGAGTGTTGGAATTTAATTCCAACTACAACAATGAACAGCTGGACAAGAATCTGATCTGCAGTAAATACTCCAGGTTGATCGGTGCATCAAAGTCAAGCCCGATATTTTTGCACATTAATATGCATTAAACTTTCAATTGAATTCCCCTGCAGATAGCCGACTTGTTTTTTGATAGAAGCATCACCGCCTTGCTGCATTAAATACAGAGATAAACATTAGAAGATATTTTGTAATATTTTATTGTTTTAATCAGATACGTTTTTGCATATAAATATCACACAGCAGTTCTGTTTTGAGGTTAGCAGCAGCAGCAGCAGCTGAAGAATCACACAGAGCAGAGGAGAGCACGCAGCAGCGTGAGGAAGAAGAATAATTTCAGAACAGTGAAATGCACAACAGTGCAGAAATTTGAATGTAATTTGCTTTCTCGTTGTTTGCTGATAGAAAGGGTAGATGTTATTTGTGTGGAACAGAAGCGTTCCTTGGTAAATCTATTTTGTAATAGAAGTTGTGAAATTCCCTCTGTAACAGTTAGTTTATTTTGATGAATACAAGTTAATTTTTCCTGTTGCTGTTACACCGTCACCGTTGCTGTTACACCGTAACTCAAAAAATACTTGACGTCAAAAATTTACGTTGCTGCAACACCATGAACAGCGTTGCTGCAACACCAGTTACAGCAACTAAAAAAAACTGCGTTGCTGCAACACCATTTCCAGAGAACGAATTTTTCTGTTTTGTGAGTTAAAAACAGAGTGTTTTTTCTGTGTTAAAACAGAGTGTTATTCTGCATTGCTGCAACACCAAACTCAGTTGCTGCAACACCAAACTGTGCTGCTGAAACACCGTTTCCAGCAAACGATTTTCTGTTTTTCTGTGCAAAAACAGAGTATAAAAAACAGAGCAATTTTTGTCTGTCTGTTATGGAATTTGTCAGAAAATTCCAACAGTATTCTAGATTTCTAGAATATATAATTTGATGACAAATAAAACAAATTAGTTGCTTAACTATTCCAACACAATCCCTAAATCTACAATCTCCATAAACTATTATTAAATTTCAAAATATTGCTAAAATCGGCCATCATGCTTTAAGTAAACTTGCCTGTCATGATAAGTGAAACGGTTGTTGGAAATAGTAATAGCTGTGGAAGCAAGCGAAACGTCAATGAGACCGTCTAAGCACCTGGAGAGGGTGTTTTGATCGATCCATATATCTTTAGAACCAGTGATAGATATAGCATCTGGATCCTGTTTTGTCATCCAGGTGACGGACTTCGTCACCTCAACGTTACCCGCGACGTTGGGTTTACAGTCACGGATGTTCAACCAATGAATAATAACGTTGTTCACGTTGTCAAGGCAGATGCAAGGCCCATTACTGATCTCAACATTGGCCCCTCTTCCATCAATAGTCTTGTGGCTTGCAACAGAGAGGGGCATCTGAAGCTTTATGTTCATATCTTTAGCAAAAACAATCCACAGTGGATTCTTGCGGGTCACTCCGTATCTCAAACTACCGGGCAATGGATTTGTGGGATTGTCATCAGGGGTGGTGACGGTGTAGATCTGCCCTCCTTTTCCTCCATTGGCGGCGCTTCCGAAGCCCACAACACAATCTGCCAACTTCATTCGATTCTGCGCCCAATTTGCATCTCTTCTCTAGCAGTTGTCAATGGCGTTGGACCTGCTGCTTGTAGAAAAAGACAGGGAGGCTTGCAACAACACCGAAATCAGACCTAATAACATCCATGCTGCTCTAGCTATGGCCATATCAGGAGTTAAATTCCTAGGATGCATGGATGTGCCTAGTATTGGCAATACGGCGAAATATTTGATGATAGATGGAACTTTATGCAATCAGATTGCATGTGAGTTTATGCAAAACTTGCTTTTCTTGCCATTGTATCTGAAACTTAACTTATATATTTGCCATCCCATGTCATAACATGGCCACCCGATGTCAGTATCTGTTATTCGTCTCGTCATGGTAATTAATGCCTTAACTAAATGTTAATTATTTTACATTTTATGCTACAACTTTTACCTCCTATAGTGGCTATCTCGTGAGAGTAATTAATGCCCTAACCAAATGTTAATCATTTTACACTTTATATGACAATTTCTATTTCTTATACCTCGTCATGGTAATTAATGCACTAAGTAAATGTTAATCATTTTACACTTCATAGGACATTTTTTACTTTTTATATCTCATCATGGTAATTAATGCCCTAACTAAATGTTAATCATTTTACACTTCATATGACAACTTTTACCTCCCATAGTGGCCATCTCGTAGTGGTAATTAATTCCCTGACTGAATGTTAATCATTTTACACTTCATATGATAACTTTCACCTCCCAATTCTTTCTATATCTTGTCATGGTAATTAATGCACCAACTATAAATGTTAATCATTTTACACTTCATATGACAACTTTTACCTCCTATAGTGGCCATCTCTTAGTGGTAATTAATTCCCTAACTAAATGTTAATCATTTTACACTTCATATGATAACTTTTACCTCCCATAGTGGTCATCTCGTGTCCTAACATGGTCCATCATCTTAGTATTTTATATATGGTAGTCATGGTAATTAATGCCCTAAATAAATGTTAATTGTTTTTCGTTTCACATAATAATTTTTTAAAGTGCCACTTTTTGGAGTAACTCCGAGATTTCTAGCTAGGATTCTGTGAAATATTTTGTGGTGAAATCTTGATTTGTGTTGTTTAAACTTGTTTTTTTACTACATGTATAGATCCAACAATTTAAAAAATATTTGGGGCACTTGATTTGTGTTGTTTAAACTTGTTTTTTTACTACATGTATAGATCCAACAATTTAAAAAATATTTGGGGCACTTTGATTTTACAGAGTTCACTAGTCAAACTTTTACTTTCAATGAATCTCTCTTAGATTAAAATAAACTAGAAAATTGTTCAAAAAATGGCACAATAAAACAACTCAAAGAAGTAAATACTCCTCGTAATTAAATATTAATTATTTTGTGTTAGCATGTAGTTAAGGGTTGTTAAATTAGCATATGAATATTAATAGATGGGATGATGCTAGGGACAATGCAACTTTCTTAACATTAATCTTTTTCCACTTCATATCACAATTTTTTTTGGGTTTTCGTAATTAAATATTACGCATTTTTTATTAGTATGTGTAAGTATAAGGGTTGTTTAGTTATAATATGAATATTAATCCATGGGATAGGCTGGGACAATGCAATTTTTTTAATATTAATCATTTTCCACTTCATATGACCAATATGTTTTTGGGGAACTCCTAGTAATTAAATATTAGTCATGTTTGGTTATTCCTCCTTATTAAATATTCCTATTTGTTTGTTATTGTGCTGAGATTTAATCGTGGTTTAGTTAGGATTTGAATATTAATCAACGAGATGATGTTGGCATAATGTACGTTTTTTTTAATAATTGGTCGTCCACTTCTAATTTATAAGATTTATTTTATATAGGTGTAGTTTAACTTATAAAAAAAAAGCCATTTTTCATGACAATTTTTCTAATTAATTGTAACCAAAATTTGTGAGAGGTTTATCGGAGGTTTTTAAAAACTCTAATTTAAGTAATTTAATCTATAGATTTTGAGTTCCACCCACGGGTTTTAATCACATTATTAAGATTGGCTTTCATTTTAATCACATTAAGATTTGGCCACACTAGATAGTTCTGAATGTTGACCAAATCTTCATAATGTGATTAATGCTAAAGACAAT
The DNA here is from genome assembly GCA_031772625.1 of Pinus tabuliformis. Lineage (NCBI taxonomy): Eukaryota > Viridiplantae > Streptophyta > Pinopsida > Pinales > Pinaceae > Pinus > Pinus tabuliformis. The sequence goes on from CM062818.1 coordinate 1,789,760,535, forward strand.
CTCATTAAAATATAATGTTTAATAATGGTGTATTCTAACTTATAGAAAATTTCATTATCATATAATATTTAATAATCGTGTAGTCCAGCTTATAGAAAATATCATTAACATATAATATTTAGTGATGGTGTAGTTTAACTTATAGACGAAACAACCCTTTTCACGAAATTCACCAAAATTTAGTAATACAATTTTAAGATATTTATTTTCAATTTAAAATACATTTTTGAATGTGTAAATGGATTCAACATTGTGAAAATTCCTCGGCACTAGAATTATGGAGAATAAAAAATTTATGTTCAAGCTTTTAGAAATCCCTATAGATTTTGATTAAACAATTTAAACTCAAGTTTTTAAAAATCTCTGTAAGAGTTTTAAAAGTATTAACAAAATCTCTGTGAGATTTTGATTAAACAACTTAAACTCAAGTTTTTAAAAACCTCTGTAAGATTTTCATCAAAATTAACAAGAAAAGATATCATGAAACAACACATTTCGTCTATAAGTTAGAATATGCCCTTCACAATTACATTACTTTTTAATAATAATTGATCAATTATATTAAATAGGGGTAACCTAACATATAGACAATACAATTTGAAGCAATAATGTGATTTTTTGTTGTTTAAAATATATTTTTGGATACATAAATGGAATCGACACCAAGAAAAACCCATGTAGACTCAAATTAACAAACAATAATTAATATTTAATTACTAGGAGTTTCCCCTACCCAAAAAAAAGGAGTTGCTTCATACTGGTGGCTAGAATGTTTCCCACAAGATTTCACATAGTGACCTCTTGTGTTTATTTACATATTATTCCACCTTCAATCAAGTATTTTCGTAAATTTGAGAACAAAGTTATTAATAATAAATCCCAAAGGGTTTTGACAAAGGAAATAATCCTTAAGTGAGTAAAAACTAGTAGAATCCTTGTGATACATCCTTGAATTATTATAATATGATTTGCTCATGACACTCATATTATGAGTCATGATGGTACATATAGTTGGCACACTAAGTGCATGCATGCTTGTATGAGACAAAAATTTCCATTATTGAATTTCATGAGAAGAAATAGCTTCTAATAATTTTGATGAATTATTGAGTAGTGGTATAATTGGAATGAACCCTTCATCATGCAAAGCAATGTGGAAGCATTTGAGGAACAGTGATTCCTACCAATAAATTACAAGATATGGTAGGATTCATTTCTTCTTCCTCCGGGGTTGGTTCGTCATGTATAGCATCTTGTTTTGACGTTTCTTGATCCTTTTCTTCCTCCTCCTCACAATCAATGTAAAATAATTTCTTCTAAGCACACTTATGACCTTTAGTGTATTTGCTATCACAACTGTAACAAAGCTCACTTTCTCCTTTTTCTTCCAAATTTTTTTGTGAAGCAACAACAATTCCATCTTTATAATTGTGAGTGGTAGGATTTCTTGTTGCCATAATTTATTTTTCTTTCCAGCCTGAATGCCTTCTCCTATGAATCAAGTTCCTAAAGACGAACCTCATTTTGAATGTTATCCTTTCAATTCCCTATGAAGACATCAATCCTCTGATTCTCTGGAATATCATTTACCCTTATATTCAATTTTTGGAAGTCCACAATGTTCTCTTCCATTGAACCCTTTAGTTTGAGATTGATCAATTGGCTAAAGAAGGTGTTGCTATTTGTATCCTTATAATGTGTTATCATTTTCTCTAGGAAAATTGACCAAGTGAAAAGTGGTTTACGAGGAAAAAGCACTTTATACCATAAAAAAATTATTTGTTTCTCAATATAAAGATACAATATGTGCCTTTTGTAATAGTTTCACATCATTGATAAAAATGAAATTAACTCCAAACAGATTATAGAAAAATACACATAAAAATCAGAGACAAAATATTGGAGGAAAAAGGCTGAAGCCTCCTGCTTCTCTCTCATTACACATTACAAAAATAATTGAATATAGTGTTACAAATAAATAGATGAGAGACAGTGTTCTCAAGATAGTGTGTGCTATCTTAGACACCTTTGGTTGAGATAATTTCTCACCAGACACACCAATATAGGAGTTACCTAAACTAACTCCTATCTTAGAGGAACAACCCAAGAGTTAGGCACAAATTCCTAACTTGGAATATTTAATTAATTAATTTATTTTGGATTTATTATTGTTTTATGAGAGAGGCTAACATTCCCCCCTTCAATGATAAATCCAAAATAAGAACGAGGAACCATCTTCCAAGTTCTCATGTTGATCCTCAAAAACATTGCCTGAAAAAACCGCCAAAACTGGATGCTGGAAAAAACTCAAATTTGAAGAGAACATGAATCAGCTGCATGCCTGATTCATCTCTGAATGTTGCTTGACAACTCCATCACGTGCCAAGCCGCAAAAGGATCCAACTGTCCTTTGTTTGAAAACAGCATCCGGTGTCCACTGACACAATTTGATGAATGCCCATTGGCGTGTTTGCTGATGATGATTGCCCACTGGCTGAAGATGTCGAAAAACAACTCAATGTTGCTTTTGCTATGATGAAAGCTGCTCACTGCTACTTTGGCTATCGATCGCCCACTGGCGAATTTGCTGATGCTCACTGTTGATGACAAATGCCCACTGGCTGATGAAGATGCCCACTGGCTACTTCGTTGATGTTGTCGAGACTTTCAGTCTGACAACCACTTTTCAATTTCATTGACATTTTCCCCCCTTTGTTAGCTGAAAGGAGAGACAATCTTCTCCAAAATATATTTGAACTCCCCCCCTTCAGGTGTAGGAGAGTTTCACTGTTGTACTCCCTCATTCAACTGCATGAGAGTACCATCATCTGTTCACTGCTGGCTGCACTATGTGTGATTGTAGTCGGTTGTATAACTGAGATAACCGTTTGACTGTGGATGACCATTCCCAAGGATCGATCCATTCATAATGTATCTTCAATCTGCCTGATTTTTGTTGGTTGCAACATTTTTCTGAGGAATGATTGTGCTTGCCACAATGGCAACACAGATGGAGATCAAAACATTGATCTTCCATATGACCGGCTCTTTGAAAATGAGAGCATTTCGATTGAACATGAACTTCAGGTTGCGTGCAATTCGGGTTGACTACCACTTTCTCAGAACCTGCTGAGGTGAGTTGTTCAAGAAATCCTGCACTCACAAACTTAATTGGCTTGGAATAATCTGGGATATGTAAGTTGGTGTCATCAGTGACATATCCTAAGCCTCGTCTATTCTTGTTATTTTGAATTTCTTCCCAGGGCTTGATGAGGGGTTTGGAAGAAATTGGAATTTGATCATGAACAACTTTGACACTTGAAGTTGTTGGGATGAATGACTTATTATCTGGATGGTTCAAAGACTTGAAAGTATTACTCTTTTCTTGCAATTCATTCCTTTGAAGTTGGGACTCAAGTTGAAGAAACTCAATGGTTTCATGTGTTTGTTGTAGATGCCGTGAAATATCAGCAAGAGTTTCTTTGCTGATGTGCACCATGTCTTCATCACTGGAGATGATCAAACTGTGAAGAATGTTTAACAACTGAATATGTTGCGCCATCTGAACTTGCTCACTTGAAGTCAGGCTCTCTTGTCGTAGATGTCGTGCTTTGAACTGTTTCACTTTACTTGAATGATAGGCTCGCTTGCTATGGGACTTGACTGGCACGCTCGCTTGATTTGTTGATCTCAACTTGCTTGATTGGTGTTAGAGTTGAACTTGTTGTGGTTTCTGTGATGGTTGTTTCAAGGAGTTAAAACTCATGGACTCACTTGATTGGTGCTTTAAAGGAAGGGTGTCGAACACTGTCGAAAATGCACCCAAAAAGCTTACAATGATTTCAATGATTCACTACAATGACTCAATTCAAGACGTGGGTGTCGGTTTCAACCGAGAATGCACCCTTACAATTCAATGTGATTTGAGTTTGATTACAAGTTCAACAATGTTGATGTAGACTATGCGCTGAAACGTTGAAGTTTACATTTTCATTAACTTGATTGTAGTGATGTAGAATTTGCTTTGAAATGCTGGAGTTTGTAGATTCATGAACTTGATTATATCGAGTGAAATTGTTTGTTGAGGTAGAATGCCGATGTTGAAAACTTTGATTATTTGTTGTATGTGTGATCTTGATTATCCTTCCTTGAAGCTATTTTGTTACAAGTGTTGTGCTTGCTTTATGTATGCGATATTAGATGAAATTATTGATGTGTCACAACTAGACACAGATCAAAAAGCAAAAACATGAAGCCACAAAACACATGCGCCATCAAACACACATAGTGTACCTTAGATCCCCTTATTCAATTTCGGGCGGATCTAGGACACAATCACCACAAATAATACATCTTTATTGAGTATTGAGATCATCAACCTTTCATCTTTTACAACATTGCCATGAAAGCTTTCTCAAACAATGAGAATTTGACACTCACAAATTTGGAAGGAAATGCGTTCAAAAACCTTACTCAACCTCCTACACCAATGAGCCTTCCACTGAAAAAATGTATCACTCCAAAGCTTTCAAAACATCACCCTTATTACTCCATGACAAATCTTCAAAAAATACTTTTAAAAAGCTCACCTTATCACTCCATTACAAAGCTTTAAAAAATATTTTTATAAAGCTCACCTTATTTCTCCCCAAAACACTATAATTAAAAAATACACTTTTCAATTTCAGCTCCGCTTAAGTTTCACTCAACCATATTCCACTCATCTCTCAAAAACAATTTAATAAACAACTTTACCTTTTCCTTACCCAACGTGACTTATGTATTTAAATCCTCCAAAGTGTTTCTTTTACATATCACCAAGGACTATAAAAGATTTTATTACTGTAATGAAAAGTAATAAAATATATTTTCTTATGCCATTAGAACTTGTGCATCGCTTCATGTATAATGTTTATGAATAACTACGCATAGACCTTGAAGGAAGTGCTTCAATCTTATGCAGGTTTTCCTTTAATCTTGTTTTGTTTTAACCAAAATCTTTGGCCACCATGTATCATTCATGAAGCACATAAATATTTATAAAGAAAATTGTTTCAACTTTTGATAAGTAAAATCATTCTCCGCATTAAAATTACCTGAATCTTCACGCACCGATGCAGCTTCATAAGTCGATGTTTCAGTATCTTCAGGTATGTTTGAGCGAATTAGGCGTGCTTCCAGAACTGTTGTTCAATTTGATGAAGTTTTCAAATGATGCATAGAGACAAAAGGAGCAACTGGGTGAGCTGCCAGAAGCCCAAATGCGTTGCCTCGAACATCCCACTGATGAAATCCAGCTTCTCTAGTAAGAGGAATCCCGAGCTCAGAAATACAGGCATGGAGTCTATCATCACTGCCAAACAACTGAGAATAGCGCTGCAAACAGGCATCCTCCATGTTATTCAACGCCTCCGCCAGAGGATAGCTGATGGCAATGCCACCACCACCGAAAGCCCATGCCGCCGGTCGAGTGCCAAGAATGGTGGGTTTAGAAAGCGGAGCGGGCCATGTGAGCATCAATTATTATAAAAAGAGAAGGAACAACCCATTTCCACTGGACTTTGTATTGTAGCTACTGTATTTTTCGTTTGAATGTTGTTGATATCGACGGGTATTCTAATTTGATGTTCAAAACCGTGCTGACTTCTTCTCCCATTGGTCATTATCTGAATTTCGAGTATCCAACGTGCCCATCTCGGATTTGAACGGTCCAATTGGTGGGTTTTGACAGGAAAAGAAAGAATAGGAATATTAATGGTGAACGAAATGCCAAACACAGGAACGGGAAAGTACCACTGTAGTTTTCTTAAAATTGGGAGCTAGAGATGAAAGAATTGGAAGATGTATATCCATGATCGCTTCAAAAACAGTTCCGATAGATATCAATCACAAATCTTCTTGCACCACTAATTCCCAAAGCCGCCACAACTTTCTTGCTCTTATTCATGTCGATTATAGATCATATCATTGAAAAAAATGAAAAACCCAGCGATTTCAATTTTCGACCTCAGCGGGTACTTTCCAATCCGTGCTCTGATACCACATGATAAAAATGAAATTAACTCCAAACAGATTACAGAAAAATACACATAAAAATCAGAGACAAAATATTGGAGGAAAAAGGCTGAAGCCTCCTGCTTCTCTCTCATTACACATTACAAAAATAATTGAATATAGTGTTACAAATAAATAGATGAGACACAGTGTTCTCAAGATAGTGCGTGCTATCTTAGACACCTTTGGTTGAGATAATTTCTCCTTTGGTTGAGATAATTTCTCACCAGACACACCAATATAGGAGTTACCTAAACTAACTCCTATCTTAGAGGAAAAACCCAAGAGTTAGGCACAAATTCCTAACTTGGAATATTTAATTAATTAATTTATTTTGGATTTATTATTGTTTTATGAGAGAGGCTAACAATCATTAGATCAAAATATTTCTCCATCTATAGTATCCATGTTATGGGATCCTTTCCATCAAACTTCCTCGTATTGATCTTTGGAATACGGTGGGTCTTCAATCCAATATTAGATTCTATAAGCCTTTAAGCCTTCCATGCCTTTCTTCAAATATTCCATGCATTTCTTCAAAGATTCTTTCATACCATCGAAATTAGCTTCCATGGCACATATAAAACTATTATGTTAGCTTCGATCACATTCTTCAAATCATCCATCCCATTTTGCTTACTTGGTGTAAAACCCCTCCCTTGTGTACTAAATTCTCATGTGTACTAAATTATTGTAAACCTAAGCTAAGTTAAAGCTAGGTGTGATACCCGCCCTTGTGTGTTAAACATTTGTAAACCTACCCTGGGTTAAAGCTAGGTGTGATACCCTCGTTTGTGGGATAAACTATTATAAACCTAATCTGAGGAAAGCCAGGTGATATGTAATATTGAAAGAAAATGTGTTATTAAATAAATTAATAAAATAAATCACTTGGGGGTGGAGCACCAAGAGAGAGGAGATTCTTGCCAAATACCATGAGGAATTAGATAGAGTTGAATCTTTAATGATAAAGCTTCTAGATCTGATTCTAGATAAGCTTGGATGGATTCGATATCCATCGGATGGATGGGAGATAAAGATCCATCGAAAATAAGAGATTTGCGGGAGATAAAGGCATGCTTTTATGTGGAAAAGCATCATGGGAGATAAAGACAAGTTTTTTCGAAAAATACCTAGGAAAATTGAAAAGTCCATAAAACTGAGACGTTGCTAATGGTAACTAAATCATGAAAGAGGGTATTAAATACCAAATGCATTGATCAATTCAAGACAGTTAATCCTTGGCAAGATCTTCGACTTGGGGGGGAATCAGAGGTGATTCATGGTTGGGTGGTGGTGTTCCACCCTCCAAGGTGATCTAGGTATGACTAATGTTTGAAATAGCCACAAAGTTATGAGTAAATATTTGCAGATTTGTACGTGGTTTTGCTTAAGTAAAAGCGCATATACATGTTGGTTCACCTCATCAGAGAAGCGTATACAGTATGAAGTATGATATTTGAAATTGCAGTTTGATCTAGCTATTGTTGCAAAGTTCTCTATTCTGCTCTGTGTTCTGGTGACTATGTTTCGCTAATAGGGTTTTAGTGATTGAGTGTTGGGTGATTCAGAGATTGATGATGTAGGTGTAGTTGATGGTTGCATTGCAGTGGTGACTAATTTTGTGCTTTAATGTTGTTGATGGGTCTAATATGAAATTTAGATGAAACGTGGCCTTTAGATTATGGTGTTGTGCTTCAGGAGTATCCAGTATGAAAATTTATGAAACATGGTCTCTCGAGGAAGAGAGAAGGTCGTAGACTTCAGTAGGTGGGCACCTACGTACTTGTAAACATATCAGTCAATACAAGAGCCAGGGGGTTGGAGCTCCCTTCCAGTATTAGCTGGAAAATGCCTTAAGGTTGGAGCCTTTAGTAGGTCCGTGCTTACGTATTAGTAAACATATCAGCTAGTACAAGAGCTAGGGGGTTGTAGCTCCCTTCCAGTAGTAGTTTGAGAATGAGAGAAGGTTGTAGCCTTCTACAGGATGGTGCCTGTGTACTGGTATGGGTCTGCACCAGTACAAGATTGTAAACAGGTTTCTCTTATATTAAAGGAAGATGAAAGTAGGTGGTTTCTTTCCTGCATTAGGTTTCCACCTTATATTATGTTGTTCATGTGTGTTTCTTATGTGTGATGATCTACTCTGTTCTTATTGTACCTGGTTACTATTTATATGGTTAATGAAGTTCTGAAGGACTGATTAAAGATCAACATATGATGAATTAATTGAATCATAAGTTTGCTGGATATACGCTAGTTGCATTAAACATAGTTGTGTGTACACGCGGGTTCCCTTAACTGAAGTAGCATATATGAATCTGATTATGGAAATGAAATAGTTATTGATTTGCTAATACTGATTGCTTGAGTAAAGTGAGACTGAGAATGTTCTTTTAATATGTTCACTATTTGACATTTATACAGAGAACTTCACACCCACTACTCGGAAATTTCTGGACACTCCATGAATATTATCATAGACTTTTATGGACAAATCTAAAACAAGACTTAAGTGTTTTTTCAATAACACTTGTTTGTAATTTCGATATCATCACATTATTTGTGATTGTACTTTTCGAATAAATTAAATAATAAACCTAAATATTCATTCTAAATAGATTTCTGATGGGTCTCCGCCAAATTTTAAACTCATCCACTAAAATATACTAAACATGTATCTGCAAAAAGCGATTTTATTTTCTAATACTAAAATCCAAGTTTTTTCCTGGAGGAAAAAAAAATGCATGCATCTTTTAAAACATGGTGAATCTTTTAACTATTTGGACTAATCTGTTTGTTTGGATCAAATTTACATGCCATTAACTAACAGTTGGCAATAACTTACTGTTCTTTGCCCTTTGAAAACACAAATCAATCAAAACACAAAACCGTCCTAACCATTCCAACAACTAAGAAGGGGATGTTCCTCAACGCAGTCGTTGCTCTCTGGTTTTAATGTATTTTCAAGCTGGGATAGTCTTAGTGCGATGAACTTACCTTGGCATCCTCTGCATGACACCTGGTCCAAATTGGTTGTAGGTAACGGTTACCTTCATGTTTTTATCACCTGTATAGTCATCGCTGTGGCCTAAAAGCATTACCTGCATGCGTTCATACAATGAAAGAATAATCACTATCGCTATAGATTATGTAGTATTCTAGATTTCTAGAATATAGAATTTGATGAAAAATAAAAAAAATTAGTTGCTTAACTATTCCAACACAATCCCTAAATCTACAATCTGCATAAACTATTATTAAATTTTAAAATATTGCTAAAATCGGCCATCAGGCTTTAAGTAAACTTGCCTTGTCATGATAAGTGAAACGGTTGTTGGAAATAGTAATAGCTATGGAAGCAAGCGAAACGTCAATGAGACCGTCTAAGCACCTGGAGAGGGTGTTGTGATCGATCCATATATCTTTAGAACCAGTGATAGATATAGCATCTGGATCCTGTTTTGTCATCCAGGTGACGGACTCCGTCACCTCAACGTTACCCGCGACGCTGGGTTTACAGTCATGGATGTTCAACCCATGAATAATAACGTTGTTCACGTTGTCAAGGCGGATGCAAGGCCCATTACTGATCTCAACATTGGCCCCTCTTCCATCAATAGTCTTGTGGCTTGCAACAGAGAGGGGCATCTGAAGCTTTATGTTCATATCTTTAGCAAAAACAATCCACAGTGGATTCTTGCGGGTCACTCCGTATCTCAAACTACCGGGCAACGGATTTGTGGGATTGTCATCAGGGGTGGTGACGGTGTAGATCTGCCCTCCTTTTCCTCCATTGGCGGCGCTTCCGAAGCCCACAGCACAATCTGCCAACTTCATTCGATTCTGCGCCCAATTTGCATCTCTTCTCCAGCAGTTGTCAATGGCGTTGGACCTGCTGCTTGCAGAAAAAGACATTGAGGCTTGCAACAACACCGAAATCAGACCTAATAACATCCATGCTGCTCCAGCTATGGCCATATCAGGAGTTAAATTCCTAGGATGCATGGATGTGCCTAGTATTGGCAATACGGTGAAATATTTGATGATAGATGGAACTTTATGCAATCAGATTGCATGTGAGTTTATGCAGAACTTGCTTTGCTTGCCATTGTATCTGAAACTTAACTTATATAGTTGCCATCCCATGTCATAACATGGCCACCCGATGTCAGTATCTGTTATTCGTCTCGTCATGGTAATTAATGCCTTAATTAAATGTTAATTATTTTACATTTTATGCTACAACTTTTACCTCCTATAGTGGCTATCTCGTGAGAGTAATTAATGCCCTAACCAAATGTTAATCATTTTACGCTTTATATCATTTTACACTTTATATAACAATTTCTATTTCTTATACCTCGTCATGGTAATTAATGCACTAACTAAATGTTAATCATTTTACACTTTATAGGACAGTTTTTACTTTTTATATCTCATCATGGTAATTAATGCCCTAACTAAATGTTAATCATTTTACACTTCATATGACAACTTTTACCTCCTATAGTGGCCATCTCGTAGTGGTAATTAATTCCCTGAATAAATGTTAATCATTTTACACTTCATATGATAACTTTCACCTCCCAATTCTTTCTATATCTTGTCATGGTAATTAATGCACCAACTATAAATGTTAATCATTTTACACTTCATATGACAACTTTTACCTCCTATAGTGGCCATTTCGTAGTGGTAATTAATTCCCTAACTAAATGTTAATCATTTTACACTTCATATGATAACTTTTACCTCCCATAGTGGTCATCTCGTGTCCTAACATGGTCCATCATCTTAGTATTTTATATATGTTAGTCATGGTAATTAATGCTCTAAATAAATGTTAATTGTTTTTCGTTTCACATAATAATTTTTTAAAGTGCCACTTTTTGGAGTAATTCCGAGATTTCTAGCTAGGATTCTGTGAAATATTTTGTGGTGAAATCTTGATTTGTGTTGTTTAAACTTGCTTTTTTACTACATGTATAGATCCAACAATTTAAAAAATATTTGGGGCACTTTGATTTTACAGAGTTCACTAGTCAAACTTTTACTTTCAATGAATCTCTCTTAGATTAAAATAAACTAGAAAATTGTTCAAAAAATGGCACAATAAAACAACTCAAAGAAGTAAATACTCCTCGTAATTAAATATTAATTATTTTGTGTTAGCATGTAGTTAAGGGTTGTTCAATTAGCATAAGAATATTAATAGATGGGATGATGCTAGGGACCATGCAACTTTCTTAACATTAATCTTTCTCAACTTCATATCACAATTTTTTTTGGGTTTTCGTAAATAAATATTAAGCATTTTTTATTAGTATGTGTAAGTATAAGGGTTGTTTAGTTATAATATGAATATTAATCCATGGGATAGGCTGGGACAATGCAATTTTTTTAATATTAATCATTTTCCACTTCATATGACCAATATGTTTTTGGGGAACTCCTAGTAATTAAATATTAGTCATGTTTGGTTATTCCTCCTTATTAAATATTCCTATTTGTTTGTTGTTGTGCTGAGATTTAATCGTGGTTTAGTTAGGATTTGAATATTAATCAACGAGATGATGTTGGGATAATGTATGTTTTTTTTAATAATTGGTCTTCCACTTCTAATTTATAAGATTTATTTTATATAGGTGTAGTTTAACTTATAAAAAAAAGCCATTTTTCTTGACAACTTTTCTAATTAATTGTAACCAAAATTTGTGAGAGGTTTATCGGAGGTTTTTAAAAACTCTAATTTAAGTAATTTAATCTATAGATTTTGAGTTCCACCCACGGGTTTTAATCACATTATTAAGATTGACTTTCATTTTAATCACATTAAGATTTGGCCACACTAGATAGTTCTGAATGTTGACCAAATCTTCATAATGTGATTAATGCTAAAGACAATCTCATTAAAATATAATGTTTAATAATGGTGTATTCTAACTTATAGAAAATTTCATTAACATATAATATTTAAAAATCATGTAGTCCAGCTTATAGAAAATATCATTAACATATAATATTTAGTGATGGTGTAGTTTAACTTATAGACGAAACAACCTTTTTCACGAAATTCACCAAAATTTAGCAATACAATTTTAAGATATTTCTTTTCAATTTAAAATACATTTTTGAATGTGTAAATGGATTCAACATTGTGAAAATTCCTCGGCACTAGAATTATGGAGAATAAAAAATTTATGTTCAAGCTTTTAAAAATCCCTATAGATTTTGATTAAACAATTTAAACTCAAGTTTTTAAAAATCTCTGTAAGAGTTTTAAAAGTATTAACAAAATCTCTGTGAGATTTTGATTAAACAACTTAAACTCAAGTTTTTAAAAACCTCTGTAATATTTTCATCAAATTAACAAGAAAAGATATCATGAAACAACACATTTCGTCTATAAGTTAGAATATGCCCTTCACAATTACATTATTTTTTAATAATAATTGATCAATTATATTAAATAGGGGTAACCTAACATATAGACAATACAATTTGAAGCAATATTGTGATTTTTTGTTGTTTAAAATATATTTTTGGATACATAAATGGAATCGACACCAAGAAAAACCCATGTAGTACTCAAATTAACAAACAATAATTAATATTTAATTACTAGGAGTTTCCCCCACCCAAAAAAAAGGAGTTGCTTCATACTGGTGGCTAGAATGTTTCCCACAAGATTTCACATAGTGACTTCTTGTGTTTATTTCCATATTATTCCACCTTCAATGAAGTATTTTCGTAAATTTGAGAACAAAGTTATTAATAATAAATCCCAAAGGGTTTTGACAAAGGAAATAATCCTTAAGTGAGTAAAAACTAGTAGAATCATTGTGATACATCCTTGAATTATTATAATATGATTTTCTCATGACACTCATATTATGAGTCATGATGGTACATATAGTTGGCACACTAAGTGCATGCATGCTTGTATGAGACAAAAATTTCCATTATTGAATTTCATGAGAAGAAATAGCTTCTAATAATTTTGATGAATTATTGAGTAGTGGTATAATTGGAATGAACCCTTCATCATGCAAAGCAATGTGGAAGCATTTGAGGAACAATAATTCCTACCAATAAATTACAAGATATGGTAGGATTCATTTCTTCTTCCTCCGGGGTTGGTTCGTCATGTATAGCATCTTGTTTTGACGTTTCTTGATCCTTTTCTTCCTCCTCCTCACAATCAATGTAAAATAATTTCTTCTGAGCACACTTATGACCTTTAGTGTATTTGCTATCACAACTGTAACAAAGCTCACTTTCTCCTTTTTCTTCCAAATTTTTTTGTGGAGCAACAACAATTCCATCTTTATAATTGTGAGTGGTAGGATTTCTTGTTGCCATAATTTATTTTTCTTCCCAGCCTGAATGCCTTCTCCTATGAATCAAGTTCCTAAAGATGAACCTCATTTTGAATGTTATCCTTTCAATTCCCTATGGAGACATCAATCCTCTGATTCTCTGGAATATCATTTACCCTTATATTCAATTTTTGGAAGTCCACAATGTGCTCTTCCATTGAACCCTTTAGTTTGAGATTTATCAATTGGCTAAAGAAGGTGTTGCTATTTGTATCCTTATAATGTGTTATCATTTTCTCTATGAAAATTGACCAAGTGACAAGTGGTTTACGAGGAAAAAGCACTTTATACCATAAAAAAATTATTTGTTTCTCAATATAAAGATACAATATGTGCCTTTTGTAATAGTTTCACATCATTAGTTCAAAATATTTCTCCATCTATAGTATCCATGTTATGGGATCCTTTCCATCAAACTTCCTCGTATTGATCTTTGGAATACGGTGGGTCTTCAATCCAATATTAGATTCTATAAGCCTTTAAGCCTTCCATGTCTTTCTTCAAATATTCCATGCATTTCTTCAAATATTCTTTCATACCATCGAAATTAGCTTCCATGGCACATATAAAACTATTATGTTAGCTTCGATCACATTCTACAAATCATCCATCCCATTTTGCTTACTTGGTGTAACACCCCTCCCTTGTGTACTAAATTCTCATGTGTACTAAATTATTGTAAACCTAAGCTAAGTTAAAGCTAGGTGTGATACCCGCCCTTGTGTGTTAAACATTTGTAAACCTACCCTGGGTTAAACCTAGGTGTGATACCCTCGTTTGTGGGATAAACTATTATAAACCTAATCTGAGGAAAGCCAGGTGATATGTAATATTGAAAGAAAATGTGTGATTAAATAAATTAATAAAATAAATCACTTGGGGGTGGAGCACCAAGAGAGAGGAGATTCTTGCCAAATACCATGAGGAATCAGATAGAGTTGAATCTTTAATGATAAAGCTTCTAGATCTGATTCTAGATAAGCTTGGATGGATTCGATATCCGTCGAATGGATGGGAGATAAAGATCCATCGAAAATAAAAGATTTGTGGTTGATAAAGGCATGATTTTATGTGGAAAAGCATCATGGGAGATAAAGACAAGCTTTTTCGAAAAATACCTAGGAAAATTGAAAAGTCCATAAAACTGAGACGTTGCTAATGGTAACTAAATCATGAAAGAGGGTATTAAATACCCAATACATTGATCAATTCAAGACAGTTAATCCTTGGAAAGATCTTCGACTTGGGGGGGCATCAGAGGTGATTCATGGTTGGGTGGTGGTGTTCCACCCTCCAAGGTGATCTAGGTATGACTAATGTTTGAAATAGCCGCAAAGTTATGAGTAAATATTTGCAGATTTGTACGTGGTTTTGCTTAAGTAAAAGCCTATATACATGTTGGTTCGCCTCATCAGAGAAGCGTATACAGTATGAAGTATGATATTTGAAATTGCAGTTTGATCTCGCTATTGTTGCAAAGTTCTCTATTCTGCTCTGTGTTCTCGTGACTATGTTTCATTAATAGGGTTTTAGTGATTGAGTGTTGGGTGATTCAGAGATTGATGATGTAGGTGTAGTTGATGGTTGCATTGCAGTGGTGACTGATTTTGTGCTTTAATGTTGTTGATGGGTCCAGTATGAAATTTAGATGAAACGTGGCCTTTAGATTATGGTGTTGTGCTTCAGGATTATCCAGTATGAAAATTTATGAAACATGGTCTCTGGAGGAAGAGAGAAGGTCGTAGACTTCAGTAGGTGGGCACCTACGTACTTGTAAACATATCAGTCAATACAAGAGCCAGGGGGTTGGAGCTCCCTTCCAGTAGTAGCTGGAAAATGCCTGAATGTTGGAACCTTTAGTAGGTCAGCGCCTACATATTAGTAAACATATCAGCTAGTACAAGAGCTAGGGGGTTGTAGCTCCCTTCCAGTAGTAGTTTGAGAATGAGAGAAGGTTGTAGCCTTCTACAGGATGGTGCCTGTGTACTGGTATGGGTCTGCACCAGTACAAGATTGTAAACAGGTTTCTCTTCTATTAAAGGAAGATGAAAGTAGGTGGTTTCTTTCCTGCATTAGGTTTCCACCTTATATTATGTTGTTCATGTGTGTTTCTTATGTGTGATGATCTAATCTGTTCTTGTTGTACCTGGTTACTATTTATATGGTTAATGAAGTTCTGAAGGACTGATTAAAGATCAACATATGATGAATTAATTGAATCATAAGTTTGCTGGATATACGCTAGTTGCATTAAGCATAGTTGTGTGTACATGCGGGTTCCCTTAACTGAAGTAGCATATATGAATCTGATTATGGAAATGAAATAGTTATTGATTTGCTAATACTGATTCAGCGCCCCCCCCCCCCCCTCTCAGTACTATTTCCAACAATTGGTGTCGAGCAGGTCCTTTCGTAGAAGCTTGATCTCTTGAAGGAGATCCATAGAGCAATGGGAAAGAAAGCACGTCAGAAGAAGAAGACGGCTCAAAGGAAGAGTGACAGCCTGCCGTTAGGTGAAAGAAAGAATTCAAATTCTGAATCACCTAAGATTGAAGATGAACAAACAAGTGAAGCATCAGATAATATCATAGATCAACAAGATCTATTTAAAAAAAGGGAGAGTGCTGTCAAAGAAGAAGTTACCAGATTAAAATCTCAGCTAGAATGTGCCTTCATAGTACATCAAATGTTGCAGGAGCAAAGTGAAGAACAAGAAAATGAGATTCTCAAACTAAGGCAACAAGTGGAAGAAGGAAGAAAAACATCACGTTGAGGTAAATATCTTGAAAGCTAAATTAGAAGAAAAAGATAAACTATTATGATTTCAAGACAATACTAAGATTTTGGATGATATTCTTAGTAGTCAAAGGTCGCCTGCTATCAAAACTGGTCATGGTTTTTATGAATCTGTTGAAGGTGAATCTAGCTCACAATGTGTGGCAAGGGACTCTCATGCAAAATTTGAAATTCTCACCAAGGAGATGAGAGGTGAGGCCCATCAACAACGAAAGAAAGAACGTCTTCAAAGAAAATCCCTTAATCCTAACTATGGAAGTGATAGACTATTATGTCCTCCGATGAATAATGTTGCATGTTTTATATTTCATAATTTTGGGCATGTTGCAGCAAGATGTAGAAGTAGAATGGTTCAAGACCATCGTACAGAAAGAGCATCACATTCCAGGTAATTTAAGGGGTATTGTTTTGCTTGCAATATGTTTGGTCACAAAGCCATTAACTGCCATAGAAGGAATATGAAATATATGAGACGTTATGCATGTAACAAGCTTGGACATATAGCAAAGGAATACAGGAGAAGATTTTGGGCACCATACGAAAAGTAGAAAACATCATCACAGTTGAAGATATGGAAGAAAAAGGAAATACAATCAGAAAGATGTGGCATAACAAAGGACATGATAGACTCAGAGGGAGATGAAAGTGTAGAACCTTAGTGTTCTAAATCTCATACACAAGTTTAATGAAGACAAGTCGCGTGTGTACGTGAGTTCGAAGCTGCACATTCGCGTATATGTTGGTTTGAGGAAAAAAGTGGGACAGACTCAGGAAAAAGGGTTTGATATGGTTCAGTTAATTAGTTTATTTGTTTGATTATGGTTACAATCTACTAATGATGTGTGGAAATGTGTCGGTACTCATAAGATGTTGTTTAGAAGTACTTTTCATCCTAACTTGATGACGATGATGCCTTGATACTTCTCGCTGATATATGCATGATCATATTTGACATGAATAGATGGCACAGGTTCAGGAGGAGCATATGATTCGACTAATGCAATGTTGGCATTATGGTTATAGGTCTTTGGTGATAATGCTTATGTGGCTAAATTATACATCATGCTACTTATTGTTGGTTGGTCAAGAGAATGGTATTGCAGATTACAGGTTGCTGATGTTGATGAGAGATGCTTATGGTGCAGACCATATGGTGTATTATAGTAGCTAATGACTATCATGGTCTTGTTTAGGTCTTTGGTCTTTGTTAAAAATGTCATGTATTTCTTTTGAAGACCCATGAGTCATATGATGTAATTTTTAAACCCACTTTTCATGGGAAGGATGATGTAACAATGTCTATCTTAGTCATGTATAAACATTTGGTATATCCCCACTTGGTTGGGTGGATGAGTCAAAATGGTGTATCCCCACTTGGTTGGGAGATTGATGTATGTATAAGTGATTGGCGATAGGAATGTCATACTCACTTAGTTGAGTTGTAGAGTCACATTATTCTTTTGAAAAATATCTTTGCAAACTCTGCTTGTGCTTGGGAGGAGCATGGACAGATTGGTACATCTCAGCACGTAAAAAGGAAGAGCTCAATTGGAGATTTCAGCATGTACTCAGGGGGAATATGGAAAAGAGCTAGGGGGTTGTAGCTCCCTTCGAGTAGTAGCTGGAGAAAGAGAGAAGGCTATAGCCTTCTACAGGTGGCTGCCTGCATACAGGTATGAGTCTACACCAGTACAATATTGTAAACAAGTTTTTCTTATATTAAAGTAAGACAAAAGCAAGTGGTTTTTGTCCCGCATTGGGTTTCCACCTTATATCATGGTGCTCATGTGTGTTTCTTATGTTTGATGATTTGTTCTGCTTTTACTACACTTGGTTACTATTTATATGGTTAATGAATTTCTGATGCACTGATTAAAGATCAACATATGATGAATTAACTGAATCATAAGTTTGTTGGTATACGCTAGTTGCATTAAACACAATTATGTGTACATGCCGGCTACCTTAACTGAAGTAGCACATATGAATCTGATTACAAGGACTAAGATGGTCCAAAAGGCATATCGATCATGATCGAATTTGTGAGCTTACTTGGTTCATGAGCATTTAACTGGAATAATAAAATGACCAATGATGGATGATCATAGACATTAATAGTTCCTATTTTTCCAATTCGTCTTCCATCACGGGAAAAAATAAGTGATATATACTTCCTCCAGTTATTGTTCGAGCCGGATGATAAAAATTGGCATGTCCGGTTCTTTCGGGGGATAGATCCATAAAGATCTACTTATCCCAATAACAAAGAAACCTGACCTAAATGATCTTGTATTAAGGGCTAAATTAGCTAAAGGTATGGGACATAATTATTATGGTTATTTAGCATGTATATTCTTTTAATATGTTCAATATTTAGCATTTATACAGAGAAGTTCACACCCACTACTCGGAAATTTCTGGACACTCCTAAATGCTAGATTCCAAGAATATTATCATAGGCTTTTTATGGACAAATCTAAAACAAGACTTATGTGTTTTTTCAATAACAGTTGTGTGTAATTTCGATATCATCACATTATTTGTGTTATGCTCTTAACCTGCAAAGTAATACCCAAACACAGAATATGCGAGAAAAAATACCGAGAACACTGAATATGCGAAGAAAAGATACCCAGAACACAGAATAGCAATGATTTTATTATTCAGAGAGAAATGTTCACAGGCCTCTTCGAGGGGGCAACCTCCAATAGAGCAGAGCTCGATTACAAAAACAAGACACGATACTCCTCGCAGGGAGTCTCTATCCTTTATATATGACTCATACATGCAATACCACGGGCCAATACCGTGGGTTTTATTACCATCTATCTAATATTACCGCCCATTTGCAACTAACTGTGGTCCCGTCATTAATTGCGGGTTAACCACTTACAAATATTAATATGGGCTTTATTGACTCTTGACTATGACGTGATCCCATGAAATAAATAAGGGGGTTAGGGTGGGACCCTAACATGCCCTCCCCCTTAAGACTAGCCTTGTCCTCAAGGCTGAAGCTGCGGAAACTGCTGAAGAATAGTGGCTGGTTCCCAAGTTGCATCTTCCGGGGAGGTGTCTTTCCATTTGACGAGGACCTCCTTAATCATGCGGCCGCGCAGGTGCTTGTCTCGGGTGTCTAGAACCTGTTCGGGTTGAAGCCAGATTGACCCTTCTTCGTCTAATTCAGGTAGACTGGTTTGAACGCGGCAATTGTTCCCAATCACTTTCTTGAGGCATGATACATGGAAAACTGGATGGATTTTTGCCGTAGGTGGCAAAGCCAACCTGTAAGCCACTTCTCCAATGCGCTGAAGTACTTGGTATGGTCCGTAGAATTTTGGAGAGAGCTTTTGACAACCCTTATCTTTGAGTGATGTTTGCTTATATGGTTGCAGCCTCAAAAAGACCTGATCCCCTTCTTGAAATTGGCGTTCTGAGCGATGTTGGTCGGCCTGTTGCTTCATGCGGTTCTGAGCTTGATGAAGATTCTCGCGAAGATGGGCAATCATGGTTGCGCGGTGTTGTAGGAGTTGATCGACTGCTTGTACTTTGGAGCATCCCTTGAGATAAGAAGTAGGGGAAGGTGGAAGTTGACCATATACTGCTTCATAGGGAGTCATTTTGGTGGTGGCATGATAGTTGGTGTTATACCACCATTCAGCCAGAGGTAGCCACTGTGCCCAAAGGTGTTGCTTTTCTGAAGTGAAACACCTAAGGTAGGTTTCTAGACATTTGTTGACAGCTTCGGTTTGACCATCTGTTTGCGGATGATATGAAGTACTGAGTTTGAGTTGAGTGCCTTGTAGTCTGAAGAGTTCCTGCCAAAAATTGCTGGTGAAGATCGGGTCACGGTCGGACACTATAGAAGTGGGCATGCCATGTAATTTGAAGATCTGATCCATGAAAGTTTGAGCAACCAAGGTTGGTGTAAACGGGTGGGGTAGGGCGCAGAAATGAGCATACTTCGACAGTCGGTCCACAACCACCATGATGACTGACTTGTTCCCTGACTTTGGAAGACCTGTAATGAAATCCATAGAAACCTCTGTCCAATTGGAGGCCGGAATGGGCAATGGTTGTAAGGTGCCTGGTGTGTTGATGGTTTCCCCTTTGTGGCGTTGACAGACATCACATTCGGCTACGAAGGTAAGGACGTCCTTTTTCATGCCTGTCCAAAAGATAGATCTTCTGGTGCGAGCATACATCTTCTGAAAGCCCGAATGTCCTGCAATGGGAGATGAGTGCAATTCTGCCAAAAGGCGACTTTTGAGGGTAGATGTTGGTGATATGACGACTATGTCCTTGTAGCGAAGAATATCATTCTACCACGAGTAGCCCGTGCCAGAATTAGGATCTACCTGCAATTGAGAAATGAGTTGGGAGAGCCCTGGGTGTGCAAACCATTCCCTGCGAGCTTCTTCAATCCAGTCTGGAATGGGAAGGGAAATTGCGAGCAGAGTACTTTCCTCCTCAAATTGGCGCGATAATGCATCTGCTACACTGTTGTCTTTCCCTTTCTTGTAAATGATCTCATAATCATATCCCAGCATTTTGGCTAACCATTTGTTTTGTTGTGGGGAGGATAGGCGTTGCTCCAGAAAATATTTAAGACTGTGATGATCTGTGCGGATTTGGAAACGTCGCCCCAATAAGTAAGGTCGCCAGGTCTCGACTGCATGTAAGATGGCCATCATTTCCTTCTCGTAGGTAGATTGTCCCAGATTCCTCCCACTGAGTTGTTGGCTTGTGAAGGCCAATGGTCGCCCTTCCTGCATTAAGACCGCCCCAATACCTGTACCCGAAGCATCACTTTCAATGACAAAGGATTTGGTGAAGTCAGGTAGTGCTAAGACTGGAGTGGTACACATGGCGTTTTTGAGCGCGGTAAATGCCTGTTGTGCTTCCTTGGTCCAGAAGAAGGAATTTTTCTTTAGGAGTTGAGTGAGGGGCTTCGCTATGCAGCCATAGTTGCAGACAAATTTACGATAATAGCCTGTGAGACCCAAAAATCCTCTCAAGCTCTTCAAAGTCTTAGGTTGAGGCCATTCTTGCATTGCCTGGATCTTTTTGGGGTCCACCTTGACACCTTCACGCCCCACAATGTGGCCCAAATACTCAACTTCTTCCATGCCAAACGCACACTTAGACATCTTGACAAATAATTTATGCTTGCGGAGCAGTTGCAAGAGTAGATCTACATGGTGAAGATGTGCCGCCCAGGTGCCACTATAGATGAGAATGTCATCGAAGAAGACAAGGACAAATTTTCTGAGATATGGTTTGAGGATGTGGTTCATAAGACTCTGAAAAGTAGAAGGGGCATTACAGAGACCAAATGGCATGACCAAGAACTCATAATGGCATGACTAGGAACTCATAATGGCCTTCGAAAGATCTCAGACTTTTTTGTTTTTTTTTGGAAAACTCCTAACGGAGTTTTACTCCTTCTTGATCAATACTGCAGTCGCCAAATCCTCAAAATGTTAATGCCGCCAAAAGTCCTGCGAAAATTATAGCCAGGTACAGGAACCCTTCACAACTACTCCGATTTGGTGGATCTGAGAGATCTGAATGGTGGAACCCTTCACAACTACTCCGATCTGGTGGATCTGAGAGATCTGAATGGTGGAACACTGCTGCTACTGATCTGATAGAGCTGTGGGACTGATGTTTGCTGCTGCTACACTTGCTGATCTGGAATAGATGATGTGTGATCCCCCGATAGAAAGGGAACTATGGTCTTGAGGAGTGTCAGGTGCTACAGATCGCAATATACATAAGGGTCTGACAGTAGTACTCGGCCCAATGTTTCAGGGCTTTAACTAAGGAGGATCGACCGTACCCTTAGCCGTACAACCCGACTACCCTATCGTACGGGCGAGTAATCTCTCTGAGTGCTGTTCTCGGTGTACTGTAGCCACAAGACGGCCGAAGTTTTATCTATGGCGAGGCTTCAAGGTAGCTATGGGGCTTCCTATATACCCAGAGGGTACGTGGAAGACAGTCCGTGCGCGATTCTGTCTAATGCGCTACTACTGGAAGGGGTACCCACAGGGGTTACAAGGGAGTCCAACAGATGTGACCACCTCTTGTATTTCCTGCGTGCATGACTCCCCAAATCCGCAGGTTTATGCGCTTAACGACAAATCCCATGGTTTAAAGACGCCGGAACACGTCTCTAGCCAAAAAAAAAATTTGCTAAAATTTGGAGATCCCACCGAGCCCTGGAAAGTTCTCTGATACCACTTGTTATGCTCTCAACCTGCAAAGTAATACCCAAACACAGAATATGTGAGAAAAAATACCGAGAACACTGAATATGCGAAGAAAAGATACCCAGAACACAGAATAGCAATGATTTTATTATTCAGAGAGAAATGTTCACAGGTCTCTTCGAGGGGGCAACCTCCAATAGAGCAGAGCTCGATTACAAAAACAAGACACGATACTCCTCGCAGGGAGTCTCTATCCTTTATATATGACTCATACATGCAATACCACGGGCCAATACCGTGGGTTTTATTACCATCTATCTAATATTACCGCCCATTTGCAACTAACTGTGGTCCCGTCATTAATTGCGGGTTAACCACTTACAAATATTAATATGGGCTTTATTGACTCTTGACTATGACGTGATCCCATGACATAAATAAGGGGGTTAGGGTGGGACCCTAATAATTTGTGATTGTACTTTTCGAATAAATTAAATAATAAACCTAAATATTGATTCTAAATAGATTACTGATGCATTTCCGCCAAATTTTAAACTGATCCACTAAAATATACTAAACATGTATCTGCAGAAAGTGATTTTATTTTCTAATACTAAAATCCAATTTTTTTCCTAGAGGTAAAAAAAAATGCATGCATCTTTTAAAACATGGTGAATCTTTTAACTATTTGGACTAATCTGTTTGTTTGGATCAAATTTACATGCCATTAACTAATCAGTTGGCAATAACCTACTGTTCTTTGCCCTCTGAAAACACAAATCAATCAAAACACAAAAGCGTCCTAACCATTCCAAAAACTAAGAGGGGGATGTTCCTCAACGCAGTCGTTGCTCTCTGGTTTTAATGTATTTTCAAGCTGGGATAGTCTTAGTGCGATGAACTTACCTTGGCATCCTCTGCATGACACCTGGTCCAAAGTGGTTGCAGGTAACGGTTACCTTCATGTTTTTATCACCTGCATAGTTATCGCTGTGGCCTAAAAGCATTACATGCATGCGTTCATACAATGAAAGAATAATCACTATCGCTATAGAATATGTAGTATTGTAGATTTCTAGAATATAGAATTTGATGACAAATAAAAAAAATTAATTGCTTAACTATTTCAACACAATCCCTAAATCTACAATCTACATAAACTATTATTAAATTTTAAAATATTGCTAAAATCGGCCATCAGGCTTTAAGTAAACTTGCCTTGTCATGATAAGTGAAACGGTTGTTGGAAATATTAATAGCTGTCGAAGCAAGTGAAACATCAATGAGACCGTCTAAGCACTTGGAGAGGGTGTTGTGATCGATCCATATATCTTTAGAACCAGTGATAGATATAACATCTGGATCCTGTTTTGTCATCCAGGTGACGGACTCCGTCACCTCAACGTTACCCACGATGCTGGGTTTACAGTCATGGATGTTCAACCCATGAATAATAATGTTGTTCACGTTGTCAAGGCGGATGCAAGGCCCATTACTGATCTCAACATTGGCCCCTCTTCCATCAATAGTCATGTGGCTTGCAACAGAGAGGGGCATCTGAAGCTTTATGTTCATATCTTTACCAAAAACAATCCATAGTGGATTCTTGCGGGTCACTCCATATCTCAAACTACCGGGCAACGGATTTGTGGGATTGTCATCAGGGGTGGTGACGGTGTAGATCTGTCCTCCTTTTCCTTCATTGGCGGTGCTTCCGAAGCCATAGAATCCAAAGATTTGGAACCAAATGTTATGGAAACAACTCACAAGAAGATAGAAAAGATAGATCAACGACTTGAAAATCAGCCTCTTCGAGGGGAATCCTCGTTTACATTACACAAATGAAAAAATTTTGGACGCTACAAATGACAAGACATCCTTTCTATATATAGGCGTCTAAGGGGTCATAATATAATCAGAGCCGACGTAACAATAATAATATAAATGCACAACAATAACAAAAGTGGGCTTCTATGGGGCACAATAATAACAATATGTGGACTACTTGGGTACAACAATATAATAATGGGGGTTGCACTAATAACAATAAGGGGTTACACTAGTAGTATAGGGACCTAATGCATTCAAACATCATGAGGAGAATCCATAGTTATGAAATCTTATTCCTATATGAAATAAGTTTGTAAAAGAAAAGAAAAATTAAGAGAAATTGATTTAAATTATTTTGACTAATCTCATGGAAACTATATGCTCAAGATATAGGTGAAATGATCATCTATCCAAGAATGATTGATGGTGGTTACGAAGTTGAAAATCCTAGGGACAAGGCCATTCTGGTGATGTTGGAAACCCATGACATACATTGATCATCATGAAGTATGTTATGGAAAATGTGTTATGTTATTTAGAGAAAGAAAGGGAAATTCCTTCGTTATAAAACTATATAAGTCTCAAGGATCTTCCTTTGTGAAGAATGCTTGTCAAGTAATGGATTGCCCAAGGTATCGGGGACGCAAAGTAGGAGGTGCTTGGACTTGGAAGGTGTGTGGCCTACTAGGGAAGGGGATAGTTGAGTGAATTGGTTTTTAACGATCCATTTACATACTCATTGGGATCATGAATTCATTGGGAATGTCCAAGAAAAGAATGAGTTTCATTTGTTTCGTGTGTAATCCTTGTAAAGCAACAAAAACTATTAAGTAATTTGGTGGAATGCTAAGAGGTCTAGAGGTAAGTAGACAGTTAAAGCGTTAAGGCACTATCGAAGAAGCAACTAAAGACATGGAAAATGTTACTGATATGAAAGTGGCATATCCGTTCTTCTAAATTGAAGAAATCTTGAAGAAGCAATATCTGGAAAAGGAAGAACAACATCAGGTTGACGTAAATATCTTGAAAGCTAAATTAGAAGAGAAAGATAAACTATTATGATTTCAAGACAATACTAAGATTTTGGATGATATTCTTAGTAGTCAAAGGTCACCTACTATCAAAACTGGTCATGGCTTTTATGAATCTGTTGAAGGTGAATCTAGCTCACAAGGTGAGGCAAGGAACTCTAATGCAAAATTTGAAATTCTCACCAAGGAGATGAGAGGTGAACCCCATCAACAACCAAAGAAAGAAAGTATTCAAAGAAAATCTTTTAATCCCAACTATGGAAGTGATAGACTGTTATGTCCTCCGATGAATAATGTTGCATGTTTTATATGTCGTAATTATGGGCATGTTGCAGCAAGATGCAAAACTAGAATGGTTCAAGACCATCACACAGAAAGAGCATCACATTCCAGGTAATTTAAGTAGTATTGTTTTTCTTAAAATATGTTTGGTCACAAAGCCATTGACTGCCATAGAAGGAATATGAAACATATGAGATGTTATGCATGTAACAAGCTTGGACATATAACAATGTAAACTTTTAAACGGGAACTGTAAACTCAAAATGAGAACTCTAGCCAAAAAAACCCCTTAAAAACATCAAAAACATTGCTAAAAGAAAAAAGTGTTGATGCTGGAATAACACTTTTTTTCTAGGGTAAATTTTGAACATGTTTTAAAAATGGCGGTGAAAACCAATTTTTTATGCAAAAATTATCCAAAAAACGCCCTCAAAACAAAAAGTGTTAACGTTGGGATAACACTTTTTTTTCCCTTTTTTTTCAAGGGTAATATTTCAACATTTCAAAATAATCGCGTAAAATATTTATCATGACCCTGAAAAAGATTAAAATTTCAAACAAATAATGAAGACATAAAATAAAACTAAAAATTAAAAAAATAAAACAATTAAAAAACACAAAACAAAAAAAGTTTAAAAATTAACAAAACATTAATTAAAGCATATACTAAAAAAAGAACATAAAAAAAACAAAAAAAAAAATCAATCATAAAAATGTCAAAAAAAACTAATTAAAAAACTAAAAAACACTTAAAAATTATAAACAAATAAATAGTAAAAAAACATATATAAAAAAATGTGAAAAAAAAAAAATCAAAAATCTTGTAAACAATAAAAAAAAATTGTCAAAAGAAAAGAATATATATATATATATATATATATATATATATATATATATATATATGTTGAAAAGAAAAAAAAAATTAAGCAAACTATAAAATTTACACAAAAATAGAAAAATTTGAAAAACATTATGAAAAAACTAAAAAAAAAATGAAAATTAAAAACAAACTAAATTTAATAAATACATAGAAAATTAACAAAAAAAAATAATTTAAAAACTAGTAAAATTAAGATTAAAAGGTTAATTACTTAAAAATATATATATTAAAAAGACAAAAAAAAAAATAAAAAAAAAATTATCTCATAAACCATAAAAGAATTAGGAAAAAAAAACAAAATTAAAATATATATATATATATATATATATATATATATATATATATATATATATATATATATATATATATATATATATATAAATAAAAATAGAAATAAAAACATTAAAAAAAAACTAGAAAAAAAAATAAAAACAAACTAGATTAAAAAAAAAAACATAGAAAACCCACAAAAATAAAAATAAAAAACTAGTAAAATTAACATCAAAAACATTTTAGAAAAACTAAAAAAAGAGAAATACACTAAAATTAAAACCAAAAAAACCAAAAAATTAAAAAAAATAAAAATTAAAGATATGTCTTTTCAAATTAAAAAAAAAAATAAAATAAATAAATAAATAAATAAATAAAATTAAAAAAGTTTACAATTTTTAAAGAAACATTTATTTATCTATTTTAAAAAAAAAGGAATTAAAATTTTTTAATACAAATCGTTTTTTTTATTTAGAAAAATATATATTAAAATTTTTTAGATTTTTTTTTGTAAATTTGTCTACTCCTATTATTATACAAAAAAGTTTACAGTGAGGCAGCCCTCAAAAATCTCTCCATACTGACTATGGATTTAGTAGTGCTCTTACATTGGAGGGCAAAACTTCCCTTTGAATCTAACCTGACCCACAAATAACCATGAACAGACCGACAGACTATTGGTAGTTGACTAAGCCCATCTATACCATAAACTACCCAGAAAGTAATACAAACAGAGGTAGAACCTTGCTGAGTACAAGCAAGGACAGAATTGGAGACAGACTTTAACCTGAACATCACTAAGCCATACAATAACTTTATCGAAAACCAGCAGCCAGGAACGGGTAATCCTGAAGCACCAGAGAAGCGCATTCCTGTTGGAGTTGTGCATCCACTGAATCATTGAGAGTACCTGAGAAAGGAGGGAGCTGCAGATCAACCCCTGGGTTGGCCAATCGATCTGCTACCTTGTTGGCTGTGCGCTTGACATGCTTGAAAATAATGCTATTGGGGCGCCTAAGCCTTTCCTCCAAAGTTTCGAGCCTACTAAGCAACCTCCAACTGGACACTATTTTAGCTGCTCAGGTGCCTGCATCGATTCTTGTAGCTGCATTGATGAGGATAAGGGAGTCTCCCTCTACTTCTAGCGGGTAGAAATTGTGTTGATCGGCAATGCATATCCCTCTCCACAAGCCTTCCAATTCCGCAACATTGTTGGTGTCTTTGCCTATCGAACCATAGTAGATATGCTCAGCTACTCCTCTGTCATTTCTGAAAACTCCTCCATATCCTGCCGGCCCAGGATTTCCTTTAGCTGCTCCATCAAAGTTCAATTTGAAAGAGGAAGCAGCTGGAGGGGACCATTGTATAGGGGAGACAGGTTTAGCAAGGGGACGGGATTTGATGTTAGGCAAGCAGGATAAGTTAAGATTCCAGGAGTTCATGATGAGCTGCTCTTGAGGAGAGTCCGGCCAGTCAGTTTCTAGCCAAGATCGAAGCGCCAGAGTTTCTTGGAGATTTTGCTTTAAGAGGAGCCAGAGTATTTCTATAGGCCGTCTACTATTGTTGAAGACTCTGTTGTTCCGTTCCTTCCATAAAATCCAGTAAAGAAAACCTGGAATGAGGTTCCATAGAGAATTAAGGATGGGGCTATGATAAGGGTGCTTAGGCCATGTTCTTAGAGTGTTTGCTATGTCCCCCTGCCTAACTCCTGCTCTTTTATTACATGATCAACTTTCTCCCATAGCTGAGTTGCGAGAGGACAGGTCTCCATTAGATGCAGGATGGTTTCCGAGTGAAGAGTGCAGTTGGGACATCTTGAGGGTCCGATGAAGCCCCCTTTTTGTAGATTGTCCCACGTTAGGATGCACCTCTTACTTAAAAGCCATAGAAAGGTTGATACCTTGGGCCAGAGTCTGGACTGCCAAATACGATCCTAGAGCTGGTCCGTAGCTGTGTTGCAATTAGAATAACGTAATCTATATGCCTCCTTAGTGGTGAACATACCCTTTGTAGTCTATCCCCACCTCAGTTTGTCCTGCTGAGTCGAATACTTGATTTTTCTATGACTTAACTCCTGTTCTATTTCTGTATAAGTTTCTCCGTGCCAATCGAGCTGCCAGGAGCTGGCGGGTTTCCATTGTTGGAAATCTTGAAGCAGGTGTTGCTGCCAGAATTGAGAGACATGAGTGAGGTTGGCTTGCTGCATAGAATTCTGCCAGATAGGTTTATGGAAGATCGAGGCGAGTTTCGGTAACTGCTGCCATGAATCCTCCCAAAACCGTGCAGAGTTTCCCGAATGAATTTCCCAGAAGCTATTCTCTTGTATGAAGGCGCTATGAATTTTGGAAGCATTCCAAATCATGGAGCCTGAGATGCTAGGACTGATTCTATTGAGTTCGTCCCAATGACTTCCTGGCACATATTTGGCTTGCCACAGCTTCGCCCAGGGAATACGTGGCTTCACTAACCAATTCCACCATACTCTGGCTCCCATCGTGTTATTGCTTTGGAGAGGATCCCGTAGTCCTAGTCTACCATTGAATTTCAGCTGGCATACCTCTTTCCAATTGACAAGGGCCCATTTCCTGTTGAGCCCCGTGGAGCCCCATAGAAAACTCCTTTGAAGTTTGCAGATCGCCTTAAGAACCCATTTGGGAGCTGCCAATATAGAGAAGAGATACAGAGGCATAGCTTGAAGGACGGACTTGATTAAAATGAGTCTACCTGCTATGTTGAGCTATCAAAATGTCCATGAGGAAAGTCTGGCTTCTAGTTTGTCCAGCAGCGTTCGCCAAGAAGCATGCTTAAGGGCGGAGACCATAAGAGGAGCTCCCAAGTATTAGGAGGGAAGCGCTGCAATGGAGAATCCTAGAATAAGGGCAATGTTTTTTTGAGTGGAGACAGGGGTGTTGAAGAAGAAAAGCTGGGATTTTGTGGCATTGATCGAGGTTCTGAAGGCTTCTGAGAAAAGAGAGAGCAGGGCTTTAAAGGCTTTGGCTTCTAGAGAAGAAGGATGACCAAAGAGCATCGTATCGTCAACAAACTGTTGATGGGATAGGGGATGGAGACCATGGAGTGCAATATCTTTTATATCTTGAGAAGAAATAGCATGATGAAGGAGGCGGCTGAGACCTTCAGCCATGAGGACAAATAGGAAGGGGGATAGGGGATCCCCTTGACGAATGCCTCTAGAGGGGCGGAAAGGAACAGATGGAGAGCCATTGAGGAGGACCGAGAAGCAGGGTGAGGTAATAAGATTCATTATCCATCGGGTCCATGTGGCATTAAAGCCGAAGGCCAACAGCATTTGATGAATATATTCCCAACTGAGCTTATCGAATGCTTTGGAGAGATCAAGCTTCATAATCATACCTGGTTTTCTTAGAATTTTTAAGGAGTGGATCACCTCGTTTGATAGAATAATGCCATCCATTATCTGACACCCTTCTACATATCCAGTCTGTTCCGGAAGGATGAGAAGAGGGAGAAGAGGTTTGAGCCTATTTGCCACTACTTTGGATATGAGTTTGTAGATAACATTACATAGAGCAATCGGCCGGAATTTGTCTGGCGTATTTGATTCCTCCCCTTTGGGAACTAGAGCAATGAAAGTAGAATTGAGGGAAGGGAGGATACAGTGCATGGATCTTGATTCTTCCACTAATTCCCAGACTTCTGTGCTGATCAATTCCCAAAATTCATGAAAGAAATTGGAGGTGAAGCCATCAGGGCCTGGAGCCTTGCCATCCTTTAGCTGAGCCATTGCCTCTTCTACTTCCTGCATAGAGACTTGTAATAGATTTTGATTATGATCTTCTGTGATTATTTTGGGTATGTGCTGTGTGATAGATCGTATGGCTATGCATCTACTTCCTGTTTGTTCTTTGAGCGCTTCCTGGAAGTACTCTTTGAATTCCTTTTCAATGTCTTCATGCCTTTCTAGTCTCTCCCCTTGACTGTTATTGATGAAGGCTATATTGTTGCGCATTCGTCGTTGTATGGTGGATCGATGAAAAAATTTTGTGTTCTTTTCCCCTTCTTTAAGCCACCTGATTCTGGATTTTTGGCACCAAAGGATTTCCTCTTGTAGTCTTCGAGCTTCTATTTCTGTCTAGAGGGTTTGCTCCTTATTTGCTAGTTCCTCTGTTCTTCCCTCTAGGATGATGGTTTGCTGTAGAGCACACATATTCTGCTCCAATGTTTTCCTGGTTTCCAGAATGTTGCCAAATTGGGTTTTATTCCAGACTTTGAGCACTTGCTTGAGATTTTTTAGTTTATGTTGAAATTGTTACATCTTTGCACCTGCTGGGGGAGTAAAGGATTTCCACGCAGCTCAGACCATTTCTTTGAAGTTAGGATGTGTGAACCAAAAGGCCTCAAAGCGAAATGGACGATTGCAATGTTTACCTGGACGTGTCCATTGAAGCATAATGGGCCAGTGATCAGATCCACCCGGAGGTAGGATGGAGGCATGAAAATCCCCTCCCAAATGTATAGCATTGTCTGAAATGAGAAAACGATCTAACCTGGAGGCAATATTTTGAATTCCCCTACGTTTGTTTGTCCAGGTGTACGTGCCATTTGAAGTCTGAATGTCCATGAGATGATTGCTTTGAATGAATTCTTTGAATCCTGTGCTGTCCTCTTCTAACTTCGAGTGGCCTCCCTTTTTTTCCTCTAGATTCGTGATAATGTTGAAATCCCCCCCGCTGATCCATAGAGGGAACTGTCTGTTAGAGTTAAGAGCTGTAAGTGCATCCAACACTTCTAATTTATGATGTAAGTCTTGCGGGAAGTATGTATTAGTGAGAAGAACGTGCAGATCCATCCCAATGAGATGAAATGAAGCTTGAATGAAACAATGAGTGGCATGAAAATCTTGAAGCGTCAGGATCTGCGGATTCCAAGCTATAGCTAGGCCACCAGAGGCCCCTACCGCATCCACTGAGACTAAGCAACTGCCTGTCCATGCTTTGTTGAGGATCCGTTCGAGGGCAGCACTATTACTTTTTGTTTCTTGTAGAAAAACTAGGGAAGGCTTCTCTAGCTGAATCATGTTTTTTAACATTCTGTGTTTTGAGGGGCTGTTGAGCCCACGGATATTCCAGGAGATGAGCTTCATGAGGAACAGTGGGGTTGGGACTTGTAGAACTTCGTCAACTTTGGAAATCTTCCTGATTCCATTAAGATTTCTCCTAAAATGATGGTCCTTTGCAGATTAGTTTTGCGCCCTCTTTTTTTTGTTTCTTTTAAGATTTTCTTTCCATCCCAGGGACATCCTGCTTGTATACCTAGACATTTATTATGTTGAGCTTTGGTGAGAACACCTTCCAATCGATCTATTTCCCTAGGTATTGAGTTGTACTCTTTTTGCTTGCATGCTGTTTCGAGTTTGAGTATATCCAGTCCCTCCAGACTCACAGTCTTTGGGTCTTCCTCCATTGTTGTGGGGATGTTCTGGCATTCCTCTGGGATATCATCTTGTAAACTGAGTGCTAAAGCTGCATCAAGTTCCATCGCTAAAGGTGGCATTTCATCTTATAAAGCCGACTTTTTCGATTCTGAGGAGAAAAGAAGGCTGGAGGGCTTAGAGGAAGATGGGGGCGGGTTAGATTTGAGACTCTGGGAGGGAGATGGGCGCGAAGGGGAAGCCTGAGAGTCATTATGTTGCTTTTCTGAAGGATCTTGAGGGGTAAGAATTTGGAATATGTTCTGGGTTTCAGCTTTTTTGGGGCTGGAGGGAGCAACATGATGTTTTTTAGCATGCCTACGGCAATTGGGCACCTTGGTAAAGCCCTTAGAGTCTTTGCTGGCCTCATTAGCAGGAGATTTGATCTGAGTGTTCAGAGGACAATCCTGAAAAAGATGGCCATGTTCATGGCATTTGCGGCATCGAAAAGGAATATGATCATAGTCTAATGGTTGAATCCATTCAAAATCATCATGGAAAAGACTTACCGAGTCTACAAGGGTTTTAGTAAGATGCATCTGGACGCAGATCCTAGAGTAGGAAGTATATCTTCGATTTTTGGTTTCCTAAGCTACTTTTATGAAAACCCCGATGCTATTGCCAATGTCCTTTAATGTTTCTTCTTTCCAGTATTCTGCAGGTAAATAATACATGCGTATCCACACTGGAGCATGACTAAGATCTTTTGTATCTGGATTGAACCTGGGTTTCAAGTCACGAAGAAAAAGACCCGAGGAATTGAAGAAGTACGGACCACCCTCAAATATGCGGGATTTTTCCTCCAGGCAAGAGAATATTGCAGTGAAGAAGCCTTTGGGGCCAAGTAGCAAGGTGAATTGTCCTTTGGGCTTCCATTTTGAGGCTATCCACCCCTGTAGGGCTTTTTCGGTTGGCCAAAAGCCAAGAAATTTTCCAATGAGAGCGTGATCCTTCATGTATTCTATTTCGCCGTTGATTCTGTGGCTAGGGAGCTCAACTTTGATTCGGTCCGTTGCTTTGGGAATACAGGTAGCCGAAGTCGCCTTTGGTTGTGACACCAGATGTTCTGGATTCGCCCCCTTTTCGTTTTCTTCCTTTTCACGTGCTACTATATGCTCAACTACTATTTCAGTTTGAACTGAGCCCTGTTCTTGTCCTGAAAAGTCGCCTGGAGGAAACAACGATGCAGAGGATTTGAAGATGTCAGATGAGAGGTTATCTGGAGGAGGGGGGAATGGTCCCGCCCCTCCCACAGGGGGAGCCATGACGTATTGTTTACTAGGAGCACGAGGGATGGATCGCCGGTGGCTCAGAAAAGGGATGCGATCGGGTTGGTGCAGAATGCGCAGATCTGAACATTAGCTCAGAGAGCAGAGCCTAGGGTTTTTCGCCTCTCCTTGCAATGACTTTCTAAAATTTTTTAGATTAATTGATAAACAAATTTGTTTTTTTTTATTATTAAAAAAAACAATTATTAAAAAAATTATTTTTTTTAAACAACGTTTTTTGTTATTTTATTATTTAAAAAAAAATTACAATTATTAAATAATTTTTTTTTTTTAAACAATGTTTTTTTCTAATTTAAAATGAAAAATTTTAAAACATTTTATTTAAAAAAATAATTATTAAAAAAAATAAATTTGGCCCTCCGGGCCGCCCGCGGTGGCGCGGCCTTGGGCGGGGGTTCTACACACAAGCCTCCTCCCGGTGTTGCGCCACCGCGGTCGGCCTGGAGGGCGGAGGGGCGATTCCGGGAATCGCTCCTCCGCCTTCTGGGCCACCCGCACCACGGGTGAAGGCCTGCGTGCATGACCTCCGCCCAGGGCCGCGCCACCACGGGCAACCCAGAGGGCGGAGGGGCGTTTCCTGGAATCGCCCCTCTGCCCTCTGGGCCGCCCGCGGTGGCACGACTGTGGGCAGAGGCCTGCGTGGAATCGCCCCTACGCCCTCCAGGCCGCCCATGGTGGCGCGGCACTGGGCGGAGGCCTGCGTGCAGGACCTCTGCCTGGCGCCGTGCCACTGCGGGCAGAGGTCATGCACGCAGGCCTCCGCCTGGGGCCGCGCCACCACGGGAAGCGCAGAGGGCCAATTTTTTTTTTTTTTAATAATTTTTTTTTAAATAAAATTTTTTAAAAATTTTCATTTTAAATAAAAAAATAACATTGTTTAAAAAAAAAATGTAATAATTGTAATTTTTTTAAATAATAAAAAAAAACAAAAACCGTTGTTTTGTAAAAAAAAAAAAAATTAATAATTGTTTTTTTTTAAATAATTAAAAAAAAAAAACAAATTTGTTTATTAATATCAAATTTGTTTATCAAATTTGTATAAGAAAATTTTAAATTTTTTTAAATTCTTTTTTGGTGTTTTAAATAAAAAAGGTAAGTTTAAAGAATTTTAATTTTTTTTTTTTTTTGGGTTTAATCAATTTTGTTTTTTATTTCTTAAATAGAAAATACATGATTCTTGAAAAATTTAATTTTTAATTTTAAATACATGTTTTTAAATTTTATTCTTTTTTAAACATGTATTTTTACAATTTTTTATATTTTTTTTCGTTTTTTTTTTTTTTGTAGATTTCAGTGTATTTTTGTTTTTTTAGTTTTTTTTTAAATGTTTTTAATGTTTTTTTTTTTTTTTATCGTTGAAACTACACTAATTCTATTATTTACAGTAACAACAGCGAACCATTACATCCAGGATTACAATTCGCCAGAGGCCTGGGGTGGCACTCTGGATCATAGAGCTTCATTAAGACAATTACCCGCGCAGGGGCCTTCTCCTTGTAACTAAGCACCAGCGCAGGGGTTATATCATTGTGACCGCTACTAAAACTGGAAGCCCATGCAGAGGCAGAGGAGCTTTGGAAACCAAACAAAGCAAAAATGTCTTTCCCACGCAGGGGCAAAAGAGAGAACTGTAAGAAATTCATCAGAGTCCCTCGCAGGGGACGGGACACGCACTGAACAACATAATTGTCAAACCAAACAACACGATTTATGCCATACATTAAGCATTCGCAATAGGGAGAACAGCAAACAAAAAAACTTGAGCTCGAGCTGAGAACTGGAGCGTGGCTGAGCCAGCAACTATTCATCCGAGTCTTCCTCCGAATCTTCCGGATAGATCCAGTATTCGCCTTCTGGTGGGGGTCCCCAGTCATACTTGGCTTTACCCTTCGCAGATGCTGGTTGAGAGGCTGGTGGAACAGCTCCTGGCTCTGATTGTGCCCCTGCTTTTTCCTCAGCAGCCTTGGAACTCTCTGCAGGATGAGTTGGGGCACTGGGTTGCTCCCCTCCTGCATGATGAATTGGGGCACTGGGTTGCTCCCCCCCTTCTTCTTTCGCTTCTTCCATGAATAATACTGAAACATGAGCTTGAATGCTTGAATTACCTTGGGCATTGCTGAAAGAGAAAATCGCTGAGCCAAACGCCGGCAGCGGAGCAGCTCCTGGGTCCTGTGGCCTGGCGTCCATGAATTGCTGCGTCTGGATGGGGTTGGCTTCCTCCACCCTGTGGCACAGACAGCGGCAGCAATTTGAAGACGGGTTGACAGGGGGGCGTGAAGTTCCGCCTCGTCCTGTACCGCGACGACTGAAGGGCCTCTGTCTTGGCGGCATGATTTCCAAGCTGCCTGCAATCCCTTTTGCTGCCCTTTCACCGTTTCCGAAAGCCAGAAGGTGTCTTCGTGCTCGCTCTCTGAGCCTTGACACACAGAGACCCACCTCCACAATTCGAACAGAAAAACATTCCCAATTCTCTCCAGTCTTATGCCGCAGTGGTTGGCATTGGTTCTGGTGAGCCATAACTCGCCTCTGCCACAGCGTATGGTGCTCATCTGTATCCATAAATGGCCGTCCCTTCGATCTATTGCTCTCACGCTTGCCAACCAGGGCGGCGTAGAGCATTTAAGGTTGTGTTTATGCTTGAGCCCGCCCATGTAAACCATGTGGCGTACTATCCTCCCCTTGCGTGGCACCCGCATCCGGGTGAATGATTTTAATGTTAATTTTAGTAGTTTTTTGTTTTTATTTTTGTTAATTTTCTATTTTTATTTTAATCTAGCTTGTTTTCATTTATTTTTTATTTTTTTCTTCTTGTTTTTGTTAATGTTTTTTTAATTTTTCTATTTTGACTTACTTATATATATATATATATATATATATATATATATATATATATATATATATATCTTAAATTATGTTTTTTTTTCCAAATTCTTTTATAGTTTATGACATAATTTTTTTTTATTAACATTTTTTTTTGTCTTATCATATATATATTTTTATATGACTTTCCTGAAGTAATCAACATTTAAAAAAATAAAAATAAAACAACTTAAAAATTCTTTAAGTAATCATAATTTAAAAAAAAATGGACATAATAAATTTTAAAGTGTGAAAAATAAGTCCTCTAAAAAAAAGGTATGATGTATAACGCGTTGCATCAACACATTTCAAAATCAACATAGAAATCACTAACATTTAAAAACGAATATTTATATTTGATACATAAGAATATTTAAATTGTCAAAAATATGCTCCAAAAAATAATTATTTTATTCTGCATCGCCACTTTTCAAAATCGGGTCATCTGCTCCAGGTACAGTGGGATCTTCCCACCACTGTCAGCTCACGAAGAGTCCTAAAGAATATGGCCACTAAGGTTACCAACTGAAACAAATATACCTAGGGGAATAGTCTACGATCCGATACGCACGCAAGGGCAGAGTAGTAAGATCAATCCCCTTGAAGGCTCCTTGACATAATCCAAGGTTTACCAACAAGTGACCCCAGGCTCCTTGACAATGGTTAATCTGAGGTTTACCATTTTTAATACGTGAATATCTGGCGTCGTTCCCAATGAGGAAGGATTGATTCCCACACTGGTTCGGACACGATCTCGTGCTTCTCCTTTAAGAGGAGCTTTCCCAGAGCATAAATGCAACAATTGGATTTCTTCCCTACCACAAGATACAGCTACTTGTTTGTTTTTATTGTCTTGGAGAGTTAATTACTCTCCTACTCCAAGGCACTAGCCTAAGCTAAGTTGGTGTATCAGAGCCCTAGAAATAAAAATGTTACTAGGTGAATTTTACTTTAAGCGTTAATTTAGCGGTTTTTGTTTAAGTCAAAAGGTGCGGAGATGAAACTCGTGGTATGAAGACTCGACTCAAAATCACTAAAAATGCACCTAAGATGATTTAAACAATCTTTTTCTCTTCGATGAACTTCTGAACTAAGAAAGAGTTTGAGAATGCAAATACTTTGTAAACACAAATCTTTCTCAATTCAACAAATTAAAAGAAGAGTTTTTGTCCTTTTCCAATGCACTCAAAACAAGACAACTAGTTATTTCACAAAAATTTCCCTTTTTCATTTCAAAGTACTCAATCACTACAAAACAAAACTTTTTCCAAAAGAGATTTTTATATTTTTTGATAAAACACTCCAAACTATGAAAATGACTAACTTTGAGATCTACAAATTATAAAAACCTATTTGAAGTCAAAGCCTACTAAAAGTCTTTTTTAAGGATGTTTTACTTAGCTAGATGTAAGCTAAGGACCAATTTACGCAGAATCATAAATAAGTCAAGAACAACCAATTTTGTTTTATTTTTGAAAATGAAAATCCAAACTCTCAAACACAAGCTTTTCGAAGTTTTGTAAAGAGAAAACTTAAAGCGGATTCCTCAACAAGGGGAGATTTCATAAATGGTCAGACTCATAAGAAGGCTGGTAGACACTAAGGTGATCTGAAGTCTCTACAGCTTCTAAGCTCAGAGCCACTACACAACCAAAATGAAAAACAAACCCAACAAGCAAAACTCCTAGGAATTTCACTTAAAACCCTAACACTAACAAAATCAATCTAAGGAAAGCTTCTGACAAGTTATATGCAGGTCTGGGCAGTGGATAACAATTTCTAAACAAACACTAAGCTGACTAATAGAGGAAATCTTAGGGATTTTCAAAATTTTTACAGGGTCCGCAGGCCCACAGTTGACACAGGTGCGGTCCCGCTCTGTGCTAAAAGCCAAGCTGTGGGTATGTACGCACTATGTCAAACGGCTAGGGTGCGGTCCTCTCCCAAAGCTATGAAAAACAAAAAATAACCCAGGATCTACAAACTCTACCCAATTTTACACACAACAAGCCAAAAACAAAAACAAAAACACAGTTTCTCAGGTCAAAGTAAAAACAAGGAAAACAATCAAGTCCCCTGCGGAGTCGCCATTTTGTCACACGGAATGAGTTGATCTTACGGACAAGATAGACCTTCCTAGAATCTAAAGAAGACCTAATGACAAGAAAACCAACCAGACACTATATTTCTCTAAATATGCTTTTATTAACAATGGCAAACAAGTGTTTTTAGGGCCTAACTTAGGTCCAACACAAGCTTGTGGATGCCCTCGCTCCTTCGATCCAAATGAGCTCCTTTGTCGCGAATCTGCAAACACAAACAAGACAAACAAATTAAATAGCACCTGAAAAGCCAATTGCATAAAACATATTTAACCTGAAAGTCAAGGAGTCCATGAAACAAATAACATGAGATACTTGTTGAGAAAAATGAGTTTGATTGTATTAATTCAAAAGAAGAACTTTACAACCTTTGCCTTGACGCTGTACAAGCTCCTCCCAGGGTCCAGCAAGAAGTCTCGTCTACTTTGAAAAGTTTCAATCACTCCCCAATGAAGCCAAAAAGGTATGTGATCTCTCCTCTTAAGCTCAACTAGGAAGTCTTGATTTCACCAGCATTTACCCTAAAAAATGTTCAACTTCTAACCTCTCCAGTAACCAGCCCAATGCCTGTATTTATAGTGCAATGGTGGGAGGTTACTAGGTCCTCCTTCAAAGGAATAAATCCCTCCTTCAAAGGGATAGCTCCTCTCATCAAGGGATTAGCTCCTTCTCTTTTGGGATGCATGAACCACCTCAGAGCCAACAATCCATGTCAAAATTCCTTCTAGAAACCTCTAGAATTAACCCAAAGTGAGTTTTTTAAGATAAAACTTGCGCCTTTTGACTTTCACAGGGGTCTGCACCTACACCGTTAGGGACAGAGCGGGTAGGTCAGCAGTTTTTGTACACAGAAGGTGCGGGACCACAGGTGACAGTGAGAGAAAGTGCGGAACTAGAGTTACATTGATTTTTAATGTCTTTCTCTCATTTTCAAAGCTTGATTTGAAGAGCTGAGGTCTAAGACTTGCTTAGGAGGACAGTACAAGTGATGATAGACCCATACTGACTGAAAATAATCATGGTGACGATATTTTTGTGTAACAAGATCAATGGAGTCCAAAAGCTCACTGATCTAGGGTGACCTTTTGTGTCAAGCTTCTAGAGAGTAAATGGGAACTTATCTGCTTGGTAGAATACAAAAAGGTGATACAAAACAAAGGAGTACTTGAAGACCCACTCATTACTCATCCTAAAGAACTGGTCATGCATCCTATCGGCTATAAACTTGGCATAATCATAGATGACAGAAAGAGGTTGTCCTGGAGTGAAGATGAACATGAAAGCCAAGATGATTTCATCTATATACTCACTGGTCGTATAACCTAGGACACTGGATATCATTGCTACAATGTCTTGGCCAAATGGGGAAAAAATGGTATACACATATGGAGGAGGATATTTAGGGGTGTACTTCTCTTCTAGGATGAAGGTTTGGATTATTTGGGCCAATCTTGCAGGGTTGAGCTTGGGAAATAAGTCCAAAAAATCTCCAATGGAGAGGGGAGTCAAGTTTTGGTCAGGCTAGATTTGTAGCATCTCATTGATAGATTCAGCAATGATGGTGAAAAGTATGGTCTGGTTAGTGGACATCATTGCTCTTTGACTGGGAATATAATTTTCATGGCAATAATGGACAATTTCGGGGAAAATATGAACTTCAGGGAATTGGTATTTGGGCAAATTGGAATCCCAAGAACCATTTTTCTCAACATAGTTCATGTATTGGTCTCTGTATCAGCAGTATAGTTTGAGAGGGGATTCATGGACAAAGGTGTCCGTTATCTCGAAATCCTTATTAGATAGGGGAGGTGGACTACATCCAGATAAGGAGTGGAAATAGGTTTAAAATCCATGGCAATTGGGGCGGCCATTCTCAGTTCTTGTGGATTTGAGAACGGGGGAGGTGATTTTTAGTTTTTTAGGGAAATGGTGGTTCAATACAGAGTAAGCTTAAGTCACTTGAGTTTCTTTAATTAATTTTTTATTTTGACTAATAAGACTCAGTAACTGGTTTTGAAATTGACAAGTTTTCCAGTGAATTATGGTTTAAATACCTAGAATTTAAGGAAAACTAGCTTTGAACAAGGCGGCTGGAAGCTGCGAACCGTCGAAAAGGCTCTGTGTAGGCTGGAAAGTGAATTGGGTGCTTTGTTGTGTCTTTAGGGTGCAATTGGATGTAGGTTGGCAACTTTGATGTTTGCAGGTGTGTGCATGGAGGTTTACAGTTAAAAAAACGATGAAAACAAATGATTTCGGGCTTTTTGGCTTTATGTGCGAAAGTCAATTTTGGCGGGTACGGGTGAACAATGGTCATTTTTCATGTAGCGGGATGAACAGTAACTAATTTTTCGCGTAGTGGACGGGAAATAAGTGGTTTCCATCACATCGCTTTTGGGCATTCAGTGGTATTGGGGGTAGGTTGCCCGATTACATATGTTGAACAACACATAGCATCGGGGGCCCAACAGAAAACAACTTTTTCGGGCATGTATTGTTTGGACGTCATGCCCTCCAAATATGGGTAAGGGTCGTTGGATGTGGAGGGAGGCAATCATATGGTGATTGGGCGGGGAAGCTGCATGGAGGCTAGTGGAGGGCCTGGTGGTTTTTGAGCTAATGAAGGATTAAAGGAAGGTTAAGGCGTCAGTATCATTAACGATGAGTTTAAACAGGGGATTATCTAACTTAATCCCAAATTGATTAGTTAGAGGGTTTTCGAGGTTTGGGTGAAATTATAGTTTATATTTTAAACTAGGATATAGGGCTAGTTAATATGCGAGAGTTAAATATATACAGGGAAAAAGGGTTTTTACTTACGGGATTTCATAAAGAAAATTGTAAATTAATAAAATGAACAGAAAGGGGCACCATAACCTAAGTAAATGTTTTTTGTGATTTTGAATTCTTTTTCACATGTTAACATCAATACTTAGGATAAGATGTTTTTGTGGGTTTCTCATATGAAAATGATTTATGTGGGGGGATAAATACTTTTCCTACATAAAAGTATTTTAACCTTAGAAAAAGAGTATTATTAAGGAGATGAGGGGGAATGAAGGGAGATGATTTTTTGATGAGGGGGAATCTAGTACCTGTTTTCCCTAAGTCATTAAGCTGAGGGTTTGGTCCCTCTAGAAGTCAGATAAATGCTCTGAGCCTATTTGACTTAAAGGATTTAAGTACTTAGAGTTTATTTACGGATGATGTTCCTTAAAGGGGGTCGAGGGGTTTGTGACACCATTTTCATTACCCCATTTTTTGGAATGTAATTAAGAACATATAATGCTACAGTGCTAGCATTGGTGCTATGATGTCAAACTTTGTTGTATGATGTAATGATTATTTTCGTTAATAAAAATTCTAGAATTGAAGTAGGGGATAGCCAAAAAATGATGATGTCTTGGGTAGGGGGGAACATTACTAGGGAGGGAAAAGTGCAAGGAGGGGTGCGAGAAATCCTATCATTCCTTAAATAAATGTTATTTTTCCTTGATGTAATGGTTGGTATTCCTAGGAAGATTTTGTAAAAAGACTCGGAGGATGAAGGGTTATGGTGTGATTATAAAAATAAGGAGAAACCATCAAGGAGTTTATTAGCTATTGGTTTCTAGATTCTCATTAGCTTTTCTGTGATACTCTCCCATTTAGAAATTTGAATTGACAAGAGAATTTATGGCAGAACCCATAGAGGTTCAAACATTGTGACTATTAAGATTTGTGATTAATAGACCATGTGACAGAGACTAAGTTTTCCCTAAGTGTGTGGCTTTCACAATTTTTTAAAATATGGCCTAAAAATGTCATAAATCCCTAATTTTAGTTGTTCACTTATGGAATTAAGATCTGGCACGAGGGTGACTAGCTGTGAGAGCCTGTGGTGGGATGGACTATGGCTCACCCAACTTCATTTTTCTAGTATTTTTTTTGCTGCAATAGATAAATATTTATTTCTATCTTAATGATACTTTAGGAATATTTATTTCAAAAGATTTTAATTTTTTTTTGAAAATTTGAAATTATTTCAATTATATTAATCAACTACAACTTGGCTGGTCAAATAATATACAAAATTGCACAATCAGAGTTGAATTTTTTGCATGGAAAGATATATATATATATATATAGATATAGATATAGATATAGATATAGATATAGATATATATCATTAGCCCTTTTTAAAACAATTTAGGGTGAAATATTGGGTTTTAATTTTAGGTGCATTAATTATATTTAATGTTATGTTTAGGTTTAGAAAATATTTAACAATAATAATTTTAGTTGTAATAATTATAATATAAGATTTAAGGTTTTGATATTAGATTTTACTTTTAAATATTGAATTTTGGTATTAGCTTTAATAATAGATTTAATTTTTTAATATTAAATTTAGGTATGATAGAAATGTAATAATATTATTTTAGGTTTATAATAATATTAGGTCACTTTTGTATTGGTTAATAAGATTATTATTGATCATGATAAATAATATTTCGACAATTTATTAATGTTAATATAACATTTATATAACATTAAGTAAAGTTATAGCACAAATATTAATTTAGTCATTTCTTTATAAAACAAAATTGATAAGAGTAATATTAACGTTAACAATATTAATTATAATATGGTTACATTAATAGTTTATTACATTGATTATCGCATAAATATATTACTAATATAACAAGAATATTTTATATGACAATTTTTCATCATCATTAACAAAATAAACTCTTAGAATTTATTAAACTTTTATATTATTATTATACCTAATTCTTTAATATTTATTTAGATTTAGTATAGAACTAATAATTTATAAATTTAACCTTGAAAAATAAAACTATTAACAACAACCTTTTACCTATCCAATAACAACCACAATGTTACCAAGAACATATATAACTTAGAAGAGTAGAATAATGCGATATCATAACAATTTCCCATAGCATAACAATAACAAAATATAATAAGAATAAAATTGTTATTTCATAAATTACAGAATAGTAAACTAGCAATATGAAAAATAAAGGTTGGTAAACTAACCATATATAAAATAAAGATTGGTAACAAAAATCAAGGTGTGTCCATACAATAATATTTATTACCCTCCAACACAAGCACCAAAATTGCTCGGCCAATTATATACACCATTGTTAAAAAAATCAATGTTCGATCCAATAATATTTATAGCCCTCAAACACAAGGCCTGGAGGGAATACAGGCGAGAGCTCCTGCATCTCGAGTGATCTCTGGTACTAAGCTCGCACTACTAACTATAAATCCTTGGCTTCCCGCGTACATTGGAAAATTGTTTCCCTTACCAGATGGAACAAAATATGATCCATTCACAAGCATATCACCCACTGACTCCCACAACCATTCCCCGGGACAAGAAGAAGCAGCGTTACAAGCTTCACGCCGTGTCACCTGCTTCAGATTCTGGTCGTTTGGGGCCACGAATTGGTTTCCTTCACTTCTGACGGTGGGATGCATGCTTCCTCCAATTGCATATATTCCCCACCCTTCATAGTTGTTATTGGCGACGTGCACGTATCCATATCTACACCTGCACGATTATTGACTGATATGTTAATGAGAGAATTGTGTGCATTGAGTGAGTGATATCATAGTTGGACAGTGTGAAGATTCAAATAACTTCTCAGAATTAATGGGTTTGAAATTTTAATTGCTTTCCAAAAATTTGTTTTCTTGGTAAGTTTTCGAAGACTTGAGGTTGGTTATCAATGGGGTTGCTCGAGTAAAGTGAGACTAAGACAGTTGGCTTAAAATATTCTTTTGATATGTTCTTCATAGTGTGAAAATGCATCCATTTCTTTTGCATCCATTTCGATGGGAAAACTATTGGAGTGAAAGAAGGGATCTAAGGAAGGAGAGAGGCCGGATCAATAACAAGTCAATACCTTGTATGCTAAAAAACCTTTGAGGTCTATTCGTGGTGATAAACACAAATTACAAGGACTAAGATGGTCCAAAAGGCATATCGATCATGATCGAATTTGTGAGCTTACTTGGGTCATGAGCATTTAACTAGAATAATAAAATGACCAATGATGGATGATCATAGACATTATTAGTTCCTATTTTTCCAATTCGTCTTCCAT
This sequence comes from Pinus tabuliformis, assembly GCA_031772625.1. Lineage (NCBI taxonomy): Eukaryota > Viridiplantae > Streptophyta > Pinopsida > Pinales > Pinaceae > Pinus > Pinus tabuliformis. The sequence continues at coordinate 1,789,805,093 of CM062818.1, forward strand.
TACGGGAAAAAATAAGTGATATATACTTCCTCCAGTTATTGTTCGAGCATTTGGATCCTGTTTTGTCATCCAGGTGACGGACTCCGTCACCTCAACGTTACCCGCGACGCTGGGTTTACAGTCATGGATGTTGAACCCATGAATAACAATGTTGTTCACGTTGTCAAGGCGGATGCAAGGCCCATTACTGATCTCAACATTGGCCCCTCTTCCATCAATAGTCGTGTGGCTTGCAACAGAGAGGGGCATCTGAAGCTTTTTGTTCATATCTTTAGCAAAAACAATCCACAGTGGATTCTTGCGGGTCACTCCCTATCTCAAACTACCGGGCAACGGATTTGTGGGATTGTCATCAGGGGTGGTGACGGTGTAGATCTGCCCTCCTTTTCCTTCATTGGCGGCGCTTCCGAAGCCATAGAATCCAAAGATTTGGAACCAAATGTTATAGAAACAACTCACAAGAAGATAGAAAAGATAGATCAACGACTTGAAAATCAGCTTCTTCGAGGGGAAACCTAGTTTACATTACACAAATGAAAAAAATTTGGACGCTACAAATGACAAGACGTCCTTTCTATATATAGGAGTCTAAGGGGTCATAATATAATCAGAGCCGACATAACAATAATAATATAAATGCACAACAATAACAAAAGTGGGCTTCTATGGGGCACAATAATAACAATATGTGGACTACATGGGTACAACAATATAATAATGGGGTTTGCACTAATAACAATAAGGGGTTACACTAGTAGTATAGGGACCTAATGCATTCAAACATCATGAGGAGAATCCATATTTATGAAATCTTATTCCTATATGAAATAAGTTTGTAAAAGAAAATAAAAATGAAGAGAAATTGATTTAAATTATTTTGATTAATCTCATGGAAACTATATGCTCAAGATATAGCTGAAATGATCATCTATCCAAGAATGATAGATGATGGTTATGAAGTTGAAAATCCTAGGGACAAGGCCATTATGGTGATGTTGGAAACCTATGACATACATTGATCATCATGAAGTATGTTATGGAAAATGTGTTATGTTATTTAGAGAAAGAAAGGGAAATTCCTTCGTTATAAAACTATATAAATCTCAAGGATCTTCCTTTGTGAGGAATGCTTGTCAAGTAATGGATTGCCCAAGGTATCGGGGAGGCAAAGTAGGAGGTGCTTGGACTTGGAAGGTCTGTGGCCTACTAGGGAAGGGGATAGTTGAGTGAATTGATTTTTAACAATCCATTTACATACTTATTGGGATCATGAATTCATTGGGAATGTCCAAGAAAAGAATGAGTTTCATTTGTTTCGTGTGTAATCCTTGTAAAGCAACAAAAACTATTAAGTAATTTTAGGTAACGGTTACCTTCATGTTTTTATCACCTGCATAGTCATTGCTGTGGCCTAAAAGCATTACCTGCATACGTTCATTTGTTCACGTTGTCAAGGCGGATGCAAGGCCCATTACTGATCTCAACATTGGCCCCTCTTCCATCAATAGTCTTGTGGCTTGGAACAGAGAGGGGCATCTGAAGCTTTATGTTCATATCTTTAGCAAAAACAATTCACAGTGGATTCTTGCGGGTCACTCCGTATCTCAAACTACTCGGCAACGGATTTGTGGGATTGTCATCAGGGGTGGTGACGGTGTAGATCTGCCCTCCTTTTCCTCCATTGGCGGCTCTTCCGAAGCCCACAACACAATCTGCCAACTTCATTCGATTCTGCGCCCAATTTGCATCTCTTCTCCAGCAGTTGTCAATGGCGCTGGACCTGCTGCGTGCAGAAAAAGACAGGGAGGCTTCCAACAACACCGAAAGCAGACCTAATAACATCCGTGTTGCTCCAGCTATGGCCATATTAGGAGTTAAATTCCTAGGATGCATGGATGTGCCTAGTATTGGCAATACGGCGAAATATTTGATGATAGATGGAACTTTATGCAATCAGATTGCATGTGAGTTTATGCAAAACTTCCTTTGCTTGCCATTGTATCTGAAACTTAACTTATATAGTTGCCATCCCATGTCATAACATGGCCACCGGATCTCTGTATCTGTTATTCGTCTCGTCATGGTAATTAATGCCTTAACTAAATGTTAATTATTTTACATTTTATGCTACAACTTTTACCTCCTATAGTGGCTATCTCGTGAGAATAATTAATGCCCTAACCAAATGTTAATCATTTTACACTTTATATGACAATTTCTATTTCTTATACCTCATCATGGTAATTAATTCCCTAACTAAATGTTAATCATTTTACACTTCATAGGACATTTTTTACTTTTTATATCTCGTCATGGTAATTAATGCCCTAACTAAATATTAATCATTTTACACTTCATATGACAATTTTTACCTCCTATAGTGGCCATCTCGTAGTGGTAATTAATTTCCTGACTAAATGTTAATCATTTTACACTTCATATGATAACTTTCACCTCCCAATTCTTTCTCCTATAGTGGCCATCTCGTAGTGGTAATTAATTCCCTAACTAAATGTTAATCATTTTACACTTCATATGATAACTTTTACCTCCCATAGTGGTCATCTTGTGTCCTAACATGGTCCATCATCTTAGTATTTTATATATGGTAGTCATGGTAATTAATGCTCTAAATAAATGTTAACTGTTTTTCATTTCACATAATAATTTTTTAAAGTGCCACTTTTTGGAGTAACTCCGAGATTTCTAGCTAGGATTCTGTGAAATATTTTGTGGTGAAATCTTGATTTGTGTTGTTTAAACTTGTTTTTTTACTACATGTATAGATCCAACAATTTAAAAAATATTTGGGGCACTTTGATTTTACAGAGTTCACTAGTCAAACTTTTATGTTCAATGAATCTCTCTTAGATTAAAATAAACTAGAAAATTGTTCAAAAAATGGCACAATAAAACAACTCAAAGAAGTAAATACTCCTCGTAATTAAATATTAATTATTTTGTGTTAGCATGTAGTTAAGGGTTGTTCAATTAGCATATGAATATTAATAGATGGGATGATGCTAGGGACAATGCAACTTTCTTAACATTAATCTTTTTTCACTTCATATCACAATTTTTTTTGGGTTTTTTTGGGTTTTATGTTCAATGAATCTCTCTTAGATTAAAATAAACTAGAAAATTGTTCAAAAAATGGCACAATAAAACAACTCAAAGAAGTAAATACTCCTCGTAATTAAATATTAATTATTTTGTGTTAGCATGTAGTTAAGGGTTGTTCAATTAGCATATGAATATTAATAGATGGGATGATGCTAGGGACAATGCAACTTTCTTAACATTAATCTTTTTTCACTTCATATCACAATTTTTTTTGGGTTTTCGTAATTAAATATTAAGCATTTTTTATTAGTATGTGTAAGTATAAGGGTTGTTTAGTTATAATATGAATATTAATCCATGGGATAGGCTGGGACAATGAATTTTTTTTAATATTAATCATTTTCCACTTCATATGACCAATATGTTTTTGGGGAACTCCTAGTAATTAAATATTAGTCATGTTTGGTTATTCCTCCTTATTAAATATTCCTATTTGTTTGTTATTGTGCTGAGATTTAATCGTGGTTTAGTTAGGATTTGAATATTAATCAACCAGATGATGTTGGGATAATGTACGTTTTTTTAATAATTGGTCTTCCACTTCTAATTTATAAGATTTATTTTATATAGGTGTAGTTTAACTTATAAAAAAAAGCCATTTTTCATGACAATTTTTCTAATTAATTGTAACCAAAATTTGTGAGAGCTTTATCGGAGATTTTTAAAAACTCTAATTTAAGTAATTTAATCTATAGATTTTGAGTTCCACCCACGGGTTTTAATCACATTATTAAGATTGACTTTCATTTTAATCACATTAAGATTTGGCCACACTAGATAGTTCTGAATGTTGACCAAATATTCATAATGTGATTAATGCAAAAGACAATCTCATTAAAATATAATGTTTAATAATGGTGTATTCTAACTTATAGAAAATTTCATTAACATATAATATTTAATAATCGTGTAGTCCAGCTTATAGAAAATATCATTAACATATAATATTTAGTGATGGTGAAGTTTAACTTATAGACGAAACAACCCTTTTCACGGAATTCACCAAAATTTAGCAATACAATTTTAGGATATTTCTTTTCAATTTAAAATACATTTTTGAATGTGTAAATGGATTCAACATTGTGAAAGTTCCTCGGGCACTAGAATTATGGAGAATAAAAAATTTATGTTCAAGTTTTTAAAAATCCCTATAGATTTTGATTAAACAATTTAAACTCAAGTTTTTAAAAATCTCTGTAAGAGTTTTAAAAGTATTAACAAAATCTCTCTGAGATTTTGATTAAACAACTTAAACTGAAGTTTTTAAAAACCTCTGTAAGATTTTCATCAAAATTAACAAGAAAATATATCATGAAACAACACATTTCGTCTATAAGTTAGAATATGCCCTTCACAATTACATTATTTTTTAATAATAATTGATCAATTATATTAAATAGGGGTAACCTAACATATAGACAATACAATTTGAAGCAATAATGTGATTTTTGGTTGTTTAAAATATATTTTTGGATACATAAATGGAATCGACACCAAGAAAAACCCATGAAGTACTCAAACTAACAAACAATAATTAATATTTAATTACTAGGAGTTTCCCCCACCCAAAAAAAAGGAGTTGCTTCATACTGGTGGCTAGAATGTTTCCCACAAGATTTCACATAGTGACTTCTTCTGTTTATTTACATATTATTCCACCTTCAATCAAGTATTTTCGTAAATTTGAGAACAAAGTTATTAATAATAAATCCCAAAGGGTTTTAACAAAGGAAATAATCCTTAAGTGAGTAAAAATCAGTAGAATCCTTGTGATACATCCTTGAATTATTATAATATGATTTGCTCATGACACTCATATTATGAGTCATGATGGTACATATAGTTGGCACACTAAGTGCATGCATGCTTGTATGAGACAAAAATTTCCATTATTGAATTTCATGAGAAGAAATAGCTTCTAATAATTTTGATGAATTATTGAGTAGTGGTATAATTGGAATGAACCCTTCATCATGCAAAGCAATGTGGAAGCATTTGAGGAATAGTAATTCCTACCAATAAATTACAAGATATGGTAGGATTCATTTCTTCTTCCTCCGGGGTTGGTTCGTCATGTATAGCATCTTGTTTTGACGTTTCTTGATCCTTTTCTTCCTCCTCCTCACAATCAATGTAAAATAATTTCTTCTGAGCACACTTATGACCTTTAGTGTATTTGCTATCACAACTGTAACAAAGCTCATTTTCTCCTTTTTCTTCCAAATTTTTTTGTGGAGCAACAACAATTCCATCTTTATAATTGTGAGTGGTAGGATTTCTTGTTGCCATAATTTATTTTTCTTTCCAGCCTGAATGCCTTCTCCAATGAATCAAGTTCCTAAAGACGAACCTCATTTTGAATGTTATCCTTTCAATTCCCTATGAAGACATCAATCCTCTGATTCTCTGGAATATCATTTACCCTTATATTCAATTTTTGGAAGTCCACAATGTGCTCTTCCATTCAACCCTTTAGTTTGAGATTTATCAATTGGCTAAAGAAGGTGTTGCTATTTGTATCCTTATCATGTGTTATCATTTTCTCTATGAAAATTGACCAAGTGACAAGTGGTTTACGAGGAAAAATCACTTTATACCATAAAAAATTATTTGTTTCTCAATATAAAGATACAATATGTGCCTTTTGTAATAGTTTCACATCATTAGATCAAAATATTTCTCCATCTATAGTATCCATGTTATGGGATCCTTTCCATCAAACTTCCTCGTATTGATCTTTGGAATACGGTGGGTCCTCAATCCAATATTAGATTCTATAAACCTTTAAGCCTTCCATGTCTTTCTTCAAATATTCCATGCATTTCTTCAAATATTCTTTCATACCATCGAAATTAGCTTCCATGGCACATATAAAACTATTATGTTAGCTTCGATCACATTCTTCAAATCATCCATCCCATTTTGCTTACTTGGTGTAACACCCCTCCCTTGTGTACTAAATTCTCATGTGTACTAAATTATTGTAAACCTAAGCTAAGTTAAAGCTAGGTGTGATACACGCCCTTATGTGTTAAACATTTCTAAACCTACCCTGGGTTAAAGCTAGGTGTGATACCCTCGTTTGTGGGATAAACTATTATAAACCTAATCTAAGGAAAGCCAGGTGATATGTAATATTGAAAGAAAATGTGTTATTAAATAAATTAATAAAATAAATCACTTGGGGGTGGAGCACCAAGAGAGAGGATATTCTTTCCAAATACCATGAGGAATTAGATAGAGTTGAATCTTTAATGATAAAGCTTCTAGATGTGATTCTAGATAAGCTTGGATGGATTCGATATCCATCGGATGGATGGGAGATAAAGATCCATCGAAAATAAAAGATTTGCGAGAGATAAAGGCATGCTTTTATGTGGAAAAGCATCTCGGAGATAAAGACAAGATTTTTCGAAAAATACCTAGGAAAATTGAAAAGTCCATAAAAGTGAGACGTTGCTAATGGTAACTAAATCATGAAAGAGAGTATTAAGTACCCAATGCATTGATCAATTCAAGATAGTTAATCCTTGGCAAGATCTTCAACTCGGGGGGGAATCAGAGGTGATTCATGGTTGGGTGGTGGTGTTCCTTCCTCCAAGGTGATCTAGGTATGACTAATGTTTGAAATAGCCACAAAGTTATGAGTAAATATTTGCAGATTTGTACGTGGTTTTGCTTAAGTAAAAGCGCATATACATGTTGGTTCGCCTCATCAGAGAAGCGTATACAGTATGAAGTATGATATTTGAAATTGCGGTTTGATCTAGCTATTGTTACAAAGTTCTCTATTCTGCTCTGTGTTTTGCTGACTATGTTTCGTTAATAGGGTTTTAGTGATTGAGTGTTGGGTGATTCGGAGATTGATTATGTAGGTGTAGTTGATGGTTGCATTGCAGTGGTGATTGATTTTGTGCTTTAATGTTGTTGATGGGTCCAGTATGAAATTTAGATGAAACGTGGCCTTTAGATTATGGTGTTGTGCTTCAGGAGTATCCAGTATGAAAATTTATGAAATATGGTCTCTGGAGGAAGAGAGAAGGTCGTAGACTTCAGTAGGTGGGCACCTACGTACTTGTAAACATATCAGTCAATACAAGAGCCAGGGGGTTGGAGCTCCCTTCCAGTAGTAGCTGGAAAATGCCTGAAGGTTGGAGCCTTTAGTAGGTCGGCGCCTACGTATTAGTAAACATATCAGCTAGTACAAGAACTAGGGGGTTGTAGCTCCCTTCCAGTAGTAGTTTGAGAATGAGAGAAGGTTGTAGCCTTCTACAGGATGGTGCCTGTGTACTGGTATGGGTTTGCACCAGTACAAGATTGTAAACAGGTTTCTCTTATATTAAAGGAAGATGAAAGTAGGTGGTTTCTTTCCTGCATTAGGTTTCCACCTTATATTATGTTGTTCATGTGTGTTTCTTATGTGTGATGATCTACTCTGTTCTTATTGTACCTAGTTACTATTTATATGGTTAATGAAGTTCTGAAGGACTGATTAAAGATCAACATATGATGAATTAATTGAATCATAAGTTTGATGGATATACGCTAGTTGCATTAAACATAGTTGTGTGTACACGCGGGTTCCCTTAACTGAAGTAGCATATATGAATCTGATTATGGAAATGAAATAGTTATTGATTTGCTAATACTGATTCAGCCCCCCCTCTCAGTACTATTTCCAACAATTGGTGTCAGAGCAGGTCCTTTGGTAGAAGCTTGATCTCTTGAAGGAGATCCATAGAACAATGGGAAAGAAAGCGTGTCAGAAGAAGAAGACAGCTCAAAGGAAGAGTGACAGCCTGCCGTTAGGTGAAAGAAAGAATTCAAATTCTGAATCACCTAAGATTGAAGATGAACAAACAAGTGAAGCATCAGATAATATCATAGATCAACAAGATCTATTTAAAAAAAGGGAGAGTACCCTCAAAGAAGAAGTTACCAGATTAAAATCTCAGCTAGAATGTGCCTTCATAGTACATCAAATGTTGCAGGAGCAAAGTGAAGAACAAGAAAGTGAGATTCTCAAACTAAGGCAACAAGTGGAAGAAGGAAGAAAGTCTGAAGAAATCTTAAAGAAGCAATATCTGGAAAAGGAAGAAAAACATCGCGTTGAGGTAAATATCTTGAAAGATAAATTAGAAGAAAAAGATAAACTATTATGATTTCAAGACAATATTAAGATTTTGGATGATATTCTTAGTAGTCAAAGGTCACCTGCTATCAAAACTGGTCATGGTTTTTATGAATCTGTTGAAGGTGAATCTAGCTCACAATGTGTGGCAAGGGACTCTAATGCAAAATTTGAAATTCTCACCAAGGAGATGAGAGGTGAGGCCCATCAACAACCAAAGAAAGAACGTCTTCAAAGAAAATCCCTTAATTCTAACTATGGAAGTGATACACTATTATGTCCTCCAATGAATAATGTTGCATGTTTTATATTTCATAATTTTGGGCATGTTGCAGCAGGATGTAGAAGTAGAATGTTTCAAGACCATCACACAGAAAGAGCATCACATTCCAGGTAATTTAAGGGGTATTGTTTTGCTTGCAATATGTTTGGTCACAAAGTCATTAACTGCCATAGAAGGAATATGAAATATATGAGACGTTATGCATGTAACAAGCTTGGACATATAGCAAAGGAATACAGGAGAAGATTTTGGGCACCATACGAAAAGTAGAAAACATCATCACAGTTGAAGATATGGAAGAAAAAGGAAATACAATCAGAAAGATGTGGCATAACAGAGTATAGAGACATGACAGACTCAGAGGGAGATGAAAGTGTGGAACCTCAGTGTTTTAAATCTCATACACAAGTTTAATGAAGACAAGTCGCGTGTGTACGTGAGTTCGAAGCTGCACATTCGTGTATATGTTGGTTTGAGGAAAAAAAGTGGGATAGACTCAGGAAAAAGGGTTTGATATGGTTCAGTTAATTATTTTATTTGTTTGATTATGGTTAAAATCTACTAATGATGTGTGGAAATGTGTCGGTACTCATAAGATGTTATTTATAAGTGCTTTTCATCCTAACTTGATGACGATGATGCCTTGATACTTCTCGCTGATATATGCATGATCATATTTGACATGAATAGATGGCACAGGTTTAGGAGGAGCATATGGTTCGAATAATGCAATGTTGGCATTATGGTTATAAGTCTTTGGTGATAATGCCTAGGTGGCTAAATTATACATCTTGCTACTTATTGTTGGTTGGTCAAGAGAATGGTATTGCAGATTACAGGTTGCTGATGTTGATGAGAGATGCTTATGGTGCAGACCATATTGTGTATTATAGTAGCTAATGACTATCATGGTCTTGTTTAGGTCTCTGGTCTTTGTTAAAAATGTCATGTATTTCTTTTGAAGACCCATGAGTCATATGATGTAATTTTTAAACCCACTTTTCATGGGAAGGATGATGTAACAATGTCTATCTTAGTCATGTATAAACATTTGGTATATCCCCACTTGGTTGGGTGGATGACTCAAAATGGTGTATCCCCACTTGGTTGGGAGATTGATGTATGTATAAGTAATTGGTGATAGGAAGGTCATACTCACTTAGTTCACTACAACAAAACCCTGTGATTAGCATCCCTTTTTGCTTCCTTTTTTACGTCTAGAACCCATTTTTGGTGCTATTTGTGTCCATTTATCAAACATGGTGCAAAACTTGATGCAAAGTTTGCACCGAGTTTTGCACCAAGTCTTACATCAAGTTTAGCACCAGGTATTGTAATAGGTTTTGAACCAGATTTTACACCAAGTTTTACGACAGGTTTTATGCCAAGTTTTGTGCCATCCTTTGCACCATGTTTTGCATCAATTTTGGCACCTAATTTTATTTCACCAACTTTTGCATCCTCTATTGCATCGACCTTTTGCACCTACACTTGCATCAACTTTTGCATCATCTCTTGCATCCTCTTTTGCATCATTTTTAAAATAATTTTTTGCATCCATTTTTGCATATTTTTTGAATCCCCTTTGTGCCAAGTTTTGCATCGAGGTTTGTGTCTAGTTTTGCATCTAATTTTGTTGCATTGACTTTTACATCTTGTTTTGCATCCATATTTACATCCTCTTTTTCATCTGTTATTGTGTCCACTATTACATCCATTTTTCTTGTGCCATAATTTTCACCTAGTTTGACACCTCCCTTTGCACCCTTTTTGGTTTCTAAATATGCATCCATGATTACATCCATGTATACATCTAGGTTTTCATCAACTTTTACATGTATTTTTAATCCCTTTTTATATCCACTTTTGCATCAATATTTGTATCAGGTTTTGTGTCTCATATTGCATCTACTTTTGCATAGAATTCGGTGCCATCAACTTTTGCATCCTAGTTTACATCCATTGTTGCACCCATGTCTATGCTCACTTTTACATCCCTTTTTGCATCTTATTTTTCATCTTCGTTTGCTTCTTTTTTTGCATCTATCACTAAATCCACTTTTGTTGTGTCACAATTTGTGCCATGTTTTGTACTTACTGTTGTACCCACGTTTGCTTCCAATCTTGCATCCATCTTCGCATCCTCTTTTGCATAAAATATTGCATCTATTTTTGCATCCACTTTTGTGTTGGGTTTTGTGTCTCATTTCGTATCTTGTTTTGCATGTACTTCCATTGCATCCATATTTTGCATCCAATTTTGTTTCTCATGTTGCACCCGTGTTTGCATCCACTTTTACATCCCTTATAGCATCTTGTCTTGCATCTAAGTTTTCATCTTTTTTTGTGTCTATTATTACATCCACTTTCTCATCCACTTTTTTTGTGCTATGATTTGTACCATATCTTATGCCTATCATTGCAACCCACATTTTCTTCCACTATTGCATCCACATTTTCATCCTCTTTTGTGTCCAAGTTTGCATCAAATATTGTTTATGTCTTTTGCATCCCATTTCGAATCTACTTTTACATCCACTTTTGATTCGTCCAATTTTGAAACTAATTTTGTGTCCATTATTGCACCGATGTTTGGCCCATGTTTACATCCCTTTTTTCCTCCAAGTTTTCCTCCTTTTTGCATTCAAGTTTGTGTCTTTTTTTTTACATTCATTGTTGTATCCACATTTGTTTCACCACAATTCATGCTAAGTTTTATGCCTACTATTGTTCCCATGTTTTATTCCACTTTTTCATCCATGTTTGAATTATATTTTGTGTTCAAGTTTGCATCAACTATTGCATCTACTTTTTCATCCACTTTTGTGTCAATTTTTCTGTCTTGTTTTGCATCTACTTATGTTGTGTCCACTCTTCATCCAAATTTACATCTATTTTTACCCCCATTTTTTTGTTCACTTTTGCATCCCTTTTCCAACGCACATCATATTTTTTGCATTGATGATATTTCTTATGACATTGAAAATTATGAACAATTGATGACAATGTCAATAATTATAACGATGATGATAATGAAGATGATGACGATGACATGAATTGCAATTGTTATGATAATGACAATGATGATAAAGACGATGGGGGTTACAATGACAATGATGATGATGATGCTAATGACCTTGGCCATTCTTCCCAACTTTTAAATGTTGTCATGGTCATAATCATAATAATTATCTTTGGTGTCATCTTCCAAGTCATCATCATCTGATCATCATTATCATTATTTTCATCTTGGTCATCATCAACAACAATAATGGCATGAATGATGATTATGATGTTCATGATGAAGATGACAACAATTATGATAAAAATTATATTAGTTATGATGATGGGGATGATGACAATTATAATGACGATGATAATGGTAGTGATGATGATGATCATTGATCATCTCTAAAAAATAAAGTTGTTATTTCTCTTGTATATATCATGTGTCCTAACAACCCTTTTCGAGCACTCGTAACATTTTTTAGGTTGATGATATTTCTTATGATACCTATAATTATGAACAATTGACGACAATGTCCATAATCATGATGATGATGATGAAGACATGAATGGTGATTATGATGATAATGAAATGATGGCAGTGATGGTGATGATGATGGTGATAATGAAGATGATGAACCTCCTTCTAAACTAGGGAGGTACTCATAATGAGACAAAAAAGAGAGCATATAAATGCACTCTCTCTCCATTATGCGATTCCTATCAATGGGTCGGTCGAGGGATGCTACTCTCAAGTTGAAATATTCATATAAGAAGGGATATGGATTGATAAGCATCAATGATGATGTACATCATCATAGCCAACATTGTCAAAATAGTAAGGCCTTGACTAACAAGTTTATCTCTCCATTAGATCAGAGCACAATGTTGAGAGGCATAAATTTAGACACCACTCCTCTTTAGGAACTTACCCCACCAAGATGTTCACCAGGTATGTCCTCACATGATCATTTCCTAATCCATTATCATAATATTTGACACCGGAGAATGTGAATCCTCATGACTATTCTTATCTTGGATTAATGTACTTGACTTATGACGATTAGTCCTAGTCAAAGTCCAAATTCTCAAAGAATATTAGTCCCAAATGTTTATCCAATCCACCATTCTCCCTACTAGTGCCCTTACTAGGCTTATGATTGTTAGTCCTGGCCATAGTACATGACACATGGATAATATGGTGTCTACCCTCACTCCATATCAACCAGAGAGGAGACATCCACAAGCATAACATTTTCTCAAGAATACCCATCATTTTCATACAGAATAACATCATTAATTTGTTTTCATTGTGTGAGGCCTTTATGATTAAGCATTCATAGATCTGTGGAAAAATATTTCCCCTTTTGTCATTTGTGATAAATAATATCAAAAAGTGAAAGCCAAAATCATTAAAGATACACTATACTGATTTATCTAAGTCTAAACTCTAAGGTTGAAGTAAAAATTCATGTAAATCTTATATCTATGAGTTGTGCCAAACTTATGAAAACCTTATTCCCTAAGTCCTATATATAAGAAAAAGAAAAAGAAAGAAAAATAAGGCCCAATGAATGGTAACTCATGTATTCGCTCCCTCTTAGGAAAATATATGAATATATACACTCCTAGTCACACTTGATCACATGTTTGTGATGGTTAAATCATAAAGTCCTCTTTTCCCCTTGTATTTTCACTTCATCATTTTAGCACCTAATTGAGGATCTAGGGAATGTTTGTTTCCTAAGGGTTTCATGTCTAATCTTGGTTTACTTATGTCACACTACTATCAATTTATGTGATAGAGTGAAATACATAAGTTTGTGGAGTTATTATAATAGTGTATTAAGTTAGTCACCACACACACATGTATTACATCTCATTGATCCACATGTGTGGGTTGGAGACTCATTTCTTGAGAACATTAATGGACACTGCTTTAGGGCTTTAATGGTGTAGCTTACAAAATATATTGTTAAACATTGTGATTCATTCTTTGTTTTCCTCGAGACACTTGATAATATTGAAGTCACTCCCAAAAATCCATGGAGATGGGGAGTATAAATTACTTGTGCTAGAAATAGAATTGATAAATAAAGGTTTTCCATTTGCAATATTGGAGTCATGGACATTGGATACATGGTAGTAGTCCTCGATGTCAATTAACTAAATTATATAATCATAATGCGAAAAGAGGTAAACATATTGGTAACCTTGATGTGTTGATCATTTCAAATAATAACCATTCCGCCCAAGTATCTCTAAGCATCAATCACTACTACTCTTAAATTCCTCCCCCATTTGCTAATTATATGAGGTAGAACCTCACTTAATATTTTTGTTTCTTATATCAACATTATTGATGGGTGCTTTACGTACCATTTTTCTTTTAGGTGTTTTTGTTTTCCTTTACTATTGAGGCCCCTCATGTTCCATGAGACTATTTTCATCGAGAATTTACACAGAAATGAAGTATAATGTGACTAAAAGAAAACATGTCTCAAGATTTAAGTGCTTGGACAATTCCACTTCATGAATCCTATATTTCCTTAACCTAGGACCGAATGGTGAACTTGATGGCCTTAAGGGAAATTGACCAATGAAAATATAAAAAAGAGGTGACTTTTGACTTTATCACATACAATTTAATGTACTAAAAAAAATATCCATAACAATTTCATCAATCAATGAATCATTAAAAAAAAAATATCCAAACAATTTCATCAAGCAATGAATCATTACATTATAAAATACAATCTATAAACATTTTGTGAATGTTTTGCTAAACCATGCTCAAAAACCAACATATTTAATATTAATAATTAAAAATAATATGGAAAATAACACATTTTGATAAGTTAAATAATATAATATCAAGCCTAAAAAATTTCACTAACAGAAAATTATAAAGCATGCAACTAATGGAAGTGACCACTCAAGGCCACCATAAGACAATTAATCTATTAAGACCAAGATTAATGGGGACAAAGATCTACAAAGAACAAAGGAAAACCTATTTTAACTTTATTGTTTTATTATCCTGGTTCAAGATGAACATTTCAAGATATAATGAAGAACATAATTAGTTTTATTGCATTAATAAAACCCAAGCACATTCTATAACTAAGCAAGGAAGAGATGTGTAACAACCATCTCAGCGACACAACACATTGAATTAAGTTACTTTTTTATATATAATTTAAACTCCTATCATAAAATCACAAATTTAGCATGAATCGGATGTTTAAAATCCATTTTTATAAAAAAAAAATATAATTTTTCTTATAGAAAAAAGATACCAAAAACTAAATATATTTTTTTAGAAAATAAAAAAATACTAAAAGTAAATATATATTAAAAGATCAACTAAAACATAAGCAAACTAGAATTTGAATTTGACACTCTTGTTCACTTTCGGAAACTCATGTGGTGGAATGTGATCTTTATCCTCGTATTTAGCTTTTTCCTAAGAAATAAAATCATATAAAAGCAGGAAAGAGCCATAAAGCATGGGGAAGCTTTTTCTTAAGCACAAAAGCATCTAAAAAGTGGAAAAGGCCACTTTTATATGAGGAAATATTATTCACCCAAAATATTCTTCCCAAATTGAACTAATGAGGAATTTGGGAAATCTTCATAGCTTTCACTTTCCTATATATTGGAGGCTTGGCCATTCAAAAAATGATGGGAATTCTTGTATTGCTGAGATCTATGGGAGAGTTTTGGAGCTAAAAGTTGGGGGAGGTGTTGTTGCAACTACATATGATTGTTCTAACTTTCCTCCAACTCCTTTATTAATATAGATCAGTTGTTCTTCCTTCCATATGTTTCTATTCATTCTTTATTTATTCTATTTAACTAATGAATGTATGGGATTTTGGTTTATATTTATTTATTCAATAATATTTATATGTTTATGATAGTTTCGATTATCAAGATATTATGCTATGAAGGTTGCTTTATTCTCTCTCTTATGTGTAGGACGAAGCTTTGGAGCTAACTAGGAGCACTTCCTAGCTATACTAAAAACTCCAAGAAGACCTGCATGTGAGGACTCACAAGAATTCCTTCTCTTTTTCTTTTCCATACTCTATATCTTGATCTACTAAGAATCCTGAGCCTTAGAACAACCTTTCTCTTAATTGGTCTATCCTAGGTTTTAGGGATAAACTGAGAGGGTTTTATGTTCATCTAACCATGCATTAAATGTTACAGCAAAATGATATTTAGAAACTTTAATATATTTCACTATGTAAATGAAATTAGTAAAATGAACACATAGAGGGTGGAAATAAAATGAAAACTCTAAACAAGAAGCCAAAAGTGGATTTAACGATGGATACAAAATTGGGAGTAGAATTGGATGTTAAACTAGCCATCAAAACAAGATGCAAACAATGACACAAAAAGGGTTTTAAAGTAAAATTATAAAAGGGTGCAACACTAGACACAAAGAAGGGAACAAAATAGGGCATATGAAAGGATACCAAATTGGAAGCAAACAAGGATGCAAAAATGGACACCAAAATGAGGATGAAAAGAATGGTGTAAAATTAGGATGCAAAAAGGATGTAAGAAAATACACAAAACAAGATGCAAAATGGGACTAAAAAATGGTGAAACCAAGGATGTCAAAAATGATGCATAACTAAACGAAAATTCAAACTAAAATCTAGGTGAAAAATCAGATGCAAATGTGGACACAAAATGTGGCAGAAAAAAGGATGCAAATTTGGATGCCAAAAAAGATGCAAAATTAGATACCAAAATGGATGAAAATTTTGACATAAAAAATGGTGCAAAATTGGACACAAAAGAAGAAAAATTGTGCAAAAATAGGCATAAAAATTGCTCAAATTTGGATGCAAATTGAGATGCAACATTGGATGTAAAATGAGGTGCAACAAATCATTCAGAACTTGGTGCAAAAACAAATACAAAAGTAGACAAAATAAAATGGCTCAAAATTGAACATGACAATAGATACAAAATGGGATGCAACATATGGTTGAACATAGGATGCAAATTTAGATGCTCAAAAGGATGCAAAATTGGATGCAAGAAATGGTGTTAAAAATGATGCTAAATTCGATGCAACAAATGATGCAAAATTAGATGCAAAGTATGGTGCAAAATAGGATGCAAAAAAGGCAGATAAATAAAACACAAAAGTGGATGCAAAAAATGGTGCAAAAATGCATGCAAAATTTGGCATTAAATCAAATTCAACATATGGTGCAAAATTGGATGGAAAAAATGGTGTAAAAAAGGCAGAAAAAACTGGCACAAAAATAGATGTAAAAATAAGTACAAAATTAGAAGCAAAAAATGGCATGAGACCAAATGCAAAAATTGGCAGAAACTCGATGTAAAAAAAGGCACTAAATCAGATACCAAAGATGGTGTAAAATTTGATGCAAATTACAATACAAAACTAGAAGCAAAGAATGCCACAAAAGAGGAAGAAAACAATGATGCAAAAATAGATGCAAAAAATGTCAAAAAACTAGAAGTAAAACCTATTGTAAAACCAAATGAAAATCTTGGTGCAAAATGTGTTGCAAAAAATGATGGAAAATTTGGCGTAAAAAAGATGCAAAATTTGGTGCAAAAAATGACGCTTTAAAAATTGTACAATAGAGCCAAATTTAGCACCAAGCTGCTCACCCCAATTGAGAAAAACATGCACTAAAATCTGGTGCTAAATCTGGCGTAAATTGCCAGTTTTGTTGTACTGGTTGAGTTGTAGAGTCACATTATTCTTTTGAAAA
This sequence comes from Pinus tabuliformis, assembly GCA_031772625.1. NCBI lineage: Eukaryota > Viridiplantae > Streptophyta > Pinopsida > Pinales > Pinaceae > Pinus > Pinus tabuliformis. Next base: position 1,789,822,407 of record CM062818.1, read on the forward strand.
ATACCTTTGCAAACTCTGCTTGTGCTTGGGAGGAGCAAGGATGGATTGGTACATCTCAGCACGTAAAAAGGAAGAGCTCAATTGGAGATTTCAGCATGTACTCAGGGGGAATATGGAAAAGAGCTAGGGGGTTGTAGCTCCCTTGGAGTAGTAGCTGGAGAAAGAGAGAACGCTATAGCCTTCTACAGGTGGCTGCATACAGGTATGAGTCTACACCAGTACAATATTGTAAACAAGTTTTTATTATATTAAAGTAAGACAAAAGCAAGTGGTTTTTGTCCCGCATTGGGTTTCCACCTTATATCATGGTGCTCATGTGTGTTTCTTATGTGTGATGATTTGTTCTGCTTTTACTACACTTGGTTACTATTTATATGGTTAATGAATTTTTGATGCACTGATTAAAGATCAACATATGATGAATTAACTGAATCATACGTTTGTTGGATATACGTTAGTTGCATTAAACACAATTATGTGTACATGCAGGCTACCTTAACTGAAGTAGCACATATGAATCTGATTACAAGGACTAAGATGGTCAAAAAGGCATATCGATCATGATCGAATTTGTGAGCTTACTTGGGTCATGAGCATTTAACTGGAATAATAAAATGACCAATGATGGATGATCATAGACATTATTAGTTCCTATTCTTCCAATTCGTCTTCCATCATGGGAAAAAATAAGTGATATATACTTCCTCCAGTTATTGTTCGAGCCGGATGATAAAAATTGGCATGTCCGGTTCTTTCGGGGGATAGATCCATAAAGATCTACTTATCCCAATAACAAAGAAACCTGACCTAAATGATCCTGTATTAAGGGCTAAATTAGCTAAAGGTATGGGACATAATTATTATGGTTATTTAGCATGTATATTCTTTTAATATGTTCAGTATTTAGCATTTATACAGAGAAGTTCACACCCACTACTCGGAAACTTCTGGGCACTCCTAAATGCTAGATTCCAAGAATATTATCATAGGCTTTTTATGGACAAATCTAAAACAAGACTTATGTGTTTTTTCAATAACAGTTGTGTGTAATTTCGATATCATCACATTATTTGTGATTGTACTTTACGAATAAATTAAATAATAAACCTAAATATTCATTCTAAATAGATTACTGATGCATTTCCACCAAATTTTAAACTGATCCACTAAAATATACTAAACATGTATCTGCAGAAAGTGATTTTATTTTCTAATACTAAAATCCAATTTTTTTCCTAGAGGTAAAAAAAAATGCATGCATCTTTTAAAACATGGTGAATCTTTAACTATTTGGACTAATCTGTTTGTTTGGATCAAATTTACATGCCATTAACTAACAGTTGGCAATAACCTACTGTTCTTTGCCCTTTGAAAACACAAATCAATCAAAACACAAAACCGTCCTAACCATTCCAACAACTAAGAAGGGGATGTTCCTCAACGCAGTCGTTGCTCTCTGGTTTTAATGTATTTTCAAGCTGGGATAGTCTTAGTGCGATGAACTTACCTTGGCATCCTCTGCATGACACCCGGTCCAAAGTGGTTGTAGGTAACGGTTACCTTCATGTTTTTATCACCTGCATAGTCATCGCTGTGGCCTAAAAGCATTACCTGCATGCGTTCATACAATGAAAGAATAATCACTATCGCTATAGATTATGTAGTATTCTAGATTTTAGAATTTGATGACAAATAAAAAAAATTAGTTGCTTAACTATTCCAGCACAATCCCTAAATCTACAATCTCCATAAACTATTATTAAATTTTAAAATATTGCTAAAATCGGCCATCAGGCTTTAAGTAAACTTGCCTTGTCATGATAAGTGAAACGGTTGTTGGAAATAGTAATAGCTGTGGAAGCAAGTGAAACGTCAATGAGACCGTCTAACCACCTGGAGAGGGTGTTGTGATCGATCCATATATCTTTAGAACCAGTGATAGATATAGCATCCGGATCCTGTTTTGTCATCCAGGTGACGGACTCCGTCACCTCAACGTTACCCGCGACGCTGGGTTTACAGTCATGGATGTTCAACCCATGAATAATAACGTTGTTCACGTTGTCAAGGCGGATGCAAGGCCCATTACTGATCTCAACATTGGCCCCTCTTCCATCAATAGTCTTGTGACTTGCAACAGAAAGGGGCATCTGAAGCTTTATGTTCATATCTTTAGCAAAAACAATCCACAGTGGATTCTTGCGGGTCACTCCGTATCTCAAACTACCGGGCAACGGATTTGTGGGATTGTCATCAGGGGTGGTAACGGTGTAGATCTGCCCTCCTTTTCCTCCATTGGCGGCGCTTCCGAAGGCCACAGCACAATCTGCCAACTTCATTCGATTCTGCGCCCAATTTGCATCTCTTCTCCAGCAGTTGTCAATGGCGTTGGACCTGCTGCTTGCAGAAAAAGACAGGGAGGCTTGCAACAACACCGAAATCAGACCTAATAACATCCATGCTGCTCCAGCTATGGCCATATCAGGAGTTAAATTCCTAGGATGCATGGATGTGCCTAGTATTGGCAATACGGCGAAATATTTGATGATATATGGAACTTGATGATATATGGAACTTTATGCAATCAGATTGCATGTGAGTTTATGCAAAACTTGCTTTGCTTGCCATTGTATCTGAAACTTAACTTACATAGTTGCCATCCCATGTCATAACATGGCCACCCGATGTCAGTATCTGTTATTCGTCTCGTCATGGTAATTAATGCCTTAACTAACTGTTAATTATTTTACATTTTATGCTACAACTTTTACCTCCTATAGTGGCTATCTCGTGAGAGTAATTAATGCCCTAACCAAATGTTAATCATTTTACGCTTTATATGACAATTTCTATTTCTTATACCTCGTCATGGTAATTAATGCCCTAACTAAATGTTAATCATTTTACACTTCATATGACAATTTTTACCTCCTATAGTGGCCATCTCGTAGTGGTAATTAATTCCCTCACTAAATGTTAATCATTTTACACTTCATATGATAACTTTCACCTCCCAATTCTTTCTATATCTTGTCATGGTAATTAATGCACCAACTATAAATGTTAATCATTTTACACTTCATATGACAACTTTTACCTCCTATAGTGGCCATCTCGTAGTGGTAATTAATTCCCTAACTAAATGTTAATCATTTTACACTTCATATGATAACTTTTACCTCCCATAGTGGTCATCTCGTGTCCTAACATGGTCCATCATCTTAGTATTTTATATATGGTAGTCATGGTAATTAATGCTCTAAATAAATGTTAATTGTTTTTCATTTCACATAATAATTTTTTAAAGTGCCACTTTTTGGAGTAACTCCGAGATTTCTAGCTAGGATTCTGTGAAATATTTTGTGGTGAAATCTTGATTTGTGTTGTTTAAACTTGTTTTTTTACTACATGTATAGATCTAACAATTTAAAAAATATTTGGGGCACTTTGATTTTACAGAGTTCACTAGTCAAACTTTTACTTTCAATGAATCTCTCTTAGATTAAAATAAACTAGAAAATTGTTCAAAAAATGGCACAATAAAACAACTCAAAGAAGTAAATACTCCTCGTAATTAAATATTAATTATTTTGTGTTATCATGTAGTTAAGGGTTGTTCAATTAGCATATGAATATTAATAGATGGGATGATGCTAGGGACAATGCAACTTTCTTAACATTAATCTTTTTCCACTTCATATCACAATTTTGTTTGGGCTTTTGTAATTAAATATTAAGCATTTTTTATTAGTATGTGTAAGTATAAGGGTTGTTTAGTTATTATATGAATATTAATCCATGGGATAGGATGGGACAATGAAATTTTTTTAATATTAATCATTTTCCACTTCATATGACCAATATGTTTTTGGGGAACTCCTAGTAATTAAATATTAGTCATGTTTGGTTATTCCTCCTTATCAAATATTCCTATTTGTTTGTTATTGTGCTGAGATTTAATCATGGTTTAGTTAGGATTTGAATATTAATCAACGAGATGATGTTGGGATAATGTACGTTTTTTTTAATAATTGGTCTTCCACTTCTAATTTATAAGATTTATTTTATATAGGTGTAGTTTAACTTATAAAAAAAAAGTCATTTTTCATGACAATTTTTCTAATTAATTGTAACCAAAATTTGTGAGAGGTTTGTCGGAGATTTTTAAAAACTCTAATTTAAGTAATTTAATCTATAGATTTTGAGTTCCACCCACGGGTTTTAATCACATTATTAAGATTGACTTTCATTTTAATCACATTAAGATTTGGCCACACTAGATAGTTCTGAATGTTGACCAAATCTTCATAATGTGATTAATGCTAAAGACAATCTCATTAAAATATAATGTTTAATAATGGTGTATTCTAACTTATAGAAAATTTCATTAACATATAATATGTAATAATCGTGTAGTCCAGCTTATAGAAAATATCATTAGCATATAATATTTAGTGATGGTGTATTTTAGCTTATAGATGAAACAACCCTTTTCACGGAATTCACCAAAATTTAGCAATACAATTTTAAGATATTTCTTTTCAATTTAAAATACATTTTTGAATGTGTAAATGGATTCAACATTGTGAAAATTCCTCGGGCACTAGAATTATGGAGAATAAAAAATTTATGTTCAAGTTTTTAAAAATCCCTATAGGTTTTGATTAAACAATTTAAACTCAAGTTTTTAAAAATCTATGTAAGAGTTTTAAAAGTATTAACAAAATCTCTATGAGATTTTGATTAAACAACTTAAACTCAAGTTTTTAAAAACCTCTGTAAGATTTTCATCAAAATTAACAAGAAAATATATCATGAAACAACACATTTCGTCTATAAGTTAGAATATGCCCTTCACAATTACATTATTTTTTAATAATAATTGATCAATAATATTAAATAGGGGTAACCTAACATATAGACAATACAATTTGAAGCAATAATGTGATTTTTTGTTGTTTAAAATATATTTTTGGATACATAAATGGAATCGACACCAAGAAAAACCCATGAAGTACTCAAATTAACAAACAATAATTAATATTTAATTACTAGGAGTTTCCCCCACCCAAAAAAAGGAGTTGCTTCATACTGGTGGCTAGAATGTTTCCCACAAGATTTCACATAGTGACTTCTTCTGTTTATTTACATATTATTCCACCTTCAATCAAGTATTTTTGTAAATTTGAGAACAAAGTTATTAATAATAAATCCCAAAGGGTTTTGACAAAGGAAATAATCCTTAAGTGAGTAAAAACTAGTAGAATCCTTGCGATACATCATTGAATTATTATAATATGATTTGCTCATGACACTCATATTATGAGTCATGATGGTACATATAGTTGGCACACTAAGTGCATGCATGCTTGTATGAGACAAAAATTTCCATGATTGAATTTCATGAGAAGAAATAGCTTCTAATAATTTTGATGAATTATTGAGTAGTGGTATAACTGGAATGAACCCTTCATCATGCAAAGCAATGTGGAAGCATTTGAGGAACAGTAATTCCTACCAATAAATTACAAGATATGGTAGGATTCATTTCTTCTTCCTCCGGGGTTGGTTCGTCATGTATAGCATCTTGTTTTGACGTTTCTTGATCCTTTTCTTCCTCCTCCTCACAATCAATGTAAAATAATTTCTTCTGAGCACACTTATGACCTTTAGTGTATTTGCTATCACAACTGTAACAAAGATCACTTTCTCCTTTTTCTTCCAATTTTTTTTGTGGAGCAACAACAATTCCATCTTTATAATTGTGAGTGGTAGGATTTCTTGTTGCCATAATTTATTTTTCTTTCCGGCCTGAATGCCTTCTCTAATGAATCAAGTTCCTAAAGACGAACCTCATTTTGAATGTTATCCTTTCAATTCCCTATGAAGACATCAATCCTCTGATTCTCTAGAATATCATTTACCCTTATATTCAATTTTTGGAAGTCCACAATGTGCTCTTCCATTGAACCCTTTAGTTTGAGATTTATCAATTGGCTAAAGAAGGTGTTGCTATTTGTATCCTTATAATGTGTTATCATTTTCTCTATGAAAATTGACCAAGTGACAAGTGGTTTACGCGGAAAAAGCACTTTATACCATAAAAAATTATTTGTTTCTCAATATAAAGATACAATATGTGCCTTTTGTAATAGTTTCACATCATTAGATCAAAATATTTCTCCATCTATAGTATCCATGTTATGGGATCCTTTCCATCAAACTTCCTCGTATTGATCTTTGGAATACGGTGGGTCTTCAATCCAATATTAGATTCTATAAGCCTTCAAGCCTTCCATGCCTTTCTTCAAATATTCCATGCATTTCTTCAAAGATTCTTTCATACCATCGAAATTAGCTTCCATGGCACATATAAAACTATTATGTTAGCTTCGATCACATTCTTCAAATCATCCATCCCATTTTGCTTACTTGGTGTAAAACCCCTCCCTTGTGTACTAAATTCTCATGTGTACTAAATTATTGTAAACCTAAGCTAAGTTAAAGCGAGGTGTGATACCCGCCCTTGTGTGTTAAACATTTATAAACCTACCCTGGGTTAAAGCTATGTGTGATACCCTCATTTGTGGGATAAACTATTATAAACCTAATCTGAGGAAAGCCAGGTGATATGTAATATTGAAAGAAAATGTGGTATTAAATAAATTAATAAAATAAATCACTTGGGGGTGGAGCACCAAGAGAGAGGAGATTCTTTCCAAATACCATGAGGAATTAGATAGAGTTGAATCTTTAATGATAAAGCTTCTAGATGTGATTCTAGATAAGCTTGGATGGATTCGATATCCATTGGATGGATGGGAGATAAAGATCCATCGAAAATAAAAGATTTGCGGGAGATAAAGGCATGCTTTTATGTGGAAAAGCATCATGGGAGATAAATACAAGCTTTTTCGAAAAATACCTAGGAAAATTGAAAAGTCCATAAAAGTGAGACATTGCTAATGGTAACTAAATCATGAAAGAGGGTATTAAATACCCAATGCATTGATCAATTCAAGACAGTTAATCCTTGGCAGGACCTTCGACTCGGGGGTGGGGGGAATCATAGGTGATTCATGGTTGGGTGGTGGTGTTCCTCCCTCCAAGGTGATCTAGGTATGACTAATGTTTGAAATAGCCGCAAAGTTATGAGTAAATATTTGCAGATTTTTACGTGGTTTTGCTTAAGTAAAAGCGCATATACGTGTTGGTTCGCCTCATCAGAGAATCGTATACAGTATGAAGTATGATATTTGAAATTGCAGTTTGATCTAGCTATTGTTGCAAAGTTCTCTATTCTGCTCTATGTTCTGGTGACTATGTTTTGTTAATAGGGTTTTAGTGATTAAGTGTTGGGTGATTCGGAGATTGATGATGTAGGTGTAGTTGATGGTTGCATTGCAGTGGTGATTGATTTTTTGCTTTAATAATGTTGATGGGCCCAGTATGAAATTTAGATGAAACGTGGCCTTTAGATTATGGTGTTGTGCTTCAGGAGTATCCAGTATGAAAATTTATGAAACATGGTCTCTGGAGGAAGAGAGAAGGTCGTAGACTTCAGTAGGTGGGCACCTACGTACTTGTAAACATATCAGTCAATACAAGAGCCAGGGGGTTGGAGCTCCCTTCCAATAGTAGTTTGAGAATGAGAGAAGGTTGTATCCTTCTACAGGATGGTGCCTGTGTACTGGTATGGGTCTGCACCAGTACAAGATTGTAAACAGGTTTCTCTTATATTAAAGGAAGATGAAAGTAGGTGGTTTCTTTCCTGCTTACTTGGTGTAAAACCCCTCCCTTGTGTACTAAATTCTCATGTGTACTAAATTATTGTAAACCTAAGCTAAGTTAAAGCTAGGTGTGATACCCGCCCTTGTGTGTTAAACATTTATAAACCTACCCTGGGTTAAAGCTATGTGTGATACCCTCATTTGTGGGATAAACTATTATAAACCTAATCTGAGGAAAGCCAGGTGATATGTAATATTGAAAGAAAATGTGGTATTAAATAAATTAATAAAATAAATCACTTGGGGGTGGAGCACCAAGAGAGAGGAGATTCTTTCCAAATACCATGAGGAATTAGATAGAGTTGAATCTTTAATGATAAAGCTTCTAGATGTGATTCTAGATAAGCTTGGATGGATTCGATATCCATCGGATGGATGGGAGATAAAGATCCATCGAAAATAAAAGATTTGCGGGAGATAAAGGCATGCTTTTATGTGGAAAAGCATCATGGGAGATAAATACAAGCTTTTTCGAAAAATACCTAGGAAAATTGAAAAGTCCATAAAAGTGAGACATTGTTAATGGTAACTAAATCATGAAAGAGGGTATTAAATACCCAATGCATTGATCAATTCAAGACAGTTAATCCTTGGCAGGACCTTCGACTCGGGGGTGGGGGGAATCATAGGTGATTCATGGTTGGGTGGTGGTGTTCCTCCCTCCAAGGTGATCTAGGTATGACTAATGTTTGAAATAGCCGCAAAGTTATGAGTAAATATTTGCAGATTTTTACGTGGTTTTGCTTAAGTAAAAGCGCATATACATGTTGGTTCGCCTCATCAGAGAATCGTATACAGTATGAAGTATGATATTTGAAATTGCAGTTTGATCTAGCTATTGTTGCAAAGTTCTCTATTCTGCTCTATGTTCTGGTGACTATGTTTTGTTAATAGGGTTTTAGTGATTAAGTGTTGGGTGATTCGGAGATTGATGATGTAGGTGTAGTTGATGGTTGCATTGCAGTGGTGATTGATTTTGTGCTTTAATAATGTTGATGGGCCCAGTATGAAATTTAGATGAAACGTGGCCTTTAGATTATGGTGTTGTGCTTCAGGAGTATCCAGTATGAAAATTTATGAAACATGGTCTCTGGAGGAAGAGAGAAGGTCGTAGACTTCAGTAGGTGGGCACCTACGTACTTGTAAACATATCAGTCAATACAAGAGCCAGGGGGTTGGAGCTCCCTTCCAATAGTAGTTTGAGAATGAGAGAAGGTTGTATCCTTCTACAGGATGGTGCCTGTGTACTGGTATGGGTCTGCACCAGTACAAGATTGTATACAGGTTTCTCTTATATTAAAGGAAGATGAAAGTAGGTGGTTTCTCTTATATTAAAGGAAGATGAAAGTAGGTGGTTTACTATTTATATGGTTAATGAAGTTCTGAAGGACTGATTAAAGATCAACATATGATGAATTAATTGAATCATAAGTTTGCTGGATATACGCTAGTTGCATTAAACATAGTTGTGTGTACACGCGGGTTCCCTTAACTGAAGTAGCATATATGAATCTGATTATGGAAATGAAATAGTTATTGATTTGCTAATACTGATTTAGCCCCCCCTCTCAGTACTATTTCCAACAATTGGTGTCAGAGCAGGTCCTTTGGTAGAAGCTTGATCTCTTGAAGGAGATCCATAGAACAATGGGAAAGAAAGCGCGTCATAAGAAGAAGACAGCTCAAAGGAAGAGTGACAGCCTGCTGTTAGGTGAAAGAAAGAATTCAAATTCTGAATCACCTAAGATTGAAGATCAACAAACAAGTGAAGCATCAGATAATATCATAGATAAACAAGATCTATTTAAAAAAAGGGAGAGTACCCTTAAAGAAGAAGTTACCAGATTAAAATCTCAGCTAGAATGTGCCTTCATAGTACATCAAATGTTGCAGGAGCAAAGTGAAGAACAAGAAAATGAGATTCTCAAACTAAGGCAACAAGTGGAAGAAGGAAGAAAGTCTGAAGAAATATTAAAGAAGCAATATCTGGAAAAGGAAGAAAAACATCACGTTGAGGTAAATATCTTGAAAGCTAAATTAGAAGAAAAAGATAAACTATTATGATTTCAAGACAATGCTAAGATTTTGGATGATATTCTTAGTAGTCAAAGGTCGCCTGCTATCAAAAATGGTCATGGTTTTTATGAATCTGTTGAAGGTGAATCCAGCTCACAATGTGTGGCAAGGGACTCTAATGCAAAATTTGAAATTCTCACCAAGGAGATGAGAGGTGAGGCCCATCAACAACCAAAGAAGGAACGTCTTCAAAGAAAATCCCTTAATCCTAACTATGGAAGTGATAGACTATTATGTCCTCCGATGAACAATGTTGCATGTTTTATATTTCATAATTTTGGGCATGTTGCAGCAAGATGTAGAAGTAGAATGGTTCAAGACCATCGCACAGAAAGAGAATCACATTCCAGGTAATTTAAGGGGTATTGTTTTTCTTGCAATATGTTTGGTCACAAAGCCATTAACTGCCATAGAAGGAATATGAAATATATGAGATGTTATGCATGTAACCAGCTTGGACATATAGCAAAGGAATACAGGAGAAGATTTTGGGCACCATACGAAAAGTAGAAAACATCATCACAGTTGAAGATATGGAAGAAAAATGAAATAAAATCAGAAAGATGTGGCATAACAGAGTATAGAGACATGACAGACTTAGAGGGAGATGAAAGTGTGGAACCTTAGTGTTCTAAATCTTATACACAAGTTTAATGAAGACAAGTCGCGTGTGTACGTGAGTTCGAAGCTGCACATTCGCGTATATGTTGGTTTGAGGAAAAAAAGTGGGACAGACTCAGGAAAAAGGGTTTGATATGGTTCAGTTAATTATTTTATTTGTTTGATTATGGTTACAATCTACTAATGTTGTGTGGAAATGTGTCGGTACTCATAAGGTGTTGTTTAGAAGTGCTTTTCATCCTAACTTGATGACGATGATGCCTTGATACTTCTTGCTGATATATGCATGATCATATTTGACATGAATAGATGGCATAGGTTCAGGAGGAGCATATGATTCGAATAATGCAATGTTGGCATTATGGTTATAAGTCTTTGGTGATAATTCTTATGTGGCTAAATTATACATCTTGCTACTTATTGTTGGTTGGTCAAGAGAATGGTATTGCAGATTACAGGTTGCTGATGTTGATGAGAGATGCTTATGGTGCAGACCATATGGTGTATTATAGTAGCTAATGACTATCATGGTCTTGTTTAGGTCTTTGGTATTTGTTTAAAATGTCATGTATTTCTTTTGAAGACCCATGAGTCATATGATGTAATTTTTAAACCCACTTTTCATGGGAAGGATGATGTAACAATGTCTATCTTAGTCATGTATAAACATTTGGTATATCCCCACTTGGTTGGGTGGATGAGTCAAAATGGTGTATCCCCACTTGGTTGGGAGATTGATGTATGTATAAGTGATTGGTGATAGGAAGGTCATACTCACTTAGTTGAGTTGTAGAGTCACATTATTCTTTTGAAAAATATCTTTGCAAACTCTGCTTGTGCTTGGGAGGAGCATGGATGGATTGGTACATCTTGGCACGTAAAAAGGAAGAGCTCAATTGGAGATTTCAGCATGTACTCTGGGGGAATATGGAAAAGAGCTAGGGGGTTGTAGCTCCCTTCGAGTAGTAGCTAGAGAAAGAGAGAAGGCTATAGCCTTCTACAGGTGGCTGCCTGCATACAGGTATGAGTCTACACGAGTACAATATTGTAAACAAGTTTTTCTTATATTAAAGTAAGACAAAAGCAAGTGTTTTTTGTCCCGCATTGGATTTCCACCTTATCTCATGGTGCTCATGTGTGTTTCTTATGTGTGATGATTTGTTCTGCTTTTACTACACTTGGTTACTATTTATATGGTTAATGAATTTCTGATGCACTGATTAAAGATCAACATATGATGAATTAACTGAATCATAAGTTTGTTGGTATACGCTAGTTGCATTAAACACAATTATGTGTAGATGCGGGCTACCTTAACTGAAGTAGCACATATGAATCTGTTTACAAGGACTAAGATGGTCCAAAAGGCATATCGATCATGATCGAATTTGTGAGCTTACTTGGTTCATGAGCATTTAACTGGAATAATAAAATGACCAATGATGGATGATCATAGACATTATTAGTTCCTATTTTTCCAATTCGTCTTCCATCACAGGAAAAAATAAGTGATATATACTTCCTCGAGTTATTGTTCGAGCCGGATGATAAAAAATGGCATGTCCGGTTCTTTCGGGGGATAGATCCATAAAGATCTACTTATCCCAATAACAAAGAAACCTGACCTAAATGATCCTGTATTAAGGGCTAAATTAGCTAAAGGTATGGGACATAATTATTATGGTTATTTAGCATGTATATTCTTTTAATATGTTCAGTATTTAGCATTTATACAGAGAAGTTCACACCCACTAGGAAATTTTTGGACACTCCTAAATGCTAGATTCCAAGAATATTATCATAGGCTTTTTATGGACAAATCTAAAACAAGACTTATGTGTTTTTTCAATAACAGTTGTGTGTAAATCATCACATTATTTGTGATTGTACTTTTCGAATAAATTAAATAATAAACCTAAATATTCATTCTAAATAGATTACTGATGCATTTCCGCCAAATTTTAAACTGATCCACTAAAATATACTAAACATGTATCTGCAGAAAGTGATTTTATTTTCTAATACTAAAATCCAATTTTTTTCCTAGAGGTAAAAAAAAATGCATGCATCTTTTAAAACATGGTGAATCTTTTAACTATTTGGACTAATCTGTTTGTTTGGATCAAATTTACATGCCATTAACTAATCAGTTGGCAATAACCTACTGTTCTTTGCCCTTTGAAAACACAAATCAATCAAAACACAAAAGCGTCCTAACCATTCCAACAACTAAGAGGGGGATGTTCCTCAACGCAGTCGTTGCTCTCTGGTTTTAATGTATTTTCAAGCTAGGATAGTCTTAGTGCGATGAACTTACCTTGGCATCCTCTGCATGACACCTGGTCCAAAGTGGTTGTAGGTAACGGTTACCGTCATGTTTTTATCACCTGCATAGTCATCGCTGTGGCCTAAAAGCATTACCTGCATGCGTTCATACAAGCAAGAATAATCACTATCGCTATAGAATATGTAGTATTCTAGATTTCTAGAATATAGAATTTGATGACAAATAAAAAAAATTAGTTGCTTAACTATTCCAACACAATCCCTAAATCTACAATCTGCATAAACTATTATTAAATTTTAAAATATTGCTAAAATCGGCCATCAGGGTTTAAGTAAACTTGCCTTGTCATGATAAGTGTAACGGTTTTTGGAAATATTAATAGCTGTCGAAGCAAGTGAAACATCAATGAGACCGTCTAAGCACCTGGAGAGGGTGTTGTGATCGATCCATATATCTTTAGAACCAGTGATAGATATAGCATCTGGATCCTGTTTTGTCATCCAGGTGACGGACTCCGTCACCTCAACGTTACCCGCGACGCTGGGTTTACATTCATGGATGTTCAACCCATGAATAATAATGTTGTTCACGTTGTCAAGGCGGATGCAAGGCCCATTACTGATCTCAACATTGGCCCCTCTTCCATCAATAGTCGTGTGGCTTGCAACAGAGAGGGGCATCTGAAGCTTTATGTTCATATCTTTAGCAAAAACAATCCACAGTGGATTCTTGCGGGTCACTCCATATCTCAAACTACCGGGCAACGGATTTGTGGGATTGTCATCAGGGGTGGGGACGGTGTAGATCTGCACTCCTTTTCCTTCATTGGCGGCGCTTCCGAAGCCATAGAATCCAAAGATTTGGAACCAAATGTTATGGAAACAGCTCACAAGAAGATAGAAAAGATAGATCAACAACTTGAAAATCAGCCTCTTCGAGGGGAAACCTCGTTTACATTACACAAATGAAAAAAATTTGGAACTCCTAGTAATTAAATATTAGTCATGTTTGGTTATTCCTCCTTATTAAATATTCCTATTTGTTTGTTATTGTGCTGAGATTTAATCGTGGTTTAGTTAGGATTTGAATATTAATCAACGAGATGATGTTGGGATAATGTACGTTTTTTTTAATAATTGGTCTTCCACTTCTAATTTATAAGATTAATTTTATATAGGTGTAGTTTAACTTATAAAAAAAAAGCCATCTTTCATGACAACTTTTCTAATTAATTGTAACCAAAATTTGTGAAAGGTTTATCGGAGGTTTTTAAAAACTCTAATTTAAGTAATTTAATCTATAGATTATGAGTTCCACCCACGGGTTTTAATCACATTATTAAGATTGACTTTCATTATAATCACATTAAGATTTGGCCACACTAGATAGTTCTGAATGTTGACGAAATCTTCATAATGTGATTAATGCTAAAGACAATCTCATTAAAATATGATGTTTAATAATGGTGTATTCTAACTTATAGAAAATTTCATTAACATATAATATTTAATAATCGTGTAGTCCAGCTTATAGAAAATATCGTTAACATATAATATTTAGTGATGGTATAGTTTAACTTATAGATGAAACAACCCTTTTCACGAAATTCACCAAAATTTAGCAATACAATTTTAAGATATTTCTTTTCAATTTAAAATACATTTTTGAATGTGTAAATGGATTCAACATTGTGAAAATTCCTCGGCACTAGAATTATGGAGAATAAAAAATTTATGTTCAAGCTTTTAAAAATCCCTATAGATTTTGATTAAACAATTTAAACTCAAGTTTTTAAAAATCTATGTAAGAATTTTAAAAGTATTAACAAAATCTATGTGAGATTTAAAAACCTCTATAAGATTTTCATCAAAATTAACAAGAAAAGATATCATGAAACAACACATTTCGTCTATACGTTAGAATATGCCCTTCACAATTACATTATTTTTTAATAATAATTGATCAATTATATTAAATAGGGGTAACCTAACATATAGACAATACAATTTGAAGCAATAATGTGATTTTTTGTTGTTTAAAATATATTTTTGGATACATAAATGGAATCGACACCAAGAAAAACCCATGTAGTACTCAAATTAACAAACAATAATTAATATTTAATTACTAGGAGTTTTCCCCACCCAAAAAAATGGAGTTGCTTCATACTGGTGGCTAGAATGTTTCCCACAAGATTTCACATAGTGACTTCTTGTGTTTATTTACATATTATTCCACCTTCAATCAAGTATTTTTGTAAATTTGAGAAAAAAGTTATTAATAATAAATCCCAAAGAGTTTTGACAAAGGAAATAATCCTTAAGTGAGTAAAAACTAGTAGAATCCTTGTGATACATCCTTGAATTATTATAATATGATTTGCTCATGACACTCATATTATGAGTCATGATGGTACATATAGTTGGCACACTAAGTGCATGCATGCTTGTATGAGACAAAAATTTCCATTATTGAATTTCATGAGAAGAAATAGCTTCTAATAATTTTGATGAATTATTGAGTAGTGGTATAATTGGAATGAACCCTTCATCATGCAAAGCAATGTGGAAGCATTTGAGGAACAGTAATTCCTACCAATAAATTACAGGATATGGTAGGATTCATTTCTTCTTCCTCCGGGGTTGGTTCATCATGTATACCATCTTGTTTTGACGTTTCTTGATCCTTTTCTTCCTCCTCACAATCAATGTAAAATATTTTCTTCTGAGCACACTTATGACCTTTAGTGTATTTGCTATCACAACTGTAACAAAGCTCACTTTCTCCTTTTTCTTCCAATTTTTTTTGTGGAGCAACAACAATTCCATTTTTATAATTGTGAGTGGTAGGATTTCTTGTTGCCATAATTTATTTTTCTTTCTAGCTTGAATGCCTTCTCCTATGAATCAAGTTCCTAAAGACGAACCTCATTTTTAATGTTATCCTTTCAATTCCCTATGAAGACATCAATCCTCTGATTCTCTGGAATATCATTTACCCTTATATTCAATTTTTGGAAGTCCACAATGTGCTCTTCCATTGAACCCTTTAGTTTGAGATTTATCAATTGGCTAAAGAAGGTGTTGCTATTTGTATCCTTATAATGTGTTATCATTTTCTCTATGAAAATTGACCAAGTGACAAGTGGTTTACGAGGAAAAAGCACTTTATACCATAAAAAAGTTATTTGTTTCTCAATATAAAGATACAATATGTGCCTTTTGTAATAGTTTCACATCATTAGATCAAAATATCTCTCCATCTATAGTATCCATGTTATGGGATCCTTTCCATCAAACTTCCTCGTATTGATCTTTGGAATACGGTGGGTCTTCAATCCAATATTAGATTCTATAAGCCTTTAAGCCTTCCATCTCTTTCTTCAAATATTCCATGCATTTCTTCAAATATTCTTTCATACCATCGAAATTAGCTTCCATGGCACATATAAAACTATTATGTTAGCTTCAATCACATTCTACAAATCATCCATCCCATTTTGCTTACTTGGTGTAACACCCCTCCCTTGTGTTCTAAATTCTCATGTGTACTAAATTATTGTAAACCTAAGCTAAGTTAAAGTTAGGTGTGATACCCGCCCTTGTGTGTTAAACATTTGTAAACCTACCCTGGGTTAAAGCTAGGTGTGATACCCTCGTTTGTGGGATAAACTATTATAAACCTAATCTGAGGAAAGCCAGGTGATATGTAATATTGAAAGAAAATGTGTTATTAAATAAATTAATAAAATAAATCACTTGGGGGTGGAGCACCAAGAGAGAGGAGATTCTTGCCAAATACCATGAGGAATTAGATAGAGTTGAATCTTTAATGATAAAGCTTCTAGATCTGATTCTAGATAAGCTTGGATGGATTCGATATCCATCGGATGGATGGGAGATAAAGATCCATCGAAAATAAAAGATTTGCGGGAGATAAAGGCATGATTTTATGTGGAAAAGCATCATGGGAGATAAAGACAAGCTTTTTCGAAAAATACCTAGGAAAATTGAAAAGTCCATAAAAGTGAGACGTTGCTAATGGTAACTAAATCATGAAAGAGGGTATTAAATACCCAATGCATTGATCAATTCAAGAAAGTTAATCCTTGGCAAGATCTTCGACTTGGGGGGGAATCAGAGGTGATTCATGGTTGGGTGGTGGTGTTCCACCCTCCAAGGTGATCTAGGTATGACTAATGTTTGAAATAGCCGCAAAGTTATGAGTAAATATTTGCAGATTTGTACGTGGTTTTGCTTAAGTAAAAGCGCATATACATGTTGGTTCGCCTGATCAGAGAAGCGTATACAGTATGAAGTATGATATTTGAAATTGTAGTTTGATCTAGCTATTGTTGCAAAGTTCTCTATTCTGCTCTGTGTTCTGGTGACTATGTTTCGTTAATAGGGTTTTAGTGATTGAGTGTTGGGTGATTCAGAGATTGATGATGTAGGTGTAGTTGATGGTTGCATTGCAGTGGTGACTGATTTTGTGCTTTAATGTTGTTGATGGGTCCAGTGTGAAATTTAGATGAAACGTGGCCTTTAGATTATGGTGTTGTGCTTCAGGAGTATCCAGTATGAAAATTTATGAAAAATGGTCTTTGGAGGAAGAGAGAAGGTCGTAGACTTCAGTAGGTGGGCACCTACGTACTTGTAAACATATCAGTCAATACAAGAGCCAGGGGGTTGGAGATCCCTTCCAGTAGTAGCTGGAAAATGCCTGAAGGTTGGAGCCTTTAGTAGGTCAGCGCCTACGTATTAGTAAACATATCAGCTAGTACAAGAGCTAGGGGGTTGTAGCTCCCTTCCAGTAGTATTTTGAGAATGAGAGAAGGTTGTAGCCTTCTACAGGATGGTGCCTGTGTACTGGTATGGGTCTGCACCAGTACAAGATTGTAAACAGGTTTCTCTTATATTAAAGGAAGATGAAAGTAGGTGGTTTCTTTCCTGCATTAGGTTTCCACCTTATATTATGTTGTTCATGTGTGTTTCTTATGTGTGATGATCTACTCTGTTCTTATTGTACCTGATTACTATTTATATGGTTAATGAAGTTCTGAAGGACTGATTAAAGATCAACATATGATGAATTAATTGAATCATAAGTTTGCTGGATATACGCTAGTTACATTAAACATAGTTGTGTGTACACGCGGGTTCCCTTAACTGAAGTAGCATATATGAATCTGATTATGGAAATGAAATAGTTATTGATTTGCTAATATTGATTCAACCCCCCCCTCTCAGTACTATTTCCAACAATTGGTGTCAGAGCAGGTACTTTCGTAGAAGCTTGATCTCTTGAAGGAGATCCATAGAACAATGGGAAAGAAAGCGCGTCAGAAGAAGAAGACAGCTCAAAGGAAGAGTGACAGCCTGCTGTTAGGTGAAAGAAAGAATTGAAATTCTGAATCACCTAAGATTGAAGATGAACAAACAAGTGAAGCATCAGATAATATCATAGATCAACAAGATCTATTTAAAAAAAGGGAGAGTGCCCTCAAAGAAGAAGTTACCAGATTAAAATCTCAGCTAGAATGTGCCTTCATAGTACATCAAATGTTGCAGGAGAAAAGTGAAGAACAAGAAAATGAGATTCTCAAACTAAGGCAACAAGTGGAAGAAGGAAGAAAGTCTAAAGAAATCTTAAAGAAGCAATATCTGGAAAAGGAAGAAAAACATCACGTAGAGGTAAATATCTTGAAAGCTAAATTAGAAGAAAAAGATAAACTATTATGATTTCAAGACAATACTAAGATTTTGGATGATATTCTTAGTAGTCAAAGGTCGCCTGCTATCAAAACTGGTCATGGTTTTTATGAATCTGTTGAAGGTGAATCTAGCTCACAATGTGTGGCAAGGGACTCTAATGCAAAATTTGAAATTCTCACCAAGGAGATGAGAGGTGAGGCCCATCAACAACCAAAGAAAGAACGTCTTCAAAGAAAATCCCTTAATCCTAACTATGGAAGTGATAGACTATTATGTCCTCCGATGAATAATGTTGCATGTTTTATATTTCATAATTTTGGGCATGTTGCAGCAAGATGTAGAAGTAGAATGGTTCAAGACCATCGCACAGAAAGAGCATCACATTCCAGGTAATTTAAGGGGTATTGTTTTGCTTGCAATATGTTTGGTCACAAAGCCATTAACTGCCATAGAAGGAATATGAAATATATGAGACGTTATGCATGTAACAAGCTTGGACATATAGCAAAGGAATACAGGAGAAGATTTTGGGCACCATACGAAAAGTAGAAAACATCATCACAGTTGAAGATATGGAAGAAAAAGGAAATACAATCAGAAAGATGTGGCATAACAGAGTATAGAGACATGACAGACTCAGAGGGAGATGAAAGTGTGGAACGTTAGTGTTCTAAATCTCATACACAAGTTTAGTGAAGACAAGTCGCGTGTGTACGTGAGTTCGAAGCTGCACATTCGCATATATGTTGGTTTGAGGAAAAAAAGTGCGACAGACTCAGGAAAAAGGGTTTTATATGGTTCAGTTAATTATTTTATTTGTTTAATTATGGTTACAATCTACTAATGATGTGTGGAAATGTGTCGGTACTCATAAGATGTTGTTTAGAAGTGCTTTTTATCCTAACTTGATGACGATGATGCCTTGATACTTCTTGCTGATATATGCATGATCATATTTGACATGAATAGATGGCACAAGTTCAGGAGGAGCATATGATTCGACTAATGCAATGTTGGCATTATGGTTATAGGTCTTTGGTGATAATGCTTATGTGGCTAAATTATACATCATGCTACTTATTGTTGGTTGGTCAAGAGAATGGTATTGCAGATTACAGGTTGCTGATGTTGATGAGAGATGCTTATGGTGTAGACCATATGGTGTATTATAGTAGCTAATGACTATCATGATCTTGTTTAGGTCTTTGGTCTTTGTTAAAAATGTCATGTATTTCTTTTGAAGACCCATGAGTCATATGATGTAATTTTTAAACCCACTTTTCATGGGAAGGATGATGTAACAATGTCTATCTTAGTCATGTAT
This sequence comes from Pinus tabuliformis, assembly GCA_031772625.1. Taxonomy (NCBI): domain Eukaryota; kingdom Viridiplantae; phylum Streptophyta; class Pinopsida; order Pinales; family Pinaceae; genus Pinus; species Pinus tabuliformis. The sequence continues at coordinate 1,789,842,219 of CM062818.1, forward strand.
AAACATTTGGTATATCCCCACTTGGTTGGGTGGATGAGTCAAAATGGTGTATCCCCACTTGGTTGGGAGATTGATGTATGTATAAGTGATTGGCGATAGGAATGTCATACTCACTTAGTTGAGTTGTAGAGTCACATTATTCTTTTGAAAAATATCTTTGCAAACTCTGCTTGTGTTTGGGAGGAGCATGGACGGATTGGTACATCTCAGCACGTAAAAAGGAAGAGCTCAATTGGAGATTTCAGCATGTACTCAGGGGGAATATGGAAAAGAGCTAGGGGGTTGTAGCTCCCTTCGAGTAGTAGCTGGAGAAAGAGAGAAGGCTATAGCCTTCTACAGGTGGCTGCCTGCATACAGGTATGAGTCTACACCAGTACAATATTGTAAACAAGTTTTTCTTATATTAAAGTAAGACAAAAGCAAGTGGTTTTTGTCCCGCATTGGGTTTCCACCTTATATCATGGTGCTCATGTGTGTTTCTTATGTTTGATGATTTGTTCTGCTTTTACTACACTTGGTTACTATTTATATGGTTAATGAATTTCTGATGCACTAATTAAAGATCAACATATGATGAATTAACTGAATCATAAGTTTGTTGGTATACACTAGTTGCATTAAACACAATTATGTGTACATGCGGGCTACCTTAACTGAAGTAGCACATATGAATATGATTACAAGGACTAAGATGGTCCAAAAGGCATATCGATCATGATCGAATTTGTGAGCTTACTTGGTTCATGAGAATTTAACTGGAATAATAAAATGACCAATGATGGATGATCATAGACATTATTAGTTCCTATTTTTCCAATTCGTCTTCCATCACGGGAAAAAATAAGTGATATATACTTCCTCCAGTTATTGTTCGAGCCGGATGATAAAAATTGGCATGTCCGGTTCTTTCGGAGGATAGATCCATAAAGATCTACTTATCCCAATAACAAAGAAACCTGACCTAAATGATCCTGTATTAAGGGCTAAATTAGCTAAAGGTATGGGACATAATTATTATGGTTATTTAGCATGTATATTCTTTTAATATGTTCAGTATTTAGCATTTATACAGAGAAGTTCACACCCACTACTCAGAAATTTCTGGACACTCCTAAATGCTAGATTCCAAGAATATTATCATAGGCTTTTTATGGACAAATCTAAAACAAGACTTATGTGTTTTTTCAATAACAGTTGTGTGTAATTTCGATATCATCACATTATTTGTGATTGTACTTTTCGAATAAATTAAATAATAAACCTAAATATTCATTCTAAATAGATTACTGATGCATTTCCGCCAAATTTTAAACTGATCCACTAAAATATACTAAACATGTATCTGCAGAAAGTGATTTTATTTTCTAATACAAAAATCCAATTTTTTTCCTAGAGGTAAAAAAAAATGCATGCATCTTTTAAAACATGGTGAATCTTTTAACTATTTGGACTAATCTGTTTGTTTGGATCAAATTTACATGCCATTAACTAATCAGTTGGCAATAACCTACTGTTCTTTTCCCTTTGAAAACACAAATCAATCAAAACACAAAAGCGTCCTAACCATTCCAACAACTAAGAGCGGGATGTTCCTCAACGCAGTCATTGCTCTCTGGTTTTAATGTATTTTCAAGCTGGGATAGTCTTAGTGCGATGAACTTACCTTGGTATCCTCTGCATGACACCTGGTCCAAAGTGGTTGTAGGTAACGGTTACCTTCATGTTTTTATCACCTGCATAGTCATCGATGTGGCCTAAAAGCATTACCTGCATGCGTTCATACAATGAAAGAATAATCACTATCGCTATAGAATATGTAGTATTGTAGATTTCTAGAATATAGAATTTAATGACAAATAAAAAAAATTAGTTGCTTAACTATTCCAACACAATCCCTAAATCTACAATCTGCATAAACTATTATTAAATTTTAAAATATTGCTAAAATCGGCCATCAGGCTTTAAGTAAACTTGCCTTGTCATGATAAGTGAAACGGTTGTTGGAAATATTAATAGCTGTTGAAGCAAGTGAAACATCAATGAGACCGTCTAAGCACCTGGAGAGGGTGTTGTGATCGATCCATATATCTTTAGAACCAGTGATAGATATAGCATCTGGATCCTGTTTTGTCATCCAGGTGACGGACTCCGTCACCTCAACGTTACCCGCGACGCTGGGTTTACAGTCATGGATGTTCAACCCATGAATAATAATGTTGTTCATGTTGTCAAGGCGGATGCAAGGCCCATTACTGATCTCAACATTGGCCCCTCTTCCATCAATAGTCGTGTGGCTTACAACAGAGAGGGGCATCTGAAGCTTTATGTTCATATCTTTAGCAAAAACAATCCACAGTGGATTCTTGCGGGTCACTCCATATCTCAAACTACCGGGCAACGGATTTGTGGGATTGTCATCAGGGGTGGTGACGGTGTAGATCTGCCCTCCTTTTCCTTCATTGGCGGCGCTTCCGAAGCCATAGAATCCAAAGATTTGGAACCAAATGTTATGGAAACAACTCACAAGAAGATAGAAAAGATAGATCAACAACTTGAAAATCAGCCTCTTCGAGGGGAAACCTCGTTTACATTACACAAATGAATAAAATTTGGACGCTACAAAAGACAAGATGTCCTTTCTATATATAGGCGTTTAAGGGGTCATAATATAATCAGAGCCGACATAACAATAATAATATAAATGCACAACAATAACAAAAGTGGGCTTCTATGGGGCACAATAATAACAATATGTGGACTACATGGGTACAACAATATAATAATGGGGGTTGCACTAATAACAATAAGGGGTTACACTAGTATTATAGGGACCTAATGCATTCAAACATCATGAGGAGAATCCATATTTATGAAATCTTATTCCTATATGAAATAAGTTTGTAAAAGAAAAGAAAAATGAAGAGAAATTGATTTAAATTATTTTGATTAATCTCATGGAAACTATATGCTCAAGATATAGGTGAAATGATCATCTATCCAAGAATGATAGATGATGGTTATGAAGTTGAAAATCCTAGGGACAAGGCCATTATGGTGATGTTGGAAACCTATGACATACATTGATCATCATGAAGTATGTTATGGAAAATGTGTTATGTTATTTAGAGAAAGAAAGGGAAATTCCTTCGTTATAAAACTATATAAGTCTCAAGGATCTTCCTTTGTGAGGAATGCTTGTCAAGTAATGGATTGCCCAAGGTATCGGGGAGGCAAAGTAGGAGGTGCTTGGACTTGGAAGGTGTGTGGCCTACTAGGGAAGGGGATAGTTGAGTGAATTGGTTTTTAACGATCCATTTACATACTCATTGGGATCATGAATTCATTGGGAATGTCCAAGAAAAGAATGAGTTTCATTTGTTTCGTGTGTAATCCTTGTAAAGCAACAAAAACTATTAAGTAATTTGATGGAATGCTAAGAGGTCTAGAGGTAAGTAGACAGTTAAAGCGTTAAGGCACTACGAAGAAGCAACTAAAGACATGGAAAATGTTACTGATATGAAAGTGG